>CM060919.1:822185492-822825075 GCA_030737875.1 Allium sativum | reverse complement strand
ATCCATACCCAAATATGCCAATTTCTTTTATATTCCAATTATCCAAAATATCCAATAATACTCAAGTTCAAAAAATCAATATTTTTCCAATATATTTCCCAACGTTCCAATATTCATACATATAACCTAATTCACCTTTTAGGTTTATCTTACCAATAAATTTCACCGATCCATGATATCCAATTACATGTTGTTAACATTAAATTGTACTAATTCCATATCCAATTTCAATCATGCCAAACTACATAAATTTAAAATTACCATACAATTGTGTCCATAATTCTATTCAAATCATACATAAAATCCTTCCAACCCATATTATGCCCAAACAACCCCTTTTTCCCTTTTACTTTCTCATTCTCGTTTACAACGCATAAATTCATGATAGATGTAGGCTCGAGATAGCCTAGCTATAAAAATAAAAAGGGGAAAGAATAAAAAGGAGAGAACTCAATCGTTAGCATAAATGAAATAACCGATCTTATTAAATTATCATCATATTCATTATGGGGAATGGCAAACGATAGAAGTACAATTATACAACAACTGTATTTTAAACCACTCACCTTGACTGGATTGGAGAAATAAACAATTGGTTGTTGAGGTAGAACGTTGATTTAGGCTTCTTATTTGATTATTGACGCAGAACGTGAATTGTTGTTGAAGAAATGTAACAACCCGAAAATCTGGGCCAGTTTAAAATTTTTATTTTGGCAATTTTAGCGAATTTTAAATATTTAAAATAGATTATTTTAAATAAAAACAACGAGAAATTTGTTTTGAATATAAATCGAATGTATATATTTATACGCGTCGTCGTTAGAATATAATATTTATATATAATTATAAATAGAATTGAAAATGGCGCGGTAGTTCGATAATTCGATTTCAAACTTCAATTGAACGTACCGGGTGCAAAACAATCCGGATTTTAGTGAAACCAAAAACATTAGGACCTAATTGGTAATATCTTTCCAACGAATCCGAAAAATCAAAATTTCATAGTGGGAATCAAAAGATATGTCCAGTTGAAAATTCTGAATAGTCGCTATGGAATTCAGGCCCTTAAAAATAGAAATTTTGCAAATGACCTCGGATTTCGACGAAACCACTTTTGTTGGATCCGCAGTGCCAATTTATTGCTAGGTTTCAAATTTCATAATTTTTCGAATCAATATGTGAGCGTGACAAAGGAAAACGCGTTTGACCAGTTCCAGTTGATTTTAATCGACTGGGAATTGGCCATTTTTCTAACGGTCTCAGAATTCGACGAAACTGGTTTTGTTAGGACCGTATCGTCAATACGAAGCTAGAAAATATTTTTCTAGAATTTTTCTAGTTAGTATGTGACCCCAGTAATTCGAAATGTACGTTTAAAATTCAATATAAAGATTTAAATGAAAATCAAACGGAAACTGATTCAAACGATCGAATCAGCTTACGATACATATCCCATTGTGTTCAGAATGGGGGTGAAACGCTAAGGACGACAGGCGGTGGGCCTGGTTTCGAGGTCGAAAATAAAAGTTGCTTTTTTTAAAATAATTAAATAAAAATAATATTCTCCTTATATCATCAGACCCCCCCCCCCCCGTTTACTTTTGAAATCGATTTAAAAAAAAAGAAGGAAAGAAGATGGAGCAGCCGCCACCACCCATCGTCGTGGGTCCCTCCGCCTCCTCACGCCACCCGCCTCCTATCGCAGCCTCCCCCTCCGTTCGAACTCCCTCTCCTCCCCAAGACGCGGCGCTCGAAGGTCAGAACCGCCCCAACCCTAGCCCCTTCCCACCGTCGGCCTCCCCAGTGCCTGCGCCTCCACCTCCGCTCCTCCATCTCCCTACTCCGCCTCTCTCTCCCCCTCTTCAGCTAAAACCCGTAGCCCCCTTCAACGCAGCCCAAAACCCGAAGCCGCACCCAACCCTAGCCACCAACGCCGACCTTCATCCGCCCACCACTAGCCCCCTCCGACGAACAATGTCGCCGCCTCCTGCACCTCCTCCCCTTCGATTTGACGCAGATCCCCTCCCCTCTGGAAATCCAATTAAAATGTAAGTTTTATTTTAATTTATTTTTACTCTTTTCCTCTTTATTCGTATATGTTCTAATAAGAAAAGCATGAAGAAGAAAAGATAAAAATAGAAAGGAGATGTTTTTAAAATAGAAGATACGATTTTTAGAATTGTAAAGATATGGAATGATTTTTAAAGGAATAAAAATATAGTCCTTACTTTCTAGATGAAATAAAAATATGATTTTTATATTTTTAAAGTAATAAAAATATGATTTTTATATTTTTAAAGTAATAAAAATATGATTTTTATATTTTTAAAGTATTAAAAATATAATCTTTACTATATAGAAGATGTGAAAATATGATTTTTGGTTAGGTAGAGAATTAAAAATATAATTTTTACATGATAGGAATATTAAAAATATCATCTTTATATGTGTAGGAAAATAGAAATGTGATTTTTAATAAATCTATATTTTTGAAAAGATAAATCTTTATTTTTATAAAGGCGGAATCTTTATTTTTATAAAGGCGAAATCTTTAAAATTGAAAAAAGCGAAATCTTTATAGTCGAAAAGACGAGACCTTTATATAGAGAATAACGATGTAAAAATAGAATTTTTATCTATATGATATAAATTGAATAGCGAAGTAAAAATTTGATTTTTATATATTGAATAGCATAGTAAAAATTCGATTTTTATATATTGAATAGCGAAGTAAAAATTCGATTTTTATATATTAGATAGCATAGTAAAAATTCGATTTTTACATATGTAGTGGCTACGGGAAACGAAGATGCGATAGCGACGAAGATTTCTATCAAAGAAGAGTCAAGATGATTGGATAGCTATTGGTGAGAATTCCTCACCTTTCAATTTCTTTTTCTAGCTATATATATATACTAGGATGCAGACGGTGTTTAGTAGCACCCGACACAATCGTCCACAGACCATGGACTTGTTTGTTTGGTTGCATAAATTAGTTAGATGATTTGATTTGAATTTGATTGTTTGGTGAATTTGATTGATGTGTGAATGGCGTGGGCCTTCACTAGACCGGCGATAAGGCTAGGCCTCGTCCCGTTTCTAGTATCGTGCCATTATGCCGCCGAAATTTTCTAAAATAAGTTAGAGAAATAAAAATATCATTTTATTTAAAGAATGAACTGAATAGAAATTCATGTGTTGAAATAAAATGTTTTATCGTTAAAAATATAATTTTTAACGTGAATAGGAATATACGTGAAAGTGAATAAATAAATATTCATAAACAAATCGGCCGATTTGTTTATGTACACTGATTTGACTGACATTGATTGGGACGATAAATTTTACACATCGCCCAACTGCACAAATAAAAATAAATGTTTGATTGTTTGAAACCCCACACGGGTGTTGGGATGAAATATGAAGTCCACTCATCCTGATTAATTAAATATGTCGATCGATTGATTGACAGGCTGTTATAAGCGTTAGATATCTATATTTGATGCTTATACAGTGTAGTGCACTTTGGTTGATGGTTGATTATTTTTCAATGCTATTATATACGTGTGTTGTATGAAAATCCATATAATTAATTTTATATGGTGATTGATTGGGCCTCATTCCAATTTAGAAAATAAAGAACAATATAAAATAAAGGTTCATGTGTTGACTGTACTCATCCGTTGAGATTAGTCATGTGTTGAACGAAATATTTTTATAATAAAATTTACATCTTTATCTTTATAATATAAAGGTTCATGTGTTGACTGTACTCATTCGTGAGATTAGTCATGTGTTGAACTAAATATTTTAACAATAAAATCTACATCTTTATCATATATAGAATTAGAAACTAACTGGAAAATAGATGAGATGAGTGGTCTCCTGAATATTGATCTGATGTTGGTTTCGGCCTTCGGGGTTAATATTCAGGAAATCGTTCTCTCACTAAATTACGGTTGGAGTCTGATTCAATATCAAACGACAGATACCTTAATTTTTATAAAATATATTAAATAACAAAAATAGTCACACGTGGACAGTACTCATTCGTTGAGATTAGTCGTGTGTTGACAAAAATAAATATTCATCTGTTGAGTAGAACATTTGAAAATAGAAATATATGAAGCCGTGTTGGTTAGATTAACGCCATTTTGACGTGAACGATATTTATATCGATTTTATTCATTTTAAAATGAATATTGAAAAGCGATTTCGAAATGAATTAAATATATAACGATTTCGAAATGAATTGAATATAAAACGATTTCGAAATGAATTGAATATAAAACGATTTCGAATTGAATGGAATAGAAAACCAATTTGATTTCAATTGAATATATAACGAATCGAATTCAAATTGGATTGAAAACAAATTGAATTTGAATTGAATATATAACGGATTTGATTTAAATTGAATATATAATGAATTGGATTCAAATAGAAAACGGAACGAATTTGATTTGAATAGAAAATGAATTTGAATCGAATAGAAAACCAATTTGAATGGAATCGAATAGAAAACCAATCTGAATTGAATCGAATAGAAAACGACTTTGAAATTGAATTGAATTGAAAACGAATTCAAATTGAATTGAAAGCGAATTGAAAAGAATTCAAATTGAATTGAAATTTGAATTGAATAGAAATGAATTTTAAAACGAATTTATAAAGAAGAATTCAATTTTGATTTGAAATGAAATGGAAGTTGAAATTGCTTTTGAAACGAATTTAAAACTATTTATATAATTCGTTTTAAATAGGAATCGACGAAATATATATTATATATATTATATATATAATATAATGGCCTGAATAGATGTAACACCCCACGTCCATTAATGTCACTCAAAAGGGAATGCATTAACTTCCATGGAGGTTTTAAGTGAATATAGAACAGTAAAATTACAACAAGACAGATATAAAATAGTACTTGGAAATTCAAAAACTTTATTTCATTGTAGCAGAAGTCAAAACATGTTTGATTACATCATAACACCATATTCAATGTCAAGTACAATATCTATCTTGATAAAACAAGTACATAATCCCACTACATGAATAGCCATTAAAAAGAAAGATAACAAGCTGGACTTTACTTCAGCAGTCCAAGCTTTCCAGAAGATAAGCGATCCAACTAGACTCCACTAGAACTTGGCCCAACCTGCGGACCTGAAGGGAGAAAAAGGATGGAAAAGAGGGGGTCAGACATAAAGTCTGGTGAATATGATAATTCTACAATACTATTACCAAAATAACTGGACTAAGGCATAAGCTGGAAAACAAGAAAATGTCTATGAAGAGCAGATTAAAGACATAGACAATCGCTAAAGGCAACGTTATAGGCGCTCCTAAATACTAAAGGATAAACACTATACTGCACCACACCAGTCACCCTAAAGATTCATCCCACTTAGCTTCACTTAGAAACTTTCCCAATGGCTTTACGTACCCCTAGCTGACTACATAGGTGCCGCCTGCCCCTATCTCCACTAGGTGTACCCTACTTCCCATTATTCGATCGGCTCCCTAACTCGTAGATACCCGTGCTGGCCCCACAGTGGGGTGTATCACTCCCCTAAAGTGGAAACCTGATACAACGGACATGCACGGCTTATACCTACACGATGCAACAACGTCTTACCTACCAGCCCGGGTCCACACACGCATATGAAACCCGTTGGACTTGCGTTGCCACCGCTCCCTGTTTTGGCCTCTTATAGTCAAACCCAGTATGCGTGTCCCGTCCTCGACTTGGGTCGAGCCCACAAAGATACGTTTTGGGATACTGGTTGAAATGGGCCCCCACTATTTACCACAAGCATTCCACCTAAGCTTGTCCCCATTAGTCCATCCCACTTAACCCACTTAGTCATGTTCATTTACATGTGTGTTTGGTTAAGTCTAATCGTATTTCAAATGCCTCTAAAGGCAACCACCAGATTCCTCATGCCACCCAAGGCACCTACTTAACCCCCATGTCCCACCTTACATGATTATCTGGTTAAGTATTTCTTAGTTCATTAAGGCCATAACCTCATAAAGACCTCTCACATTAGACTGGCATTTATGGCAGCTGGATTTGCCGGGCGGGTCCGGGCAGTCTTACACCATAAAAGAGTCTAACCTCGTGTCTTTACAACTGTTATGCTTTAGTTTGGGCCTAGGACCTCTCACATTGGGCCGACATTTGTGACTACGGGATTTGCCGGGCGGGTCCGGGCAGGTTTACATCACAAACGGGTCCAACCTCGTGTCCTAAGCATTGATTATTAATAATAATCCACTTTCCCCCAATTTTAATAATTCCCTACTTGAATTATTAATTACTTCCAATTTTTAACAATGTCCATAATTGACTCAATTATGGACATTCATTCATGGTATGCAACATCTTACAAAATTGCACCCAATTTATTAATTCCTAATATTACCCCTACCCCACGTTTGAACGTTTATTCGCAAAATATATGTTAGACTCGAATAGCCTAACTCATAGCATAAAAGAGATTATCATAATAACAACATGTATATGTGACCAAATGAATCATAATAAGGGGTGAAACTTGCATATGTCCAACTTGCATAGAATATACATGTCATGATCTAAAGGTGTCAACTTGTTCAAAATTCACCTAATATGATCTCAATCAATTTTCATAAACTTACATATGAACATGTGTGAATCAACATCATCTAATTTTTTAACAACATGGTTTTATATGGGTACACCTAACTCAATAGGCAAATTCCCATAATCAAGTTTTATTTAATTATAGTTTCAAGTTTATGGGTACACCTAACCTAATAGGCAAATTCCCATAAACAAGATCCATTTAAATTAAGAAAAAAAAACATAACTTTAAGCATGATCCAACAACATCATGATTTTTCAACATAATATAGCATGATTTATAACATGGCATAGTATGATAGTATAACATAGCTTGACATGATTCTCAACATAGCACGACATAGCATAAGAGAATTTACAACATAGCATGACATAGCATATATAATTTACATCATACGACAACATAATAACATAATAAGAGATCCACAATATATAGAATTTACAATTACAAATCACATCACTTTCTTGTGATCCATTCATAACTGAGTCAAATTAGTTTGTAATAGTCTTGTGAGAATCATCATACTCACCAACAAAAGAAGAGAATTAGAGAGAGTTCTTTGGTTTGATTTGTTTTGTTGAGTAGAATTTAGTTGTAGTAGATTAGGCTTCCTCTTCTTAGTTTGTGACGGCTACGCTGAACTCCATGGCAGCAGCATGACGGTAGCTTCTCTAATTTTACGAGTGATTTAGGTTTAGGGTCTACCCACTTATTTATAGATTTTAGAATGCATTTAGGCCATTAGATTTAACCTAGAAATAACCGCAGCTGTTCAGACAAGATGGGATTTATCTTGTTGACTCAGCAATGAGTCAGAAGTGACTCAGCAAACACTCAGCAAATTAATAAACTTCTATTGCATTAACTGCCCATATATATATATATTTTCTACAATGTACACATTATATGCATCCCCCTTTACTTATTATTGTTTTTATATACATATTAGATACATCCCCTCTCTTACATACTTATTAATATTTTTATATTCATATTAGATACATCCCCTCTCTTACACACTTATTAATATTTTTATATTCATAATAGATACATCCCCTCTCTTACATACTTATTAATATTTTAGCAACTTTAGTGTTAATAGAAAATTCGGGGTGTTACATTCTCCCCTCCTTTTAGGATTTCGTCCCCGAAATCTTCAAGTCTGGAAGAATGTATATCCTACCATCCAAACGTCCATCTACTCATCCATCATACACATGCGTCCATTGTCCTTAAAAGACTTCTAATGCTTTATGATCATATGCAAAGTGTGTGTACATGTCCTTACCTAATGCGAAATCAGGCGATCTACTGATTCAGTTGACCTCCTTAATGCAAATTATGTAAGTGTCATGAATCCATTATGTATGCAAAAGATCCTAATTGCTTACATACTACTTCTATATGCGTGCACACCCATTCAACCGAATGCAGCATCCATATGATGGTACAAGTATTATACATCCATTATACTAAATACATCCATATATATGCAATATGCAATATGAAGTGACTGAGCCGATCTAGTGCCTAAAGTGTGTGTATATATGCATCCACGAGCAACCACTAGCAAACACTTGCATCCATTTTGCATCCATCATACATAACATGTCTCAAACACATGTTTCAACCATAGGATTATCCTAACTAAAGGTCAAAGATACTAATGAGAGGACATACTAAAGATAAGATAAGATAAGCTAAGCAATAAAGGAGAAATTAAAAGACATACCCTCAAAAAGAAAAGGGTACAACGAACGCATCTTCTCTTCTGTCTCCCAAGTTGCGTTGCTCTCATCATCTCCCCATTGCACTTTAACCAGTCTGACCTCTCGATTCCTCAACTTTTTGATCTCCGACCCAAGAATGCATGTAGGAGCTCGTCTAATTGTTGCATCACGCTCTATTTCCACCTCTTTAAGCAAGCTCGGCTCTACCACCTCCGCGGTCTTGTGCAAACACTTCCTCAAATGTGATACATGGAATACGTCGTGTACTCCACTAAGTTTCTCAGGCAACTCCACCCTATATGCCATCTTCCCTATCCTGTTTTTTACAGGAAACGGCCCTACAAACCTTGGTGCTAATTTCCCCACGGACCCAAAGCGAACAACATTCTATAACGGAGATACTTTGATAAAAACCATGTCCCCAATGTCAAACTCAAGATCTGTCCTCCTCTTATCAGCATACGATTTTTGCCTATCTTGTGCTGCTTTCATCCTCCTTCGAATCAACTCAATCTTCTCCGAGGTTTCCCTAACCATATCGGGCCCAAGTAGGATTTTATCGATAGATTCCCACCAACATGTAGGCGAACGACAAGGCCTTCCATAAAGAGCTTCGAAAGGTTCCATGCCAATACTAGACTGAAAGCTATTATTATATGCGAATTCTACTAACGGAAGGTGCTCTTCCCATGTACCCCCAAAGTCTAGGATACAAAGCCTTAAAAGATCTGAAACACCCCACCTCCGTTAGGGTCACTCTCAAAGGGAATGCCCTAATTTTGGTGGAGGTTTATAAGTATAAGTCACAGATATACAAGACAGATATAAGAACACATATTCGTAAAACAGCGGAAAAACAAACAAACTTTTTATTTCATAATAAGCAAATACGTGTTACAGCAACATCACCATGATTGTCTTACATCCTTTCCAAAAACATAACATAACACTTTCATAATCTGTCTTGATTACATTATTTAAAGAAGCATAAAGAAAACATAGATAAACTGCAAAAGCCCCATAGTGATTGTCCGAAGCCATAGTTCAAAAACGGAAAGTTCCAAGCAATACATTACTCCTCTTCAAGCTGGATATGAAGGCTGGTCAAGCTGCAGTGTTCCCTCCCTGTGGACCTGGGGGGGGAACGGAAGGAAAGAAGACGAAAGAAAAGTAGAGTCAGACATAAAGCCTGAGTAAGTCTAGTACTATTTTGTCTATGAATAAAGAACTGGGTATGATAAGTATAATCAAGAAGTGGGGAAAACACTATAAACTTGGTTGAGTTGTCTAGGGTCGAATATACTATCGTACCCCATGTTAATCTCTGAACTCATATAAACTAGTTCCCAACTGGCACCCCATAATCAGGGTGAAGTGATCCATTCAATGATGATCGGCTCCTACTCGCATAGTTACATGTGTCTCATGGCCCCCCGATGTTGTAGTTACCTATGCTGGTCCCACCATGGGGTGTATCAAGTCCCATGGCAGCGGCCCGACACAACCTTAGAATGCACAGGTATGCTACTGGTGCCCAGTGCTTTATTTTTCTGCGCCGGAGTGTGTGCACGCCTGCACCCCGTTAGAACCTACACTGCTACACCACCGCCGTCGATTTGACCTTTTACAATCAGCCCAGTAATCGTGCCCCACCCTGCCTAGTTTCAGGGTATCATGATACACCTTATAGGGTTACTGCTGAAAGGGTCCCCCGTTACTAGGTTTTCTATCTCTAGCCAACATGCTAAGTTGGTTAAGTGTTTTCTAACCTAACCCCCACCAGTCCGTTTAGTTTAGCATGTTCCATTTTGATTAAGTCTTTAGTCCACTTAATCCTAACAATCCTGACTCAGCCTTAATTGTCTTATTAAAGCCTTGACCTCTCACATTAGACAGGTATTGTTGTGGCTGCCTGTTGCCGGTTGGTTCCGGGCAGTCTTACGCCACAACTCAGTCTAACCTCGGGTCCTTATTGGGCTCCATGTTTAACCTCTCACATTGGATAGGTATTGTTGTGACTACTGGACAGCCGGGCGGTTCCGGGCAGGTTTACATCACAACTCAATCCAACCTCGGGTTAAACACATCGTATTTTCTACATTTACATATTTTGTCTTTCTTCTTTATTTATATGTAAATATTTGCGGCCCATTATTAAGTTAATGGTGTAAAGGTTACACCAATCATGGGCCCAACCCATACTTGAATTTGGGCCCTTCTGCTTTATATTTTCATTCATTAATTAATTTGGCCCAACGTTATTTTCCCCCGTTTAATACGTTTATTTATATGTTGGGCTTAACCTTTTTAAGCCCAACTTAGCCATGCGAAAGAGGGGAGGCTTAAAGCGTGATTACATACACAAAAAGGGGATTGTGAGCGCATGAACTTGCAATGTGACGTTGGAACTACAAAATAGAAACTGGTATACTTGCATAGTAGTAACATATACTTTGGTCATAAAAGCATAAGTGACATGAATCAAACCATGTAAACTTGTAGTTAAGTTAAGAATATTACTATCGACACATAGGCTTAACTACAACATAAACCTATATTTTTATTCAGGCATAATGTCAAACATAAGCAAATCATGTTCATAAGATTACTACATGTTTACAAAGGGGATTACTTTTGTGGCTAATACAAAAGTATAGTTAAATTTGTTTACATAACCATGGCATACATATTTCTAACATGAAATCATGATCTTTACTTTAGTCATGTAAACTTGCAAAAAGGGGTTTTTGAATCTAACCTAGCCATGTACCACATATGTCATCATATAATTCTTGTTAATAATATAGACCTAACATGGTTTCAATTATGCAAAATATCAATCATAGCCTAGCCATATTCATAAGTTTGCAAATAGGTTTCTAGTACAAAACATGGCTTGATACATAGATCATGGTGCCAAACTTTTCAATATAATTTCATATGAATTATGATAATCCCAACCTTATTCCAATTACTTCACAAAAATGATGTTTGTATAAAAATACACATTATGATGGCATAGTAACAAAATCCCAGACTTGCATGAATTTCAATTAATCAACTACATACATGTAGCTTCAACATGGATTACATAATTTGCGAATATTCCAAACGTATACTTGCATAAAACTACCGCATGTAGTTTTTATAATGAATAATATGCTTTGTGAATATCCAAACGTATACAATATTCCAAATCGATAGCAACGCACAAATATGAATTACTTTATCACCACAAATCAAATATACAAACCAACACAATTATTTGTTCATACCAAAATAATACTCTACTTACAATCGTTGTGGCGAATTCTCTAATTTAGGGATTTGGAGATGCGATTCCTTGTTGATTTGATTTGATTAAGTTGCTTTATGCTTTAGAATTTGCCTCCTAATCTTCTCTCCAATTTGGTGGCTACTCCTAGACGCTCCTCAGCAACATGGCGGCTTTGTTCTTATTTTTGAATGAATAGATTAGGGTTGAGTCTAGGGTCATTTTTATAGGAGTTATGAACTGATTAGAGCCATCGATGTTGCCTGGATTGATCGTAGCCATTCATTCGAAAGAGAGACCAATTAGAGCCTGCCACCTAGCCCTAATGACAAAGCAGACCACAGAAAATCGGCCAAACACAGACCTGGCCAGCCAGGTTGGGCTGGGTTCGACCTGGCTCTCGACCAGGTCGACACCCCTGTCGACAGGGCTGTCGACAGCCCTGTCGACATGACTAGCCCAGGTCGACAGCCCAGTCGACCTGGGTGCGTCAGGCGGGACTTTTTCCGCCCTGGCCCATTGGGCCCCACTTCGGAATTTTTAATTGTTTTATTCTGTTTGAATTTTAAATTTAATTCAGAAACTTCCGAAGGCTATATCTTCTTCATACGGACTCCGTTTTTCGAAAACTCGGGCTCTATTTCGCGTATTTTTCCGAGACGAACGCAATGGCGTATCCCGTTTCCCTTAGTTCTTTGATTTGAAATTAATTATACTTTAATTTGTGAATTTCATAGTTATAGAATTCGCAGGGTGTTACAAGATCCTCTAGAATGCGATTCACCCTCTCGGTCTGGCCGTCTGTCTGAGGATGATATGCGGTGCTCAAACATAGCTGAGTCCCTACCACCTCTTGTAAACTCTTCCAAAATTCGCTAGTAAAGATGGGGTCACGGTCGCTTACTATACTAGAAGGAATACCGTTCAAACGAACTATCTCCTTAATGTATACAAAAGCCAACCACGGAGCAGTCCTCTTACTTTTCACGGGAATAAAATGGGCGCTTTTAGTAAGTCTATCTACTATAACCCAAATCCCCGTGTTACCCTTCCTTGATCTTGGTAATCCATCCACAAAATCCATTGAGATGCTTTCCCATTTCCATAGTGGAACTTCTAATGGGTGAAGCAACCCATCGGGTTTCTTTTGTTCTGCTTTAACTCGTTGGCACACCAAGCATCTAGCGACGTACTCGGCCACATCCTTTTTCATACCGGCCCAAAAGAAAACCCGCTTCATATCTTTGTACATCTTATCCCCGCCGGGATGAATGGTCATTTTTGAGCGATGAGCATCATCAAGAATGGCCTTCCTTAAGTCTTCGTCTTGTGGTACACAAAGTCTATTATCCCTTCGTAACCAACCCTTATCGTCTAGGGTATACCTACGAAGATGGCTTGACGACTCCCCCCCTTTGAGCTTTTCTACTATCTCAACCAACTGTGGGTCATCTCGCTGTGCCTCACCAACCCGTCCTAGAAGTGTAGGTCTAACCTCCAAGGATGCTAACAGACCGGGTACTAAGTCAACGGAGGGTCTAAAGTCAAACATAGAGATGAATTCTAAGCTTTGTCGTTCAACAAACAACGGACTCAAGGACAACCTTTTCCTACTTAAGGCGTCTGCCACCACGTTACCCTTGCCCGGGGTATATGCTATTTCAAAATCGTAGGAGGCTAAGAATTCCATCCACCGTTGCTGCCTTAAATTCAAATCCTTCTGAGAGAATAAGTATTTTAATGATTTGTGGTCAGTGAACAGTTCGAATTTCTCACCAAGAAGATAGTGACGCCAAGACTTAAGCGCGAAAACAATTGCGGCTAGCTCTAAGTCATGCGTGGGGTAATTCTTTTCATGAACCCTCAACTGCCTTCCACCATAGGCTATTACTCTTCCCTCTTGCATGAGGACCGCGCCAAGTCCCGTCCCACAAGCATCAGTATAGATGGTAAACGGTTTATTCCCGTCTGGCAGCACTAAGACTGGGGCTGAAGTTAAGGCTCTCTTTAAACGTTGGAACGCATCATCACAATCTTTGTCCCACATAAAAACCAGGTTCTTCTTCGTTAACCGTGTTAATGGAGCTGATATTTTTGCGAAGTCTTTGATAAACTTCCTATAATAGCCAGCCAACCCCAAGAAACTTCTTACTTCGGTTGCATTTTTAGGGACCTTCCAATCTTGGATGGCCACCACCTTTGCGGGATCCACTGCTATCCCTTCTTTGGAAACCACGTGCCCTAAGAACCGTACTTCCTTCCTCCAGAAGTGACACTTAGAAAATTTTGCCTTAAGGTTATGCGCTCGAAGGGTTTCCAACACTTCCCTAAGATGTAGGGAGTGCTCTTCTTTATTCTTAGAAAAGACTAAGATGTCATCCACAAAGACTACAACGAATTTGTTAAGGTATTCCCTAAACACCCTACTCATCAAATCAACAAAATATGCAGGGGCGTTTGTCAAACCAAAGGGCATCACTAGCCATTCATAGAATCCGTCAGGAGTCCTAAAAGCAGTCTTATCTATACTATCCTCAGCCACTCTCAGTTGATGAAAGCCAGTGGCTAAGTCCAACTGCGAAAACACTGAGGCGCCAACTAACTGATCAAAGAGATCGTTAATCCTCGGCAGTGGGTGTCGGTTCTTTTTAGTAAGCTTGTTTAGTTCTCTATAGTCCATACAAAGTCTAAGAGACCCATCCGCCTTTGTGGCAAAAACTACTGGAGCACCCCACTCCGATATACTACGTCTTATGAACCCCTTCTCAAGCAACTCCTTTACTTGCTTATTGAGTTCCCTCGTTCCACGAGGAGCCATGTGGCGCACTGGCAAAGATACGGGTTTAGCATTATCCACAAGATAAATTCGAAAGTCTATCTCCCGCTTTGGAGGTAAGCCCTTCACCTCCTCAAACACATCCGGATATTCCCAGACCACTTCTACCGATCGCAGGTTCTCTACAGACGCGTCAAGCGATTCAAGATAACTTAGCATAACGGAATTTATGGGATTACAAAAGATGTCGAGAGCATTACCAAGGCGAGTCACAAGCCTAACTACTCTCCTTTCACAATCAAGAATGGCCCTATTTCTAGACAACCAATCCATTCCTAAAATTAGCCCATTGCCCGTGAAGCCCAATACATAAGCATCACATCTAAATTCAACGCTAAGTATAGAGATTTTCAAATCCAAACATATCATGGTCAAATGAGCCGAACCCCCAATTGGATTTGAAACGACCAAGGGATCCTCTACTAAACTGGTGTTCAAGTGCAGTGATTCAACTAATGATGCAGAGATAAACGAATGAGATGCGCCAGAATCGAATAAGGTACGGACAGGATGATCAAACAGAAAAACTAAGCTTTCAACAGAAATTGTTCTACCTCTTTCTTGCAGCGGTGGGGCCGCAATAGCCTGAACTTGCCCCCTTGCCTGCCCTGGTGCCATAAGAGCCTGCACCTGTCCTCCCGAGGTAGACCCTGCCCTCAACCCCTTCTTTGGACAGTCCTTCACTAAATGTCCCGCATCTCCACAATGAAAACAACCAGTCTTCTTTTTCTTTCTACAATCTTTGCTGAGATGGCCAGGCGTCCCACAATTGAAGCATTTACCATTATTGTTTTTACCACCCTTCTTATTTTGCTGTTGGGGTTTCTTCTGATCCCCTTTCTTTTCAACTGCCTTATCCTCATGCATAAGTGCCATTTCTACTAGCTTTTCAAAGGTGGCTCCCATAGGGATGTGGGTCATAGCCAACCCTTGCAACGGTTCATTCAAGCCTCTAACGAACCTCAAAGCTTTCTTCTCTGGCGTGTTCACCAACTCCAAGCCAAACCTTGCTAACTGATTAAATTTATTGACATATTCCTTTACTAATGAGCTCCCTTGCTTTAGTGCCAGGAATTTTTCCATATTTAAGTTCTCCTCTGCCCTTGAAAGAAACTTTGCCTCAAACCTTCGTCTGAAATCCGCCCATGAATCAACTGGACGTTCCCCGTTAGTGACCTCCCACCAAAACGAGGCCTCTCCCTTCATTAACCAAGCAGCTAAACGGACTTTCCTCCCATCTTCCACTTCAAAGATATCCAACAATTCCTCAGTCTCCTTAAGCCAATCTCTGGCCTCCACAAACGTCTCAGTCCCTTGAAAAGTTTTTCCTCCCATAGCCTTGAATTCCTTGCACGTCTTTGCAAAAGTGTCAACACGAGGAGGAGGAGGAATGGGTGCAACTAGGGGTGGAGGAGTATCCGCTGGGCCTGCAGTGGTGGCCCTAGCCTCCACGTATCTTCTAAACCACCCTGGAATCGTCACACCTTCTGGGAGATTAAGATCTTCAGCCATGCCGAAATGAAAAAGGAAAGATTCAAAATGGAGAATTCGAAAGATAAAGATAAGTATGTGGCTATTTGGGATTATGTTTTTCATAAAAACTCTCTTTAAATAACATGTTTTTTTTAAAGCACTTCTTCCAAAAATACTTTAGAAAAAAAATATTTTTCTAAAAAGAATTTTTATCTGTTCTGGTAACCTTATGCTCTGATACCACGTGTAACACCCCACGTCCATTAATGTCACTCAAAAGGGAATGCATTAACTTCCATGGAGGTTTTAAGTGAATATAGAACAGTAAAATTACAACAAGACAGATATAAAATTGTACTTGGAAATTCAAAAACTTTATTTCATTGTAGCAGAAGTCAAAACATGTTTGATTACATCATAACACCATATTCAATGTCAAGTACAATATCTATCTTGATAAAACAAGTACATAATCCCATTACATGAATAGCCATTAAAAAGAAAGATAACAAGCTGGACTTTACTTCAGCAGTCCAAGCTTTCCAGAAGATAAGCGATCCAACTAGACTCCACTAGAACTTGGCCCAACCTGCGGACCTGAAGGGAGAAAAAGGATGGAAAAGAGGGGGTCAGACATAAAGTCTGGTGAATATGATAATTCTACAATACTATTACCAAAATAACTGGACTAAGGCATAAGCTGGAAAACAAGAAAATGTCTATGAAGAGCAGATTAAGGACATAGACAATCGCTAAAGGCAACGTTATAGGCGCTCCTAAATACTAAAGGATAAACACTATACTGCACCACACCAGTCACCCTAAAGATTCATCCCACTTAGCTTCACTTAGAAACTTTCCCAATGGCTTTACGTACCCCTAGCTGACTACATAGGTGCCGCCTGCCCCTATCTCCACTAGGTGTACCCTACTTCCCATTATTCGATCGGCTCCCTAACTCGTAGATACCCGTGCTGGCCCCACAGTGGGGTGTATCACTCCCCTAAAGTGGCAACCTGATACAACGGACATGCATGGCTTATACCTACACGATGCAACAACGTCTTACCTACCAGCCCGGGTCCACACACGCATATGAAACCCGTTGGACTTGCGTTGCCACCGCTCCCTGTTTTGGCCTCTTATAGTCAAACCCAGTATGCGTGTCCCGTCCTTGACTTGGGTCGAGCCCACAAAGATACGTTTTGGGATACTGGTTGAAATGGGCCCCCACTATTTACCACAAGCATTCCACCTAAGCTTGTCCCCATTAGTCCATCCCACTTAACCCACTTAGTCATGTTCATTTACATGTGTGTTTGGTTAAGTCTAATCGTATTTCAAATGCCTCTAAAGGCAACCACCAGATTCCTCATGCCACCCAAGGCACCTACTTAACCCCCATGTCCCACCTTACATGATTATCTGGTTAAGTATTTCTTAGTTCATTAAGGCCATAACCTCATAAAGACCTCTCACATTAGACTGGCATTTATGGCAGCTGGATTTGCCGGGCGGGTCCGGGCAGTCTTACACCATAAAAGAGTCTAACCTCGTGTCTTTACAACTGTTATGCTTTAGTTTGGGCCTAGGACCTCTCACATTGGGCCGACATTTGTGACTACTGGATTTGCCGGGCGGGTCCGGGCAGGTTTACATCACAAACGGGTCCAACCTCGTGTCCTAAGCATTGATTATTAATAATAATCCACTTTCCCCCAATTTTAATAATTCCCTACTTGAATTATTAATTACTTCCAATTTTTAACAATGTCCATAATTGACTCAATTATGGACATTCATTCATGGTATGCAACATCTTACAAAATTGCACCCAATTTATTAATTCCTAATATTACCCCTACCCCACGTTTGAACGTTTATTCGCAAAATATATGTTAGACTCGAATAGCCTAACTCATAGCATAAAAGAGATTATCATAATAACAACATGTATATGTGACCAAATGAATCATAATAAGGGGTGAAACTTGCATATGTCCAACTTGCATAGATTATACATGTCATGGATCTAAAGGTGTCAACTTGTTCAAAATTCACCTAATATGATCTCAATCAATTTTCATAAACTTACATATGAACATGTGTGAATCAACATCATCTAATTTTTTAACAACATGGTTTTATATGGGTACACCTAACTCAATAGACAAATTCCCATAATCAAGTTTTATTTAATTATAGTTTCAAGTTTATGGGTACACCTAACCTAATAGGCAAATTCCCATAAACAAGATCCATTTAAATTAAGAAAAAAAAACATAACTTTAAGCATGATCCAACAACATCATGATTTTTCAACATAATATAGCATGATTTATAACATGGCATAGTATGATAGTATAACATAGCTTGACATGATTCTCAACATAGCACGACATAGCATAAGAGAATTTACAACATAGCATGACATAGCATATATAATTTACATCATACGACAACATAATAACATAATAAGAGATCCACAATATATAGAATTTACAATTACAAATCACATCACTTTCTTGTGATCCATTCATAACTGAGTCAAATTAGTTTGTAATAGTCTTATGAGAATCATCATACTCACCAACAAAAGAAGAGAATTAGAGAGAGTTCTTTGGTTTGATTTGTTTTGTTGAGTAGAATTTAGTTGTAGTAGATTAGGCTTCCTCTTCTTAGTTTGTGACGGCTACGCTGAACTCCATGGCAGCAGCATGACGGTAGCTTCTCTAATTTTACGAGTGATTTAGGTTTAGGGTCTACCCACTTATTTATAGATTTTAGAATGCATTTAGGCCATTAGATTTAACCTAGAAATAACCGCAGCCGTTCAGACAAGATGGGATTTATCTTGTTGACTCAGCAATGAGTCAGAAGTGACTCAGCAAACACTCAGCAAATTAATAAACTTCTATTCATGTTTGCATTAACTGCCCATATATATATATATATATTCTACAATGTACACATTATATACATCCCCCTTTACTTATTATTGTTTTTATATACATATTAGATACATCCCCTCTCTTACATACTTATTAATATTTTTATATTCATATTAGATACATCCCCTCTCTTACACACTTATTAATATTTTTATATTCATAATAGATACATCCCCTCTCTTACATACTTATTAATATTTTAGCAACTTTAGTGTTAATAGAAAATTCGGGGTGTTACAATAGAACGCGCCGCGCCGCGACAGCTCGTAAATTTCGACCATTTATTTCAAACGGACATTACGGGAGATCCGACCGTCGGATTCTCCTAAAACCAGAACCGTTGGGTTCGTATCGAAAAGAGCTTTCTAACAAATATTATAAATTCAAGATCTAACGGTTGGATTTGGAGATACGTCCAAATCAAATTTGAAAAAGGTCGCTGTAAGTGCAGTTCGATGGCCGTTGTTGGAAATCGACTGTACGGGCCTTGATAAAATTATTAAAAATATCAATAATTTGTGTAAAATCATAAGAAATGATTTGGGAAAATTTGGGATGAAAAACTCCATATTTGAAAAGATAAAAATGTGTTTTTATCGAAATGAACTAGCTTTGAACTAAATTTAAAACCCAATTGTTTTTAAATAAATAAATTAGATTTAAAAAGGGGTTTTAAATAATCGGAATTTCTAATATATTTGATTGGATTTGAAATGGGTTTATCGTGAACTGTGTTTTAAATAACACCTAGTTCTTTAACCCAGTAAAAGGAATTTTATTGAATCTGCAATTAGATTTGAAATGTGAATCTATAATCTAAATTATCAAATTTAGAATTGAGCGAGAATGGAGCATCGCCAGTTTTGCTCCAAAGCGATAGTTAAATCTTTAATTAGATTTGAACGTGAAATGGTAATTAATTTTACCGACAATACTGTGGTGTTAGATATGGAGTATTACCAGTTTTGCTTCATGGGATGAATAGGTTGGGATTGGGAAATAAAATAAATAATTACTTCATTACGGTTCGCTAATCTCGACTAGTTCAGAAAACCATAATTTGGTTTGAAACGACATCCAAAGGAAGATTACAGGATAAATTTTAAAGAATTTATCTTGGATAAAATTAATGGGAACCTTTCCCTAAGAATGTGGAATTTAGAAACTAGCTGTAGGTTGGCTAAGAAGAATGGTTTCCTGGGTATTGATCTGATGTTGGTTTCGGCCTTCGGGGTTAATGTTTGGGAAATTGTTCTCTTGCTAATTTGCGGTTAGTGACTAATGAATTGGAATGAGGCGTATGTTGTGTTTGTGTAACATTTGTTTTAATATACGCGGGTTGTTCGGAAAGTCCGGGTTTACACCCATTCTGAATAACCGATTCGACGATAAGTCGAAGATGAAGACGGTGGTTGAAGACCGGAAGTCTTCACATCGTTTGGATAATTACTGACGATCCTGATTGGGCTGTACACCCAAGAGGATGGAAATAGTTGGTGGTCGTCCAGACGTACTTGGAGATGGATGGATATGCGAGGAAAGAGCCTCCGGTTTCGTTCAGACCAGAACGGACTTGTAAATGGATTGTGTGTCTGACATTGGATTTTATTCTGTGTTGATTGATTTCTATTAAATATACATCTGTTTGGCGGCGGAGAATTTATTCTTTTGCTTAACGCCCTTCTCTGAGACGTACGAGCTCAGAGGTTGTATATCGATGGACATCAGTCGCATGGCATGAATTGCCCGTGTGGCACGCTAAGATACAAGGATCAAGACTTCTGTTGAAAAGCAAAGTCATGTGGTTGATGATCAAAGCACGCCTACGTGGCAGCTTTGTGTATAACGTGAATTCGCGAGCCTCACACCTCGGTATGAGTTGAAAACGGGATACGGACTGCAGGGAGAGCACGACGTTTTTTTCTAGCTTTGGTGGTGTCAGTGACTTACCAGCCCTGACATATATATACTTTTCACCTTTGTGGTTGTTGGATGAGGCGCCTCGATTATAGGTCCGTAAGGACCGGGAAACGTGTGTTCAGGAATTTCCAATCCTCTAACGTAAGTGAGGACCGGCCCTGAAGATCCAGGGGTTGCCCAGAGTGCGTAACCCTGGGACATTTGCTAGAGTGTCTCGAACGCGGAGAGGAGCTTGCCCCTTGCCTCGACTCATGACGGAAATCCAATTTCCAATACGTGTATTGCGGTTTTAATTGTAGAACTAGTATGGCGACATGATAGATGGTACCTATGCCGCCTATGATTTATATTTATGATTGAAATTGTTTTGACACTATACACTTATTATAGTATCAAATGATTTGTTTTAAACGTACCAAGCATGTTTGGCTATTATAAGGGAAAACCCTATCCTCCGGCTTGCGTTGCATTGTGTGATGGGACCTGGGTCTTATAATAGCTTCATTTTTCGAAAAAGCATTGCGCTGTTTATTCTATGCACTGGTATTCTTGGGAGGAAACCCGTTCCGTGTTATACGGCGTGGTCCCTTGAATTATTCTCTTTTAAAATAAAGTTTTAATAACTGTTTTAGTTCTCACACCAGTCACATGACTGACCTGGAGTTTATTGTTTTAACCTAAACTCTGGGTGCCCCTATTTTCCCGCACGGGCAGCTAGTAGTTTTGGTTTTGCAGATTTATATTCACAGGATCCTGGTTTACAGCTGGAATGATATCCGGAAAGCTCTGTATTCGTATATCACCTTCAGTTGTGCTTTGTATTATTTTCCGCTGCTATGTAATTTATTGTAATCTCTGATAAGTATCGAGTGTAATTTATTCATTTATACTCTGTATATTCTTGTATCTGATGGAATTGTTGTAATAGCAATGAAATGTTCTTTTGTCTATGTTCTGATTTGTCCTGTTCTCAATGATCAAGGGTTTCGAACGGTCTAGATCGGTTCAACGACTGATTCGGATCGAGCGAAATTCCCGGCCGTCACAAGAAACTTGCTACTTGATTTGATTAAACTCCAAAATTGATGAAGAACTTGCAATTTAATTTAGAGTTTCGAGGCGGTGTCTATGTTGGGTTAAAGTTTGGTGGCATGGAGGCGTCTTATAAGAGATAGAATGATTTTTGGGTTAGGTTAGGTGTTCTTTTATAGGTGGGTTAGAGCAACTAGGACCTTTGGATTAAATAAAAACTCATCTAAACCATCCACCTCACCCTAGAAAAGAACCATCCAGAACAACCCTTTTCACACTTAGTGCTCCTTTAAAAAAAAGAAACCGCTTTATTTCTTTCTAATTAATGCATTACATACTATTTTTAACGTATAGCAACCTCTTTCCTTCATGCATTCAGTTATTTATTTATTTATTTAATTATTTGCACTTATACGTGAACCTTTATTTGCTATATTCTTCTCCTAATCAATTAATTGATTTCTTTCTCTTTTTGTCTACTCTTTTTGAAAAGAAACCGCATGTCCTTAAACCATTTTCTTTTATTTATTTACATTTAATCACATGTGCATGCGTCTCTGATTTGAATGTTATTTAATAACATTAACCTTCCTCCAATTGTGGCTTGCTTATGGCCTTATTAGTTTACTTTTTAAACGTTTAAATTTGAAAATTTGAGCCCCTTCACATTTAATTGCTCCATTTTAATGTTTATAACCTTTTTCTATGCATGCTTTAATTGCACATTTGACATGTTTTGCATTCCATATTCTCTTTCTTTTATTTGCATCACATTAATTTATTTTTATACAGGTTCATGCATCATCCATTTATTTAATGCAATAATTTCATATATCCTCTTTCCCTTATTGCATTAATTTCAAATAACATGTATACATATATGCCCCCTTTTTGTTTGTCTCTATGTTCGCGTGCAACTTCAAATTTGAATCATGTTCATACGCATCCATCTCTTATGCGTATACAAATTTTTATATGCGAACAATTGTCTATTTTATTTGGAAATTATCTTCCTTCATCATTTAATGGTTTATTTCCATTCTTTCAATTAAACCTTGAATTAACTTATCCCCTTTCGCATGGAAAGGATCAGACGAGTTGGGGGTATCTACATATACGTTGTATTAGGTTAACCTACTAGTGGGACATGAGTATAGCCTAGAGAGCTAATATCGCGAATAACCGAATAAGCAAGAAAATATAACTGAACGGTATATGTAGGATTATAAAGAAGTTTATTCTAAAGTCCAATCACACAGAACTTATGTTCTGACCCCCTCCTCATTACATACTTCCAGTTTAGGTTCATGACGAAGATGGTATAGCTTTGGATACTGGTTTAGCAGTATTGTTAATAAGGCAAAGCAATATTTGAATATTATACTTTATTTCCTTCCGTTGTGATATGCTTTACGAGTTCTGACATGTTTCTTTATCTCTGTCTTTTTCTGTAGGATACCAGAGCACCCAACTCGGGTTTCGATAGATTGGATTTTTGAAAAAAAACCGATCTGTCGGAATCCGGGTTGTCACATCTGGTATCAAAGCTTCGGTTTAGTGATCTTAGGGAGATAATGAGTGAACGTATTTGTATTTTCTAAAATATAAATATATTATATATATAAACCTAAATCCATATAGTAGCCCACTAGACATGAAAAGAGTTGGGATATCTAGTTTGTACACTCAAGGAATGAACATAGGAATTTGGAAACCATTAGGTGGTTGGGAAAGTGTACAATATGACTTGAAGCTAGAGAAAAAAAGTATCCCATAGGATGGAAACTGAAATATTAGTATGTAACAACCCGGAATTTTGGGCTGAATTTAAAATTTTTATTTCAATTATTTTAGTGGGTTTTTAATATTTAAAATAGTTTATTTTAAATAGTAACGGCGAAATATTTAGTTTCGTCGACGCTGCGACGTATGAATGAATGAAAAAAAATTCCGTTATTAAATTAAAATATTTAATAAATAATAATAATGATGAAAAAAAATTACAATAGGAAATGGTTAATATTAACATTTACATGCACCTCATTTTATTTACATTTTTTTTCTTTTATTCCTACATTCATGCATCAGCATGTTTACATTTCCTCTCTCTTTTATTTCTACATTGATGCATCTGCATGTCTACACTTCTTTTTCCTTTTATTCCTACATTCATGCATCTGCATATTTAGAATCTCTTTTCTCTTTTTATTTTTACATTCATGCATCAGCATGTTTAAATTTCTTTTCTCTTTTATTTCTACATTCATGCATCTGCATGTTTACATATCTTTTCTTTTTATTTCTTTGATATCTGTCTTCCTTTCATATGCATCCGTTTTAAATGAAAATTATTTTGTATAATATATCCATGTGTGCATTTAATAAATAAAAAAAGAAGCGAAAGGCTTTCGTTTAATACATTAAATAGATAAATAAAAATTAATTACATTCTACATGTATATGTATGGTGCATTTAAATGTGTGTTTCTTAACTAATGCAGTTTTGTGGATGATCAAACTATATACATATGTGTAAAAAAAAAATCACATAACTTTCTTATAGTCGTCATTAAACAATAAATGATGCATTCATTTTATTTGTCCCTTCCTGTATATTTACCATATTTCCTTCTTCTCCTTTTCTTTTCTTTTCCATTTCTATCTCATGCAGCTTCTTCTTTATTATAAAGTAACGTTTCCCATTCAATAACTTTTGGAGACAAAAAACTGTGCATTAATTACATTCTTGTTTTCTCTTTCTCTTTTTTTTTCTGTTCAGTTTTCCAACATTTTCTTTTTTTCTTTTTCTTTCCTTTAAATCAACTATATGTATATATCTATTTCTCTTTCTCTTATTCTTTCTTGCAACTAAATAGGTTCCTTAAATTATGATATTTAATATTGCATGTTTTGAAATTTAAAAAGTTGCTTAAC
Source organism: Allium sativum (assembly GCA_030737875.1). Classification (NCBI taxonomy): domain Eukaryota; kingdom Viridiplantae; phylum Streptophyta; class Magnoliopsida; order Asparagales; family Amaryllidaceae; genus Allium; species Allium sativum. Next base: position 822,800,290 of record CM060919.1, on the reverse strand, counting down.
TTAAACAATTAGGAAAGAAAAAAAAGGGCAAGCATTTAATTTGTTTGTAAATACAAAGAGGCATTCGGGGGAAATAACTGGCGCATTTATTCTCTACTCTTTCTCTCCTCTTCTAATGATGAATCAAATTCATTTTTAGATATAAAACTATTCCCTTTATTCCACCCCCCTTTTTTGTTGTTATTCTCTATTCTCTTTATATTTACAATCTGCAGACATCATAAATAAATAAATAAAAATATTAATTAAAAGGAATAAAAATAATAATTTCCTCCACTATATAATATCCTTTCACTTCCTTAACCCTAATTTCATAAATAAAGCAGCCACCGTTTCTAAAATCTATGGCTACACTCTCCCTTTCTCCTTTTTTCTTTCTTTCTCTCCTAATCTACTCAAAGAATTCATCAACTCAAAAATAAATAAATAAATGGAAAATCGAAGAGCATGACATGACCTCCAACATCAACGGTAATGATTGAATTATGATGAGCGGATTGAGAGGATCTCGCGCTCTAAGGCGCTGAAGTCAGAGGCAAATCGGCGGTGGTGGTTAGTGTATGGGCTTCGTCGTCATGACGGCGGATGGGTCTCAGGGGAACGGCTTTTGGTGCAGCAATGATGAAGATTGGTGGAATTTTTGTGCGTGTCTTCCTGGAAATCAGAACGAAGAAGAAGATGGCCTAAATTTTGGGTACAGATTAAACAGAAACGAAATCAGATGATTTTAGATGCATTGGATTCGCTTCGACCGGATCTACACGATGAGATAGACCAGAGATGAAACGGTGAGATTCTATATTTTTTTATATATATAATCTTTTAATTTAATTATTTCTTGCCTTGTGTTATTGATGTTTGTATGTACACAAAAATGAATTGGCGATGTATGATTGAAATTGCTGATTGTTGTTTGGGTTATTATTGTCAAATTTTTGTTGCATACATTGTTGATGTGATTTGGCTTAATCAATGGAGATTGATGTTTATGCGCAAATTAAAGATTCATTCTTTACTTATTAAATTTCATGAAAACTTATATTTCAATAAAAAATTATAATTTTTATTATTGTTCATGAAAGTGGATTTTATTTGGTTTGGAGATTTTGCACCAAAATCTCTTTTTTTCATGTTTTACATGAAAACATGAATTTTGTGCACAATCGTTGAACTAAATAAATATTTCATTTTTATTGGACTACATGGAAATGAATCTTTAATTAAAATATTGATTTTTGATAAAAATAATATTTTAATTGATTTATGGCAAAGTTTGGGTTTTTATGCAAAATGGCCTTTTTGGAAAAAAAAGAACAAAATATTGGTTTTATCATTCTTATTGAAAAATAAAGATGATATCTTTATTTAATACGAAATTTTGAAATAAAATTATGTTTTTGAAATGGTTTATAATTATATTTTCGAATATAAAATATTAATTCAACGTTTCATGCACATGCAGTTCGCGTTGTGTAATTCAAAATTTCAGGAAAACAGCGCCATAATTACACTTGACCTGTAACGTCATAATTATTTTAAAATGAATAAAGTTGTGGTGTTTATTTTAAAATAAATAAAGTCTTGATTTTTATTTTGGATTAAAGATGGAGTTTGGTTAAACTTTTATTTTTAATAAAAGGTTTGAATAAAAGGTTTGTTTTTTTAAAGGACTTAAACGAATAAAGGATTTGTTCTTTATCCAAAAAGGACTAAATTAAATAAAGTTTTATTCTTTATTTTAAAGGGACTAAAATGAATAAATTTTTATTCTTTTTTTTTTTTTTAAAAAAGATCAAAATGAATAAAGTTTGTCCTTTATTTATGAATTGATTTAAATGGAAATATTTAAAGATGAACTGTTTACATTAAGATGAAATGGTACAAAAAGAGTATGTTTTATTTTGAAATTGTTTCATTAAAAAAAAGAATGAAATTAAAAACCGTTACACCTATTATGTGAACATTGTTAAATTGTGCATATTATTTAGGTTTCTAGTTGAGCACTTGTATACACCGCCATTTACAAGGGACCTGACTTGTTTATGTGACTGGACGATCAATTTTCACACGTCGTCCAGAAGCACAGTTTATTTTCTATTACTTGAATTGTGTTGGTTGAAACCCCACATGGGTCAAGGGCTGATATTGAATACACGTCACCCTTGTGGTTAATTAGAAATGCACTTTGGTTGTTGATGTTTGAAAATTGATATGAAATAAATGTATGATTTCCGTATAAGTGAATTATATGGAAATGGTGTGGGCCTCATTCCAATTTTAAATGAAAGGAATAATTTTCATTTATTACTAAATTAATGGAATAAATTGACGCTTGAATTAAGAAGACTATATCTTTATCATTTGGAAAGTTATAATGAATTATTAGAATTGGTAAAATTACATTCCAATTATAGTAAGAAAATTGAATTTAAAAGATTCCGTTTTTATGTTAACATTAAATGCAGAAGATTTGGTTCAATACCTAACATAAACGGATTGATATAGACTGATTACGTTTAAAGTTGGAATGGTAATTTTTGATATCACAATTTTTGGAATAACTAATATTATGATAATATGAAGAGTCAAGGTTTATTTTGGAAAGGTAAATATTAAGTTATATTCTGAAATATAGGTTATTTTAGAAGTTAGAGATTTTAAAATATAGAATATTTTAAAATAATATTTTCAAGAAATAATCATAATTATAAATTAAAATTGTATTTGGACACGAGGTTAGGTCATATTTATGGTGGAAGTCTGCCCGGACCCTACCGGCATATCCAGCAGCCATAAATGTTGAGCCTAATGTGAGAGGTCCAAGTACATGAATTCAAATTGGGTTTATGACAAGAGGTTAAGCCCAACTTATGGGATAAGTCTGCCCGGAACCAACCGGCATATCCAGCATCCATAAGTCGCAGGCTTAATGTGAGAGGTCTGGCCCAGTATAAATATAAATGAATAAGAAAATGAACTGATATATTAAATCTATTTTAAATAGCAACGCCATTGTTAACCCGAACGAGTTTATCGATAAATCTTATTCATTTTAAAATGAATATTTAAAGAAAGTGATTTTTAAAATTTAATATTTTGGAAATATTAATATTCTGATATGATAAAGAAGAGGAATATTCAATTTTGATATAAAATTGAAAATAAAGTTGGAATCATTTTAAAACTAATTTAAAAATATGGAAAAATTATGTAAAATCATAATAAATACTTTAGAAAGATTTTGGATAGAAAAATCCCATATTTGAAAAGATAAAAATGTATTTTTATCAAAGTAAACTCGTTAACTAACTAGTATAATAAATCAGCGGAATTGAATTAAAGTGAAATTGAATTTTGGTTTGTCATGAATAGTGTTTTAAATAACACTATTCTTAAACCTAGTTGAGAAAAGGATCTTTTAATTAAGATTATTAGAGTTTCCTATTATATTTATTAATCAGGATGAAGTTGAAATGTGAATTGGGTTTATTGTGAACTATGTTTTTAAACGACATTTGTTCTTTAACCCAATTGACAGGGAAAATGTGATTTGGAATTTATAAATCTTTTATTAAGATATAATAAGAGTTTTTCCAAAAGAAAAGTTTTCCGATTATATATATTAAATTGGAATGGAATGGAATTCGATTTAATATTAATTGAGATAAGCTTCTATGAATGAAGTCCGTTAATATATATGGAATTTAAAAGGCTTTGCCGTTATTCCATTTATATTTATAGTCCGATATAGAAATTTATACCGATTATATATATTGATTTGATTTCTGTGAAAATTCCACATTTAATGGAGTAGGATTTGGGTTTATCGTGAAAAATGTTTTAAATGACATTAGTTCTTTAACCTAAATAAGATAAGATTTATTTCTTAAAGTGGAATAATCATTGAATACTGATTTTTGATATTTAAAACCAAATTGGAGTTTTAAATGAATTTCTAGAAAGAAGATTAAAGAATAATTTAAAGAATTTATCTTTGGTAAAATGAATGGGAACCTTTCCCTAACAATATTCCATTTAAAATAATATTCTGAATTGGAATGAGGCGTTGGATGTGTTCTTTTAGCACTTGATTTTTAATTATAAAATACGCTGATTATACAGAAAGACCGGGTTTTACCCATTCCGAATATTTATTACGACGACGAAGAGTCGAAGATGAAGACGGTGTTGAAGACCGGCGGTTTTCACATCGGATGGATGTGTTGCTACTGAGGTCTCCGATAGGAGTAGCTTCCCTGAAGGGATTTCTGTGGTAGTCGTTCGGACGTATGTGTTGATTGGCCGGATATACGAGAACCACCCAGGTTTCTCCGGTTTCGTTCAGACCCAGAACGGACTTGTAAGTGGATTGTGTGTCTGACATTGTATTCATTTCTACTGTATTTGTTGAACGCTACTGATTATATATTTCTGTTTGGTGGTAGAGAATTTATCCTCCACTTAACACCCTTCTCTAAGACGTATGAGCTTAGAGGTTATATATATATATTGGTAGATGATCAATAATATGGTAGGGTATGACAATGTGGAATGCTAAGATGCAAATGATCAAGGCTTTGTTGAAAAGAAGGCCTTGTGGTTGATGATCAAAGCACAACCCATTTAGGCATAGCTTTGTGTATATCGTGACTTCGCGAGCCTCACAGCCCGGTGGAGTCTAAAACGGGAGAAGGGAACGCAGGGAGTGCACACGTTTTTTTTTTCTAGCTAGAAGTGGTGTCATGGTATGGAGCCCAGACATTTACTTATGTGGTTGTTGGATTTTTTTTTTGGGAGGCCTCGGATTTATGCGGTCGCCCTCGGCCGTATTGTAGGTTCACTAGAACCGGGGAACATGTGTTCAGGCATTTCTAATCCACAAAAGTAAGTGTGAACCGGCCTTGCAGGATCCAAGGGTTGGACAGAGTACCAATCCTGGGGCATTGCTAGAATGTCTCGAATCGGTAAGGATCTCCTCCCTAGCCTTGACTCTTGATGGAAACCCAATTTCCAATACGCCCCTTGCGGTTTTGACTGTATAACTAGTATGGCGACATAGTAGGATGGGGTACTATGCCGTCTAGGATTGATACATTTACTTTGAAATGTTTTTATAAATATATATACACACTAATACCGTTTTTACGTATCAAGCATCTTTTGATCATTATAAGGTAAAACCCTATCCTCCGGCTTGCGTTGCATTGTGTGATGGGATTTGGGTCTTATAATGGTTTCATTTTTCTAAAAAGCATTGCGTTATTTGACGATTTATTTTAGTTATGCACTGGCAATCCAATGGAGTAAACCCGTTCCGCGTTAGCGGCGTGGACCTGTGATTAGCCTTCTTATTAGATAAGTTAAGTAAAGAATTCTCACACCAGTCCCACGACTGACCTGTAGTTTGTTTCACTTTGCAAACTCGGGTGCCCTCTTTCCACACGGGCAGTCGAGTAGCTTATTTGGCAGAGATATTAAGAAAGATCCTGGTTTGAAGACTGAAGCTGTGGCCAAAATGTGATAGCCTTCCACTGAGATTAGTTCCGCTGCAATGTATAAAATTTATTGTAATTTATTCTTCCGCTGTATTTATTACCAATGTATTCTGATATATATTCTGTACTCTGATGTAACATTTATTATGGTGTTATAAAAGTCTTCTGTTATTTGTTTTAATGTGTTGTATGCCCAAAGTTGATGTATCCGCAGATTTCCATTCTTTGGGTCAGACCTGTGTGGCTTATGGTCGATTCAAAGGGTGAGAATTTTCCGGGTTATCACAGTTGGTATCAGAGCTCTGGTTAGCTCAAATCTCTGGGGTACAACTCGTTAGAACTTAACAGAAGACTCATCAGAGATTGGATTAGTAATATCCAATAAGAATACTCATTAGAGATAGGATCAGTAGTATCCTAGAATGAGAAAACTCATTAGAGATGGGGCTAGTAATACCCTAGAATGAGTTGAGAGTGCCAAGTCTATAATTAACGTATTTGTCATTATATATATAATCCGATTTTAGAAATTATAACTTTTGAATATATAAAAACTATATATATTTGAAAGGATAATCAATTAATAAAATTATTAAAACCAAATGATAAAAGAATAAAAACTGAATTGATAAATTAAACAACTCTTAGCTTTGTTCCTTTTCGAGGACGAAAAGTTTTAAGTGGGGGAGATTGTAACAACCCGGAATTTTGGGCCGAATTTAAAATTTTTATTTCAATTATTTTAGTGGGTTTTTAATATTTAAAATAGTTTATTTTAAATAGTAACGGCCTAATATTTAGTTTCGTCGACGCTGCGACGTATGAATGAATGAAAAAAAAATTCCGTTATTAAATTAAAATATTTAATAAATAATAATAATGATGAAAAAAGATTACAATAGGAAATGGTTAATATTAACATTTACATGCACCTCATTTTATTTACATTTCTTTTTCTTTTATTCCTACATTCATGCATCAGCATGTTTACATTTCCTCTCTCTTTTATTTCTACATTGATGCATCTGCATGTCTACACTTCTTTTTCCTTTTATTCCTACATTCATGCATCTGCATATTTAGAATCTCTTTTCTCTTTTTATTTTTACATTCATGCATCAGCATGTTTAAATTTCTTTTCTCTTTTATTTCTACATTCATGCATCTGCATGTTTACATATCTATTCTTTTTATTTCTTTGATATCTGTCTTCCTTTCATATGCATCCGTTTTAAATGAAAATTATTTTGTATAATATATCCATGTGTGCATTTAATAAAAAAAAAGCGAAAGGCTTTCGTTTAATACATTAAATAGATAAATAAAAATTAATTACATTCTACATGTATATGTATGGTGCATTTAAATGTGTGTTTCTTAACTAATGCAGTTTTGTGGATGATCAAACTATATACATATGTGTAAAAAAAAAAATCACATAACTTTCTTATAGTCGTCATTAAACAATAAATGATGCATTCATTTTATTTGTCCCTTCCTGTATATTTACCATATTTCCCTCTTTTCCTTTTCTTTTCTTTTCCATTTCTATCTCATGCAGCTTCTTCTTTATTATAAAGTAACGTTTCCCATTCAATAACTTTTGGAGACAATAAAATGTGCATTAATTACATTCTTGTTTTCTCTTTCTCTTTTTTTTTCTATTCAGTTTTCCAACATTTTGTTTTTTTTCTCCTTTAAATCAACTATATGTATATATCTATTTCTCCTTCTCTTATTCTTTCTTGCAACTAAATAGGTTCCTTAAATTATGATATTTAATATTGCATGTTTTGAAATTTAAAAATTTGCTTAACTTAAACAATTAGGAAAGAAAAAAAAAGGGCAAGCATTTAATTTGTTTATAAATACAAAGAGGCATTTGGGGGAAATAACTGGCGCATTTATTCTCTACTCTCTCCTCTTCTAATGATCAATCAAATTCATTTTTAGACATAAAAATATTCCCTTTATTCCACCCCCTTTTTTGTTGTTATTCTCTTTATATTTACAATCTGCAGACATCATAAATAAATAAATAAAAATATTAATTAAAAGGAATAAAAATAATAATTTCCTCCACTATATAATATCCTTTCACTTCCTTAACCCTAATTTCATAAATAAAGCAGCCACCGTTTCTAAAATCTATGGCTACACTCTCCCTTTCTCCTTTTTTCTTTCTTTCTCTCCTAATCTACTCAAAGAATTCATCAACTCAAAAATAAATAAATAAATGGAAAATCGAAGAGCATGACATGACCTCCAACATCAACGGTCATGATTGAATTAAGATGAGCGGATTGAGAGGATCTCGCGCTCTAAGGCGCTGAAGTCAGAGGCAAATCGGCGGTGGTGGTTAGTGTATGGGCTTCGTCGTCATGACGGCGGATGGGTCTCAGGGGAACGACTTTTGGTGCAGCAATGATGAAGATTGGTGGAATTTTTGTGCGTGTCTTCCTGTAAATCAGAACGAAGAAGAAGATGGCCTAAATTTTGGGTTAAGATTAAACAGAAACGAAATCAGATGATTTTAGATGCATTGGATTCGCTTCGAACGGATCTACACGATGAGATAGACCAGAGATGAAACGGTGAGATTCTATTTTTTTGTATATATATAATCTTTTAATTTAATTATTTCTTGCCTTGTGTTATTGATGTTTGTATGTACACAAAAATGAATAGGCGATGTATGATTGAAATTGGTGATTGTTGTTTGGGTTATTATTGTCAAATTGTTGTTGCATACATTGTTGATGTGATTTGGCTTAATCAATGGATATTTATGTTTATGCGCAAATTAAAGATTCATTCTTTACTTATTAAATTTCATGAAAACTTATATTTCAATAAAAAAATTATAATTTTTATTGTTGTTCATGAAAGTGGATTTTATTTGGTTTGGAGATTTTGCACCAAAATCTCATTTTTTCATGTTTTACATGAAAACATGAATTTTGTGCACAATCGTTGAACTAAATAAATATTTCATTTTTATTGGACTACATGGAAATGAATCTTTAATTAAAATATTGATTTTTGATAAAAATAATATTTTAATTGATTTATGGCAAAGTTTGGGTTTTTATGCAAAATGGCCTTTTTGGAAAAAAGAACAAAATATTGGTTTTATCATTCTTTTTGAAAAATAAAGATGATATCTTTATTTAATACGAAATTTTGAAATAAAATTATGTTTTTGAAATGGTTTATAATTATATTTTCGAATATAAAATATTAATTCAACGTTTCAGGCACATGTAGTTCGCGTTGTGTAATTCAAAATTTCAGGAAAACAGCGTCATAATTACACTTGACCTGTAACGTCATAATTATTTTAAAATGAATAAAGTTGTGGTTTTTATTTTAAAATAAATAAAGTCTTGATTTTTATTTTGGATTAAGATGGAGTTTGGTTAAACTTTTATTTTTAATAAAAGGTTTGAATAAAAGGTTTGTTTTTTTTAAAGGACTTAAACGAATAAAGGATTTGTTCTTTATCCAAAAAGGACTAAATTAAATAAAGTTTTATTCTTTATTTTAAAGGGACTAAAATGAATAAATTTTTATTCTTTTTTTTTAAAAAAAAAAGATCAAAATGAATAAAGTTTGTCCTTTATTTATGAATTGATTTAAATGGAAATATTTAAAGATGAACTGTTTACATTAAGATGAAACGGTACAAAAAGAGTATGTTTTATTTTGAAATTGTTTCATTAAAAAAAAAGAATGAAATTAAAAACCGTTACACCTATTATGTGAACATTGTTAAATTGTGCATATTATTTAGGTTTCTAGTTGAGCACTTGTATACACCGCCATTTACAAGCGACCTGGCTTGTTTATGTGACTGGACGATCAATTTTCACACGTCGTCCACAAGCACAGTTTATTTTCTATTACTCGAATTGTGTTGGTTGAAACCCCACATGGGTCAAGGGATGATATTGAATACACGTCACCCTTGTGGTTAACTAGAAATGCACTTTGGTTGTTGATGTTTGAAAATTGATATGAAATAAATGTATGATTTCCGTATAAGTGAATTATATGGAAATGGTGTGGGCCTCATTCCAATTTTAAATGAAAGGAATAATTTTCATTTATTACTAAATTAATGGAACAAATTGACGCTTGAATTAAGAAGACTATATCATTATCATTTGGAAAGTTATAATGAATTATTAGAATTGGTAAAATTACATTCCAATTATAGTAAGAAAATTGAATTTAAAAGATTCCCTTTTTATGTTAACATTAAATGCAGAAGATTTGGTTTCAATACCTAACATAAACGGATTGATATAGACTGATTACGTTTAAAGTTGGAATGGTTATTTTTGATATCACAATTTTTGGAATAACTAATATTATGATAATATGAAGAGTCAAGGTTTATTTTGGAAAGGTAAATATTAAGTTATATTCTGAAATATAGGTTATTTTAGAAGTTAGAGATTTTAAAATATAGAATATTTTAAAATAATATTTTCAAGAAATATTTATAATTATAAATTAAAATTGTATTTGGACACGAGGTTAGGTCATATTTATAGTGGAAGTCTGCCCGGACCCAACCGGCATATCCAGCAGACATAAAAGTTGGGCCTAATGTGAGAGGTCCAAGTACATGAATTTAAATTGGGTTTATGACACGAGATTAAGTCCAACTTATGGGATAAGTCTGCCCGGAACCAACCGGCATATCCAGCGTCCATAAGTCGCAGGCTTAATGTGAGTGGTCTGGCCCAGTATAAATATAAATGAATAAGAAAATGAACTGATATATTAAATCTGTTTTAAATAGCAATGCCATTGTTAACCCGAACGAATTTATCGATAAATCTTATACATTTTAAAATGAATATTTAAAGAAAGTGATTTATAAAATTTAATATTTTGGAAATATTAATATTCTGATATGATAAAGAAGAGGAATATTCAATTTTGATATAAAATTGAAATAAAGTTGGAATCGTTTTAAAACTAATTTAAAAATATGGAAAAATTATGTAAAATCATAATAAATACTTTAGAAAGATTTTGGATAGAAAAACCCATATTTGAAAAGATAAAAATGTATTTTTATCAAAGTAAACTCGTTAACTAACTAGTATAATAAATCAGCGGAATTGAATTAAAGTGAAATTGAATTTTGGTTTGTCATGAATAGTGTTTTAAATAACACTATTCTTAAACCCAGTTGAGAAAAGGATCTTTTAATTAAGATTATTAGAGTTTCCTATTATATTTATTAATCAGGATAAAGTTGAAATGTGAATTGGGTTTATTGTGAACTATGTTTTTAAACGACATTTGTTCTTTAACCCAATTGACAGGGAAAATGTGATTTGGAATTTATAAATCTTTTATTAAGATATAATAAGAGTTTTTCCAAAAGAAAAGTTTTCTGATTATATATATTAAATTGGAATGGAATGGAATTCGATTTAATATTAATTGAGATAAGCTTCTATGAATGAAGACCGTTAATATATATGGAATTTAAAAGGCTTTGCCGTTATTCCATTTATATTTATAGTCCGATATTAAAATTTATACCGATTATATATATTGATTTGATTTCTGTGAAAATTCCACATTTAATGGAGTAGGATTTGGGTTTATCGTGAAAAATGTTTTAAATGACATTAGTTCTTTAACCTAAATAAGATAAGATTTATTTCTTAAAGTGGAATAATCATTGAATACTGATTTTTGATATTTAAAACCAAATTGGAGTTTTAAATGAATTTCTAGAAAGAAGATTAAAGAATAATTTAAAGAATTTATCTTTGGTAAAATGAATGGGAACCTTTCCCTAATAATACGCTATTTAAAAGAATATTCTGAATTGGAATGAGGCGTTGGATGTGTTCTTTTAACACTTGATTTTTAATTATAAAATACGCTGATTATTCGGAAAGACCGGGTTTTACCCATTCCGAATATTTATTACGACGATGAAGAGTCGAAGATGAAGACGGTGTTGAAGACCGGCGGTTTTCACATCGGATGGATGTGTTGCTACTGAGGTCTCCGATAGGAGTAGCTGCCCTGAAGGGATTTCTGGGGTAGTCGTCCGGACGTATGTGTTGATTGGCCGGATATACTAGAACCACCCAGGTTTCTCCGGTTTCGTTCAGACCCAGAACGGACTTGTAAGTGGATTGTGTGTCTGACATTGTATTCATTTCTACTGTATTTGTTGAACGCTACTGATTATATATTTCTGTTTGGTGGTAGAGAATTTATCCTCCACTTAACACCCTTCTCTAAGACGTATGAGCTTAGAGGTTATATATATATATTGGTAGATGATCAATAATATGGTAGGGTCTGACAATGTGGCATGCTAAGATGCAAATGATCAAGGCTTTGTTGAAAAGCAGGCCTTGTGGTTGATGATCAAAGCACAACCCATTTAGGCATAGCTTTGTGTATATCGTGACTTCGCGAGCCTCACAGCCCGGTGGAGTCTAAAACGGGAGAAGGGAACGCAGGGAGTGCACACGTTTTTTTTCTAGTTAGAAGTGGTGTCATGGTATGGAGCCCAGACATTTACTTATGTGGTTGTTGGATTTTTTTTTTGGGAGGCCTCGGATTTATGCGGTCGCCCTCGGCCGTATTGTAGGTTCACTAGAACCGGGGAACGTGTGTTCAGGCATTTCTAATCCACAAAAGTAAGTGTGAACCGACCCTGCAGGATCCAAGGGTTGGACAGAGTACCAATCTTGGGGCATTGCTAGAATGTCTCGAATCGGTAAGGATCTCCTCCCTAGCCTTGACTCTTGATGGAAACCCAATTTCCAATATGCCCTTTGCGGTTTTGACTGTATAACTAGTATGGCGACATAGTAGGATGGGGTACTATGCCGTCTAGGATTGATACATTTACTTTGAAATGTTTTTATAAATATATATACACACTAATACCGTTTTTACGTATCAAGCATCTTTTGATCATTATAAGGTAAAACCCTATCCTCCGGCTTGCGTTGCATTGTGTGATGGGATTTGGGTCTTATAATGGTTTCATTTTTCTAAAAAGCATTGCGTTATTTGACGATTTATTTTAGTTATGCACTGGCAATCCAATGGAGTAAACCTGTTCCGTGTTAGCGGCGTGGACTGTGATTAGCCTTCTTATTAGATAAGTTAAGTAAAGAATTCTCACACCAGTCCCATGACTGACCTGTAGTTTGTTTCACTTTGCAAACTCGGGTGCCCTCTTTCCACACGGGCAGTCGAGTAGCTTATTTGGCAGAGATATTAAGAAAGATCCTGGTTTGAAGACTGAAGCTGTGGCCAAAATGTGATAGCCTTCCACTGAGATTAGTTCCGCTGCAATGTATAAAATTTATTGTAATTTATTCTTCCGCTGTATTTATTACCAATGTATTCTGATATATATTCTGTACTCTGATGTAACATTTATTATGGTGTTATAAAAGTCTTCTGTTATTTGTTTTAATGTGTTGTATGCCCAAAGTTGATGTATCCACAGATTTCCATTCTTTGGGTCAGACCTATGTGGCTTATGGTCGATTCAAAGGGTGGGAATTTTCCGGGTTATCACATAGTATTTCAGATTAGTGGGTTTAGAAGTGTAACCTTAGAAACTAGAAAAGGTTGAAAAATGGAAAAATGGATTAGGAATAAATATAGTCGAGAGAATTGAATTCGCGAAAGTGCCTAGGAAAGCCTAGTGAGTTGAAGACCCGCTTTGAGTCTAACCCAATGATAAGCTTTTAAGAACTTGAACCTGTAAAAGAGTTTGTGGTATTTTTCCAAGATTTATTCTTAAAAGTATTTTGACAAATGCATGTTGGGTTTTTAAAGTAAAGTGGTGTATATTTTGGTAAAACAATGATTTCTTGTTTTAAAAGAATTCTCTCATGAAAAGGTGCATATTATAGAGCATGTATAGCTCGCTAGTTTTCATATATGAATGGATTGAAAAGAAGTTTTGAAATCTCTATTCTGTTAGCAATAAATTTTGATTATTGTTTTGAAAAGAAATTTTTGTTGGGTGAACAAAATAAGCGGTATAGTGTAAGAATAAAGTAGATACTTGCACCTTAGCAACCAAAGTTAACATTGTAAATAGGAACAATGTAACCTCGATAGTTGTCCTTGTCTACTCCAGTTTCGTGATTTGAAGAAAATGTTTACCATTTTATTTTGTGACATGTTTTCTTTTGTGGTTTGGCAAAAGCAAGTTTTTGAGAAAAGAATTAAAGTTTTACCACTTTTAGTTTTTGGAAAAAGAATGTTATTAAAAAAAAAGGCCAAACCATGTTTTAAAAATGGAGTAGTTAAGGATTAAGGCCTAGAAAGGACGAGATAAAGTTAAAGCTATTAGAATCAACTAGGGATTGGTTAAGTTGAGTAATTCTCTGAGTGTCAATCTGATGTTGATTTCGGTCTTCGGGGTTGATACTTAGGGAGTTACTCTCTTACCAATTTACAGTCAGGGATTAGCTAATATTAAACTAATGGAAAATTTCCCGTAGAATGCATAAGCATTGAGAAACCTAGGTTTGCTGCTGGAAAAAAGAAAAGAAAAAGGATAGGCTAGTAATACACAGCAAGGACTAGAAGTGACTAATAAGTAGTAAAGGGAAAGTTAGTGGGTAGATCCTGTTGTGTGGATTTGCAATTGTCTGAGATGACAAAGTCCTAAGATTCTTGGCCCATAGTAGTAGCGGTGTAGGATGCTGTTTGAGTTGAAAACAGAAAAAGATTATTTGAAATAATAAACTTAAGTAATTGGATTTAGTCAAATAAGCTAAGAAAGAGAAAAGCCTACCTAATAAGAAACTATAAATTCAGTAAGGCAACAAATATGATGGGAAAAGAAAATGAAAATCTTAAGAAAAAGATGAATAAATATGAAATTTTTCCAAGATAAGTTGAAAAAGAGAAAAAATTCTTATGTGGTTGTGCTTAGATAGGAAAATAGGAAATCTTCATAGATTAGTCATATAAAAATCGAAGTACTATTAGAAAAGAAAAACGAAGGATGTGAATTTTTCTGTTTTATATCCTTTCGTAACATAAGGAAATCGAATTTGGAAAATTAGATTTTTCTAAATTTCGAATTTAATGATGAATGGTAGGGTTTTGGATGCGACAATTGGGTGAACTATGCTCTTATTCTATAAGAGTATGGGAAAACATGGACGAAAAATATTTTGATTTTTTCAAGAATATTGCATTCATATAGAACTGCAAGTACATTTAGGATGTGAGCATCATGTTTTGAAAGAGTTTTTAAAATTTGCATACATATAGGTGGATCCAAATTAGGCATACATACTTTACTATGATGTATCTCACTTTGCACATGGGCACAATGTTTGCAACAATTGGATGCACACTTGATGGATGGATATTGCGAGCGATTATCTATTCTATTCTTATCGAATTTCGGGGACGAAATTCTTTAAGGGTGGGAGAATGTAACTGTAACGACCCGCATTCTACGCATCGGAAGATCGTAGAATATTTATTTCTCTTTGATACGAAGTCGTATGGTCATGTAACTTTGGGAAACGACTAGTAGGGTCATTTCCCATGTTCATGATTTTTGCCGATTTTTAAATGACCGTTTTTCCCCTAGTTGATCTTGTTTCGTCCATAACTTTTGATTGGTTAGGAATTTTGACCTAAAACCACTTCCATTAGCTCCAGATGATGGTTTCTCTTTCCGTAGAGTGGTCATAATAGTCAAATGGACTTACCGTTTGGGAGATATGGCTGAATTAACGTTTAAAGGGTTAGTTTCAGCTAATTGGGTTTAACCGGGTAGTTAGTAATTAGGCCCATTGGGGGATTTCGGGATTAGTGGTATTTAAGGGCTGCTAGGGTTAGGATTTCGGTTTTTACTTCATTTTTCCAGCCGCCACTTATTTTCTTCAACCCTAGTCATGGCCTCCAACATCTAGAATCATTCCAAATCACCTCTAATCACTTTCTAATCAAAGATTAAGCAAAACTACATCAAATCAAGGCGAATTAGCATAGGATTTGGAATAGAGCTGCTGGAACACATAGAGATTGGATCTATATCAGAGGAGTTTCAGTTCTGAAAGTTAAATTGTGGCAAAGGTGAGTGATTTGCTTAGTTTTTCACTAATTATGGCTAATTAGGGTAATTAGCGAAGATTAGCAAAATTATGGCTCAGAAAAATCTAGAAAAAATTTCTAAAATTCTAAAACATCGTTTTATGCCTCTGATATGAATTTGGGTTAATTTGGTTAAGTTTTGCTAATCCTACTGCTAGATTTGCTTAAACATGCTTAAGGGGAAAATATGGGTTTTTAGGTATGTTTGATCCGTTTTGACATATCATATTGTTGTTTTGCCGTTTGTGGATGTTTCTACATGTTTCTATGACTGTATGGTTTGCTTTGCAATTGATTAGAATAGTTAGATTGGTCAAAAACGCCGTCGAATGGCGTAAACAGTCGCTAGAAGAAGTTGCAGGAAAATGTACAGGACCAGATCGGATCGCATGAAGGAAGTCGCGACCCGACCCGATCGCATATCACACTCCACGATCCGCTCTAGCTCAAGCGCCACGATCCAACCTGGTGAAGGCGGCGCGATCCGAACCGTGGAGCTTGAACGAACTGATGCCTTGAGTTACGCCTCCAACCACGAGCCGACCTATGTGTCACGATCCGAACCAGGCGATCTGAAGGGGAAGGAGCATCATGATCCCAGGGAAGCGTCACGAGCTATGGACCACGACCCGATCCTCTCACGAATGGTTCCCACGATCCGGAGGCCACGAACCGATCCGAGCAAGCGACCACGATTCGACCCGCACAGGTGAGCACGGTCCGATGGAGCTGGAGGACCACGAGCTGATGGCGCGACCCGATCCGAATGGAGGAACTCGACCCGAACTACAGGGGTGCGAACCGACCCGTATGGGATGTTGCGACATGATCCGAAGGGAGCTGGTGACCACGATACGACCTGGAGCGGAGCGAACCAGATGAAGACCGATCCGGTGATGACCAATAACCCGAGATGCAAAGGTAGTCCAAATGGAAGTTTATACTCAGGATCCAGTTGGGAACCTTCAAGTTAACTTCGTGATTGGACTTTGCTGCGGGACGTGTGCAAAGGGGTTGTCGGTATTCATAGCTTTGGTTCACCCCTGTGAGACGGATAGTGGGCTTGTAGTGATAGTTGTACGGGATTGGATTCCGTCATGGCCCAAAGGATTAGGTGAACAGAGTAATGGGTATCGTATGCTTTACGCACTGAGTGAGAGATGTGAGGATGGTTGCTATGCTTGATTGTTTGCCATCACTATGACATGCACACCCCCACCCCCGTACTATTCACACCATATGTTAGTTTCACCTTAGAGTATTGTACGGTATGTAGTGCTAACTCTTTGGTTGCAGGTCCAGATGTTCAGGTATGATTGGATTATACCTGTTATTGTTATTCTGTTTGTTTAGTTGCTTATCGCTCATACCAGAATTTTTGTCTGACCCCGAGTTTTATGTCTCTTCTTATTACTCTGGGTGCTAACACGAGTAGACTAGAGACAGGTTAGGTGGTATGCACGAGTAGCTGATCCGGAGACGAGCAGGAGGCTTCCACGTATGATATATATAGATATTCTCCCTGTGTCGCTGGTGGTCACTACTCTGGGCATTAGTAGTGTACCTTTTCTTTCTTTTGCTTTAGAGACAGTTTTGAAAGTTGTAATAATGATGGTTTGGATCATAAGCTGTATTTGGATTTCCGCTGCTGTGATGGTCATGTTGGTTTAGTTTTCAGCTTATGCACTGTCTCGCCTGTTTTATGTCAAAGTTATGTTATTATTATATTTTATTCCATGCGCTGTGAGACATTCTACAGGTTCCTTTGTTAGTTCATTCTTTTCTTTTGGCGACTGTCCCGTGCTAGTTGGACATCGGCACAGCGCATTTCGGGGAAATGTCAGCTAGTGCGGGGCGGGCCGTTACATTTGGTATCAGAGCTCTAGGTTGCGTAGTTAACCTGGGGAAAGTCATCAGGGAGAGATATTATACGTATATGAGAGCGCGTATTTGTGATCATTTTGATTTTTCAAAACTGGTTTTCAAAGCTATATATATACTATTAGTATAGTTAAGGATGAAGTTGCACTGCACTGACACCACAAAGGAGATGGTTAATCGTTTGCTCTGTACAGATTGAACGATGAGCCGATATGCGAGGGGTACTGGCAGAGGAGCCAATAATGGGAATGCTACTGAGATGAGGACTATGTTCACTGACTTCATGAGGGAGATGCTTAGGGATGTCCAGAGAGCGACTCCTAATGTTACTAACGGTGGTGGTGCAGCGGTGCAGGCGCCTAGGACCGATTTCGCCAAGCTTAACAAGGATTATGCTAGTCTTGGTGGGAAGCCGTTCCACGGAACGGAGTCGGCTACAGTTGTTCAGGATTGGTTGGATAGCTGTGAGCGTATCTTCGAAGACTTGGGTATTGAAGATGCCATGAAGAGGAAGCTAGCATCCCGTCAGCTTCAAGGACGAGCAATGAATTGGTGTAATGCTATTAAGGCAGCAACTCCAGAGGATCAGATTACATGGGATCAGTTTAAGGCTCGTTTTTGCGATAAGTTTATACCAGCTGCTCAGAAGTCAGAATTGTTTAGAAAGTTTCTGGAGCTTAAGCAGAACGGGAGGGCAGTTTCAGAGTATGTTGCTGAGTTCGATACTTTATCGAAATATGGGTTATCTCTTATCGACACTGCCGAGAAGAAAAACGAGAAGTTCATAACTGGTTTAGATGGGTACTTGGGGGAAAGGCTTATAAACCACATCGATGAGACGTTTGAATCGATTGTAGGAAAGGCATTAAGGTCAGAAAGTCTTTACCCTAAGCCTAAGACTGAGGTCACTACTGCATCTGTAAAGGAGCCAAAGCCGCAAGCAGGCGGCGGAGGCAAGAATAATTCCCAGACTAAGAGGAAACAAGACCAAACCATGGATGGTCAGAGTAAGAAGAATAAGAAAGATGGCGAGTGCTTTAGCTGTGGCAAGAAGGGCCACTATGCCAGAGATTGTCGAGAAAAGCATGGGGAAAGGAAGTGCTTTAATTGCGGCCAAGCGGGACATCACAAGAATGAATGTCCACAATCTCCTAGGGAGAAGCAGATCGTGAAAGCATATGCTATCAACGCTATTCCTTCTTCGTCGAATGCCCCAACTGCGGTGCAGAAGGAAAAAGGTGTCGTTATTCGAGGTATGCTTTCTATTTAAGATGTTTCTGTTCGAGTTTTGTTTAATAACAAGGTTTCCCATTCCTTCGTACCTAGTGACCTGGTAGATAGGTTGGAATTGGAACCCGAGATAGTCGATAGACCTTTAGTAGTGACAAACCCGATAGGTGTTTTGACTAGCCTTTGTAGGATTTACGTAATTTGGTCTTATCGAGTCATGGATGTATGTTTGTTGTGATTGCTTTATTCTGAGCTTTACTAGGTTTGGCTTGATTTTGGGAGCCGATTGACTCCAAAGGTATAGAGGGTAGTAGGTTGTGAAGAGTCTTTGACGACCGTTAGAATGGATGATGGGCGAAGGTGGTATTGGATCGCCTACTTTATGCTGAAGATGATAACGGGAGTTAGAGAAGCAAATGTGCATTGGATGTACAGTAGTTTGGTCAGGACTTGGTCATACGATCAACGATAGTTTCAAGCAAGATCGGCGAGGATAGCCAGGGCTAGTTATGGATGTTTGAGTGTTTGGATGTTTTGCTCATATCATCTCATGTAGATTGTCTGAACTCGGAGGAGATGTTCCTTGGGTACTTGTCTGATATTGGTTTAGGCCTTTGGGGCTTGTGCTTGGGGAATGTCGAGGTCGACTAAGATGGTTTGCGTGGGAGATAAATAATTGTTGTGATTTTCATTGGATGATATCTTGGTTTACTCGAGGAGTAATGGGAAGCTGTGACAGGATAATACTATTTGATGGTATGGACTGCCCCGAGTTAGACTCGATAGGGTTATGAGATGACTCGAGTGGGACTCGAGAAAGATGAAAAGTTATGGATTATTTAGGACCCTATGTTGATGTTCTTTTTGAAAGAATAGGATGTGCTCGTTGATCATGGAAGATGCAACGAAGGTTAGGACGATTCAAGTTGGACTTGAACTCGTAAAATAAAATAGATGTTCGATTGATCTTAGAGATGCAACGAATAGGGAGACGACTCACGTTGGACTAGAGTTTGTAGGTAATGGATACTCAAGACTGGGTCTAAGTTATGGGTAATAGATTGACTCGAGTTGGACTCGAGGAGGCTGCGAGGAATTGGATTGGCTCGAGTTAGACTCGAGAGGGCAGCAGGATAATGGATAGACTTGGGTGGGACACAAGTGTTTCAGGCAGACTAAAAGCAGGGGTATCTGGGGACGCCCGTTACCTTGGATCCGTTGGACGTGATCTAGTTATCCTTGGAGGATAAACGTGCATTGGACGTACGGTAGTCCGTTTGGAGGCTGGGCTTCCATTAGTTATTGATGTTGGTTGGACCAGACATATAGGTGTTGATGTATTCAAGGATTTAGCAGGTGATAGATAGGATTTGTTTGATGGATGCTATGGTTGCTATGTTTGTTCATGCCTTTCTTCTCTTGATTAGGCTATCACCTGTAAGGATCCGGTTAAATGGAAATAGGATAGGTTTGTTGATCATAGTGAGATGATGGGTGTATGATACTTTACATTAGACTTAAAGTATGTTTGGGTATTGTGGAGCGTCCGTCGGTCTTGGAGATTCAGCGGATATAGGAGCTTCAAGTTGGACTTGGACTCATAGGCAGAGTACCTAGATTCATTGGATGAGTCTAGTTCACCTTTGGAAGGTGAATGTACGTTGGACGTGCAGTACGGATATGGGTAGGGTACCTAGGTTCAGTGGATGAGTCTAGTTCACCTTTAGAAGGTGAATGTACGTTAGACGTACAGTACAGGTATGGATGTAGTGCCTAGGGTTATTGGATGGATCTAGTTGCCTCTAGGAGGTGAATATACCTTGGACGTGCAGTATGGATGTGGGCAAGATTCGGGTTAGACTTGAAAGGACATTTGGAATGTAGGTGGTAATTTGACGAATGGGGTTGGATTACCTAAAAAGATGCCAGGAGTACATGACATATTTCATGTTTCTCAGTTAAGGAAGTTTACGCATGATTTTGATTTAGCTATTTCACCAAACCGGTTGGATGATATCGAAATATAACCCAAGGCGGTTGGGAACCGCGAGACCGATTCGCATTGTCGAGGACGATACGAAGAAATTACGAAGGGAGACGGCGAAATTAGTGAAAGTCCAAGGGGCGATGGTTCTTCCCTTGTTAGTAAACCGCATGCTAGGATGCTTGTTGTGCTATCATGTATGTTTGATTGTTTGAAATGGTTGATAAGCATGCGAGACCAATTGTTTGTTTCTTAGTTAAGGAATTTCGGGGGCGAAATTTCTTAAGGGGGGGAGAGTGTAACGACCCGCATTCTACGCATCGGAAGATCGTAGAATATTTATTTCTCTTTGATACGAAGTCGTATGGTCATGTAACTTTGGGAAACGACTAGTAGGGTCATTTCCCATGTTCCTGATTTTTGCCGATGTAACGACCCGCGTTTTGGCCATCAGATATTTAAATTAATTTATTTATTATATTTGGAATATCGATGGAATCAATATCTAATTCGCTATTTAAACGAAGTTCGAACGTTATATATTTATATAGTTATAAATAGAGTTTGAAAATGGCGTGCAGTTCGTAAATTCGAGTTTTGAACTTCAACAGAGAATATAGGATTCGATATAAGTCGGATTTCTGTGAAACAAGAAACGTTGGGATCGTGTTGACGATAGTTTTCATATGAAGGAGAAAAATCCAGATTCCGTTTGATTGATTGCGAGTTATGGCTAAATCAAATTTTGGAAAAAA
Organism: Allium sativum; assembly: GCA_030737875.1. Classification (NCBI taxonomy): domain Eukaryota; kingdom Viridiplantae; phylum Streptophyta; class Magnoliopsida; order Asparagales; family Amaryllidaceae; genus Allium; species Allium sativum. The sequence goes on along the minus strand of CM060919.1, from coordinate 822,778,811 downwards.
ACGCTGTGGAAATCGTTATCGGCCGTTAAAATAGCCGTTTTGCAAACGGACTCTGTTTTCGATAAAATTAGTTTCATTGGGACCATATCGCAAAATTATTGTCATAAAATCAAACCGCGTGGCAAACCGATGTCGTATGTGACCACGGTAGTCGTAAACGTCCAGTTATTTTCTTTAACGCGTATTTAACTAAATAAAAGGATATTTGGGCATAACTTGAACAGACGATCGAATTAGGCCACGAAACCAGTTCCGTTGAGTTCGTATCGTCGATTAGAGTCAGGATAGGTATATAGTTCGTTATTTTTAGAGATCGAGAAATTTGGCGTTAAAAAGGGTAGGGCGGTTCGGGGTAAAAACAGCTTATCGGGCAAACAGTCTCAGAATGCGACGAAATTAGTGCCGTTGTGTTCGTATCTACAAATTATTGTAAGATTTGCAGGTTTCAAGTTGGTTTGATTTATCTGGTGACCGTGGAAAAATTAAGCGCGTGTTCATTTCTGGTTTCATAAAGGAAAATTTTCCATACGACCTCGGATTTCGACGAAACTTGTCCCATTGGGTCCGGAATACCTTTTTACATTAAAATTAGCATTTTTATCAGTAAACAGAAATCATTTATAGTGATTTTATCGCGTTACTTGAGGATGAAGTATCGGGCAATATTATTTAATGAAAACCGTACCCTCTCAACAAAATAATTATAATTATAATATATAATATAAATTCCTCCATGCTTCAGTAAAACCACGTTCAGCCTACCTTGGATTCTTCCTTCCTCAAGTATTACTACTGCGATATTTCAATTCAGTCGAGCTGATTGACTTGTAGTCTTCACATCTAAACATGCTAAACATTTAGCAGACCAAACCAAAAGGAGGCTGTACATAAACCATAAAAATCGTACCAACCTATTGTGTAGACAACACCTGTTGAATTGCGAACCGTACCAAACATTTGAAACTCGAGCTGTCTATCCTGGAACTGAAAATGAAAACACATGCATTTTTCAATGCCTACTTCCTGTACACCATCGGACTATGCACATGCTACCTCGCATGGCTAATGGAATGGACGGGTTCCTTATCTCTTTGCTTTGCCTTGCCTATATATATACTGACGGCTCTCTTCGTTTTTTCAGCAAGCTCCTTCCTGTTTGCTTTCGTTCAGCAATACAAAGGGAAAATCCTTCAAAAAAAATAATATTATTATTATTAATAATAATGAAATAGTGGGTACTGGGGACGCTGAGAGTTCAAGTTGAAAGGGAAATGGTGTGGCGCGAGTTGAAGGGACTGGCGGTGGAAAGAAACTGGATCTGTTTGAACGATGCAGAGGGGACGGAATGGATGAGTACTGGCACCATGGAGAAACTGACGTGATGTACATTTTGTAAGTAGGGAAATACAAGTCTGGAGGCGGGTTGTCTGGAGTTGGAAGTCGCGGGTTTTGTGGATGAACTGGAAGCGAATGGTGGAGTTAGAGGGAGCGAGACTTGAGTGGAAGGCGGAGGGGACTGAGGCGTTTCGGTCAGGGCTGGTGGATGGTGGTCCGGTGGGCCATCGAAGCTGCGGCAGTGTGAAGAAGGACGGAATGCGATGGGGTAAAGGGGTGGACTTGCGTTGGCAGTTGCTGAAGAAAAGGGGTCGGCCGAATGTAATCAAGGTTTAAACTGAGTTTTAATTTTAATTATGTTACTTAGCTTAAAGTCTAAAACCATTTCTACTGTCTGCGTTTAGCAGATTTTGGGAAATAAGCACGGTGAGATGCCTGGAAATTGGGAACGAGATTAAAGGGTAACTAACGAAATGAGTATATACAGTGATTTATTTAGACTAATGTGTAGTTAATAATTAACTAATCAATTAATTAAATCAGTTCTTATGTATGCAGATCGAACGAAGTAAATTTGAACGTGAGGATCCTGGGGAGGGAACGGTTGGCCTCGGTAATCATAACAACGTAAGGAAATTAGGACGGTCACTTACATATATTTACTAGTGTAATTGGCCACCAAGTCAAAGTGATTAAGGAATGAATTTAATTAAATTATATATTAATCTGATTATGTTTTGTACAACTTTTGGGAGCCATCTGCAGTGTTAAAGAGGGTCGGTCCACCTTTTTGCTTAACCTGCAAATGTTAGCAGTATGCCTTGGCTTGTCAAAATAAAGTGATTTCGCAAACCATAAGCAATTAGATTATATTAAGACTAGGAATTAGAAAATTAAAATACTTTAATTAATGATTTGTTTGAATGCTAATAACATGTGCAGTAGGATCCAAACAAAGAGAGTGTGGCAGCGGTTATCAAATAAGATCAAAATGATGCACAAGGAAATGTGGCCTGATAGTGATTAAATTAAAGTAAAGTAGTTAATTTAATCCATTTTCCAAATGAGGAATTTAATTATTAATAAAATTTTATTGACATATGATGTTTATAACCCGTTAACGTCTTAACAGAATTGGACCAGGCAAGAAGCAGTGAGACCATACTATCGAATATTATGGAACCGACTTGAACATAATTGATCGACCGGGATTTTTAATTAAATTAAACACCTGTTTGATTTAATTAAAAACCAACCATTCAACGGAATCAAATCAAGGTGAGTTAAACTCACTCAGTTACCCTTTTTATATTTTATATAAATTGGGTGTTCTTATTCTGTGTGCTCTGCTTGCCAATGGTTGACTATTTTGCTAGTTATACATTGATCTGTGGATTTAACCGATGAAATTAAACTGTGTTTAATTTCAGTGAAAAGCCAAATCGTTATTTTTAACGATTGGTTCCAATAAAGGTATCTCACCTTGGTTGGTCACGTTTATTTATAAACGTGTTTAAATGGTTGAATTGTTTGAATTGCTTATGGTTGATGTTAAATGGTCGTTATTTAATTTATCAGTTAAACGAAACTGAACCGTCTGATTTGAGATAACCATTTGAATACAGGGAAGAACAGGTTGGAGGGATCCAATCGGATTCCTCAAAATGTATTGTTTATTTTCATATTATCATATATGAACTGACCTGTTTGTGTGATTGATTTGATGGTTGATTATTGATTTAATATTCAACATCTGTTTGGTTTAAACCAATGGGCGATATTGGTTAAGTGTTTGGCAGAGTATGGCCTTTAAAAATCAATCGGGTTACAGATATTGATTCACCGTCAGGTGAATCGATAGAGATGCAGTTATAAAATTTATTTTATAACTAGAAATAGAATTTTGGAATATACTATTTTGAATAAAAGTTATATAAAGAGAGATAAATGAATAGTTTACTTATTTAAGACTTTGATTTATTATTAAGTGATTTTAGAAAGTTAATCAGATTGATAAGTACGGAAATAAGAAATAAGCCGAATGGTTTAGCTTGGGTAATTATTTGATCAAGCGAAATGAGGAATTCATGAATAGGTTTTATTTTAAACCTAAGTTTTATAACGAAGTTATAAAAGGAATGTTAAGCGAGAATGAGAGCTTGAATTAAATATTACTTAATCATTTGAATTAAGTCGAAGGAGATTTCGATAAAAGGGTTTAAGATAAACCAAAACATATAAATAAGTTTCAAAGTGTTAAGACGTTAATTTTACATTAACGTTATTTGAAAACGAGATCTAGTAAAAAGGAGAATTTTAAATGAGATTTCAAAATGGGAAATTGAATATAGTTATTCGAGATAGAATTAGCCAAACATAATTATTCGGCTAAGTTGCCATTTCGTACGACTGCTAGCGTAATTCGCAGGGCTGCAGATAGCCTACGGCAGTCGGATGTTTCCTGAGGGAATCAGGCGTAACCATTGTGATCGCTGTGATCTAGAGTCAAGCGAATGGAGTTAAGACGAATGTTAATTAATCAATTAGAGTTATTCAAATATCGTATTTTTGAATATTAAAAGAATTTGAAATTTCAATTTAACAAAAAGGAAATTAGTTTGTCAAAGGCCAAATGATGCTAAATACTGAACCAGTGAACTCATTTGAGTGTCATGATTGAAACACTGAATATTTTGATAGTTAAAACACCGACTATCAAATTTGTCCAATACGATTGTTGGTATGGAAAGACCGGGATCGAATTTATATTCGAAAACCATTTCGACCAACAAATACGTGAAGATATCTGAAGATGATCGAGATGGAGCATTGAAGACCGTGGATTTTCATAAACGGAAGAACCACTAATATTCTCTGCCTGGCAAGTAGAGATAAGCTGTGATTCTGTCATAGTTGGATTCTACGGGTTGCAAGGACTTCTCGCTACTGATCCATGGGGTGATTCCTATATTGGATGCGGTAGGAGAGTGCCTTCGGTTCATCCTGTTCCTGGATGACGTGTATGGACGAATGTCTGACAAAGTATTTCCAATGGGTCACGTACGTTGATTTCTTCAAACGTGCGTTAGTTGTTGGCGGGGAATCGCCGTTCTCTTAGCTTCCAGCTAGAGTATTTTTGTGGACGTCAATTAGTGATATCTGACGGATCTGACGATGTGGCATTCAAAGTGAATGATGACCAGGTGTTCAAAGGTAAATCTAGACCTCAAGCCTCATCAACCGGGAAATGACAAAAATCGGGCAGGCAGCATGGCTATATGGGTCGCTCCCATTAGGGTGTATAATCACCTATCTAGAGGAAGTCCTATTTTTTTCTTAAATCTATGTTTCGATGCTGTCCCTATTCGGGAGACGGTTGCTGATCCCAACCGTCGGTGATATACATTCGATACTCTCAAGCGAAATGAGGGGTCGGTCATGTGAGGGCCAGGTTGCAAGAAGTTCTTGTTGAACCCAGTGTATTCGTCTCTAGAGATACACGATCAGCAGGTGGTCCCATACCTTGTCAAGGTCGGAATCCAATTCCCAATAAGCGCCTGCGGGTTTTGATTGTATACTATATATGTGGAGCGTGAGATGCAAGCGTTCCACTAAATTGATATTTACTTGTATTTAGACATTATTATAATATCAGAACAAGATATTGGTTTCAAAACTGTTTTGGGTTATCGTAAGGTAAAAACCGTCCGTATTTATGTGTGGATTTGGTCTTACGATTACCCTTTTCTTTTGAAAAGATTTTGAACTTTAAAATCATGATTGGATGGTTCACCCTTATTACTGTGCGAGTTTATCTCACTCTGGTTCACCAGACTGACCCGGTGTTTTGTAAATGCTCGGGTTAGCCCGGAGTGTATAGGTTCAGGTTAGCGGCTGCTATGAAGAGACGAGCTGGAAGAATCCAGACGTATGATATTACTATTCCGCTGTGTGTTGTATATGGGAACAGGCTATTATAACTGTCCCATGGTATGATGTACTCTGATATTGTAAGTATTTTCAAAGCTCTAAATAAAGATTTATTTCTGTATTATATTTTGTTCCACTGCGATGTGAGACTCTGTGTTGTGTTGTTTCTTCTTCTTCTTCTTCTATTCTAATATTTCTATCTTATCTATTCTCACCCTCTAACTTCTTTCTATTAATGATCTGGAATGTTCGATGTCTGAATGGTCAACATGATAGTTTGATGTTGATTTTCGGAGTCGAAAATCCCAGTTCGTTACAGCCGATTTTTAAATGACCGTTTTGCCCCTAGTTGATCTTGTTTCGTCCATAACTTTTGATTGGTTAGGAATTTTGACCTGAAACCACTTCCATTAGCTCCAGATGATGGTTTCTCTTTCCGTAGAGTGGTCACAATAGTCAAACGGACTTACCTTTGGGAGATATGGCAGAATTAAGGTTTAAAGGGTTATTTTCAGCTAATTGGGTTTAACCGGGTAGTTAGTAATTAGGCCCATTGGGGGATTTCGGGATTAGTGGTATTTAAGGGCTGCTAGGGTTAGGATTTCGGTTTTTACTTCATTTTTCCAGTCGCCACTTATTTTCTTCAACCCTAGTCATGGCCTCCAACATCTAAAATCATTCCAAATCACCTCTAATCACTTTCTAATCAAAGATTAAGCAAAACTACATCAAATCAAGGCGAATTAGCATAGGATTTCGAATAGAGCTGCTGGAACACATAGAGATTGGATCTATATCAGAGGAGTTTCAGTTCTGAAAGTTAAATTGTGGCAAAGGCGAGTGATTTGCTTAGTTTTTCACTAATTATGGCTAATTAGGGTAATTAGCGAAGATTAGCGAAATTATGGCTCAGAAAAATCTAGAAAAAATTTCTAAAATTCTAAAACATCATTTTATGCCTCTGATATGAATTTGGGTTAATTTGGTTAAGTTTTGCTAATCCTACTGCTAGATTTGCTTAAACATGCTTAAGGGGAAAATATGGGTTTTTAGGTATGTTTGATCCGTTTTGACATATCATATTGTTGTTTTGCCGTTTGTGGATGTTTCTACATGTTTCTATGACTGTATGGTTTGCTTTGCAATTGATTAGAATAGTTAGATTGGTCAAAAACGCCGTCGAATGGCGTAAACAGTCGCTGGAAGAAGTTGCAGGAAAATGTACAGGACCGGATCGGATCGCATGAAGGAAGTCGCGACCCGACCCGATCGCATATCACACTCCACGATCCGCTCTAGCTCAAGCGCCACGATCCAACCTGGTGAAGGCGGCGCGATCCGAACCGTGGAGCTTGAACGAACTGATGCCTTGAGTTACGCCTCCAACCACGAGCCGACCTATGTGTCACGATCCGAACCAGGCGATCTGAAGGGGAAGGAGCATCATGATCCCAGGGAAGCGTCACGAGCTATGGACCACGACCCGATCCTCTCACAAATGGTTCCCACGATCCGGAGGCCACGAACCGATCCGAGCAAGCGACCACGATTCGACCCGCACAGGTGAGCACAGTCCGATGGAGCTGGAGGACCACGAGCTGATGGCGCGACCCGATCCGAATGGAGGAACTCGACCCGAACTACAGGGGTGCGAACCGACCCGTATGGGATGTTGCGACACGATCCGAAGGGAGCTGGTGACCACGATACGACCTGGAGCGGAGCGAACCAGATGAAGACCGATCCGGTGATGACCAATAACCCGAGATGCAAAGGTAGTCCAAATGGAAGTTTATACTCAGGATCCAGTTGGGAACCTTCGAGTTAACTTCGTGATTGGACTTTGCTGCGGGACGTGTGCAAAGGGGTTGTCGGTATTCATAGCTTTGGTTCACCCCTGTGAGACGGATAGTGGGCTTGTAGTGATAGTTGTACGGGATTGGATTCCGTCATGGCCCAAAGGATTAGGTGAACAGAGTAATGGGTATTGTATGCTTTACGCACTGAGTGAGAGATGTGAGGATGGTTGCTATGCTTGATTGTTTGCCATCACTATGACATGCACACCCCCACCCCCGTACTATTCACATCATATGTTAGTTTCACCTTAGAGTATTGTACGGTATGTAGTGCTAACTCTTTGGTTGCAGGTCCAGATGTTCAGGCATGATTGGATTATACCTGTTATTGTTATTCTGTTTATTTAGTTGCTTATCGCTCATACCAGACTTTTTGTTTGACCTAGAGTTTTATGTCTCTTCTTATTACTCTGGGTGCTCACACGAGCAGACTAGAGACAGGTTAGGTGGTATGCATGAGTAGCTGATCCGGAGACGAGCAGGAGGCTTCCACGTATGATATATATAGATATTCTCCCTGTGTCGCTGGTGGTCACTACTCTGGGCATTAGTAGTGTACCTTTTCTTTCTTTTGCTTTAGAGATAGTTTTGGAAGTTGTAATAATGATGGTTTGGATCATAAGCTGTATTTGGATTTCCGCTGCTGTGATGGTCATGTTGGTTTAGTTTTCAGCTTATGCACTGTCTCGCCTGTTTTATGTCAAAGTTATGTTATTATTATATTTTATTCCATGCGTTGTGAGACATTCTACAGGTTCCTTTGTTAGTTCATTCTTTTCTTTTGGCGACCGTCCCGTGCTAGTTGGACATCGGCACAACGCATTTCGGGGAAATGTCGGCTAGTGCGGGGCGGGCCGTTACAGTAACACCCCGCCATTTTAATAATTAAAAAATGTACAAATATGTGTATATGCATAGATAGGTAAATAATGGTGATCTATAATGAAAATAAATTAATATATGGAAGAGAAGGAAAAATTAATTCGATAACAGTGTGCGTAACGAGAAGATAATAAAATAAGGATACTTAATTTAAATATCAGGAATTAAGTAAAACGGACATCACCATTGCGTTCGTCTTGAAATTCTTCTTGAAATAGAGTCCAAGTTTGCGTAAATCGGACTCCGTATGAAGGAGTTATGGCCTTTAGAAGATTCAACAAAAATTCAAAATAGTTCGAAATTCGACCCAGGCAGCTGGGCAGGAAATTTCCCGCCAGAACCAGGCAGGTTGACCTGGGGGTCAGGTGGACCAGGAGGTAGATCTGGGGGTCGACCTACCCCTAGGGAGGTCGACCTGGGGGTTGACCTATCCCCAGATCTGGGCAATTTCAGCTCCTGTGACGTGTTTTGATGTGCTGTACAGGTCGGATGGCTTCTAGATCAATCTAAGAGCTATAAAACACTCTCTGCACCTATAAATACATAGCAAGACCAAACCCTAATTCATAACAATTCCTTAATATGCCTTCATGCCGCCAAACTTCAACCAAACATGGTTGCCGCCCCAAAACTCTAAATTATATTGCAAGTTATTCATCAACTTTGGAGTTTAATTAAATCAAGTAGCAAAGTTCTTCATCAACAATTCATGCTCTTCACCAACAATCAAATAAGAAGATTAAATCAGCGTTCTACATCAACAAATCGTTTATTTTCCTCAATCCAGTCAAGGTGAGTGGAATTATTATAAACTTGTTGTATAATAGTATTATTATTGTTCATCATTCCCCGATTATAAATTCAATTCAATATTTATGTTATGATAATTGTTCTTTTATTCTCCTTCCCCTTTTTATTTTTTGTAATGACCCGCATTTGCAGAGGTATTATAATTAATTTATTTAATTATATAATTAGTGATATAGCGAATTAAATGGTCGTGGAATTAAATAATGGTGAATATTTAATTAAAATAATAAATTTAATAATATATTTAATTCTGAAATAATCAGAATTGGCTGAAATGGCGATATGGTGTGAACTGGATCACCTGTGATATTTAATTCAGCTTGGAATTGAATTTGAATAACGAATATATTATATAAACGACAGTTTGAACGTAGAGTTATAATATAATTAAAATCGAGCTCGAAATGGCGCTTCAGTTCGTAAATTGGCAATTCGAACTTCAACTGAATGTACAAGATTCGTTTTAAGCCGGATTTCTGTGAAACAAGAAACGTGTGGAGCTGGTGGAGTATATCTTTCTAGTGGAAGAGAAAAATCGGGATTTCGTCATGTAGATTTTGATTTATGTCCAAATCAAATTTTAGAAAAATCGCTGTGGAATTCCTTTATAATTTATAAAGGAATTATTTATATTTTAAAAAGGAATTTCAATATAAATCGAATATCGGGTTGACCCAGATTTGGAATATCGAGTTATAAATCCCAGTAGAGCTGTATGGTACTCCACTGTGAGTATATACGATAATATAAATTTCTTTGTATTTAATTAAATTATATTTAAATATATTCATATATTTAAATGGGTCATTCAGAGCTTAAAAAATAGTCGGTTTTGCAAACGAAGTCGGAATTCGACGTAACTAATTTTGTTGGATCCGCAATGTCAAATTATTGTAAGATTTCAGTTTTTGTGATTTTTGAAGTTAGTATGTGGCCGTACGGATTTTTAGAGTGAAAAACAGTCAGTATTTTTACAGTTAAAAATACGCTGTGTGAGAAGACGGAGTCGGAATACGACGAAACCACTTTCGTTGGGACCGGAATGTCAAACTGTAGCTGTACGTCAATTTTCATGATTTTTAGGTATCATGTGTGTTCGTAGGGATTTTTAGAGTGCAGAAACGGATATTAAAATGAAAATATCTTCATAAATATCTCAACACAAATATCTATCTAAAAATCCTATAAATAGGCCTTACCTTTCCTAACCTAATTTTAGTTTTCCCGAAGTCAACAGATAATATTTTCAAGCCACCACATTTTCTTTTTCCTCAACCAAATTTCATGAGCAAAGAAAATTCAAAAAAAATAAGATAAAAATCCATAAATCTTGAGAGTAGTTTGTGTGTGCTTATGGGATCGTCCTCTTTATTTCCGCACAGTTTTCATCACACTCGATTTGCGTTTGGGTGTGAAGCCAGAAGTACAGTAAAGCTTGGGTTAAACCGATTGGGTTTTTGAGGCTTTTATTCTTTAATTGGTGTTGATAATTGGGTTTAGGAGATTGAGTAGAAGCTGCGTTGGAAGTATGGGTGGTTTCGGTGGGAAAATGGGTCGCTGTCTGTATGGGTTCAGCTGGAAAGACCCAACGTCGGTCCTGGATGAGGGCGTGCGAGTTTGTCGAGGTGGTGTGGAGGTTGTGGAGGATTGAACGAGGAGAAGGTTGGTAATTTTAGTTTGATGTTCCGTGAAGTGAAAGTGGAGATAGGAGGGAGCAAGTTGCGGCCATGACATTGTTTCGTGAGGAGCTAGAGACCGTGGAAGAAAGGAGAGCAACATATATGGGCTTAAAGCCTTTAAGTTGGGCCAAGGAATGAATGTGAGGCCCGCAAATAAATATATATTCGTTTCTATTTAAATCAAACCGTATAAAGTTATAATGGGTATTACTTTATCATACGATATCATATTGACGAACCGTAAGTTGCGTTGGGATCGTAGGGACGATGGCTACACAGTGGAACTAGAAGGGAGTGAATCGAAGCTCGTTACAATTTATAGCGAAAAAAATTGTCCAATCTGAATCAACGATGGTTATCGTTATTAACAATGATCGTCAAATGTGAGTAAATCTCACCAACTCTGAACAGTTATAATTTCATGTTGTATTTTTAGAACTGTTAAATATTGGCTGATTGACTGTGTGTTAACTGTTTGATTGAACTGCTAGTCAGTTAGTTAAATTTCTATATTGATTCCGTTTAACGGAATATATCATATGGAACTGAAAGTGATGTTGATTTTATTGTGTAACATCTGCTGATGCAGGAAAACAGGTTGAAGGAATCCGACTGGATTCCTCAACAGTTATTTTATTGTTTTTCATATATTGTGATAGATGATGTGATATATAATCTGTTGTTGATTATGTGTGTTTGGACGATATTTATTGTTGTTATATGGTATGTTAAATACCATAAGAAATACTGGATATGGGAAAGGGGATTTTCAAAGTGTATTTTGGAAATGAATTATTTTATATAAAATCGATGGATTTTATATAGAAAAGGAAAAGGGTTTTCATAAAAGAAAATAATTATAAAATCGAAGGATAAGTTATAATAATGGAAATATTTATTTGCTAGAATAGAATAGAATATAAAAGGATATATTTATTTGTTAAATAAATATAATCGAAAAGGATATATTTGTAAACCATTTACAAATAGAAAAGATAAAGGAAATATTTATGAGGAATAAATATGTTAAAAATAGAATTGAAAAGGGAATAGTTATTTGTTAAGTAAACAAATAGAAAAGGAATAAATTAAAGGAGTTAATTCAAGAGAGTTAATCGAAATGAGTTAATCGAATATTAGTTGTTCGATTAGAGTAAATCGAATAGAGTATGAGTTAGAGTTAATCAATTAGGGTTGACCAGTTAAAGTGATCAGTTAGAGTTAACCAGTTAGAGTAAATCAATAGAGTTAAATCGAACTAGAGTTATTCAAATGGAGTTTATCGAATATTAGTTTTTTCGAATAGAGTTAAAGGAAAGGAGTTATCGATTATAGTTTAATCGAAAAGAGTTATCGATTTGTTTAATCGAAGTGAGTTATAGAATATTGGTTATTCGAAGGAGTTATCGAATTTAGTTATTCGATGGAGTTAATCGATTAGAGTTAAAATAAAGGAGTAAATCGAATATAGCTTATTCGAATAGAATCAATTGAGTTAATCGAATATTAGTGATTCGAATAAAGTAAAAGGAGTTATCGAATATTAGTTATTCGAATAAGAGTTAAATAGAGTTATCAAATATTAGTTATTCAAATAGAGTTAAATGGATTTAAAGGAATAAATCGAATATAGTTTATTCGAATGAAATTAAAGGAGTTAATCGAATTTGGTTTATTTGAATAGAGTTAAAGGAGTTATCGACTAGAGTTAAATCAAATAGAGTTAATCCAATAGCGTTAGTCCAATAGAGTTAATTGATAAGGGTTAATCGAATAGAGTAAATTGAATAGAGTTATCGAATATACCTTATCGAAGGAAAGAATTATCGAATAGAGATGATTCGAAAGAGAGTTACGTAAGGAAGTTTGTTAAAGGATATAAAGGTGAACTTTGTCTATTTCAAGGTTAGAAACGTTGTCCAGTTAAGGTCTGAGAGGTAGTATTACCCCAACTTGATTGACTTCATTTTTAACTAAGGAATGGTTAAGGTTCGATAGTGAAGGTTGGTTAAAGGAATTTATTTAATAAGCGTAATGGTTTGAGTTGGCGTCGTGATGGTTTGTTTAAACATCTGTCTAAGTCCAATGAAGGAGTGTTGGAAATGTTTTCCAAATAAGAACCAGAAATGTTTTCTGATATAGAAATAAAGAAATGGAAATGTTTTCCAATGGTAATAACATATATTTTCTAAATTTAGAAAATAAGAAAGGTTGAATATAGGGAAACATGAGATAAGTAAATTAATGAACTAAGGAGATAAATGTTAAATGATGTTTGATCGATATAAATTTCCATCTGGAAATAATATCGTTGTTTGCACACATGTTTTTCTTTGATGGTTAAATCACAGACTATCAAAGTTTTGACCATTTTAACGTTGTTAATATGGAGAGACCGGTTGGATTATTATCCAAAGAACCACTCTGTATTGGCATAAGCGTTGCGAATCATATATGCCAAAGATAATTGAAGACGGAGTAAAGTGCAAGGGCTATTGTATAAGTCTTAGATAACAGTGCCTATGATGGATGTACTGAATAGTGCCTTCGGTTCATCCTGTTCCTGGATGACTTGTATGGATGAATGCCTGATAGCGTATTTCTAGAAAAGTCACGTACATTGATTTCTTCAACCGTACCAAGAGTGGAAGCGGAGAAGGAAACTTCTTTTAGCTGACACATAATGTACTGTTGTAGACGTCAATCGGTGATTTGATGGATTTGATGATGTGACATTCGAAGTGAATATGGTGTGATGATAAAGCATAGCTTCTAGCCTCACATCCGGTGAATGACAGAAATCGGGCAGGCAACGTTGCTATGTAGGTCGCACCTATTAGGGTGTATATCTAGAGTTTCATTTATTTCTAATAATCTTGTTGATGCTGTCCCATTCGGGAAACGGTTGCTGATCCCAACCGTTGGTGATATACATTCGATACACTCAAGTGAAAAGAGTGGTTGGTCATGTGTGGCCGGGTTGCAAGATGTTCTTGTTGAACCCAGTGTATTCCTTTCTAGAGATACACTAGCGAGAGGTGGTTCCATACCTTGTCATAGTTGGAAATCCATTACCCAATACGTGCTTGCGGTTTTGATTGTATACTATATATATGTAGAACGTGAGATGAAGGCGTTTCTGCTAGATGATTATTATATTGCGGTTGATAGACATTATTATAATATCAAAAGGTTTTGATATAAAGATAATTTGGATTCTCATAAGGGAAAAACCTGTTCTGTTATACGGCATGGTCTTATGAGATATCATTTACTTGTTCGAACTGTTTTAAACTATTTTACTCATACCAGTCCCATAACTGACCCGGAGTTTATTTTGTTTTGTTTTCCCTAAACTCTTGGGTGCCCAATTTTGTACGGGCAGTCAAGTAGTCAGGATTTACAGATATACTGGAAGAGCTTGGAGCAGGAGGCTTCAGGATTATATAGCTATTGTTATTTCCGCTGTGTTGTGAGTGTTGTACTTTGATAATTATGTATATTCAAGTACAGATGTATATTTCAAGTTATGTTATATATATTATATGTTATTCGTTCCGTTGTGAGGCTTGTGTTACTCTGATGTTGTGTTCTTCTTCTTCTTCTATTCTAAGTTTCTATCTTATCTTTCCTCACCCTCTAATTTCTTTCATTAATGACCGGTATTTTTCCGATCCTTGGATGTTCAATATGTGTTGTATATCGGATAACCAAGATCGCCAAATTTCCGGGTCATTACAGTTGGTATCAGAGCTTAAGTTAAGTTTTACCTTGGCTCTGTAGCGTAACTCAGTAGAGATAGGGTTAGTAAAATCCTAGATTGAGTTGAGTGTATATATACGAGTGAATGTATTTGTTATTGATATAAAAATTTGTTTTATATTGGGGAGATTCATTGGTTGAGTTGTTTATGGATTCTGGTCGATCAGTTTGATCCACTGTATCAGTAGGATTTACTAAACACTCAAATACGATGGGTCGTCACGATATGTTTTGAAAAGAGGGTAAATTAAAATAAGTTTACCCAAGTTATATCTTGATATTGAGAAGTTATATATATCAAATTTATAATATAGTGGATATATTGGTCATAATTATAATCGAGTAAGATTATAAATTAAATGGTTATGTAAATAACCAATCAGGATTCATATAAGTGAAATACGTGAAATCAGATGAGTTGAATCTGAAATTTTAAACCAGAAATTGAGTTAAAACTCTGGAGAATTGGATAAGTGTTTGTAAATGAATTTGGATTAAAAATAAGAAAAATTTAAGATCCTGGGAGATTTTAAATTGTTTTACAAGCAGTGTGAATTATATTTTGAAATGAATTTCAAAGTGGAAATGTTTAGAAATGGTTTTATAGTATTGAACTCACTTCGATCACTGGAAAATAGATTCCGATGATGACAGCTGCATCATCAGTATTCATTTTTGAGTTGTAAGTGACGAATTACTACCAGAGATACTGTTTTGAATTTGTTTTGGGAAAGACAAGTTGTGTTGAATTTCAAAATGGGATTTATAATATAGAATTTGATATATAGAATTTGAATATATAGAATTTGAATATAGAAATTCAAATGGGATTTATAATATGGAATTTGAATATAATTTAATATATAGAATTTGAATAATAGAATTTGATATATAGATTTAAATAATATAAGTGATATAAAATTTGAATAGAAATTGAATAGAATTAACTAAGTCGAAGAGGAATTAGTTAATCGAGTTTTGAATTTGAAGTTGAACTTTGAAAGGTGAATTGGATTTGTAAATGGATATTCAAAATCGAATATAGAACTTAAATTTGAAATTTGGATTCAAATTAGTTAATAAGCAAGTTAAAATATATTTGAACATGTCATGTTCAAATATAAAAGTGAAATAGACTAATGAGTTAATTAACAAATTAATTAACGAATTGAGTTAAAACGATCAGGTATAGTTAAAATAGATTGGGCAGGTATAAATATACATGAGATAGGTATGGATAAGGTATGAAGGTATACAAATAGAATGCTCGACGAAAAGGTATGTATTTAATTCATATATGAGATTTTATGCGCCGTATCGGCTAGCCGCTTGGCTTTTTCTTTTTCTTTTAGGTTAGTGAGGGCCATGGGAGGCTATTTGAAATATCCCGATGCTCCTGGTACAAAGGAGGTTATGGCGAATTTTTCCAGGAATTTAAGGAGTTAGAATATTTTTAAGATAATTCGATAGTTAGAAATCAACGTATCGATATATATATAGAAGTCGATAAGGAAACGAACTTAGAAATAGAATAGTAAAATCAAAAAGGAAGACTAAGAATAAAATCTAGTAAGAATAGAAATAGGAAGCGTATACATGTTTAAAAGTGAATAAGTAGTTGTATGGTATTGATTATTCGAGTAAGTAGTCATATCTGTTTTGACGTTATAAATGTTATTCAGTCAAGGTATAAGCGGTAGTTATACCCCAACTTGATTGATTTCATTATTAACAAATAAATAGTAAGATTTCAGGCTCGAAGATCAATGTTGAATATGAGTTAGTTGAATATAGTATTTGGGTTGTCGTAACGATGTTTTACACAACCTCCGTTTTAACCCAAATAAGTGTAAGCTTGGAAATATAATAAAGAATATTTCCTAAGTATAGAAATAAACGAGATCGGAAAAGAGATAAGTAATTGGAATATTTTCCAATTATAAATAGCATATATTTTCTAAAGTTTAGAAAATAAAGGAAGGCGATATTCGGAAATGTTTTCCAAATAACATAAAAGGCCAATATGGTTATTGAAATATTTGGTTAACAAATATTGATAAAGAAATAGAGAAGTGATTTAACTAATAGAATATTAATTAAGGGCTCAGTGACATGTTCAAAAGGAAAATTTGATTTTTAGAAAGAGTAAACTGTTTGAAAACTCCCAGGGAAAGACTGTTTGAATTGAAAACAAATTTAACAGAAATTTGTGAAAGCAAAATTGAATTTAAGTAAAGCCAGTAAAGTGGTAACTGAGATTGAATTAGAATGATATCAAGACTAACTGGATTGTGAGATTCAAATTTTAAGTGTAATGTGATAATCAAGTTAAGAGTTGGGAATCGAGAAGAAACTCGAGTTGAAATGATATTTGGCTCGGATAAAAGCGAATGGTTGTGTTGTGGATAAAAGCAGACTGGAATTTGATTGGGATGACCCTTGTATCCGCTGAATTGATAACAGGTGGAAAGGATAAAATGATATGCCAACAAAAGGTACATGTTTATATTTCTATTGGATATAAGATTTATGAGCCGAATTGGCAAGCCGCTTGGCTGTTTGATTTTCTTTTGGGATGGAGATGGCCCAGAGAGGCGAGTTGGAGTTTGACGTATTGAACAGTACAAAGGAGGCATTGGCGAAATTTTTCGAAAAGTTAAGGCGTTAGAAAATTTTCAGGATTTTTGAAAATTTTCGTTGATAAGAATTAATTAATATTTAATTGAAATTAAATTGGTTCAGTTGAAACAGAAGTTAAGAAGTGAACAAATATGTTCTAACCAGTCGATAGGGTTTGTTCTCTACCGTAGCAATTTCGAGGATGAAATTATTTTAAGTGGGGAAGATTGTAATGACCCGCATTTGCAGAGGTATTATAATTAATTTATTTAATTATATAAATAGTGATATAGTGAATTAAATGTGGAATTAAATAATGGTGAATATTTAATTAAAATAATAAATTTAATAATATATTTAATTCTGAAATAATCAGAATTGGCCGAAATGGCGATATGGTGTGAACTGGATCATCTGTGATATTTAATTCAACTTGGAATTGAATTTGAATAACGAATATATTATATAAATGACAGTTTGAACGTATAATATAATTAAAATCGAGCCCGAAATGGCGCTGCAGTTCGTAAATTGGCGATTCGAACTTCAACTGAATGTACAGGATCGTTTTAAGCCGGATTTCTGTGAAACAAGAAACGTGAGGAGCTGGTGGAGTATATCTTTCTAGTGGAAGAGAAAAATCGGGATTTCGTCGTGTAGATTTTGACTTATGTCCAAATCCAATTATAGAAAAGTCGCTGTGGAATTCCTTTATAATTTATAAAGGAATTATTTATATTTTAAAAAGGAATTTCAATATAAGTCGAATATCGGGTTGACCCAGATTTGGAATATCGAGTTATAAATCCCAGTAGAGCTGTATGGTACTCCACTATAAGTATATATGATAATATAAATTTCTTTGTATTTAGTTTAATTATATTTAAATATATTCATTGTTTGCGAATGAATTATACAATTGTAAACAACTGTAAAATCCGTTCGTCTTTCCTAAACAACAAGGATCGTTGTAGAGGGTGTCGAACTCTGGGACCAAAAGTATTTTAATTAATAAATCCAATCAAGTTATCCCTAACTTTTGATTGGTTGAAAACAAAGAAAATAGCAGAAATTAAATAAAAGAGAGTTTTAACAATAAGTGAAAGCAACTAGGGGATAATGACATAGATCAGATTCATAATCATCAATAGCCAAAAGATTAACCAGATCTAATACATGTTTCTGTCACAAACATGAATCAACGATAATAGGTTTTTAGAAACAAATATGTAAATAACGACAAGCATAGCCTATGCAGGAGCTCAGCTCTACAACCATAGACTATCAGGACAGATTCACTAATTAATTTCTAAAACCCTAAAATTAGATCTAAATCTGATAATTGTTAGACCGAACACGAATATACCCTGTGAAGGAGCATAGCTCTTAAACGACACAGGATATTAAGGTTCAGATCTAACCCTTGGTTCAGATCTAGATCTATATACATGAATTCCTCATCCTTTGGCTATGTGATTCATATTGAATCATACTATCAGCGTCATCACCCCCTAATCAAAGGGGATTAGCTAGACATAGCTAAAGAAGAAGAAAAACAGAAATTAAATAACAAGAACATAAATAAAACTAAAACTAAATAGAAAAGAGGAAGAAGAATGATTTTATTCCAAGAAGAGAATTACAGAATAAAACCCAATGTGTTTTACAATGAATGAGATACAAGGTATTTATAGCTGATATGACAAAGGCTAGCTAGCTAATTACATAATGTGGGACTAAAGAAATAACCCAAATAACACATAAGCCAGTGTGAACGCAGCTTTAGAGTGAGTGGTTTAGCAAATAGGCTAGTGTGAACGCAACATGAGTAAGAGGCCTTCCTAATGAGCTAATGTGAATGCAGTTTGAGTCTTTATTGAGCCAAATCTTCTTAACTGAAATATAATTGCAACCGTTCTTCAAGCTTCAGACTCTTCAAGCTTTAGCAATTTTAAACTTCACTCTTTTTAAGCAAATTCTTCATGTTTTATCCATCAAATGCTCTAAACCATGCTTCTTGTCAACAATCTGAAAATACAGCTATAAATACAAAGTATCAATTATTTTAAAGGGAAAATAAGATAAATAAGCGGATAAAATATACACATTTACGTGTATATCATTCATATATTTAAATGGGTCATCCAGAGCTTTAAAAATAGCCGGTTTTGCAAACGAAGTCGGAATTCGACGAAACTAATTTTGTTGGATCCGCAATGTCAAATTATTGTTAGATTTCAGTTTTCGTGATTTTTGAAGTTAGTATGTGGCCGTATGGATTTTTAGAGTGAAAAAAAGTCATTATTTTTACAGTCAAAAATACGCTATGTGAGCAGACGGAGTCGGAATACGACGAAACCAGTTTCGTTGGGACCGGAATGTCAAACTATAGCTGTACGTCAATTTTCATGATTTTTAGGTATCATGTGTGTTCGTAGGGATTTCTAGAGTGTAGAAACGAATATTAAAATGAAAATATCTTCATAAATATCTCAACACAAATATCTATCTAAAAATGCTATAAATAGGCCTTACCTTTCCTAACCTAATTTTAGTTTTCCCGAAGTCAACAGATAATATTTTCAAGCCGCCACATTTTCTTTTTCCTTAACCAAATTTCATGAGCAAAGAAAATTCAAAACAAATAAGATAAAAACCCATAAATCTCGAGAGTAGTTTGTGTGTGCTTATGGGATCGTCCTCTTCATTTCCACACAGTTTTCATCACACTCGATTTGCATTTGGGGGTGAAGCCGGAAGTGCAGTAAAGCTAGGGTTAAACCGATTGGGTTTTTGAGACTTTTATTCTTGAATTGGTGTTGATAATTGGGTTTAGGAGATTGAGTAGAAGCTGCGTTGGATGCCTGGGTGGTTTAATTCGGTGGGAAAAGGGGTCGTTGTCTGTACGGGTTCAGCTGGAAAGACCCAACGTCAGTCCTGGATGAGGGCGTGCGAGTTTGTCGAGGTGGTGTGGAGGTTGTGGAGGATCGAACGAGGAGAAGGTTGGTAATTTTAGTTTGATGTTCCGTGAAGTGAAGGTGGAGATAGGAGGGAGCAAGTTGCGGCCATGACACTATTTCATGAGGAGCTGGAGATCGTGGAAGAAAGGAGAGCAACGGGTATGGGCTTAAAGCCTTTAAGTTGGGCCAAGGAATGAATGTGAGGCCCGGAAATAAATATATATATATATATATATTCGATTCTATTTAAATTAAATCGTATAAAGTTATAATGGGTATAACTTTATCATACGATATCAGATTGACGAACCGTAAGTTGCGTTGGGATCGTAGGGACGGTGGCTACACAGTGGAACTGGTGCAGAGTGAATTGAAGCTCGTTACAATTTATAGCGAAATAAATTGTCCAATCTGAATCTACGATGGTTATCGTTATTAACGATGATCGTCCAATGTGAGTAAATCTCACCAACTCTGAACAGTTATAATTTCATGTTGTATTATTAGAACCGTTAAATATTGGCTGATTGGCTGTGTGTTAACTATTTGATTGAACTGCTAGTCAGTTAGTTAAATTTCTATATTGATTCTGTTTAACAGAATATATCATATGGAACTGAAAGTGATGTTGATTTTATTGTGTAACATCTGTGGATGCAGGGAAACAGGTTGGAGGAATCCGACTGGATTCCTCAACAGTTATTTTATTATTTTTCATATATTGTGATATATGATGTGATATATAATCTGTTGTTGATTATGTGTGTTTGGACGATATTTATCGTTGTTGTATGGTATGTTAAATACCATAAGAAATACTGGATGTGGGAAAGGGGATTTTCAAAGTGTATTCTGGAAATGAATTATTTTATATAAAATCGATGGATTTTATATAGAAAAGGAAAAGCGTTTTTATAAAAGAAAATAATTATAAAATCGAAGGATAAGTTATAATAAAGGAAATATTTATTTGCTAGAATAGAATAGAATATGAAAGGAGATATTTATTTGTTAAATAAATAGAATCGAAAAGAATATATTTGTAAACCGTTTACAAATAGGAAAGATAAAGGAAATATTTATGGGGAATAAATATGTTAAAAATAGAATTGAAAAGGGAATAGTTATTTGTTAAGTAAACAAATAAAAAAGGAATAAATTAAAGGAGTTAATTCAAGAGAGTTAATCGAAATGAGTCAATCGAATATTAGTTGTTCTATTAGAGTAAATCGAATAGAGTATGAGTTAGAGTTAATCAATTAGAGTTAATCAATTAGGGTTGACCAGTTAAAGTGATCAGTTAGAGTTAACCAGTTAGAGTAAATCAATAGAGTTAAATTGAACTAGAGTTATTCAAATGGAGTTTATCGAATATTAGTTTATTCAAATAGAGTTAAAGGAAAGGAGTTATCGATTATAGTTTAATCGAAAAGAGTTATCGATTTGTTTAATTGAATTGAGTTATAAAATATTGGTTATTCGAAGGAGTTATCGAATTTAGTTATTCAATGGAGTTAATCGATTAGAGTTAAAATAAAGGAGTAAATCGAATATAGCTTATTCGAATAGAATCAATTGAGTTAATCCAATATTAGTGATTCGAATAAAGTAAAGGAGTTATCGAATATTAGTTATTCGAATAAGAGTTAAATAGAGTTATTGAATATTAGTTATTCGAATAGAGTTAAATGGAGTTAAAGGAATAAATCGAATATATTTTATTCAAATGGAATTAAAGGAGTTAATCGAATTTGGTTTATTCGAATAGAGTTAAAGGAGTTATCGACTAAAGTTAAATCAAATAGAGTTAATCCAATAGCGTTAGTCCAACAGAGTTAATTGATAAGGGTTAATCGAATAGAGTAAATTGAATAGAGCTATCGAATATACCTTAGCGAAGGAAAGAATTATCGAATAGAGATGTTTCGAAAGAGAGTTACGTAAGGAAGTTTGTTAAAGGATATAAAGGTGAACTTTGTCTATTTCAAGGTTAGAAACGTTGTTCGGTTAAGGTCTGAGAGGTAGTATTACCCCAACTTGATTGACTTCATTTTTAACTAAAGAATGGTTAAGGTTCAATAGTGAAGGTTGGTTGAAGGAATTTAGTTAATAAGCGTAATGGTTTGAGTTGGCATCGCGATGGTTTGTTTAAACATCTGTCTATGTCCAATGAAGGAGTGTTGGAAATGTTTTCCAAATAAGAACCAGAAATGTTTTCTGATATAGAAAACAAGAAATGGAAATGTTTTCCAATGGTAATAACATATATTTTCTAAATTTAGAAAATAAGAAACGTTGAATATAGGGAAACAGGAGATAAGTAAATTAATGAACTAAGGTGATAAATGTTAAATGATGTTTGATCAATATAAATTTCCATTTGGAAATAATATCGTTGTTTGCACACCTGTTTTTCTTTGATGGTTAAATCATAGACTATCGAAGTTTTGACCATTTTAACGTTGTTAATATGGAGAGACCGGTTGGATTATTATCCAAAGAACCACTCTGTATTGGCATAAGCATTGCGAATCATATATGCCAAAGATAATTGAAGACGGAGTAAAGTGCAAGGGCTATTGTATAAGTCTTAGATAACAGTGCCTAAGATGGATGTACTGAATAGTGCCTTCGGTTCATCCTATTCCTGGATGACTTGTATGGATGAATGCCTGATAGGGTATTTCCAGAAAAGTCACGTACATTGATTTCTTCAACCGTACCAAGAGTGGAAGCGGAGAAGGAAACTTCTTTTAGCTGACACATAATGTACTGTTGTAGACGTCAATCGGTGATTTGATGGATTTGACGATGTGACATTCGAAGTGAATCTAGTGTGATGATAAAGCGTAGCTTCTAGCCTCACATCCGGTAAATGACAGAAATCGGGCAGGCAACATGGCTATGTAGGTCGCACCTATTAGGGTGTATAATCACCTGATCTAGAGTTTCATTTATTTCTAAAAATCTATTGTTGATGTTGTCCCATTCGGGAAACGGTTGCTGATCCCAACCGTTGGTGATATACATTCGATACACTCAAGCGAAATGAGTGGTCGGTCATGTGTGACCGGGATGCAAGATGTTCTTGTTGAACCTAGTGTATTCCTTTCTAGAGATACACCAGCGAGAGGTGGTTCCATACCTTGTCATAGTTGGAAATCCATTACCCAATGCGTGCTTGCGGTTTTGATTGTATACTATATATATGTAGAACGTGAGATGAAAGCGTTTTTGCTAGATGATTATTATATTGTGGTTGATAGACATTATAATAATATCAAAAGGTTTTGATATAAAGATAATTTGGATTCTCATAAGGGAAAAACCTGTTCCGTTATACGGCATGGTCTTATGAGATATCGTTTACTTGTTCGAACTGTTTTAAACTGTTTTACTCATACCAGTCCCATGACTGACCCGGAGTTTATTTTGTTTTGTTTTCCCTAAACTCTTGGGTGGCCAGTTTTGTATGGGCAGTCAAGTAGTCAGGATTTACAGATATACTGGAAGAGCTTGGAGCAGGAGGCTTCAGGATTATATAGCTATAGTTATTTCCGCTGTGTTGTGAACGTTGTAGTTTGATAATGATGTATATTCAAGTACAGATGTATATTTCAAGTTATGTTATATATATTATATGTTATTCGTTCCGCTGTGAGGTTCGTGTTACTCTGATGTTGTGTTCTTCTTCTTCTATTCTAAGTTTCTATCTTATCTTTCCTCACCCTCTAATTTCTTTCATTAATGACCGGGATTTTTCTGATCCTTGGATGTTCGATATGTGTTGTATATCGGATAACCAAGATCGCCAAATTTCCGGGTCATTACATTTTTGGATCTAGGTTATCTCGAATCTAGAAGAAATCTTATTATACATACGTATGGTTGGAATATGCAAATATTGGGCATAATTTATTTTATGCAGTCGAGGAATATAATATGTAATTTGGGGTCTGTGGCATAATGATTATTATTGCAAATTTTGGGGTAATTGGAAAAGTATATATTGATGTTATTCAAGGAAATAAGGGGAAAGGGTCGTGAAATTGATAATTTGGAGTAATTTACGCTAAAGGTAAATAAATTTTGATTTGGGGATTTGGGGAAAAATGATTTAAAGATAAAAATTCTAATTCGGCGTAGAAATAGGTAAACTAGAAACCTAATCGGAATTGGATAAGTTTGGGTTTAATCTGTCTCATGTAATTGTGAAATCTAATTCAAAAACCGGAAATTTGAGGCATGAATGTTTTAATTAAATTTGGGTTTGATTGGTTAAAGAAATGGGAAGTTTAGAAATATAACATGAAAATTGACACTAGTGGCATAACAAGAACATGAACATAGTTGTGAATTCGTTAATAGGCTAAAGATGAAACATGGCTAACTCGAGGTTAGAATGAGTTTGCAGCGTAATTTTGCCTGGAACCGCCCGGCATATCCACTGGCCGCAGACAATAGGGTCTAATGTGAGAAATTAGTCATAATGTGCTTGAAACCCGAGGTTAGATTGAGTTGTGATGTAATCCTGCCCGGAACCAACCGGCACATCCAGTGACCGCAACAATAGGTCTAATGTGAGAGGTTGGGCATTAATAATTAATTAATGTTAATGACATAGGCTAGTATGGTAAGGTTAAGTCAACATGAAATACTAGATAACACTTGACCAATTTGACTCGATATATGGGTGGGTTAAGTCAACGTGAAGCTAGATAACACTTAACCAATTTGACATGATATATAGGTAGGTTAAGTTAACACGAACTGATAGATAACCTTAACCAATTTGACATGATATATGGGTGGGTTAGGTCAACATGAACCGCTAGATAACACTTAACCAATTTGACTCGATATATGGGTGGGTTAAGTCAACGTGAACTGCTGGATAACACTTAACCAATTTGACATGACGTGTGGGTTGAATTGAATATGTGATTGGGGGTTAAGTCAACTTGGACACATGTGCAAACTTAACTAATATAACAATATCAAAGCAAGGAAAAGTGGGGAATGATAAGATTAAACAATAGATAAACTTATCCTAGGGATAAGAAATGAATATGACTTAGGATGTAATACAAGACTCGAAGGGTGGGACGACTTATACCGTGAAATAAGTTAATCTAAGCTGGAAATGTGGGAGAACACCCGCACGTTATCATTTGATAAAGAGAACTTAAGTCATGCTTGAATTCATAGATAAACCTTAGTTAAAAGGAACTAAGTAACAAACCTTAGTTAAAGAGAACTAAGTAACAGAAACTAAGTATCAAACCTTGGTTAATAGAACCAAGTAACAAACCTTAGTTAAAGAGAACTAAGTAACATAAACTAAGTATCAAACCTTGGTTAAGAGAACCAAGTAATAAACCTTAGTTAAGAGAACTAAGTAACAGAAACTAAGTATCAAACCTTAGTTAAGAGAACCAAGTAATAAACCTTAGTTAAGAGAACTAAGTAACAGAAACTAAGTATCAAACTGGGGTTAAGAGAACCAAGTAATAAACCTTAGTTAAGAGAACTAAGTAAATAACGAGAAAGAGAACTAAGTAGTAAACCTTAATTAAGAGGACTAAGTTGTAAACCTTAGTTAAGAAAATGAACAATTAAGAGAAACTAAGTAGTAAACCTTAGTTAAGAGGGCTAAGTAGTAAACCTTAGTTAAGAAAATGAACGATACAGGAAACTAAGTAGTAAACCTTAGTTAAGAGAACTAAGTAGTAAACCTTAGTCAGGAAAACCAAGTAGAATACGAGGAGGAGAGAACATCCATCTGATCATGAAGAAGGCTCCAACGGTCTGGGTTACGAAGCACGCGGCTTCGAGGGGATGTGAGGGTACTCTTGGTATCCCTCTGTGAGGTTGTAGATGATCCTCTTGGGCTCGCAGAGGTTAAGGTCTGCGTTAGAAGAACCAAGAGTATGCCTTGGTTGCAATACAAGCAACCTAAAGACTGGGATGGGCCAGCGTGAGGCGGCGATATCTTGTTTAGCCCTGTGATAGCACGTCGTCATCTACCTACCATCTTGAGTCAATCGAGTACGTGAAGCGAAAAGGCGAAGAACTCCAACAGACCATATACTTGCT
Organism: Allium sativum; assembly: GCA_030737875.1. NCBI lineage: Eukaryota > Viridiplantae > Streptophyta > Magnoliopsida > Asparagales > Amaryllidaceae > Allium > Allium sativum. The sequence goes on along the minus strand of CM060919.1, from coordinate 822,752,879 downwards.
ACCTAGTTATGGGTGAGGTTTGGCCAATAGGTTTGTGGGGGCATGAGGGGCCTGCGTATAGTTCTTATTCTTGATTTTCTTGGGTGCCTTTCATTAGTTGAGGGAGGGGTCAAGTGGGACCACAGCCATACATAGATAAAAACAAATCTTAGCATCTGCGTCGGCAGATAACTTAAAGCTCCCAACCGAGTTCCGTGTTTCTTGATTAGCCCTGCCATGGGACTCGTGCCGCACATATAGAGGACATGTGCAATTAGACATCGATAATGATTCATGACACGTACGTGGGGAAAGTCTAGGAACATATATTGCTCTGGGTAGTGTGTCCCAGACTAGGGGGCATCGTTCGATAGGTAGCATAATCCCTAGTTGGACCTAGGTCGCATAAACCCTGAATCCGAGAAGCGTTCAATAGGTAGCATAAACCCCAGTGGCCCAGGGTAGCGTAAACTCTGGTTGAATCTAGGAAGCACTCGATAGTAAACCTTAGATTAGATCTAGAAGATACATGGAATCTAGCAAGATCGAGAGTGGCAGTCCAAACGATTTCGAGAAATGGTGGCACTACACTAAAGTAGTGTAGATTTACATGATGAAGCCCGTATGACATACGGCAAGAGACTGTATATGTACATGGAAAGGATTAGACGAGTTGGGGGTATCTATATATACGTTGTATTAGGTTAACCTACTAGTGGGACATGAGTATAGCCTAGAGAGCTAATATCGCAAATAAACTAATATGCAAGAAAATATAACTGAACGATATATGTAGGATTATACAGAAGTTTATTCTAAGTCTAGTCACACAGAACTTATGTTCTGACCCCCTCCTCATTACATACTTCCAGGTTAGATTCATGACAGAGATGGTATAGCTTTGGATACTGGTTTAGCAGTATTGTTAATAAGGTAAAGTAATATTTGAATATTATACTTTATTTCCTTCTGCTGTGAGACGCTTTACGAGTTCTGACATGTTTCTTTATCTCTGTCTTTTTCTGCAGGATACCAGAGCACCCAACTTGGGTTTCGATGATTGGATTTTTGAAAAAAAAAATCGGTCTGTCGGAATCCGGGTTGTCACAACCTCGATATATGGGTCGTTACTGGTCAAGTGATAGGTCCAATAGGACCGGGAAACGTGTGTTCAGGCATAACTAATCCACTAAAGTATTTGTGGACCGACCCTCAGGATCCAAGGGATGCCCGTAGGTGTGGTCCTGAGGCATTTGCTAGAGTGTCTCGAATCGATGTGGAGCCATCCCTAGCCTCGACTCATGATGGAAACCCAATTTCCAGTACAACATTACGGATTTGATTGTAACCTATATATGGGGACATAGTAGGATGGGGCAGTATGCCATCTAGAATCGATACATTTATTTTGAAAGTGTTTTAAAATTATTAGACACTAATAATAATATCAATAATTGTTGTTTTATACATATGAAGCATGTTTGATCATTATAAGGTAAAACTCTATCCTCCAGTTTGCGTTGCATTGTGTGATGGGACTTGAGTCTTATAATGACTTAATTTTTCTAAAAGGCGTTGCGTTGTTTTAAAAGATTAATATAATTCATGCACTGACAATCCAATTAAGTAAACCTGTTCTGCGTTAGTGGCGTGGTCCTGTGATTAGCCTTATTGTTAGATAAGTTAAGAAACATTTCTCATACCCGTCCCATGACTGACTCATAGTTTTTTTTCACTTGCAAATTCAGGTGCCCTTATTTTTACATGGGCAGCTAAGTGATAGGTAGCAGGTTATTTTGGATATGTGCCAAAGTGGAGTATGCTCTTGGGCAGAAGTCAAAGATCATTTCTATCTTTTATTTCTATCTTGAAAACATTTAGACATCATTTATCCATGTTGTACTTGATGATGTTTTAGATCTATTTCTATTTGCTGAGACTTTATGGGCTAAGTGTATCCTGTATTTTGTGCGACTCTGATGTTGATGACATTTCTAAGTTTCCGCTGCTATGATTTATGTGTTATGTTACTTATCTGTGTCTGCTGTTGTGTTAAATATGTTATATTCTAATGATTATCCTTGCTTTCGTGCTATGGGAGTTTGGGGTCATCACAGTTGGTATCAGAGCTAATGGTTAACCTTAGCTTTGGAGTATAACATATTTTAAACAATTCGTCTACAAAGAATCAACAGTATTCTAAGGCGGGTAGCTCATTAGGGATAGGATTAGTAATGTCCTAGAATGAGCACAGCAGAATAGCACATCATAATCAGTCATTACATCATCATTTTTTCAAATGTCTTTCTACTTTTACCATTCTTTAAAAATTATCATTTCTATTGGTCTGACTCTTTCCTTCATGGTACAAAACTGACAGAAAATGAGTATGAGAGCTAGAGCCAGAGGCAGAGGCAGAGGACGGGGAAGGGGTGAAATCCCCGCTGCTCAGGACCACCTTAATCTGGATGTTGTAGTTCCACCACCACTACCCCCGCATCCTTTTGATCTAGACAAAGTAGCTAAGAAATTCAGAAATTTGGGAGGTGTGCCATTTACCGGCCGGGAGACAGTGACAGAGGCTCAGGCGTGCTTAAGACATGTGAGAATATTTTTGGGGCTAGGTTCTAGAAGACCACCGAAAGCCATTCATGACATCATGGCTATTGAAGGATGAGGCTCAGATATGGTGGGAGACAACTACGATTGGTGGTATTGATGCTGATATGACTTGGGCAAAATTCAAGCAGATTTTTAATGAGAAGTTCATTCCTAGGCAAGAAGCCGAGCGTCTTCATGATGAGTTTGCTAACCTGCAACAAGGAGATCGAACAATTTCTAAGTATGTGAGGAAATTCGAGGAGCTCTCACGATATGCACCTGAATTAATTCAGGACCCATTCCATAAAAATAAGAGGTTTATTAATGGTCTTTCGAGGAAGTATCTCAACAGAGTGATGGCACATATCGAGCTTTCATTTAACAAGATGATTGAGATGGCATGTCGATACGAAGAAAATGGCAGGAATTCTCAACAGGATCGGGAAAGGAATCAAACTAATAACAAGAGGAAGCAGTCTGACAAGAAGCTAGAGGCGAGCAACTCTGCAGCCGCCAAGTCTCAAGGAAGTAAAAGGGCCAAAGTCAAATACTTTAACTGCCAGAAAATGGGACACTATAATTACGAATGCAAAGCTCCAAAAAGGCCGAAGAGGAATGAGTCAAGACACAGTTAGAATCCCGGTCAGAGTCCTCGGAATGCTAATGAATGCTTCAATTGCCACAAGACGGGGCATTTCATTAGAAATTGTCCATTGTTGAAGAAATCTGAGGTGGCTCATGTATACGATGAAGCGACTGCACCAGCTTCTTCCGAAGGAGCAGGTAAAATAGATATTTTGGGAGGTACTCTTACTGTTAAGAATATTCCAGTTACGGTATTGTTTTACACTGGTGCATCAAAAAGTTTCATTTCTAGTAACACAGTTAAAAAGTTAAATTTAAAACCAAGAAATCTTAAAGAATCGATTAGTGTCCATAATCCGATAGGAGATTCTCTTGTCCTGGTTTATACTATAGAGTGCCGATCTCTTTCTCTTGCTACCGGTTTTCTTTTAAACTGATTGTTATGAATTTTTCTGAATTTGATATCATTCTTGGGTTGGATTGGCTAACAAAATATGAGGTCGAAGTAAATGTGCCGAAAGAATTGTCAAAGTTAAAACTAAGCTCGGAGATATAATTATACCATGCCATAGCTCAGAAACTGATAGAAAAGAATTTTGGTCTTCTCTAGAAGTTACTCCTACTTCTATTGAGAATATTCCTGTAGTTAAAGATTACGCGGATGTGTTTAAAGAAGTTGATAGCTTACCTCCGTGAAGAGAAATTGACTTCAGGATCGATCTAGCTCCGAATGCAAGGCCAGTTGTGCATCCTATTCGAAGAATGACACTAAAAGAGAAAGAAGAATTGAGCAATCAAACTAAACAGCTCTTGTGGAAAGATCTGATCAGGCCTCACTTCTCAAATTTGGGTGCAGCAGTAGTGTTTGTTTCGAAGTCAAACAGTACTCTCAGACTATATGTGGATTACCGAGACCTCAATAAGCAGACACTGAAGAATAAATATTCATTGCCACATATATATGATTTATTAGATCGCTTGAATGGGGCGTAAGTGTTCTCTAGAATGGACCTAGCTACAGGTTTCCATCACTTCCGTATTGCCGAAGAATGTGTTCCTTTGATAGCTTTTGGAGATCCAGACTTATTCTATGAGTAGTTAATAATGTCGTTCGACTTATGTAACGCTCTTGCTTACTTTGTCGATTTGATGAACAGAGTATTCTGCGATATCTTGAATAAATTTATGTTAGTTTTCATTGATGACATCTTAATCTTCTCTAAATCTACTGCTGAGCATGAAAAGCATTTGAAAGAAGTTTCGAAAATTCTGAGAAAAAATGTGTTGAAAATCAAATTTTCTAAATGCATATTCTGGCAAGAAGAAGTGAAGATCCTCGGCCATGTAGTACCGAAGGAAGGAATTTCAGTAGACCCAGGCAAGATCTTAGCCATTCGAAATTGGAAGCAGCCTAGCATTCCTACATAAGTCAGAAGTTTTCTAGGATTGGCTGGCTATTATCGGAAGTTTGTTAAATATTTTTCGAAGCTATCTTGTCTATTGACGAAGCTTACCAAGAAGCATACAAAGTTTAATTGGACACCTGAATGTGAGGCAGCTTTCCAAGAGCTGAAATTGAGGTTGACCACTGCTTCAGTGTTGACCATTATTGATGGTAATCAAGATTTGACTGTCTATGCTGATGCTTCTATTGAAGGTGTTGGTGCGGTATTAATGCAAAGAGGCAAAGTAGTTGCTTATGCTAGCCGTCAGTTGAAGCCGTATGAGAAGAGATACCCCACTCATGATCTCGAGTTATTAGCCATCGTGTTTGCTTTAAAGATATGGAGGCACTATCTTTTGGGTGAGAAGTTTAAATTATACACAGATCATAAATCCTTGAAGTATCTGTTCACCCAGAAGAACTTGAATTTGAGGCAGCAGCGTTGGTTAGAATTTCTTGTGGCATATGATCTGGATATCTTGTATACTCCAGGAAAAGCCAATGTTGTGGCAGATGCACTCAGCAGAAAGAATGCGATCATCGCCAATCTCATTATTACGCCGTCATTAATTGATAAGATCTCTTCTCTTCAGAAAAACGATAAGTTTATTCAGATGATTAGTGAACAAGTTCGAAAGGGCGAAGCTTCAAGCTTCCAAATTGACAGCAAGGGGACTCTTAGATTGCAAGGGTGAATCTGTGTGCCAGATATTCCTGAGCTCAAAAGATAAGTGATGGATGAATGTCACAAATATAAACTTAGCATCAATCCAGGAGTAAGTAAATTGTATCATGATCTCAAGCGTACGTTCTGGTGGAAGGCGATGAAGAGAGACATTTCCATATATGTTAACAGGTGTTCCACTTGCCAACAAGTCAAAAGCGATCAACAGAAGCTCGCAGGATTATTGCAACCACTAGAGGTTCCAAATTGGAAGTGGGATCAAATTTCCATGAATTTCATTGATGGTTTGCCCTGAACCAGGAAAGGCGGTGATAGAATATGGGTGATTGTAGATCGTTTCATAAAGACCGCCCATTTTATTCATGTCCAATCTAATAGAACAACTCAAAGTCGGCACAGCTTTATTTTAGAGAAATTGTCAAACTACATGGAGTTCCCAGTAGCATTGTTAGTGATCATGATTCGATATTTTCTAACAAATTCTGGGAAGCATTCCAAGAAGAGTTGGGGACAAAGTTGAATCTAAGCACCGCTTATCATCCTAAAAAAGATGGCCAGACTGAGAGGGTGAATACTATACTGGAAGACTTGTTGCGGGCATGCATTCTTGACTTTGGCGGGTCATGGCAAGATCACTTGCATTTGGTTGAGTTTTCATATAATAACAGTTACCAAAAAAACTTGCAGATGTCGCCATTCGAAGCATTATATGGCAGGCGATGTAAATCTCCCGCATGTTGGGTGGACCCAGGCAGTCGATTAGTATTGGGTCCCGCCATGATCCGTGAAGCATCAAATAAAGTTGATTTCATTAAGAAGTGCTTCAGACTGCTCAGAGCCGACAGAAGAGCTATGCGGATTCGAGAAGAAGGGATTTAGAATTTTCTGTTGGTGATCATGCATACTTGAGGGTTTCCCCATTGAGAGGGGTAGTTCGCTTCGGGAAGGCTGGGAAATTGGCGATGAGATTCATTGGTCCATTCCCTATTCTCGAAAGAATTGGAACTCTCGCTTACAGGGTTCAGTTGCCTGATTGATTGCCAGGGTACATGATGTATTCCATGTGTCTTAACTCCAGAAGCATGTACATGATCCAGACTTGATTGTGAAGGAAGCATCACAACAAGATTTGGAGATTACCCGAGCTTAGCCGAAAGAAGGGAGCCAGTAAAAATTATTGGCAAAGAGACCTGAGTTCTGAGAATCAAGAGGATCCATTTAGTCAAAGTGCAGTGGAGCAGAGATCCTGGAGACTGTACATGGGAGACGGAGGATAGCATCAAACAGGCTTATACCAAGTGCAGAGTGGACATCTCCGAGTAACTCTTGTGTTGAGGTATATTTATAATATTTTGCATTTTTTCCGTCTTGTTTCCTACTTTACTACTGTTTCCTTTTCGAGGACGAAAAGCATTTAAGTGGGGTGATTGTAACAACCCATAAAATCAGAACCAATTTAATTTTTTTATTTTAAGAAACTTTGTTGGAAAATGTATCAGAATTTAAAATTTTCATTTTTTAAATAATATTAAAGCAATTAAAAATAGTCATTTTATAAACGACCTCCATTTTCGATGAAACCATTTTTGTCGGATCCGGAATGTTAAGTTATTGCTAGGTTTAAATTCCCTAATTTTTGGAATTAATATGTGAGCGTGGCAAATTAAAACAAAAATAACCATTTTTGTTGGATTCAGAATGTCAAATTATTTCTTGATTTAAATTCCCTAATCTTTTTATTTGTATATTGAAATTATAATTGTATGCAAATAAAAATAATCATTTTTATTTGTCATGTTAAAAATATATTTGTATACAAATAAAGATATCATTTTTATTTGTCATGTTAAAAATAGATTTGTATACAAATAAAAATATTCATTTTTATTTTTCATGTTAAACAAAGAAATTGTATACAAATAAAAATATTCCTTTTTATTTTTTATGTAAAAATAGAAATTATATACAAATAAAAATATTCCTTTTTATTTGTACTGTTGAAAATAGAAATTGTATTGCATAAATAAAATTATCTTTTTATTTTGTCATTAGAATTACAGAACATGTATGTAGACAAAATTATCTTCTTATTTTGTCATTAGAATTACAGAACATGTATGTAGACAAAATTATCTTCTTATTCTGTCATTAGAATTATAGAACATGTATGTAGACAAAATTATCTTCTTATTCTGTCATTAGAATTATAGAACATGTATGTGGACAAAATTATCTTTTTATTTTGTCATTAGAATTATAGAACATGTATGTAGACAAAATTATCTTTTTATTTTGTCATTAGAACTATAGAATATGTATGTAGACAAAATTATCTTCTTACTTTGTCATTAGAATTATAGAACATGTATGTAGATAAAATTATCTTTTTACTTTGTCATTAGAATTAAAGAATATGTATGTAGACAAAATTATCTTTTTACTTTGTCATTAGAATTATAGAACATGCATGTAGACAAAATTATCTTTTTATTTTGTCATTAGAATTATAGAACATGCATGTAGACAAAATTATCTTTTTATTTTGTCATTAGAATTGTAGAATATGCATGTAGACAAAATTATTTTTTTATTTTGTCATTAGAATTATAGAACCTGTATGCAAACCAAATTATCTTTTTATTTTGTCATTAGAATTATAGAACATGTATGTAGAGAAAATTATCTTTTTATTTTGTCATTAGAATTATAGAACATGTATGTAGACAAAATTATCTTTTTATTTTGTCATTAGAATCATAGAACATGTATGTAGATAAAAGTTATCTTTTTTTAATTGTCATTAGCAACATAGAGATGTTATGAAAATTATTATTTTTTATTTGTCATTAGCAACATAGAAATGACATGAAAATAAAAATTATCTTTTTATTTATCAGTAGCAACATAGAGATGTTATGAAAATAAGAATCTTCTTTTTATTTGTCATTAGCAACATAGAGATGTCATGAATATATTTTTTTTTAATTTGTCATTAGCAATATAGGTAATGTTATGAAAAAGGAATTTCCTTTTTATGTGTCATATAAAATATAGAATACATGTAGACATTGAAATTTTCTTTTCTTATTATTTGTCATATAAATTATAGAATTGCTGTATAAATAAAATTCTTCTTTTTATTTATACATATGAAATGAAGGAATTGTGCAGATAATGAAACTTTCTTTCATTGTATATATGTGAACACAGGAATGGTCAGAATTGTTGAACATTAAAAGGAACATTTTTAACGTACAAAATGACTCATTAATAAAAATAACATGTACATTGGAAAAGAGATTAAAAGGGACATTTTAATGTTTATTAGTTTCATTAAAAATGTCACATTTTACATGTAAACTTAGATAAAAAGGATTTGTAATTAGAATGTACATTTAACATGATAGTAAAATAGGAAAATGTTTAAGTACTAACATATGCTTTATTGGTTGAAACCATCATTTTTAATATGTTAGTGAAATCGTCGAATGATTTATATTTATATACATATACATATATATATATATATATAAATTAAAATTAAATGAATCGCGCGCGGTAGTTCACGTTTCGGCATTCGTAACTTTAAACGATTATACCGAAAGATCCGACCATCGAATTTTCCCAAAACTGGAACCATTGGGCTTGCTTTGGGAAGATCTTTCCAATGATATTAGTTTTGTTAAAATCCAACGGTTAGATTTTGAGAAATGTGTAAATCAAATTTGGGTAAAAACAGCGCCAGGGCAGCCTATTGACCTAAAGCGTCGTTAAATTAAATTGGACTATTTTTATATAAATAAAAATAGTGATAAATCGTTATTAAATAACATTAACAATTTGAAATGATTTAAATTATATATATACGAGAATTATTTAAAAAGACCGAGTTCAATCTCATTTCAAATAATTTTACGACAATTTAAATTGAAGACATTGAAGACGGTGATTAAAGACGGACGATCTTCACATCGAATGGACGACTACTGATGTCCGGCATTGGGTAGCTCCCAATAAAGGGTTATAGTGGTAGTTGTCCAGACGTACATGTTGATTGTCCGGATATGCGAGAACCTCTCTTCCGTATTGGACATACGGGACGAGGAATAAGGTGTCTCCGGTTTCGTTCAGACCTAGAACTGACTTGTAAACGGATGTATGTCTAACATTGAATTTCATTATGCGTTAATTGATTTCTACTTAATATTTAACTATTTGATGACGGAGAATTTATTCTCTTGCTTAACACCCTTTTCTGAGACGTACGAGCTTAGAGGTTATATATTGATAGATATCAGTCGCATGGCGTGAATTGTCAATATGGCCTGCCAAGATGCAAATGATCAAGGTTTTTGTTGAAAAGCAGAGCCTTGTGGTTGATGATCAAAGCACAGCTAATTTAGGCATAGCTTTGTGTATAAACGTTACTTCGCGAGCCACACACCCCGGTATGAGTCAAAAACGGGATCGTGACTGCAGGGAGTGCATGCATTTCTTTCTAGTTAGAAGTGGTGTCATAGTACGGAACGTTGACATTTTTACTTATGTGGATGATGGATTGTGAGATATCTCGATATATTTGTCGCTATTGGCTAAGTGATAGGTCCAATAGGACCGGGAAACATGTGTTCAGGCATAACTAATCCACTAAAGTATTTGTGGACCGGCCTTGTGTAACGACCCGGAAAATCTGAACCAATTTAAAATTTTTAAATTGGCTAAAATAATGGATTTTTAATATTTAAAATAAATATTTTAAATAATTGCAATGAAAACTGAGTTTGAATCGACAATTGAAAATGAATATAATTAATTCTAATTATAAACAAGGCCTGAAATGGCACTGTAGTTTCAAAAATTGAATCAAACTTTGTCGGACTGTGCCGGGTGCAAAACAAAACGGATTTGAGTGAAACCAAAAATATTTAAATCTGTTAGTGAATACCTTTCTAACGAATCTAAAAAATCGAAGTTTCATAGCGGAAAGCAAAAGTTATGGCCAAATGAATTTTCAGAAAGGTCGCTATGGAATTTATATAGCCCGTGAAATTGGCCATTTTGCAAACGACCTCGGAATTCGACGAAACCACTTTTGTTCGATCCGGGATGTGAAGTTATTGCTAGGTTTCAAATTTCATAATTTTTGAAGCTAGTATGTGAGCGTGGCAAAGGAAAACGTGTTTTGGTCAATTACAGTTAAATTGGATCGACTAGAAATAGGCCATTTTTCAAACGGTCTCAGAATTCGACGAAACTAGTTTTGTTGGGACCGTATCGTCAAAACATAGCAAGATTTATTTTTCTGGAATTTTTCGAATCAGTTTGTGGCTCTGGCGAATTGAAATGTACGTTCAAATCAAATATTGAATGTTACATATTTTAATTTGAAGGAAAACTGACTGAAACAGTCGAATGGGCCTACGAAACATATCCCATTGTGTTCAGAATGGGGGTAAAACGCTAGGGACGATAGTCGTTGGGTTTGATTTGGTGTCCGGATATGAAAAGACAATTTTAGAATTAAATATTAATACGGGCCAATCATAATTTTTCTTTCATTAATTATATTTTCTAAAAAACCCGTAAACCCTACAGATCGACGGTGGCTCCCTCTTGGTTGGTTCCTCCTCTGATTACTCCCTCCACACGAAGAATTAGACCTCCATCCTGTTGAAGTTTTTGCAGAGCTTCTCGCTCTCTTCAAATCCATATCAACATCACCTTCAACTGCTTCGTATTTCTCGAGTTAGGGACCTCCAAAGTCGCGTCCTTGTAAGTGCCGCCACGACCAGCACCCCCCATTGTGCCTGACGCGGTCCTTACCCCTTGGTGTGCCGTTCGAAGCCCTACGTCGTGGCATCGGCCGATTATCCCCTAGCTGCTCGGATTTGGTGATAATCCCTAACCTAGTTTTGAACGAAACTGTGAAGGTACGACTGTTTTTATTTTTAACTATTTAATAGCAGTTTAAAGCGCTACCGTTTTTGTTTTCACTGTAAAAATCATATCTTTTTCGTTTCTTGACGAAATCCAGTGAAACAAGAGACAGTGGACTCGTGTGGACGTCTTCTACATTCTAGAAGAGACCGCATATTTTTCTGAGCCTTCTGCTATTTTTTGTGGAGTGGAACCCAATGTGAGATTTCTAATTAATAAACGATATGGAAAACGATGAAGTATAAATTATATAGTCGATGTATGGGTTATATAAGCGTTGTACACCTCATGTATAAGCGTTGTATAAGTTGTACGTTCGATGTATAAGTTATATATGCGTTGTAAAAATTATATATGTGTTGAAATAGAAGTGAATTGCTATATATATATATATATATACATACATATATATACGCCCCTCGTCCACAAACCATGGACGATATTTATTGGTTGTGATTGGTGTGAAAATTGATTGATAGCGAACGGTTGATTGGAATTGTTTGTGGTTGAAAAATACCCATTTGTGGTGGAGAAATATTTGGTTAAAACCACATAGGATTAGTTTGTGGAAATGAAAAAAATATACATGCCGTCTGCGTGCGAACTAGATGCATGATTCCCCATTGTCAAAAACCTCGAGGTTTTAAGGTAGAGCAAGGAGCCGTACTAGGGACGGTCCCGGTTTTAACTACCCTGCCGTTTTGCTGCCGAAATTTTGAATAATATTCATGTGTTAGAATTATTTTCCTGTGTTGAAATTATATTCGTCTGTTGAATAGAAAACCTTCATGTGTTGAATAGAAATTCATTCGTTGAATCATATTCATGTGTTGAATGGTATTCATGTTTTTAAATATAAAAATCACCTTTTTATCGATTTATATAAACTATAGAAACCCTTCATGTGTTGAATCGATATTCATTCGTTGAATTGAAATTCATGTGTCGAATGGTATTCGTGTTTTAAATATAAAAATCACCTTTTTATCGATTTGTATAAACTATAGAAAACCTTCATGTGTTGAATCGATATTCATTCGTTGAATTGAAATTCATGTGTTGAATGGTATTCGTGTTTTAAATATAAAAAAAATCACCTTTTTATCGATTTATATAAACTATAGAAAATCTTCATGTGTTGAATCGATATTCATTCGTTGAATTGAAATTCATGTGTTGAATGGTATTCATATTTTGAAAGAAATTGTTTTATAATAAAAATCCCATTTTTAACATCAATATGAAATGTATAAAATAATCTTGTTTTGAAATAAATTGTTTTATAATAAAAATCATATTTTTATCACCTATATGAAATATATAAAATAATCGTGTTTTGAAATAAATTGTTTTACATTAAAAATCACATTTTTATTATATACAGGAATTGTTAAATATAGTGATGTGTTGAAATAGAAGACAGTTAGATAAAAATATCATTTTTATCAAATGTATGAAAAGAATATAGCTTTGAAATCGAAGAACCGATATATATATATATATATATATATATATATATAGAATTAAAATATATTGAATAACGAAGCTGCAGTTCGTATTTTGAAACCGTGATTTCAAATGATTAGTGTGGGAGATCCGACCATCGGATTTTCTTGAAATCGCAACCGTTGGGTTCGCTTTGGAAATATCTTTCCAACGGCACCAACTTTGGAAAAATCCAACGGTTGGATTTTCTGGAATGTTTAATTCAAATCTGAAGAAAAACAGTGCCAGAATCAATTATATTTATATATATATAAATATAATTATATTTAATCGAATAACGACGCTGCAGTTCGTATTTTGAAATCGAAACTTCAAACGATTATATCGGGAGATCCGACCGTCGGATTTTCCCGAAACTGGAACCGTTGGATTCGTTTTGAAAAGATCTTTCTAATGAAATTTTATGAAGATCCAACGGTTATATTTTCAGATATGTGTAAATCAAATCTGAAGAAAAACAGCGCCATGGCCGTGTTATGGCCCGAAGCGTCGTTTTGAATAAATTGGCTGTTTTAAAATAAATAAAAATAGCGATAAATCATAATAAAATATTATAAATGATATGGATGTGAAATTTAGATACTAACTGAAGGTTGGTTAAGTCGAATGGTTTTCTGGGTGTTGATCTGATGTTGGTTTCGGCCTTTGGGGTTAATATTTGGGAAATCGTTCTCTTACTGATTGACTGTTAGTGACTAATGAATTGAAATGATGCGTATGTATGTTAGTGTTGCACTTGTTTATTATATACGCGAGTTGCTCAGAAAGACTGGGTTTATCCCAATCTGAATAACTGAATCGACGATAAGAAATCGAAGATGAAGACGATGGTCGAAGACCAGAGATCTTCACATCGTTTGGATGGTAACCGAGGTCCTGATTGGGAGGCATCCCGAAATATGGATAATGAGTGGTGGTCGTCCAGACATACGTGGTGATCAATGGGTTTGCGAGGTATATAGTGCCTCCGGTTTCGTTCCGACCCAGAACGGACTTGTAAATGGATTGTGTGTCTGACATTGGAATTTATTCTATGTGATTGATAGCCATCAGTTACACGGTGTGAATTTCCTGTGTGGCATGCTAAGATGCAGTGATCAGGGCTTCTGTTGAAAAGCAAAGTCTTGTGATTGATGATCAAAGCACCGCCTGTGTGGCGTAGCTTTGTGTATAACGTGAATTCGCGAGCCTCACACCCCGGTATGAACCAGAAACGGGATAAGGACCTCAGGGAGGGCATGTGTTTCCTTCTAGCTAGGAGTTGTGTCAGTGTTTTTATACGGCCTGACATTTTACTTATGTGGTTGTTACTGTTGCGAGGCGCCTTGGTTTGATCGGACGATCTGGGTCCGATAGAGTCATTCGTTGGCTCACTTACGCCCCATAGGGCAGGGAAACATAGTGCTCAGGAATTTTAATCCACATCGGTGGACCGGCCCTGTCGCTCCAAGGGTCGATGCGTTCTGATCCTGAGACACGGGCTAGAGCATCTCGAATTCGGTAAGGACTATCTTTTGCCTTGGTTCATGACGGAAATCCAATTTCCAAATATGTGACCGTGCGGTTTTGATTGTATATATATATGGCGACATGATATATGGTACCCATGCCGTCTATGATTGATAGTTATGATTGAAATTGTTTTTGAAACATATAAACACTAGTAATAGTATCAAATGCTTTTGTTTTATTCGTATCAAGCATATTTTGGCTATTATAAGGTAAAACTCTATCCTCCGGTTTGCGTTGCATTGTGTGATGGGAACTGAGTCTTATAATGGTTTCATTTTTATAAAAAGCATTGCGATGTTTAAAAGAAAGATCTGTTTTTAAAGCACTGGCAATCCCATGGAGTAAACCCGTTTCACGAAAGTGGCGTGGTCCTGTGATTAGCCACATTATAAATGTGTTGAGTAGATTTCTCATACCAGTCCCATGACTGACTCGTAGTTTGTTTCACTTTCAAACCCGGGTGCCCCTTTTTCTATATGGGCAGCCTTGTATTCAGGTTTAGCTGGCTCTTTCTGGATAGCTGGAGCTGAAGATGGATTCTATCATTTATCTCTTTTTATGCTGTTCAGCTCCTATTGTACATTATGTTTGTTTTTCCGCTGTAGACATTTATGTATAGCTGAACTGTAATTGTACTAAGTATGATCCTGTATACTGTGTAACTCTGATGATTTCGTTTATCCAGTATATTCTATTGTGCATTATCTGGTGTATATATTTAATTCTGTTATGTTATTATCTGTTTCTGTGTTATATTCCAAGGATTACCCTTGCCACTGTCAGTACGGGGTTTGGGGTCGTCTCATTTGGTATCAGAGCTTTGGTTAAGCTTAGTTCTGGAATATAAGATATTAACGAACTCGTCAGAAATTGAACCAGTAGTGTTCTAGGACGAGTAACTCATTACAGATAGGATCAGTAATATCCTAGTATGAGTAGCAGAATGAAATAACACCTCGATAGATACATTTACATTCAAGTATATGTTTCTATGTTTTAATATATCTTTTCTGTGACCTGACACTTGATCTGCTGTTTGCAGAAGTACTAGAAAATGAGTGTCAGAAACAGAAGGAATGCAGAACCGGATATTGAGGCCCTATTAATCAAATATCGAAATATGGATGGAATACCGTTCTCTAGCGAAGAATCTATTATGAAGACACAGGCTTGGATTCGTTCTGCTGAAAAGATCTTTGATGGTTTAAAGCTGAGGGATGACCAGAAAAGATTACTGGCCTCCTGGGCACTCAAAGATGAAGCTTTGTTCTTGTGGGATTCAGTTATTGAGAATAATCCAGAAGGTGATATCACATGGGATAGATTCAAAGTTATTTTCCTGGAAAGATTTACTCCTCCCGAAGCGACTGAGCGATTGTGTGATGGATTTTCTTATCTGATACAAGGAGATATGACCATTCCAGAATATCATAAGAAATACAATGAACTTTCTCACTTCGCCCCTCATCTAATTCAGAATCCGAAGAGGAAGAATTTGAGATTTATCAACGGGCTTCAAAGAAAATATCAGAACAGTTTAATGAGGAATGTGAAGCTTCCTTTTTCAGAAATGATTTATATGGCTTATCAGTATGAAGCTCCATAAGAAAGGCATGTTGCGCGATGAAGAGGAAGTCAGTTCTAGTAATATAGTTGAGTCTGAAACTGATCGTCCTGAGGCCAGTACGATGTCGGAGGTCAGTAAGGAGCCTAGAATCAATCAGAAAAGGGCCAGACCAGGAAAAGAACCGGTAACGACCACCGTATGCAATAACTGCCATCAGAAAGGGCATTTGTCGATAAACTGTGGACCCTTAAAGAAACGAAGAAAGGATAAATTTAAATCCAAGGACAAGTTCCTAGAAAATAGAAAGTACGTTCAATGCCTTCGGACTGGCCATCTTGAAAGGACTGCAGGCAATTTAAGAAATCCAAAGCAGCGCATGTAAATGAAGTGGTAGAAGTACCTGCATCTTCGTCTGCTCAGGAAAGGTCTGATGTTTTAGAAGGCACGCTCAATGTCAAGAACATTCCAGTTAAAGTGTTGTTTGATACATGCGCGTCGCGAAGCTTTATTGCAAAGAGTGCAGTCAAGAAGTTGGATTTGAAATTGAAGAAGCTCAAAGAACCAATGACTGTCCGAAATCCAGTTGGGGGTTCCATCGATCTTAGTTGGGTTTGTGGGGTGCCTGTCTCTTTTTCCTGCTATAAATTCCCTACTATCTCTATCGTCATGAATTTTAATGAATTCGATCTTATTCTGGGATTGGATTGGCTAACCAGATATGAGGCAAAGGTTAGATGCGCCGAGAGAGTGGTTAAGGCAAAGGCCCAATCAGGGAATTATATAACCATACCATGTGAAGGACTGAATTCAAATAGAAAGGACTTCTGGGCAGCTTTGGTTGTTTCTCCTGTTCAAATAGAAAATATCCCCGAAGTGACCGAGAATATTCCTGACCTCATCAAAGACATTCCTGTCGTCAAGAATTATGCGGATGTGTTTGAAGAAGTTGTTCGCTTACCTCCGCAGAGAGAAATAGATTTCAAGATTGCTTTGATTCCAAATGCGAGGCCGGTAGTTCACGCTATTCGAAGAATGTCCTTGAAAGAGAAAGAAGAACTTGACAATCAAACACGACAGCTAGTATGGAAGGGTCTGATCAGGCCTAGATTCTCTGATTGGGAAGCAGAAGTGGTGTTTGTCCCAAAATCTGACGGTACTCTACGCTATGTGTGGATTATCGTGATTTGAACAAGCAAACAATAAAGAACAAATATCCATTGCCGCGAATCGACGATTTATTGGATCGTCTGAATGGAGCACAGGTATTCTCAAGGATGGACCTAGCTACAGGCTTCCATCAACTTCAAATTGCCGAAGAGTGTGTTCCAATGACAACATTCAGAGGTCCAGACTTATTCTACGAGTCGTTAGTAATGCCGTTCGGCTTATGTAATGCTCCAGCATACTTCGTCGATCTGATGAATAAAGTGTTCAGAGGAGTTTTGAATAAATTTGTTCTGGTTTTTATTGACGATATTCTAATCTTCTCTAAATCAAAGGCCGAACATGAAAAGCATTTGGAACAGGTTCTGGAAATCCTCAGAAGGAATGTATTAAAAGCCAAACTATCCAAATGTATATTCTGGCAAGATGAAGTAAAATTTCTGGGCCATGTCGTATCAAAAGAAGGAATTGCTGTGGATCCAAGTAAAATCACAGCTATTCAGAACTGGAAGCAGCCCAGTACCCCTACTGAAGTCCGCAGTTTTCTCGGATTGGCTAGTTATTACCGGAAGTTCGTTAAAAACTTTTCGAAGATATCTAGTCACTTAACGAAGCTTACAAAGAAGCACTCTAAAATCAAATGGACTCCAGAAAGTGAAGAGGCTTTTGAAGAACTAAAGTTAAGATTAACGACTGCTCCAGTGTTAACCATCATCGATGGAAATCAGGATTTGAAAGTCTGGACTGATTCTTCTAGAGAAGGCCTTGGCGCAGTGTTAATGCAAAGGGGCCAAGTGATTGCTTATGCTAGCCGTCAACTCAAGCCGCACGAGAAGAACTACGTAACTCATGATCTTGAGTTATTGGCTATAGTATTCGCTTTGAAAATCTGGAGGCATTATCTTCTAGGTGAGAGATTCGAACTGTTTACAGATCATCAGTCGCTGATATATGTTCACCCAGAAAGACTTGAATTTGAGGCAGCAACATTGGCTGGAGTTTCTTGCAGCATATGACTTTGAAATTATATACACTCCAGGGAAAGCCAATGTCGTGGCCGATGCGTTAAGCCGAAAGAATGAAATGATCGCCATTTTTATTATCACGACTTCATTGATAGATAAAATATCTGCTCTTCAGAAGGATGATCACTTCATTCAGAAGATCAGAGAGATAACTCAACAAGGCGAACCCTCGAGTTTTCAAGTTGATAATGATGGGATTCTAAGGCTCAAAGGTCGGATCTGTGTCCCTAACATTGCTGAGCTCCGAAAGGAAGTACTGGATGAATGCCACAAGTCAAAACTTAGTATCCATCCGGGAGTAAGCAAAATGTATAATGACATCAAACGCACTTTCTGGTGGAAGTCGATGAAGAGGGACATTTCTTTATATGTTAGCCGATGCCCTACTTGCCAGCTAGTCAAAAGCGACCAAAAGAAACTGGCTGGATTGTTACAACCGCTGGACGTTCCTGGTTGGAAGTGGGAACATATTTCCATGGACTTCATTGATGGTTTGCCCAGAACCAGAAAAGGAAATGACAGTATTTGGGTGATCGTAGATCGCTTCACGAAGACCGCCCATTTCATACCTGTCAGATCAAACAGAACTGCTCAGAGTCTGGCTCAGATATATTTCAAGGAAATAGTTAGATTACATGGAGTGCCGCTCAGTATAGTCAGTGATAGAGATACAATATTTACTACTAAATTCTGGGAGGCATTTCAAGTAGAGCTGGGAACGAAGCTGAACTTGAGCACCGCTTATCATCCTCAGACAGACGGTCAAACTGAGAGGGTGAATCATATTTTAGAAGATCTATTGCGGGCTTGTGTTCTAGATTTCGGTGGATCATGGGAAGACCATCTGCATTTGGCTGAATTCTCATATAATAACAACTACCAGGCGAGTCTGACAATGTCACCATTCGAAGCATTATATGGTAGACCGTGCCGATCTTCTGCTTGTTGGGTCGAACCCGGTAATAGACTTGTGTTGGGGCCTGATATGATTCGAGAAGCTGCCGACAAAGTCGACTTCATTAAGAAACGATTACTCGCTGCTCAAAGACGACAGAAGAGCTATGCCGATAGAAGAAGAAGAGATATTTCGTTTGCAGTTGGTGACTATGTATATTTGAAAGTATCGCCGATGAGAGGAGTTATCCGGTTCGGTAAAACTGGAAAGTTGGCGCCCAAATTCATTGGTCCATTTCCTATTCTGGAACGGGTCGGAACTCTCGCTTATAGGGTCAAATTGCCTGATTGGTTGCCTGGAGTGCATGATGTATTTCACATATCTCAACTTCGAAAACACGTTCATGATCCAGACTTGATCATGGAAGAAGCAGCTCAACAGGATATTGAAATCACTCCAGAATTGGCTGTGAGAAGAGAGCCGCTAAAGATCATCGGCAAAAAGACCAAAGAACTGAGGAACAAGAAGGTTCACTTAGTCAAAGTGCAATGGAGTGGAGATCCACGAGATTGTACTTGGGAAACTGAGGAGAGCATTTAGAAAGCCTATCCTAGATGCCGAGTGGATATCTCTGATTGACTCCGGTGGAAGGTACATTTACCATACTTTGCATTATCAATTAGTTCTCTACTCTGTTGTTATTTTCTTTCCATGGGTGTGCACTTTTAATTCTATAGTCTGAATGATTTTAAAAGAGTATAGAAATTGATTAGTATATTTTTGAAAAGTTAAAAACAAATTGCTTGTTGTTTGTGTTGTGTGATAGTAGATTAGATTAATTAAAATATTGAAACGATAGTTAGTTTAATCAATAATAGAATGAATGGTAGAATTTATTCGATTGAATCACACATTGAACTGATTTAAAAATAGATAGAAATATATACTTGTGCATTATATACGTTTGAACAGGTAAATGGATAGCTGTTGAGTAATAAATTTATTTGCGTGCCCGACAAATAGGTAAACCTTAATGAGCTGGATGCAAAATATTATTATATCAACTCCTGTGAATGCCATTGGATGCGGAGTGCTGGTTTAACTGTGTATAATAATAAACATCGCCATAGGGTAGTAACAATTAATTTTGAACAATATTACATGGCATACTTCTGGAAGATAGGCATACTTCATCATATACCACATAAGCATTTGGAGCTTGTGTGACGAGGTGGAAGATTTACCATATGAGCGAGAGGCTTGTATGGCGATGACTATATTTTACAGGTTGAACTGATGACTGATATGGACTATTTAAATTGTAACGATAAAATTGCCAGATTAATAAAAACCCCACACGGGTCTGGAGTTGACAATAATTACGTCTCTCTAGTTATTAGATACGGCACATGGACTATTTATTTCCCATACGGGACAAGGTGACGAGGATTTATCCTCTGGAGCATTTAAAATACACACTCCCTCAGGCTTTGACAGGGTGACGAGAATTTATTCTCTAGAGTTATTATCTATACACGCTCTCCTGTAAACACCAGAATATATCACTATATATATGTGTATGCTTATTAGGATTTATTGGGTAACTAATACGACCCAATAAATTTCCAAACCTCTCCCCGTACAAAGGAGGTCATGGCGAAATTTTTCGAAAATTCCGGGTGTTAGCCAAATTTTTGAAGAATTTGAAAATTCTCAGAAACTGAAAAGTTGGAGAATGGAAGCCAGATTGAACGTAGAGTTGATTAATCAAACCACTTTCGACTTTGTTCCTTTTCGGGGATGAAAAGTTTTAAGTGGGGGAGATTGTAACGACCCGGAAAATCTGAACCAATTTAAAAAATTTAAATTGGCTAATATAATGGATTTTAAATATTTAAAATAATTATTTTAAATAATAGCAATGAAAACTGAGTTTGAATCGACAATTGAAAACGAATATAATTATTTCTAATTATAAACAAGGCCTGAAATGGCGCGGTAGTTTCAAAATTTGAATTCAAACTTTGTCGGACTGTGTCGGGTGCAAAACAAAACGGATTTGAATGAAACCAAAAATATTTAAATTTGTTAGTGAATACCTTTCTAACAAATCTGAAAAATTGAAGTTTCATAGCGGGAAGCAAAAGTTATGGCCAAATGAATTTTCAGAAAGGTCGCTATGGAATTTATATAGCCCGTGAAATTGGCCATTTTGCAAATGACCTCGGAATTCAACGAAGCCACTTTTGTTGGATCCGAGATGTGAAGTTACTGCTAGGTTTCAAATTTCATAATTTTTGAAGCTAGTATGTGAGCGTGGCAATGGAAAACGTGTTTTGGTCAATTATAGTTAAATTAGATCGACCAGAAATGGGCCATTTTTCAAACGGTCTCAGAATTCGACGAAACTAGTTTTGTTGGGACCGTATCGTCAAAACATAGCCAGATTTATTTTTCTGGAATTCTTCGAATCAGTTTGTGGCCCTGGCGAATTGAAATGTACGTTCAAATCAAATATTGAATGTTATATATTTTAATTTGAAGGAAAACTGACTGAAACAGTCGAATGGGCCTACGAAACACATCCCATTGTGTTCGGAACGGGGGTAAAACGCTAGGGACGATAGTCGTTGGGTTTGATTTGGTGTCCGGATATGAAAAGACTATTTTAGAATTAAATATTAATACGGGCCAATCATAATTTTTCTTTCATTAATTATATTTTCTAAAATACCCATAAACCCTACAAATCGACAGCGGCTCCCTCTTCGTTGTTTCCTCCTCTGATTACTCCCTCCAGAAGAAGAATTAGACCTCCATCCTGTTGAAGTTTTTTGAGACGACCCCAAACCCCGTTCCTGACGGCGGCAAGGGTAATCCATGGAATATAACACAGAAACAGATAATAGCAGAACATAATAATTAAATACACCAGATAATGAACAATAGAATATACTGGATAGACTTAATCATCAGAGTTACACAGTATACAGGATCTTACTTAGTACAAAAACAGTTCAGCTATACATAAATGTCTACAGCGGAAATAAACAAAATATGTACAATAGGAGCTGAACAGCATAAAAAGAGATAAATAATAGAATCCATCTTCAGCTCCAGCTCTCCAGAAAGAACCAGCTAAACCTGAATACAAGGCTGCCCGTGTAGAAAAAGGGGCACCCGAGTTTGAAAGTGAAACAAAATACGAGTCAGTCATGGGACTGGTATGAGAAATCTATTCAACACATTTAATGTATGGCTAATCACAGGACCACGCCACTTTCGTGGAACGGGTTTACTCCATCGGATTGCCAGTGCTTTAAAACAAATCTTTCTTTTAAACATCGCAATGCTTTTTATAAAAATGAATCCATTATAAGACTCAGTTCCCATCATACAATGCAACGCAAACCGGAGGATAGAGTTTTTACCTTATAACGGCCAAAATATGCTTGATACGAATAAAACAAAGGCATTCGATATTATTGCTAGTGTTTATATGTTTTGAAAAACAATTTCAAATCATAACTATCAATCATAGACGACATGAGCGTCCCATGCCACTATGTCGCCAAATATAGGTATACAATCAAAACCGCACGATGTCGTATTCGGAAATTGGATTTCCGTCCTGAACCAATGCAAAAGATAGTCCTTACCGAATTCGAGACAATCTAGTCTACCATGTCTCAGGAACAGCCGCAACTGCCCCCTGGATCGTCAGGGCCGGTCCACCGATGTGGATTATTATGCCTGAACAATACGTCTCCCCGCCCTATGGGGCGCAAATGAGCCAACGAATGGCTTCATCGGTCCCGGATCGACCGATATATCCGAGGCGCCTCACAACAGCAACAACCACAAAGGTGAAAAGTATATAAATGTCAAGGCTGGTAGGTCACTGACACCACCCTAGCTAGAAAGAAACGCATGCCCTCCCTGAGGTCCTTCTCCCGTTTCTGGTTCATACCGGGGTGTGAGGCTCACGAATTCACATTATACACAAAGCTACACCTCACCGGCGGCGCTTTGATCATCACCACAAGACTTTG
This sequence comes from Allium sativum, assembly GCA_030737875.1. Taxonomy (NCBI): domain Eukaryota; kingdom Viridiplantae; phylum Streptophyta; class Magnoliopsida; order Asparagales; family Amaryllidaceae; genus Allium; species Allium sativum. The sequence goes on along the minus strand of CM060919.1, from coordinate 822,729,927 downwards.
CTTTTCAACAGAAGCCCTGTTCATTTGCCACTTTGGCATGCCACACTAGCAATTCATGCCATGCGACTGATGTCCACCAAAATACAACCTCTGAGCTCGTGCGTCTCAGAGAAGGGCGTTAAGCAAAAGAATAATTTCTCCGCCGCCAAACAGATGTATATTTAACAGTGATCAATCAACACAGAATAAAATCCAATGTCAGACACACAGTCCATTTACAAGTCCGTTCTGGGTCTGAACGAAACCGGAGGCACTAAATACCTCGCAAACCCATCGATCACCACGTACGTCTGGACGATCACCACTCATTATCCATATTTCGGGATGCCTCCCAATCAGGACATCGGTTACCATCCAAACGAGGTGAAGATCTCCGGTCTTCGACCACCTCTTCATCTTCGAATTTCAATCGTCGGTCAATTATTTGAAATGAGAATTAACTCGGCCCTTTCAAATAATTCACGTATATTTAGAATTTCAAATCAATCTATTTCAATGGTTAAATCATTCGACAACACCAATTTTATTCTTTAATGTAATTTTCACACCAAGCACATTCAACCATCAAATACCACATAAATCGAGCAAATTCAGTTTATTTCCATTCCATATCATTTACGATATTTTATAACGATTTATCGCTATTTTTATTTATTTTAAAATAGCCAATTTATTCAAAACGACGCTTCGGGCCATAACGCGGCCGTGGCGCTGTTTTTCTTCAGATTTGATTTACACATATCTGAAAATCTAACCGTTGGATTTTTACAAAATTTACATTATTAGAAAGGTCTTTTCAAAATGAATCCAACGGTTCCAGTTTCAGGAAAATCCGACGGTCGGATCTCCCGGTACAATCGTTTGAAGTTCGATTTCAAAATACGAACTGCAGCGTCGTTATTCGATTATATATATATATATATATATATATATATATATAATCGTTTCTGGCGTTGTTTTTCTTCAGATTTGAATTAAACATTCCTGACAATCTAACCGTTGGATTTTTTCAAGGTTGGTGCCGTTGGAAAGATATTTCCAAGACGAACCCGACGGTTGCGGTTTCGGGAAAATCCAATGGTCGGATTTCCCGCACTAGTTGTTTGAAATCACGGTTTCAAAACACGAACTGCACGGCCACGTTTCGTTTTAATTTCATTTATATCTATATATTTATATAAATATAGTTCATTCAACAATTTCAATATCGTTTTCACTTCAAATATTTCACTAACGCCTTTAAATTTTGGAAAATTTCGCCATAACCTCCTTTATACGGGAGGGGCTGGGAAAATTCCCAAATAGCCACACGGGCGTCTCATGTCAAAAGAAAAAAAAAAGCCAAGCGGCTAGCCAACAGGCTCATAAAATCATCACCCAGACAAAACAGTAAATGTGTACCTATTTGTCGGGCACAAAATTTTATTCCTCTTCTCTAGTCCCTTTGCTATAACCTGTTCAATAAATATGCATGTACATATATACAGTTCTTATCACTTATCATTTTCCATTCAACTTCATATTTGATTCCATTTGGTTTAAAAACACCATTCATTCTAATGTTGCATGCATAGGCAAAAATCATATCATTAGCCAATTAATGAATATTTCAACTCATGCATATTTATTTGAACGAGTTGCTATTTTTAACACTTCACATTTCAACAATTCATGTATCTAATAAAAATGTGATTTTTATTGTAAAACAAATTATTTCAAAACACTATTATTTTATATAGTTTATATAGGTGATAAAAATAGGATTTTTATTATAAAACAATTTCTTTTAAAACGAGATTATTTTACACAGTCTATATAGTCGATAAAAGGTGATTTTTATTATCAAACAATTTATTTTAAAACGAGATTATTTTACACAGTCCATATAGTTGATAAAAGGTGATTTTTATTATCAAACAATTTATTTCAAAATATGAATACCATTCAACACATGAATTTCAAATCAACGAATGAATATCGATTCAACACATGAAGGTTTTCTATAATTTCTATATATAGATAAAAATGTGATTTTTATATTTAAAACACGAATACCATTCAACACATGAATTTCTAATCAACGAATGAATATCAATTCAACACATGAAGGTTTTCTATAGTTTCTATATATAGATAAAAATGTGATTTTTATATTTAAAACACGACTACCATTCAACACATGAATTTCTAATCAACGAATGAATATCAATTCAAAACATGAAGGTTTTCTATACAATGAATAAATATAGTTTCAGCAAATGAAAATAATTCAAACACATGAATATTATTCAAAATTTCGGCAGCATAACGGCAGGGTAGTTAAAACCGGGACCGTCCCTAGTACGGCTCCTCGCTCTACCTTAAAACCTCGCGGTTTTTGACAATGGGGATCATGCATCTAGTTCGCACGCAGGCGGCTTGTATATATTTATTTCATTTCCACAAACTAATCTTATGTGGTTTCAACCAAATATTTCTCAACCACAAATGGGTATTTTTCAACCACCATCAATCAATATCAACCACAAACAATCCCGAACAACCATTCGCTATCAATCTATTTTCACACCAATCACAACCAATAAATATCGTCCATGGTTTGTGGACGAGGGGCATATATATATATTTATATATAGCAATTCACTTCTATTTCAACACATATATAATTTTTACAATGCATATACAACTTATACATCGAACGTACAACTTATACAACGCTTATACATGAGGTGTACAACGCTTATATAACTCATACATCGACTATATAATTTATACATCGTTGTTTTCCATATCGTTTATAAATTAGAAATCTCACAATGGGTTCCACTCCACCAAAAATAGCTGAAGGCTCAGAAAAATGTGCGGTCTCTTCTAAAATGTAGAAGACGTCCACACGGTCACGATGTTTCCTGTTTCATCGAATTTCGACCACATAGCAAAATGATATGATTTTTACAAGCTTTGCAACGCTTTATAGTGTGAAAATCAATTTAAAATTGATAAACCCGTACCTCAGTTCATGGGTTCGAAACTAGGTTTGAAAATTGCGTGAAATCTGCGCACCTTGGTGAAGATCGGAGGGTTGGACGTGGAAGAGGGGAGTGTGGCGCGTCTATCGAGGGTGGTGCTGTGTTGATCGGAGTTGGGATCTGGTCGCGGCGGCGCTGGTAAGTGGGCGACTTTCCAGGCGTCGTTCTCGAGGCTGGCGAGGAGAGAGAGCGGATGGGTCGGATTTGAAGAGGGGGGTCGGCGGCGTCGTGTCAGGGTAGTGGCGGCGGTCAACGTTGACGGAGGCGGCGGGAATAAGGGAGGAAAGGATGGAACGACGGGGATCGTCGATGCGAGAGGCGGCTAGGGTTTTCTGGAGTTTTTTTTTTGAAAGAAAAAATTCTATTGGCCGAGGATTTATAGAAAATTTTAAATAGTGTTATTACAAACGAACACCAATCTGAACCCAACGACTGTCGTCCCTAGTGTTTTACCCCCATTCCAAACACAATGGGATATGTTTTGTAGGCCCATTCGACTGTTTCAGTCAGTTTTCTTTTAAATTAAAATATATTTCATTCAATATTCAATCTGAACGTACATTTCAAGTTGCCAGGGCCACAAACTGATTCGAAAAATTCCAGAAAAATAAATCTAGCAATGTTTTTATGATATAGTCCCAACAAAACTAGTTTCGTCGAATTCTAAGACCGTTTGCAGAAGGGCCCATTTCTGGTCGATCCAATTTAACTATAATTGACCAAAACACATTTTCCTTTGCCTCGCTCACATACTAGCTTCAAAAATCATGAAATTTGAAACCTAGCAATAACCTCACATCCCGGATCCAACAAAAGTGGTTTCGTCGAATTCCAAGGTAGTTTGCAAAATGGCCAATTTCACGGGCTATATAAATTCCATAGCGACCTTTCTGAAAATTCATTCGGCCATAACTTTTGCTTCCCGCTATGAAAATTCAATTTTTCAGATTCGTTAGAATGGTATTCACTAACAGATTAAAATATTTTTGGTTTCACTAAAATTCGTTTTATTTTGCACCCGGTACAGTCCGACAAAGTTTGAATTCAAATTTTGAAATGCAGCGCCATTTCTGGCCTTGTTTATAATTAGAATTAATTATATTCGTTTTCAACTGTCGATTCAACCTCACTTTTCATTACCATTATTTAAAATATTTATTTTAAATATTTAAAATCCATTATTTTAGCCAATTTAAAAATTTTAAATTGGTTCAGATTTTCTGGGTCGTTATATTTTTACAGAGCTTCTCGCTCTCTTCAAATCCATATCAACATCACCTTCAACTGCTTCGTATTTCTCGAGTTAGGGACCTCGAAAGTCGCGCCCTTGTAATCGCCGCCACGACCAGCACCCCCCATCGCGCCTAACGCGATCCCCACACCCTGGTGCGCCGTTTGAAGCCCTACGTCGTGGCATCAGCCGATTATCCCCTAGCTGCTCGGATTTGGTGATAATCCCTAACCTAGTTTTGAACAAAACTGTGAAGGTACGACTGTTTTTATTTATAACTATTTAATAGCAGTTTAAAGTGCTACCGTTTTTGTTTTCACTGTAAAAATCATATCTTTTTCGTTTCTTGACGAAATCCAGTGAAACAAGAGACAGTGGACTCGTGTGGACGTCTTCTACATTCTAGAAGAGACCGCATATTTTTCTGAGCCTTCTGCTATTTTTGGTGGAGTGGAACCCAATGTGAGATTTCTAATTAATAAACGATATGGAAAACGACAATGTATAAATTATATAGTCAATGTATGGGTTATATAAGTGTTGTACACCTCATGTATAAGCGTTGTATAAGTTGTACGTTCGATGGATAAGTTATATTTGCGTTGTAAAAATTATATATGTGTTGAAATAGAAGTGAATTGCTATATATAAATAAATAAATATATAAATATAAATATATATATATACGCCCCTCGTCCACAAACCATGGACGATATTTGTTGGTTGTGATTGGTGTGAAAATTGATTGATAGCGAATGGTTGATTGGAATTGTTTATGGTTGATATTGATTGATTGTGGTTGAAAAATACCCATTTGTGGTGGAGAAATATTTGGTTAAAACCACATAGGATTAGTTTGTGGAAATGAAAAAAAATATACATGTCGCCTGCGTGCGAACTAGATGCATGATTCCCCATTGTCAAAAACCGCGAGGTTTTAAGTTAGAGCAAGGAGCCGTACTAGGGACGGTCCCAGTTTTAACTACCCTGCCGTTATGCTGTCGAAATTTTGAATAATATTCATGTGTTAGAATTATTTTCCTGTGTTGAAATTATATTCGTCTGTTGAATAGAAAACCTTCATGTGTTGAATAGAAATTCATTCGTTGAATCATATTCATGTGTTGAATGGTATTCATGTTTTTAAATATAAAAATCACCTTTTTATCGATTTATATAAACTATAGAAAACCTTCATGTGTTGAATCGATATTCATTCGTTGAATTGAAATTCATGTGTTAAATGGTATTCGTGTTTTAAATATAAAAATCACCTTTTTATCGATTTGTATAAACTATAGAAAACCTTCATGTGTTGAATCGATATTCATTTGTTGAATTGAAATTCATGTGTTGAATGGTATTTGTGTTTTAAATATAAAAAAAAATCACCTTTTTATCGACTTATATAAACTATAGAAAACCTTCATGTGTTGAATCGATATTCATTCGTTGAATTGAAATTCATGTGATGAATGGTATTCATATTTTGAAAGAAATTGTTTTATAATAAAAATCCCATTTTTAACATCAATATGAAATGTATAAAATAATCGTGTTTTGAATTAAATTGTTTTACATTAAAAATCACATTTTTATTATATACATGAATTGTTAAATATAGTGTAGTGTTGAAATAGAAGACAGTTAGATAAAAATATCATTTTTATCAAATGTATGAAAAGAATATAGCTTTGAAATCGAAGAATCGATATATATATATATATATATATATATATAAATAGAATTAAAATATATCGAATAACAAAGCTGTAGTTCGTATTTTGAAACCGTGATTTCAAACGATTAGTGCGGGAGATCCGACCATCGGATTTTCCTGAAATCGCAACCGTTGGGTTCGCTTTGGAAATATCTTTCCAACGGCACCAACTTTGTAAAAATCCAACGGTTGGATTTTCTTGAATGTTTAATTCAAATCTGAAGAAAAACAGCGCCAAAATCAATTATATATATATATATATATAAATATAAATATATTTAATCGAATAACGACGCTGCAGTTCGTATTTTGAAATCGAAACTTCAAACGATTATAGCAGGAGATCCGACCGTCGGATTTTCCCGAAACTGGAACCGTTGGATTCGTTTTGAAAAGATCTTTCTAATGATGTAAATTTTATGAAGATCCAACGGTTAGATTTTCAGATATGTGTAAATCAAATCTGAAGAAAAACAGCGCCACGGCCGCGTTATGGCCCGAAGCGTCGTTTTGAATAAATTGGCTATTTTAAAATAAATAAAAATAGCTAAATCGTTATAAAATATTATAAATGATATGGATGTGAAATTTAGATACTAACTTAAGGTTGGCTAAGTCGAATGGTTTTCTGGGTGTTGATCTGATGTTGGTTTCGGCCTTCGGGGTTAATATTTAGGAAATCGTTCTCTTACTGATTGACGGTTAGTGACTAATGAATTGAAATGATGCGTATGTATGTTAGTGTTGCACTTGTTTATTATATACGCGAGTTGCTCAGAAAGACCGGGTTTATCCCATTCTGAATAACTGAATCGACGATAAGAAATCGAAGATGAAGACGATGGTCGAAGACCGGAGATCTTCACCTCGTTTGGATGGTAACCGAGGTCCTGATTGGGAGGCATCCCGAAATATGGATAATGAGTGGTGATCGTCCAGACGTACGTGGTGATCAATGGGTTTGCGAGGTATATAGTGCCTCCGGTTTCGTTCCGACCCAGAACGGACTTGTAAATGGATTGTGTGTCTGACATTGGAATTTATTCTATGTGATTGATAGCCATCAGTTACACGGTGTGAATTGCCTGTAACACCCCGTATTTTCTGAGAATTTAAAAAAAATGGTTAGTTATGAAGAATTTATTAAGCCTTGAAGTTTGTATGCATATGAGAGAAATATATATAGATATATATAAAAATTAAATAAATAAACATGCAAAAAAGGTTCAAAACAGCGAATTGGGTGGGGGAATAACCAAACCGGCCCATTTTTGAGGTCGACCCGAGCCTTGCTGGGTCGACTAGGGGTTTATCCAGGGTGTTTGGCTGTCATCCCGTGGGCTGATTCGCTCAAATGCAGATTTTGCATTTGAATGGTTCTCATGATTCAGGGTTAATCTAATGGTCCTAAATAACTTCCTACACCTATATATACATCCCTAACCTAAACCTAAATCTCATATACAATTCTCTAGCCTCCATTGCTCTCTTCCTCTCTAAAAATAAATAAATCAATGGCGTCTCTACTCTGCTGAAACCTAAGCTAGGACTTGTGCTTCTTCTTCCTCCAATTCTGATTAGGATTAAAAGTGAACAGCTACAACACCTTTTTCTTTTAGAATCCAACCAAGGCAAGTGCAGTTATTTTCCGATATAAACTTTAATTATAATTGTGACATGATTGTAAATCTGAATTTGAGATTGCGTATGTTCTGTTCTGATCTATTTTATTCTATATCTCTTTCTTCTTTCTGTTTTATAGCCAGGCTACCCCGAGCCTGCGTCAAATCTCATAAGAGATTAACGTACGAATGTTAAACTTTGGGATAAATAATGAATGATGGCATAATTCGACATGGCTAATCTGTGACTAAAAGGACATAGGTTGTAATCTAGATTTAGATCTGTGCATATTCTGTGAATTGGAAGAAGAGGAACCAATGTATATTAACATGTGACTTGAGACATTGGACATAACGCATATTTTTGAATTAAAGATCTGTTATAATTTAAAGTTCTAGATTGTTGGGCATATTGTTTATATAGAAATTCATGATTTGGGATAAAAAGGGAATATGACTTAGGTGTGAAGATTTATGTTAAGATTTGATAACTATAAATGTGAATAACACCTAAGTGGGAGATTTTTGAATATATGACATGCATTGAAATCGATGGCTATATTTGGTATAATTTATATGTGAATCTTTTGTACTAGGCAAGTTTAACTAAATTTGAGACGTGTGTTATATGGTAAATTATGACCATAATCTGTGCCATGTAAATTCAATGCAAACGTGGGGTATATGATCATAATGTGAATCATGACAACTATTTAGGCATGCAAACTTAGGCCAAATTTATAATTAGGCAAGATATGTTTATGAAACTTTAAGGAATGATTAAATCTGTTATATGGCCTAATCTGCTAGTTCTGTTGTATTGCCTATTTTGCTAGTTCTGTTATATTGCCTAATCTGCTAGTTCTGCTATAATCTGCTATATCTGTTCATATACCAAATCTGTCATCTGCTAAGTCTGCTGAAGATGCCTAAACTGTTATATGCTTGATCTGCTAGTTTGCTTAATCTGCTAAATCCGTTAAGTCGCCTAATCTGAAAAATCTGTTATCTACAATATCTGTTGAGTTGATATAATTAGTCCGCTATTGACATAATCTGAATTGGCTATAGTTATGAATAATTGACATGTATATTAGGCGTGGGTATAAATGGTGAATCATTAATTAATTGGCCGCAAATATAAACATGGCTAACTCGAGGTTAGAATGAGTTTGCGGCGTAATTCTGCCCAAAACCGCCCGGCATATTCCAGTGGTCGCAAACAATAGGTTCTAATGTGAGAAGTTAGTCATAACGTGCTTGAAACCCGAGGTTAGACTCAGTTTGCGACAGAAACCTGCCCGGAACTGTGACAACCCGCAACTTCCCCGTAAAGGAAAGTATCGGATAGTTCGAGAACAAACCACAGCAGAACGCATACAGAAGAACGTTTCATTGTATATTACAACAATGCATCAGATTACAAGAATATACAGAGTATAAAAGAATATTACACAGAAATACCAGAGATTTAAATTACATTTAAATACATAGCAGCGGAAAATAATACAATACACAACTAGAATGAGATATACGGATACAAAGCTTTCCGGATATCGTTCCAGCTGTAAACCAGGATCCTATGAATATAAATCTGCAAAACCAAAACTACTAGCTGCCCGTGTCAAAAATAGGGGCACCCAGAGTTTAGGTTAAAACAATAAACTCCAGGTCAGTCATGTGACTGGTGTGAGAACTAAAACAGTTAATCTTTATTTTTTTAAAGTTCGGTAAATCAAGGGACCACGCCGTATAACACGGAACGGGTTTCCTCCCAAGAATACCAGTGCATAAAACAAACAGCGCAATGCTAAATAAAGAAAAATGAAGCTATTATAAGACCCAGTTCCCATCACACAATGCAACGCAAGCCGGAGGATAGGGTTTTTACCTTATAATAGCCAAGAATGCTTGATACGTTGAAAACAAATCAATTGATACTATTACAAGTGCATAGTGTATAAAACAACTTCAAATCATAAGTATCAATCATAGGCGGCATGAATGCCCCATACCACTATGTCGCCATATATAGGTTATACAATCAAAACCGCAAAGTCACGTATTTGGAAACTGGATTTCCGTCTGTGAACCGAGGCCAGGGATCGTCCTCTACCGATTCGAGACGCTCTAGCCCGTGTCTCAGGAACAGAACGCATCGTCCCTTGGAGCGACAGGGCCGGTCCACCGATGTGGATTAAACTTAAACCCTGAACACTACGTTTCCCCACCCTATGGGGTGTAAGTCTGGTCCGTCTGCCGGCCAGAATGCATCGGCCGAAACCGATATAACCGAGGCGCCTCGCAACAGCAACAACCACATAAGTCAAACTCGTCAGGGCGTGTAAAACCACTGACGCCACTTCTAGCTAGAAAGAAACGCATGCCCTCCCTGAGGTCCGTCTCCCGTTTTTGGTTCACAACCGGGGTGCGAGGCTCGCGAATTCACGTTACACAAAGCTGTGCCACACAGGCTGTGCTTTGATCATCACCACAAGACTTTGCTTTTCAACAAAAGCCTCGATCAACTGCCACTTAGGCATGCCACACAGGCAATTCACTCCATGCGTTTGATATCCATCAATATATAACCCCTGAGCTCGTACGTCTCAGAGAAGGGCGTTAAGCAAGAGAATAAATTCTCCGCCGCCAAACAGATATATATTTAATAGAGATCAATCACACGGACTAAAATCCAATGTCAGACACACAGTCCATTTACAAGTCCGTTCTGGGGCTGAACGAAACCGGAGGCACCTAGTACCTCGCATATCCATCGATCTCCAAGTACGTCTGGACGATCACCAACTGTTTCCATCTTCTTGGGTGTACAGCCCAATCAAGATCATCAGTAATCACCCAAACGACGTGAAGACTTCCGGTCTTCGACCATCGTCTTCATCTTCGACACCACGTCGAATCAGTTATTCAGAATGGGATAAACCCGGTCTTTCTGAATAACTCGCGTATATATTATAAAAGTGTTACACAAACACAACATACGCCTCATTCCAATTCAGAATATTCTTTTATTCACAAAATCACATTCTTAGGGAAATGTTCCCATTAATTTTATCCAAGATAAATTCTTCTAAATTTATCCTATAATCTTCCTTTGGATATCATTTCAAACTAGTCGGGATTAACGAACCACACCGAAGTAATTATTTATTTTATTTCCCAATCCCAGCCTATATATCCCATGGAGAAAACTGGTAATACTCCACATCTAACACCACGGTGTTATCGGTAAAATTAATTACCATTTCACGTTCAAATCTAATTAAAGATTTAACTATCGCTTTGGAGCAAAACTGGTGATACTCCACTCTCGATCACTTCAATCTAATTAAAGATTCATTAAAACTCCACTTAGTTTTAATCGTTAACTGAGTTAAAGAATCAGTGTCATTTAAAACACGGTTCACGATAAGCCCAAAATCACCTTCCATTAATTATCGGGTTGAAGAACAAGTGTTATTTAAAACACTGTTCACGATAAACCCAAAAATCAATACCAATTCAATTCCAATTAAATATCATTTAATTGGTACACTTCATTAAATCTAAATAAAAAGATTTAATCATTTCTCAACTGGGTTCAAGAACAGTGTTAGTGAAGACACCATTCACGACAAACCCAAATCACATTCGATATTCAATACAAGGCTCTGAATAGAAAATATATCGGCTTATATTCAATATCGAATCCTACGACTAACAAATGTCGTATTGGAAATAACGATATAAATATATCTCTTTCAAATTTCCATAACAACACCTGTATAATCACGAATTCCAACATCGAAATACTCCGAAGACAATTTCGATTCAATCCCACTCCAATGCAATCATTGGATATTCTGGTTATTTTCAAAAACCTTTTTTTTTTAAATTCAATTTATTTATTTAAAAATAAATAGAATTATATTTCTAGTTCAAAACTAGCCATTTCGATAAAAATCTATTTTTATTTTTTCAAATATGGAGTTTTTTCATCCCAATTCTTCACAAATCATTTCTTATGATTTTACACAAATTATTACTATTTTTAATAATTTTATCAAGGCCCGTACAGTCGATTTCCATCAATGGCCATCGAACTGCACTTACAGCGACCTTTTCCAAATTTGATTTGGACATAATTCCAAATCCAACCGTTAGATTTCAAATTTCTAACATTCGCTAGAAAGCTCTTTTCGATACGAACCCAACGGTTCCGGTTTTAGGAGAATCCGACGGTCGGATCTCCCGTAATGTCCGTTTGAAATAAATGGTCGAAATTCACGAACTGCCGCGGCGCGGCGCGTTCTATTCAGGCCATTATATTATATATATAATATATATAATATATATTTCGTCGATTTCTATTTAAAACGAATTATATAAATAGTTTTAAATTCGTTTCAAAAGCAATTTCAACTTCCATCTCAATTCAAATCAAAATTGAATTCTTCTTTATAAATTCGTTTTAAAATTCATTTCTATTCAATTCAAATTTCAATTCAATTTGAATTCATTTTCAATCCGCTTTCAATTCAATTCGAATTCGTTTTCAATCCATTTCGAAATCATTTTCAATTCAATTCATTTCGAAATCGTTTTCAATTCAATTTACTTCGAAATCGTTTTCAATTCAATTCACTTTGAAATCGTTTTCAATTCAATTCACTTTGAAATCGTTTTCAATTCAATTCACTTTGAAATCGTTTTCAATTCAATTCACTTTGAAATCGTTTTCAATTCAATTCACTTTGAAATCGTTTTCAATTCAATTCACTTTGAAATCGTTTTCAATTCAATTCACTTTGAAATCGTTTTCAATCGATATAAATATCGTTCACGTCAAAATGGCGTCAATCTAATCAACACGGCTTCATAAATTTCTATTTTCAAATATTCTATTTCAAATATTTCTATTTCAAATATTTCTATTTCTAAACTGGAATGAGGCCCAATCAATTACCATATAAAATTAATTATATAGATTTTCATACAACACATGTATATAATAGCATTGAAAAATAATCAACCATCAACCAAAGTGCACTACACTGTATAAGAATCAAATAAAGATATCTAACGCTTATAACAGCATGTCAATCAATCGATCGACATATTTAATCAATCAGGATGAGTGAACTTCAAATTTCATCCTAACACCCGTGTGGGGTTTCAAACAATCAAACACATATTTTATTTGTGCTGTTGGGCGATGTGTAAAATTTATCGTCCCAATCAATATCAGTCAAATCAGTGTACATAAACAAACCGTCTGGTTTGTAAATGAATATTTTATTTTATTCACATTCACGTTAAAAACTATATTTTTAACGATAAAATATTTATTCCAACACATGAATTTTCTTTTCAGTTCATTTATTCAATAAATGACATTTTTATTTTTCTAACATATTTTAGAAAATTTCGGCGGCATAACGGCACGATACTAGAAACGGGACGAGGCCTAGCCTTATCCCCGGTCTAGTGAAGGCCCACGCCATTCACACATCAATCAAATTCATTCAATTCACCCAAACAACTCAATTTCAATTCAAATATCCAACTAATCTATGCAACCAAACAAACAAGTCCATGGTCTGTGGACGATTGTGTCGGGTGCTACTAAGCACCGTCTGCATCCTAGTATATATATATAACTAGAAAAAGAATTTTTGAGTGAGAAGTTCTCACCAATAGCTATCCTAGCTCCACGGCACTTCAAATGCAGGAAATCTTCACTGTTCTCGCCTTTTTGTCACCTTCGTTATCCGTTTTCACTACATATGTAAAAATCGAATTTTTACTTCGCTTTTCAATATATAAAAAAAATCACATTTTTAATTCGAAGTTCAATATATAAAAATCATATTTTTTTATTCGAAGTTCAATATATAAAAATCATATTTTTTTTCCTTTTCTATAACATAAAAATTATATTTTCATTATCTATAACTATAAATAAAAATCGTTTCTTTATCTACCAAAAATCAAATCTTTTTATATTTAAAAATATAATCTTTTCTAAACTAAAGACCAAATCTTTTTCATATCAAATATCGAACCTTTTTCATAGTAAAGATCAAATCTTTTCTTTTACTTTTTAAGTTTAAATCTTTTCTATTTTAAAGTTTAAATCTTTTCTATTTTAAAGTTTAAATCTTTTCCCTTTAAAATCTTAAAATAAAAATCAGTTTTTCAAACTTTTCAAAAATCAGTATTTCAAACTTTTCAAAAATCAGTTTTTAATCTTTAACAAATCAGTTTAAACTAAATAAAAAAAATAATAAAAAAAATTAAAGTAAAATAAAAATAAAAAAACAGTAGGGAACTTACAGTGTTTTTTTTTAAAGAGGGAGGGGTGCGGCTACTCAGGAGGAGGCGGCGCAGGCGAGCTTCGGGTGGGCGGCGTCGAGCTGAGCGACGGAGGGAAGAGCGGACTTCGATCCGCGGTGGCCTGGAGGTGCAGCTTCGACAGAGGGATGGCGCGCGTCGGTCTCGTGGCAGAAGGGAAGAGGATCGATGCGGAAAGGAGAAGAGGAGGAGGGAGATCGGATCGAGGCGGAGGGCGGATGAAGGTGGAGGAGGGTGGCGGATCGCGACGAGGTGGATGGTGGTTAGGGTTTTTTTCTTGTTTTTTTTTTTTTCTGGTTCGATTTCGGTTTTGAAATAGTGGGGGGGCCAGAGTGATTTAAGGGGAAGAAGGTTTTTATTTTATTTTATTATTTAATTATTTATTTTTCTAAAAAAGTTGACTTTTACATACGACCTCTAAACGAGGACCACCGCCTGTCGTCCATAGCGTTTTACCCCCATTCCGAACAAAATGGGATATGTACCGCAAGCTGAATCGACCGTTTCGATCAGTTTCCGTTGCATTTACATTTAGATCAATATATTGAATTTTAAACGTGCAATTCAATTTACCGGGGCCACATACTAACTAGAAAAATTCCCGAAAAATATTTTCTAGCTTCGTATTGACGATACGGTCCTAACAAAACTAGTTTCGTCGAATTCTGAGACCGTTTGAAAAATGGCCAATTTCCAGTCGATTAAAATCAACTGAAACTGGTCAAACGCGTTTTCCTTTGCCACGCTCACATATTGATTCGAAAAATTATGAAACTTGAAACCTAGCAATAACTTTACATCCCGGACCCAACAAAACTGGTTTCATCGAAATCCGAGGTCGTTTGCAAAATGTCAATTTTTAAGGGCCTGAATTCCATAGCGACTATTCAGAATTTTCAACTGGACATATCTTTTGATTCTCGCTACGAAATTTTGATCTTTCGGATTCGTTGGAAAGATATTCACAATTAGATTCCATTATTTTTGGTTTCACTAAAAGCCGGATTGTTTTGCACCCGGTACATTCAATTGAAGTTTGAAATCGAATTATCGAACTACCGCGCCATTTTCAATTCTAATTATAATTATATATAAATATTTATATTCTAACGACGACGTATATAAATATATACGTCGAATTCAATTCAAAATAAATTTCTCGTCGATATTATTTAAAATAATCTATTTTAAATAATCAAAATTCGCTAAAATTGCCAAAATAAAAATTTTAAACTGGCCCAGATTTTCCGGGTTGTTACAGGAACCAACCGGCCTAACCAGTAGCCGCAAAATGTCAGTCTAATGTGAGAGGTTTGGGCATTAATATTTAATTAATGAAAATCTGAGATAATTATGATGTCTAAAACGTGTTGGGTAAGGCTAAACCAATTGGACCAATGAATCTGATAAACCCGTTTCGTGAATCCGTAGGCCCAATACAAAGTTAGATAATCTGTAACCAGTTAATCTGTAAGTCTGTTAATCTGTAACCAGTTAATCTGTAAGCCTGTTAATCCGAACATCTGATCCGTTAGTCTGAAAACCTGTTAACTTGATTGTCTGATCTGTGTACTAGTTAATCTAAATTTTGTATGTCTGAAACTTGTAGACAAGTTAAGCTAAAATCTGTTAGTCTGGGGACACAAGGTTAGGAGGGGAATTACTTGTGTCATCTGTTGTTTAGGACCCATATTAGTCAGTAACCCTTTCTGGTATCAAAACTTTGACCCAACAGTAAGTAGGGTCCGGGCACGCTTACTGAACTAATTATAAGCGGTTCATTCTGATAATGGCGAGGGGTGTTGATGGTGCGTTCCAACCGGGTCATGTGCGTGCATGGATCCCGGTCTGCCTCTGAGGATGTAAGACGCCGTGACATCTGTAAATAGGTCTGTGCCAATTGGTTGTCACTTTAGGGAGTGATACACCCTACTGTGGGGCCGACACAGGATATTTATGTATTAGGGAGCCGATCGCTTGGGGTAGGGTTTTAGGGTACACTTACTTCTGTCTGTTTCTGTTGGTACCGTCTGTTTCTGTTGGGTGGTAACACCTGTCTGTTTCTGCGTGGTACCGTAATTTCGGGTGGTAAAGGCCCATTACTAGTGTACACCTAATTCTACATTCTGTTTTCGTAGGGATTTATCTGTTTCTGCTTCTGTCTGTTTCTGATCGGGTAGTAAAGGCCCATTATTAGCATTCTATTTCGGTTAAATTATTCTGTACCCGTTCCTGTTTCAGTTTAGACATTAGGGTGACACCTAATTCTGTTATACTAGTATTAGTACAGAGATGTGTAAAGCAATAGCTTATATCATTCTGTTCTTCTGTTATATCTGCTACATCTGTTACAGTTATCTCTCATCCAGTTTTATTTTCATGTCATGTTATTATTATCTGTTCATAACTGAAAATCACTGGACTTGCCAGACTTTTGTCTGACCCTTGTTGTTTCGCCTCCTTTCTTCCGTTCCCCCAGGTTTTGTAGAAGGGAATACTCTAGCTTGATCCAGATTTCTTCCGCTTGCAGTGCTTAAAGTATGGCTTGTCTTCTTCTGTGGGGATTATGATTTTAAACTATGCATTCTGAAGGCTTTTGTACAAGACTGATATTTTGTACTTGAATTCTGATATTGTGATTTGAAAGGATGTAACCAAGCTTCTGTTTGAAATAAAGTTATAATTTTTCAAGTAATGTTTATCTGTCTTGTAGTATTCTGTTTCTGTTTACTAAAATGCTCCACCAAAGTTAAGGCATTCTCTTTGTGAGTGACCTTAACGGAGGTGGGGTGTTACACTTGGTATCAGAGCTGAAGGTTACCAGATTTGATAAAAAGTTTTTGAAAACTATGTTTTAAAAAGTAAGTATTTTCAAAAGTAAAACTTATTTTGAAAAAGAAACATAATCCCCAAAAGCCATATTGTAATAACCCGGAAAATCTGGGCCAGTTTAAAATTTTTATTTTGGCAGTTTTAGCGAATTTTGAATATTTAAAATAGATTATTTTAAATAATATCGATGAGAAATTTGTTTTGAATAGAATTAGAACATATATATTATATACGTCGTTGTTAGAATATAAATAATTATATATAATTATAAATAAGAATTGAAAATGGCGCGGTAGTTCGATAATTCGATTTCAAACTTCAAATGAATGTACCGGGTGCAAAATAAAGCGGATTTTAGTGAAACCAAAAACATTAGGATCTAATTGGTAATATCTTTCCAACGAATCCGAAAAATCAAGATTTCATAGCGGGAATCAAAAGATATGTCCAGTAGAAAATTCTGAATAGTCGCTATGAAATTCAGGCCCTTAAAAATGGAAATTTTGCAAATGACCTCGGATTTCGACGAAACCAATTTTTTTGGATCCGCAGTGTCAAATTATTGCTAGATTCCAAATTTCATAATTTTCCGAATCAATATGTGAGCGTGGCGAAGGAAAACGCGTTTGACCAGTTTCAGTTGATTTTAATCGACTGAAAAATGGCCATTTTTCAGACGGTCTCAGAATTCGATGAAACTAGTTTTGTTAGGACCGTATCGTCAATACGAAGCTAAAAAATATTTTTTGGGAATTTTTCTAGTTAGTATGTGACCCTGGTAAATTGAAATGCGCGTTCAAATTCAATATATGGAGTAAAATGTAAATTTAACGGAAACTGATTGTAACAGCCGAATCAGCCTACGAAACATGTCCCATTGTGTTCGGAATGGGGGTGGAACGCTATGGACGACAGGCGGTGGGCCTCGTTTAGAGGTCATATGTAAAAGTCAACTTTTTCAAAAAAAATAAAATAATTAAATAATAAAAAAGAACTCTCTCCCCCTCTCCCCCTATTTCTCTCTGCCCCCCCCATTCGATTTCTTAAATCAGAAAATAAAAAGAAAAAAAACGAACGAAAACCCGCCGCCCCTCCCCCAGTCGATCGCCGCCACGCGAAGACCCCCCCCCAAGCGCCAGCGCCGACGCGCGAGACCCCCCCGGCGGCGCAACGATCACGACATCCCCCCCCGACGGAAAGCGCCGACGCGCGAGAGCCCCCCCCCCTCTTTTTTCCCTCCACCGCCGCGCGCCCCTCAGCTCCACCACCCTCCTCCGTTCTCTCCCTCCTCCCTCTGAAAAATACTGTAAGTATTTATATATATATATTTTTTTTATATGAAAATACATCGATTTTTGCTGAGATAAAGATATGATCTTTGCTGTTAGTTAGAGGTTAGATTTTTAATCAGTTAAAGGAGAGATTTTTAATTAGTAGATAAGATATTTAATATAAAAATATGATTTTTATATTTTTAAAGGATTAAAAATATGATTTTTATATTTTTAAAGTATTAAAATTATAATCTTTACTATATAGAAGATGTAAAAATATGATTTTTGGTTAGGTAGAGAGTTAAAAATGTAATTTTTACATGATAGGAATATTAAAAATATCATCTTTATATGTGCAGAAAAATAAAAATGAGATTTTTATAAAGATGAAATCTTTAAATTTGAAAGGGCGAAGTCTATGTTTTATAAAGGCAAAATCTTTATTTTTATAAAGGCGAAATCAATATTTTTGAAAAGGCGAAATCTTTATTTTTATAAAGGCAAAATCAATATTTTTGAAAAGGCGAAATCAATATTTTTGAAAAGGCGAAATCTTTATTTTTATAAAGGCGAAATCAATATTTTTGAAAAGGCGAAATCTATATTTATTGAAAAGGTGAAATTTTTATATATAAGATAACGATGTAAAAACAGGATTTTTCTATATTGAATAACAAAGTAAAGAAAAATTCGATTTTTATATATTGAATAGTAAAGAAAAATTCGATTTTTATATATTGAATAGCATAAGAAAAATTCGATTTAAAAATATATGAAGTGATTATAAAAATATGATTTTTAAATTGAATGTGAATAAATAAAAATGTGATTTTTATTTTAAAGACATCAAAATATAAAAATTTGTGATTTCTATATATGTAGTGGCTACGGGCAACAAAGATGACAAAAAGGCGAGAACGTTGAAGATTTCTATCAATGAAGTGCCGTGGAGCTAGGATAGCTATTGGTGAGAATTTCTCACCTTTCAATTTCTTTTTCTAGTTATATATATATACTAGGATGCAGACGGTGTTTAGTAGCACCCGACACAATCGTCCACAGACCATGGACTTGTTTGTTTGATTGCAAAAATTAGTTAGATTATTTGATTGAAATTGAATTGTTTGGTGAAATGAATGGATTTGATTGATGTGTGAATGGCGTGGGCCTTCACTAGACCGGGGATAAGGCTAGGCCTCGTCCCGTTTCTAGTATCGTGCCGTTATGCCGCCGAAATTTTCTAAAATAAGTTAGAAAAATAAAGATAACATTTTATTTGATAAATAAACCGAATAGAATATTCATAGGTTAAATAAAATGTTTTATCGTTAAAAATATAATTTTTAACGTGAAAGTGAATAAAATAAAATATTCATTTACAGACCAGATGGTTTGTTTATGTACACCTATTTGAAGGACATTGATTGAGACGATAAATTTTACACATCGCCCAACTGCACAAATAAAATCTGTGTTTGATTGTTTGAAACCCCACACGGGTGTTGGGATGAAATATGAAGTTCACTCATCCTGATTAATTAAATATGTCGATCGATTGATTGACAGGCTGTTATAAGCGTTAGATATCTATATTTGATGCTTATACAGTGTAGTGCACTTTGGTTGATGGTTGATTATTTTTCAATGCTATTATATACATGTGTTGTATGAAAATTCGTATAATTAACTTTATATGGTAATTGATTGGGCCTAATTCCAATTTAGAAAATAAAGAATAATATAAAATAAAGATTCATGTGTTGACAGTACTCATCCGTTGAGATTGGTCATGTGTTGAACGAATATTTTTGTAATAAAAATTACATCTTTATCAATATAATATAAAGGTTCATGTGTTGACAGTACTCATCCATTGAGATTGGTCATGTGTTGAACAAATATTTTAATAATAGAAATATTTGAAATAGAATATTTGAAAATAGAAATATATGAAGCCGTGTTGATTAGATTGATGCCATTTTGACGTGAACGATATTTATATCGATTTTATTCATTTTAAAATGAATATTGAAAAACGATTTCGAAATGAATTGAATATATAACGATTTCAAAATGAATTGAATATATAACGATTTCGAAATGAATTGAATATATAACGATTTCGAAATGAATTGAATATATAACGATTTCGAAATGAATTGAATATATAACGATTTCGAAATGAATTGAATATATAACGATTTCGAAATGAATTGAATATATAACGATTTCGAAATGAATTGAATATATAACGATTTCGAAATGAATTGAATATATAACGATTTCGAAATGAATTGAATATATAACGATTTGGAAATGAATTGAATATATAACGATTTCGAAATGAATTGAATATATAACGATTTCGAAATTAATTGAATATATAACGATTTCGAAATGAATTGAATATATAACGATTTTGAAATGAATTGAATATATAACGATTTCGAAATGAATTGAATATATAACGATTTCGAAATGGATTGAATATATAACGATTTCGATTTGAATTGAATATAAAACGATTTCGAATTGAATCGAATAGAAAACCAATTTGAATTGAATCGAATAGAAAACCAATTTGAATTGAAAACAAATTGAATTGAAATTTGAATTGAATGGAAATGAATTTTAAAACGAATTTATAAAGAAGAATTCAATTTTGATTTGAATTGAAATGGAAGTTGAAATTGCTTTTGAAACGAATTTAAAACTATTTATATAATTCGTTTTAAATAGGAATCGACGAAATATATATTATATATATTATATATATAATATAATGGCCTGAATGGAATGCGTCGCGCCGCGGCAGTTCGTGAATTTCGACCATTTATTTCAAACGGACATTACGGGAGATCCGACCGTCGGATTCTCCTAAATCCGGAACCATTGGGTTCGTATCGAAAAGAGCTTTCTAACGAATATTAGAAATTTGAAATCTAACGGTTGGATTTGGAGATACGTCCAAATCAAATTTGAAAAAGGTCGCTATAAGTGCAGTTCGATGGCCATTGTTGGAAATCGACTGTACAGGCCTTGATAAAATTATTAAAAATAGTAATAATTTGTGTAAAATCATAAGAAATGATTTGAGAAAAATTGGGGTGAAAAACTCCATATTTGAAAAGATAAAAATGGATTTTTATCGAAATGAACTAGTTTTGAACTAAATTTAAAACCCAATTATTTTTAAATAAATGAATAAGATTTAAAAAGGGGTTTTAAATAATCGGAATTTCTAATATATTTTATTGGATTTGAAATGGGTTAATCGTGAACGGTGTTTTAAATAACACTAGTTCTTTAACCCGATAACAAATAGAATGTGATTTGGGTTTGTCGTGAACTGTGTTTTAAATAACACCTAGCTCTTTAACCCAGTAAAAAGAGTTTTAACGAATCTGCAATTAGATTGAAATGTGAATTTGCAATCTAAATTATCAAATTTAGAAAATGAGCGAGAATGGAGTACTACCAGTTTTACTCCAAAGCGATAGTTAAATCTTAAATTAGATTTAAACGTGAAATGGTAATTAATTTTACCGATAACACCACGGTGTTAGATATGGAGTATTACCAGTTTTGCTTCATGGGATGAATAGGTTGGGATTGGGAAATAAAATAAATAATTACTTCGTTACGGTTCGCTAATCTCGACTAGTTTAGAAAACCATAATTTGGTTTGAAACGACATCCAAAGGAAGATTACAGGATAAATTTTAAAGAATTTATCTTGGATAAAATTAATGGGAACCTTTCCCTAAGAATGTGGAATTTAGAAACTAGCTGTAGGTTGGCTAAGAAGAATGGTTTCCTGGGTATTGATCTGATGTTGGTTTCGGCCTTCGGGGTTAATGTTTAGGAAATTGTTCTCTTGCTAATTTGCGGTTAGTGACTAATGAATTGGAATGAGGCGTATGTTGTGTTTGTGTAACATTTGTTTTTAATATACGCGGGTTGTTCGGAAAGACCGGGTTTACACCCATTCTGAATAACCGATTCGACGATATGTCGAAGACGAAGACGGTGGTCGAAGATCGGAAGTCTTCACATCGTTTGGATAACTACTGACGATCCTGATTGGGCAGTACACCCAAGAGGATGGAAATAGTTGGTGGTCGTCCAGACGTACTTGGAGATGGATGGATATGCGAGGAAAGTGCCTCCGGTTTCGTTCAGACCCAGAACGGACTTGTAAATGGATTGTGTGTCTGACATTGGATTTTATTCTGTGTTGATTGATTTCTATTAAATATACATCTGTTTGGCGGCGGAGAATTTATTCTTTTGCTTAAGCCCTTCTCTGAGACGTATGAGCTCAGAGGTTGTATATCGATGGACATCAGTCGCATGGCATGAATTGCCTGTGTGGCACGCTAAGATGCAATGATCAAGGCTTTTGTTGAAAAGCAGAGTCTTGTGGTTGATGATCAAAGCACGGCCTTTGTGGCGTAGCTTTGTGTATAACGTGAATTCGCGAGCCTCACACCTCGGTATGAGTCAAAAACGGGATAAGGACCCAAGGAGTGCATGACGTTTCCTTCTAGCTATGGTGGTGTCAGTGACTTACCAGCCCTGATATTTATATACTTTTCACCTTTGTGGTTTGGATGCGAGGCGCCTCGATTATAGGTCTGTAAGGACCGGGAAACGTGTGTTCAGGCATAATTAATCCTCTAACGTAAGTGAGGACCGACCTTGGAGGATCCGGGGTTGCCCAGAGTGCGTAACCCGGAGGCATTTGCTAGAGTGTCTCGAACGCGGAGAGGAGCTTGCCCCTTGCCTCGACTCATGACGGAAATCCAATTTCCAATACGTGTATTTCGGCTTTATTTGTAGAGCCTAGTATGGCGACATAGTGGGATGGGGCACTCATGCCGTCTATGATTTATATTTATGATTGAAATTGTTTTGACACTATACACTTATTATAGTATCAAATGATTTGTTTTAAACGTATCAAGCATGTTTGGTTGTTATAAGGTAAAACCCTATCCTCCGGCTTGCGTTGCATTGTGTGATGGGACCTGGGTCTTATAATAGCTTCATTTTTCGAAAAAGCATTGCGTTGTTTATTGATATGCACTGGTATTCTTGGGAGGAAACCCGTTCCGTGTTATACGGCGTGGTCCCTTGAATTACTCTCTTTTAAAGTAAAGTTTAAATAACTGTTTTAGTTCTCACACCAGTCACATGACTGACCTGGAGTTTATTGTTTTAACCTAAACTCTGGGTGCCCCTATTTTCCGCACGGGCAGCTAGTAGTTTTGGTTTTGCAGATTTATATTCACAGGATCCTGATTTACAGCTGGAATGATATCCGGAAAGCTCTGTATCCGTATATCACCTTCAGTTGTGCTTTGTATTATTTTCCGCTGCTATGTAATTTATTGTAATCTCAGATATAAATCGAATGTAATTTATTCATTTATACTCTGTATATTCTTGTATCTGATGGAATTGTTGTAATAACAAGGAAATGTTCTTCTGTTTGTGTTCTGTTTTGTCGTGTTCTCAAACGATAGGGCGTTTCGAACGGTCTGGGTCGGTTTAGCGACTGGTTCGGACCGAGCGAAATTCCTTCTCGTCACATTTGGTATCAGAGCTTTGGTTTACAGAGCTCGAGAACAAGACACATTAGAACCATACGAAAGAATTCATCAGATATTGGATTAGTAATATCCAATTAGAATGACTCGTTAGAGATAGGATCAGTAGTATCCTAGAACGAGTGTGAAGAGTATATTTTCAAATGAAAACAATTTTGTTTTAAAATTTTAACCATTTTATACGTATTTGAATATTTTATTTGTATGGAATATGGGCAATCCAATATATAAAGATTTTGCATATACGCGTCATGAACGTATATTCGAAGTTTTAATATATTAGATAGATATAGAATCACACTCTAGTCGCACGGACCTGATTCTGATGATTGACGCATCATCATTAGTAATTATTTTCGTGTTTCGAAGGTGTGATTTCTATATATTTCCATTAGACTGGTGTGAGAACCAAAACTAATATAGCTAGAACACATTTGTTGTGAATTGGCATCAAAAACATGATTTTCTGTATATGTATCAAAATTATGAATTTTAAACGTTAATTCACTAATTGATTGATGTTTGTGTTGTTTGTTTATTTGTTTGCTAATTTTTAACCATTTTGCCTAATTGAACCAAATATTGAACTGTATTGAAAATTGGTCGCAATTGCTTGCATATACATGTACTTACATTGAACAGGTCATAGCAAGGAGGCTAGAGCAGAGAATAAAATTTGTTTGCCCGACAAATAGGTACATGTTTATTATGTAATTTACTATTTTGTTTGTGTGATGATGATTTTATGAGCCTATTGGCTAGCCGCTTGGCTTTTTCTTTTTCTTTTTGAGATTAGAAGGACCGGGGAAGCTATTTGAAATTCCCCGATGCTCCCGGTGCAGGGGAGGTTATGGCGAAATTTTTCGAAAATTTAGGGTGTTAGCCAAATTTTTGAAATTTTGAAAATTCTCAGAAACTGAAAAGTTGGAGAAAGGAAGCCAGATCGAACGTAGAGTTGATTAATCAAACCACTTTCGACTTTGTTCCTTTTCGGGGACGAAAAGTTTTAAGTGGGGGAGATTGTAATAACCCGGAAATCTGGACCAGTTTAAAACTTTTATTTTGGCAGTTTTAGCGAATTTTGAATATTTAAAATAGATTATTTTAAATAATATCGACGAGAAATTTGTTTTGAATAGAATTAGAACGTATATATTATATACGTCGTCGTTAGAATATAAATAATTATATATAATTATAAATAAGAATTGAAAATGGCGCGGTAGTTCGATAATTCGATTTCAAACTTCAAATGAATGTACCGGGTGCAAAATAAACCGAATTTTTGTGAAACCAAAAACATTAGGATCTAATTGGTAATATCTTTCCAACGAATCCGAAAAATCAAGATTTCATAGCGGGAATCAAAAGATATGTCTAGTAGAAAATTCTGAATAGTCGCTATGGAATTCAGGCCCTTAAAAATGGAAATTTTGCAAATGACCTCGGATTTCGACGAAACCACTTTTGTTGGATCCGCAATGTCAAATTATTGCTAGATTCCAAATTTCATAATTTTCCGAATCAATATGTGAGCGTGGCGAAGGAAAACGCGTTTGACCAGTTTCAGTTGATTTTAATCGACTGAAAAATGGCCATTTTTCAGATGGTCTCAGAATTCGATGAAACTAGTTTTGTTAGGACCGTATCGTCAATACGAAGCTAAAAAATATTTTTCGGGAATTTTTCTAGTTAGTATGTGACCCCGGTAAATTGAAATGCGCGTTCAAATTCAGTATATGGAGTAAATGTAAATTTAACGGAAACTGATTGTAACAGCCGAATCAGCCTACGAAACATGTCCCATTGTGTTCGGAATGGGGGTGGAACGCTATGGACGACAGGCGGTGGGCCTCGTTTAGAGGTCATATGTAAAAGTCAACTTTTTCAAAAAAATAAAATAATTAAATAATAAAAAAGAACTCTCTCCCCCTATTTCTCTCTGGTCCCCCCATTCGATTTCTTAATTCAGAAAATAAAAAGAAAAAAAAACGAACGAAAACCCGCCGCCCCTCCCCTAGTCGATCGCCGCCACGCGAAGACCCCCCCCCCCCCAGGCGCCAGCGCCGACGTGCGAGAGCCCCCCCGGCGGCGCAACGATCGCGACATCCCCCCCCAACGGACAGCGCCGACGCGCGAGAGCCCCCCCCCCCTCTTTTTTCCCTCCACCGCCCGCGCCCCTCAGCTCCACCACCCTCCTCCGTTCTCTCCCTCCTCCCTCTGAAAAATACTGTAAGTATTTATATATATATATATATATATATTTATATGAAAATACATCGATTTTTGCTGAGATAAAGTTATGATCTTTGCTGTTAGTTAGAGGTTAGATTTTTAATCAGTTAAAGGAGAGATTTTTAATTAGTAGATAAGATATTTAATATAAAAATATGATTTTTATATTTTTAAAGGATTAAAAATATGATTTTTATATTTTTAAAGTATTAAAATTATAATCTTTACTATATAAAAGATGTAAAAATATGATTTTTGGTTAGGTAGAGAGTTAAAAATGTAATTTTTACATGATAGGAATATTAAAAAAAATCATCTTTATATGTGAAGAAAAATAAAAATGAGATTTTTATAAGGATGAAATCTTTAAATTTGAAAGGGCGAAGTCTATGTTTTATAAAGGCGAAATCTTTATTTTTATAAAGGCGAAATCAATATTTTGGAAAAGGCGAAATCTTTATTTTTATAAAGGCGAAATCAATATTTTTGAAAAGGCGAAATCAATATTTTTGAAAAGGCGAAATCTTTATTTTTATAAAGGTGAAATCAATATTTTTGAAAAGGCGAAATCTATATTTATTGAAAAGGTGAAATTTTTATATATAAGATAACGATGTAAAAATAGGATTTTTCTATATTGAATAACAAAGTAAAGAAAAATTCGATTTTTATATATTGAATAGTAAAGAAAAATTCGATTTTTATATATTGAATAGCATAAGAAAAATTCGATTTAAAAATATATGAAGTGATTATAAAAATATGATTTTTAAATTGAATGTGAATAAATAAAAATGTGATTTTTATTTTAAAGACATCAAAATATAAAAATGTGTGATTTCTATATATGTAGTGGCTACGGGCAACAAAGATGACAAAAAGGCGAGAACGTTGAAGATTTCTATCAATGAAGTGCCGTGGAGCTAGGATAGCTATTGGTGAGAATTTCTCACCTTTCAATTTCTTTTTCTAGTTATATATATACTAGGATGCAGACGGTGTTTAGTAGCACCCGACACAATCGTCCACAGACCATGGACTTGTTTGTTTGATTGCAAAAATTAGTTAGATTATTTGATTGAAATTGAATTGTTTGGTGAAATGAATGGATTTGATTGATGTGTGAATGGCGTGGGCCTTCACTAGACCGGGGATAAGGCTAGGCCTCGTCCCGTTTCTAGTATCGTGCCGTTATGCCGCCGAAATTTTCTAAAATAAGTTAGAAAAATAAAGATAACATTTTATTTGATAAATAAACCGAATAGAATATTCATAGGTTAAATAAAATGTTTTATCGTTAAAAATATAATTTTTAACGTGAAAGTGAATAAAATAAAATATTCATTTACAGACCAGACGGTTTGTTTATGTACACCTATTTGAAGGACATTGATTGGGACGATAAATTTTACACATCGCCCAACTGCACAAATAAAATCTGTGTTTGATTATTTGAAACCCCACACGGGTGTTGGGATGAAATATGAAGTTCACTCATCCTGATTAATTAAATATGTCGATCGATTGATTGACAGGCTGTTATAAGCGTTAGATATCTATATTTGATGCTTATACAGTGTAGTGCACTTTGGTTGATGGTTGATTATTTTTCAATGCTATTATATACATGTGTTGTATGAAAATCCATATAATTAACTTTATATGGTAATTGATTGGGCCTCATTCCAATTTAGAAAATAAAGAATAATATAAAATAAAGATTCATGTGTTGACAGTACTCATCCGTTGAGATTAGTCATGTGTTGAACGAATATTTTTGTAATAAAAATTACATCTTTATCAATATAATATAAAGGTTCATGTGTTGACAGTACTCATCCATTGAGATTGGTCATGTGTTGAACGAAATATTTTAATAATAGAAATATTTTAAATAGAATATTTGAAAATAGAAATATATGAAGCCGTGTTGATTAGATTGACGCCATTTTGACGTGAACGATATTTATATCGATTTTATTCATTTTAAAATGAATATTGAAAAACGATTTCGAAATGAATTGAATATATAACGATTTCGAAATGAATTGAATATATAACGATTTCGAAATGAATTGAATATATAACGATTTCGAAATGAATTGAATATATAACGATTTCGAAATGAATTGAATATATAACGATTTCGAAATGAATTGAATATATAACGATTTCGAAATGAATTGAATATATAACGATTTCGAAATGAATTGAATATATAACGATTTCGAAATGAATTGAATATATAACGATTTCGAAATGAATTGAATATATAACGATTTCGAAATGAATTGAATATATAACGATTTCGAAATGGATTAAATATAAAACGATTTCGATTTGAATTGAATATAAAACGATTTCAAATTGAATCGAATAGAAAACCAATTTGAATTGAATCGAATAGAAAACCAATTTGAATTGAAAACAAATTGAATTGAATTCAAATTGAATTGAAATTTGAATTGAATGGAAATGAATTTTAAAACGAATTTATAAAGAAGAATTCAATTTTGATTTGAATTGAAATGGAAGTTGAAATTGCTTTTGAAACGAATTTAAAACTATTTATATAATTCGTTTTAAATAGGAATCGACGAAATATATATTATATATATTATATATATAATATAATGGCCTGAATGGAACGCGCCGCGCCGCGGCAGTTCATGAATTTCGACCATTTATTTCAAACGGACATTACGGGAGATCCGACCGTCGGATTCTCCTAAAACCGGAACCGTTGGGTTCGTATCGAAAAGAGCTTTCTAACGAATATTAGAAATTTGAAATCTAACGGTTGGATTTGGAGATACGTCCAAATCAAATTTGAAAAAGGTCGCTATAAGTGCAGTTCGATGGCCATTGTTGGAAATCGACTGTACAGGCCTTGATAAAATTATTAAAAATAGTAATAATTTGTGTAAAATCATAAGAAATGATTTGAGAAAAATTGGGGTGAAAAACTCCATATTTGAAAAGATAAAAATGGATTTTTATCGAAATGAACTAGTTTTGAACTAAATTTAAAACCCAATTATTTTTAAATAAATGAATAAGATTTAAAAAGGGGTTTTAAATAATCAGAATTTCTAGTATATTTGATTGGATTTGAAATGGGTTTATCGTGAACGGTGTTTTAAATAACACTAGTTCTTTAACCCGATAACAAATAGAATGTGATTTGGGTTTGTCGTGAACTGTGTTTTAAATAACACCTAGTTCTTTAACCCAGTAAAAAGAGTTTTAACGAATCTGCAATTAGATTGAAATGTGAATTTGCAATCTAAATTATCAAATTTAGAAAATGAGCGAGAATGGAGTACTACCAGTTTTGCTCCAAAGCGATAGTTAAATCTTAAATTAGATTTGAACGTGAAATGGTAATTAATTTTACCGATAACACCACGGTGTTAGATATGGAGTATTACCAGTTTTGCTTCATGGGATGAATAGGTTGGGATTGGGAAATAAAATAAATAATTACTTCGTTACGGTTCGCTAATCTCGACTAGTTTAGAAAACCATAATTTGGTTTGAAACGACATCCAAAGGAAGATTACAGGATAAATTTTAAAGAATTTATCTTGGATAAAATTAATGGGAACCTTTCCCTAAGAATGTGGAATTTAGAAACTAGCTGTGGGTTGGCTAAGAAGAATGGTTTCCTGGGTATTGATCTGATGTTGGTTTCGGCCTTCGGGGTTAATGTTTAGGAAATTGTTCTCTTGCTAATTTGCGGTTAGTGACTAATGAATTGGAATGAGGCGTATGTTGTGTTTGTGTAACATTTGTTTTTAATATACGCGAGTTGTTCGGAAAGACCGGGTTTACACCCATTCTGAATAACCGATTCGACGATATGTCGAAGATGAAGACGGTGGTCGAAGATCGGAAGTCTTCACATCATTTGGATAACTACTGACGATCCTGATTGGGCAGTACACCCAAGAGGATGGAAATAGTTGGTGGTCGTCCAGACGTACTTGGAGATGGATGGATATGCGAGGAAAGTGCCTCCGGTTTCGTTCAGACCCAGAACGGACTTGTAAATGGATTGTGTGTCTGACATTGGATTTTATTCTGTGTTGATTGATTTCTATTAAATATACATATGTTTGGCGGCGGAGAATTTATTCTTTTGCTTAACGCCCTTCTCTGAGACGTACGAGCTCAGAGGTTGTATATCGATGGACATCAGTTGCATGGCATGAATTGCCTGTGTGGCACGCTAAGATGCAATGATCAAGGCTTTTGTTGAAAAGCAGAGTCTTGTGGTTGATGATCAAAGCACGGCCTTTGTGGCGTAGCTTTGTGTATAACGTGAATTCGCGAGCCTCACACCTCGGTATGAGTCAAAAACGGGATAAGGACCCAAGGAGTGCATGACGTTTCCTTCTAGCTATGGTGGTGTCAGTGACTTACCAGCCCTGACATTTATATACTTTTCACCTTTGTGGTTTGGATGCGAGGCGCCTCGATTATAGGTCTGTAAGGACCGGAAAACGTGTGTTCAGGCATAATTAATCCTCTAACGTAAGTGAGGACTGGCCTTGGAGGATCCGGGGTTGCCCAGAGTGCGTAACCCGGAGGCATTTGCTAGAGTGTCTCGAACGCGGAGAGGAGCTTGCCCCTTGCCTCGACTCATGACGGAAATCCAATTTCCAATACGTGTATTTCGGCTTTATTTGTAGAGCCTAGTATGGCGACATAGTGGGATGGGGCACTCATGCCGTCTATGATTTATATTTATGATTGAAATTGTTTTGACACTATACACTTATTATAGTATCAAATGATTTGTTTTAAACGTATCAAGCATGTTTGGCTGTTATAAGGTAAAACACTATTCTCCGGCTTGCGTTGCATTGTGTGATGGGACCTGGGTCTTATAATAGCTTCATTTTTCGAAAAAGCATTGCGTTGTTTATTGATATGCACTGGTATTCTTGGGAGGAAACCCGTTCCGTGTTATACGGCGTGGTCCCTTGAATTACTCTCTTTTAAAGTAAAGTTTAAATAACTGTTTTAGTTCTCACACCAGTCACATGACTGACCTGGAGTTTATTGTTTTAACCTAAACTCTGGGTGCCCCTATTTTCCGCACGGGCAGCTAGTAGTTTTGGTTTTGCAGATTTATATTCACAGGATCCTGGTGTATAGCTGGAATGATATCCGGAAAGCTCTGTATCCGTATATCACCTTCAGTTGTACTTTGTATTATTTTCCGCTGCTATGTAATTTATTGTAATCTCTGATATAAATCGAATGTAATTTATTCATTTATACTCTGTATATTCTTGTATCTGATGGAATTGTTGTAATAACAAGGAAATGTTCTTCTGTTTGTGTTCTGTTTTGTCGTGTTCTCAAACGATAGGGCGTTTCGAACGGTCTGGGTCGGTTTAGCGACTGGTTCGGACCGAGCGAAATTCCTTCTCGTCACACATATATCTTTCTTTCGATTCTTTGTTTCGAGTTTCTTCCTCTTTCCCTTTTGAATCTCTTCCTCCGCGTATAGATGCTTTTTCTAAGATATGTAAGAACTTCCGTGCGATGGGCGGAAAATCGCTTTATGGGACTGAGACGTTGTCGAGGCTAGAAGTTGGCTCAACGGAGTAGAGGACTTGTTGGTACCTTTGAGATAGACGATCGGAGGAAGGTTCAACCAACTTCTTGGTTAATGAAAGATGAAGCTTCGTTTGGTGGAAGGTCACGAATGGAGAACGTACATGGGAGATATGGATAGGACACACGATAAGAAAGTGGATCCAAAGAAGGCCGCTTGCTTCAACTGTGGTGAGATGCGACATTTCACTAGGGACTGCCCGAAGAAACGAGGGCAAGGGCAGAAGATAGGACCTACTTCTGGAGGGCAGGCGAACACTCTCGAGGCTAGTGGATAGGATAGAATTAGGAAAACTTTCTATGAGAGGTTTAATTTCTTTATCTGATTGTTGAGTTCAAACTCTTTCTGATTCTGGCATTTTGATTTTGTAATCGATACTCTACACTTTAATACTGGTATTGTTTCTGATTCCGCTGTAGACTCAAACCCATAAGGGTTATGACTCATCTGCTTGTGATAAATTGGGGTTTGAGAGATATCTGTGTTAGGCGTCAAGTAGGACGCATACATTCTGGGTTTTATCATGCTTAGTTTTCTAAGAATCATTTGGTAATCTGATCTGTACTAGTAGTCTGTAAATATCTGAATATCTCTGATAAGGTTAAGATTTCCAGTTTTGACATTGTCTAAAGAGGGTAATCCTCTGAGTGTCAATCTGATATTGATTTCGGTCTTTGGGGTTGATACTTAGGGGAATTATTCTCTCAACCAATGTCTAATGGGAACCAAGTTTTTGTTTTATCTGTACTCGCTTCCATCGTTCGATTCCATCGTCCTGGATATACACACACTAAGCACTAGATCGGCTCAAAAACACTCTCATACTGCATATGGATGTGTGTGCATTTTTCAATTTTTGTGGATGCAGAATGATTGACTCCTCACATGGATGTTGCATTTGGATGAATGGTTATGCACTCATATAGAAATGATGTGTATCAAATAGGATTTCTTGCATACATATTTGGACTCATGACACTAACATGATTCGCATTAAGGAGGTCAACTGGATCAGTAGACTGCCTGATTTTGCATTAGATAAGAAACATATACACACACTTTGCATATGTTCATACGGCATTAGAAACCTTTTAAGGACAATGGATGCTTGTGATTGAATGGTTGAGTAGATGGATGTTGGATGTTAGGATACATTCTTCTTAACTTGAAGATTTCGGGGACGAAATCCTTTAAGGAGGGGAGAATGTAACACCCCGTATTTTCTGAGAATATTAAAAAAAATGGTTAATTATGAAGAAGTTATTAAGCCTTGAAGTTTGTATGCATATGAGAGAAATATATATACATATATATATATAAAAATTAAATAAATAAACATGCAAAAAAGGTTCAAAACAACGAATTGGGAGGGGGAATAACCGAACCGACCCATTTTTGAGGTCGACCCGAGCTCTGCTGGGTCGACTAGGGGTTAATCCAGGGTGTTTGGCTGTCATCCCGTGGGCCGATTCACTCAAATGCAGATTTTGCATTTGAATGGTTCTCATGATTCAGGGTTAATCTAATGGTCCTAAATAACTTCCTACACCTATATATACATCCCTAACCTAAACCTAATTCTCATATACAATTCTCTAGCCTCCATTGCTCTCTTCCTCTCTAAAAATAAATAAATCAATGGTGTCTCTACTCTGCTGAAACCTAAGCTAGGACTTGTGCTTCTTCTTCCTCCAATTCTGAGTAGGATTAAAAGAGAACAGCTACAACACCTTTTTCTTTTAGAATCCAACCAAGGCAAGTGCAGTTATTTTCCGATATAAACTTTAATTATAATTGTGACATGATTGTAAATCTGAATTTGAGATTGCGTATGTTCTGTTCTGATCTATTTTATTCTATATCTCTTTCTTCTTTCTGTTCTATAGCCAGGCTACCCCGAGCCTGCGTCAAATCTCATAAGAGATTAACGTACGAACGTTAAACTTTGGGATAAATAATGAATGATGGCATAATTGGACATGGTTAATCTGTGACTAAAAGGACATAGGTTGTAAACTAGATTTAGATCTGTGCATATTCTGTGAATTGGAAGAAGAGGAACCATTGTATATTAACATGTGACTTGAGACATTGGACATAACACATATTTTTGAATTAAAGATCTGTTATAATTTAAAGTTCTAGATTGTTGGGCATATTGTTTATATAGAAATTCATGATTTGGGATAAAAAGGGAATATGACTTAGGTGTGAAGATTTATGTTAAGATTTGATAATTATTAAATGTGAATAACACCTAAGTGGGAGATTTTTTGAATATATGACATGCATTGAAATCGATGGCTATATTTGGTATAATTTATATGTGAATCTTTTGTACTAGGCAAGTTTAACTAAATTTGAGACGTGTGTTATATGGTAAATTATGACCATAATCTGTGCCATGTAAATTCAATGCAAACGTGGGGTATATGATCATAATGTGAATCATGACAACTATTTAGGCATGCAAACTTAGGCCAAATTTATAATTAGGCAAGATATGTTTATGAAACTTTAAGGAATGATTAAATCTGTTATATGGCCTAATTTGCTAGTTCTGTTATATTGCATAATTTGCTAGTTCTGTTATATTGCCTAATCTGCTAGCTCTGTTATAATCTGCTATATCTGTTCATATACCAAATCTGTCATTTGCTAAGTCTGCTGAAGATGCCTAAACTGTTATATGCTTGATCTGCTAGTTTGCTTAATCTGCTAAATCCGTTAAGTCGCCTAATCTGAAAAATCTGTTATCTGCAATATCTGTTGAGTTGATATAATTAGTCCGCTATTGACATAATCTGAATTGGCTATAGTTATGAATAATTGACATGCATATTAGGCGTGGGTATAAATGGTGAATCATTAATTAATTGGCCGCAAAGATAAACATGGCTAACTCGAGGTTATAATGAGTTTGCGGCGTAATTCTGCCCGGAACCGCCCGGCATATTCCAGTGGTCGCAAACAATAGGTTCTAATGTGAGAAGTTAGTCATAACGTGCTTGAAACCCGAGGTTAGAATCAGTTTGCGACAGAAACCTGCCCGGAACCAACCGGCCTAACCAGTAGCCGCAAAATGTCAGTCTAATGTGAGAGGTTTGGGCATTATATTTAATTAATGAAAATCTGAGATAATTATGATGTCTAAAACGTGTTGGGTAAGGCTAAACCAATTGGACCAATGAATCTGATAAACCCGTTTCGTGAATCCGTAGGCCCAATACAAAGTTAGATAATCTGTAAGCAGTTAATCTGTAAGTCTGTTAATCTGTAACCAGTTAATCTGTAAGCCTGTTAATCCGAACATCTGATCCGTTAGTCTAAAAACCTGTTAACTTGATTGTCTGATCTGTGAACTAGTTAATCTAAATTTTGTATGTCTGAAACTTGTAGACAAGTTAAGCTGAAATCTGTTAGTCTGGGGACACAAGGTTAGGAGGGGAATTACTTGTGTCATCTGTTGTTTAGGACCCATATTACTCAGTAACCCTTTCTGGTATCAAAACTTTGACCCAACAGTAAGTAAGGTCCGGGCACGCTTACTGAACTAATTATAAGCGGTTCATTCTGATAATGGCGAGGGGTGTTGATGGTGCGTTCCAACCGGGTCATGTGCGTGCATGGATCCCGGTCTGCCTCTGAGGATGTAAGATGCCGTGACATCTGTAAATAGGTCTGTGCCAATTGGTTGTCACTTTAGGCAGTGATACACCCTACTGTGGGGCCGACACCGGATATTTATGTATTAGGGAGCCGATCGCTTGGGGTAGGGTTTTAGGGTACACTTAGTTCTGTCTGTTTCTGTTGGTACCGTCTGTTTCTATTGGGTGGTAACACCTGTCTGTTTCTGCGTGGTACCGTCTGTTCGGGTGGTAAAGGCCCATTACTAGTGTACACCTAATTCTACATTCTGTTTCCGTAGGGATTTATCTGTTTCTGTTTCTGTCTGTTTCTGATCGGGTTGTAAAGTCCCATTATTAGCATTCTGTTTCGGTTAAATTATTCTGTACCCGTTTCTGTTTCAGTTTAGACATTAGGGTGACACCTAATTCTGTTATACTAGTATTAGTACAGAGAAGTGTTAAGCAATAGCTTATATCATTCTGTTGTTCTGTTATATTTGCTACATCTGTTACAGTTATCTCTCATCCAGTTTTATTTTCATGTCATGTTATTATTATCTGTTCATAACTGAAAATCACTGGACTTGCCAGACTTTTGTCTGACCCTTGTTGTTTCGCCTCCTTTCTTCCGTTTCCCCCCAGGTTTTGTTGAAGGGAATACTCTAGCTTGATCTCGATTTCTTCCGCTTGCAGTGCTTAAAGTATGGCTTGTCTTCTTCTGTGGGGATTATGATTTTAAACTATGCATTCTGAAGGCTTTTGTACAAGACTGATATTTTGTACTTGAATTCTGATATTGTGATTTGAAAGGATGTAACCAAGCTTCTGTTTGAAAGAAAGTTATAATTTTTCAAGTACTGTTTATCTGTCTTGTAGTATTCTGTTTCTGTTTACTAAAATGCTCCACCAAAGTTAAGGCATTCCTTTTGTGAGTGACCTTAACGGAGGTGGGGTGTTACATTGCCTGTGTGGCATGTTAAGATGCAGTGATTAGGGCTTCTGTTGAAAAGCAAAGTCTTGTGATTGATGATCAAAGCACCGCCTGTGTGGCGTAGCTTTGTGTATAACGTGAATTCGCGAGCCTCACACCCCGGTATGAACCCGAAACGGGATAAGGACCTCAGGGAGGGCATGCGTTTCCTTCTAGCTAGGAGTTGTGTCAGTGTTTTTACACGGCCTGACATTTTACTTATGTGGTTGTTACTGTTGCGAGGTGCCTCGGTTTGATCGGACGATCTGGGTCCGATGGAGTCATTC
Organism: Allium sativum; assembly: GCA_030737875.1. Classification (NCBI taxonomy): domain Eukaryota; kingdom Viridiplantae; phylum Streptophyta; class Magnoliopsida; order Asparagales; family Amaryllidaceae; genus Allium; species Allium sativum. The sequence continues at coordinate 822,693,503 of CM060919.1, read as the reverse complement.
GTTGGCTCACTTACGCCCCATAGGGCGGGGAAACGTAGTGCTCAGGAATTTTAATCCACATCGGTGGACCGGCCCTGTCGCTCCAAGAGTCGATGCGTTCTGATCCTGAGACACGGGTTAGAGCGTCTCGAATTCGGTAAGGACTATCTTTTGCGTTGGTTCATGACGGAAATCCAATTTCCGAATACGTGACCATGCGGTTTTGATTGTATATATATATGGCGACATGATATATGGTACCCATGTCGTCTATGATTGATAGTTATGATTGAAATTGTTTTTGAAACATACAAACACTAGTAATAGTATCAAATGCTTTTGTTTTATTCGTATCAAGCATATTTTGGCTATTATAAGGTAAAACTCTATCCTCCAGTTTGCGTTGCATTGTGTGATGGGAACTGAGTCTTATAATGGCTTCATTTTTATAAAAAGCATTGCGATGTTTAAAAGAAAGATTTGTTTTTAAAGCACTGGCAATCCCATGGAGTAAACACGTTCCATGAAAGTGGCATGGTCCTGTGATTAGCCACATTATAAATGTGTTGAGTAGATTTCTCATACCAGTCCCATGACTGACTCGTAGTTTGTTTCACTTTCAAACTCGGGTGCCCCTTTTTCTACACGGGCAGCCTTGTATTCTGGTTTAGCTGGCTCTTTCTGGATAGCTAGAGCTGAAGATGGATTCTATCATTTATCTCTTTTTATGCTGTTCAGCTCCTATTGTACATTATGTTTGTTTTTCCGCTGTAGACATTTATGTATAGATGAACTGTAATTGTACTAAGTATGATCCTGTATACTGTGTAACTCTGATGATTTCGTTTATCCAGTATATTCTATTGTGCATTATCTGGTGTATATATTTAATTCTGTTCTGCTATTATTTGTTTCTGTGTTATATTCCAAGGATTACCCTTGCCACCGTCAGTACGGGGTTTGGGCTCGTCTCACCCTGAAGATCCAAGGGTTTCCCGTAGGTGTGATCCTGAGGCATTTGCTAGAGTGTCTTGAATCAATGTGGATCCATCCCTAGCCTCGACTCATGATGGAAACCCAATTTCCAATACGACATTACGGATTTGATTGTAAACCTACATGTGGCGACATAGTAGGATGGGGTACTATGACGTCTAGGATTGATACATTTATTTTGAAAGTATTTTAAAATGATTAGACACTAATAATAATATCAATAATTATTGTTTTATACCTATAAAGCATGTTTGATCATTATAAGGTAAAACTCTATCCTCTGGTTTGCGTTGCATTGTGTGGTGGGACTTGTGTCTTATAATGATTTCATTTTTCTAAGAGGCATTGCATTGTTTTAAAAGATTTATTTAATTCATGCACTGGCAATCCAATTGAGTAAACCCGTTCCGCGTTAGCGGCGTGGTCCTGTGATTAGCCTTATTGTTAGACAAGTTAAGAAAGATTTCTCATACCAGTCCCATGACTGACTCATAGTTTGTTTTCACTTGCAAACTCGAGTGCCCTTATTTTTACATGGGCAGCCAAGTGACAGGTAGCAGGTTATTTTGGATAGGTGCCGAAGTGTAGTATGCTCTTGGGTAGAAGACGAAGATCATTTCTATTTTTATTTCTATCTTGAAAGCATTTAGACATCATTTATCCATGTTGTACTTGATGATGTTTTAGACCTATTTCTATTTGCTGAGACTTTATGTGCTAAGTGTATCATGTATTCTGTGCGACTCTGATGTTGTGATGTTGATGACATTTCTAATTTTCCGCTGCTATGATTTATGTGTTATGCTACTTGTCTGTGTCTGTTGTTGTATTAAATATGTTATATTCCAATGATTATCCTTGCTTTCGTACTACGGGAGTTTGAGGTCATCACACTTTGCCTATAGTATTTAATTCAACATATATTTGTATATGATCATGCTTACATCTCATTGAATACCATGCATAGGATTTAAACTGCATGCGTAGTGATATATAAGTGTTTAACCAAAACCTGGGAATGATATACATAGCATGTTTATATTAATCTATAGTGGATTCGAATCTATTATGATTGTTACTGAGTATATAACCTCGTATATACATGATTGTGCATACTAGATCAATCATTGGAAACCTTCTTAAATATGTTGTCTTGGTTAACAATAGGAAATATTCACCTCTAGGGAAAAAAAGACCATTATTTAAATTATAGTGTGTGTTAAACTTTAAATTTAACATGAAAGTTATTTGAAATGTCATAAGTACAGTTTAAATTTTGTTATGTTTCGAACCATAACATATGAAATTTGGAATTAATAAATGATAGTAAGGAATTAAAGATAGTCAAAAATCCAAATCACACTATTATATGATTCATTTATATAAATGGAATGGTATTGTGAAATGATGAATTTTGATAGTAAAGTCCTGATTTTTAATAGCATAGATCGTGGGAATTTCTAGGTTTATCAAAAGTAGGACTTCGATCAAATTCAGGTGATATGTGATCGTCGGTGATTGCATTGGGATCAGAGGAGCGGGAAAGATCGGGTAGTATGGGAAAAATACATTTTTAATTTTTAAACATGTATATTAGAGATTGGAACCGATTTAAGGGTTCACGGCTGTTTTTGGGTACTTGCGTTTTGGTGGTGAACTGCGCCTCCGTCGCGATGATAGATGGGTGTGCACTAGGGGTTTTTAGAAGGGGGATGTGTCAGACATATCGTAGTGAAGTTTCACGATGATCGGAAGTATAAAGAGGCGGAGAGAGGTGACTTTCTTGGAAGTGGTTGGGTTGAAGTTTTCTGTTAAAGCATGGAAATTGGATAAAACAAAGGGATGTGATTTCTGACGATAAGGCTGAGATTGGGTGGGCGATTGGAAATTGTGGCGTTGGCGAGGGAGGCGCGGTAGCCACTGTAGTGTGTGTACACGTGAACAGTGCATAGTGTGTATAGAAATAGTGAAGGACAAATAACAGAGAAGGTAGAAAAGACATGGAAGAGAAAGAAGAAGGATAGACACAGTTCGATCCATGTTTTACTGGGTGGTCGTGTATCCAATTCCACGGTTTACTTAACTGTGGTAACAATGTTTTAATGTTGAAGGGTTATACGTGTTCCTGAGCAAGCAAGAAGCATAATGATCTATATGTGTGTGTTAGAGGAAGAAGGGTTTGGACACATAATAGTAATAAGATTGGAAAGTATTTTTGGCAGGACTAGGGAGTGATGGCTTTGGGCCTGGGCCTGAAATAAAGTGGAAAAGAAATTTGTTGTTTTAAAATCCTAATATATAACTAAGAACATTTGATTTAGATATGTATAAATTAAGAAGAAGAAGAAGAAGGGGACGTGTTAAGGAAGTCGACAGGAAATGGTTTCGATATGCGAGCTGGGGGTCATTTTTGGCCTGTTAAACCACTCTATTTATCAAAATATAAATAATTTAATTTAAATAGGGGTTAACATATATATATATATATTTATAAAATAAATAAATAAACAAATAGAGAAATAAATAGGTAAATAAGAAGAAGAAAGGATCGGGAATATGTTGAGCATTTTGTGTTTTGTAACATAGACATTTGTCATATAAACTCAAATTCGAATCTCCAAAATAAATAAATATAGTCTGTTGAAAGCAGAATAAAGGGTTAAATAAATTAAATTCATCATATGATGTGCAATAAATTGTTATTCAAGATCAAATATTTCAAACTATTATTAGTTTTAAATAAAATCGTCAAATCCTTATTGATTGATTACGTTGTGCTAAATGGTTGTTGTTACTTATTTGTAATGTGTTAATTGTATCTGAATTTAATTAAAATAAAACATCAACACATTTTTATTTAATTTTAATCGTATTGTGTTAATTATCGTTCTGAAATTAGAGTTAAGGCTATATAAGTAATTTGATTAAATTGTCATGTTATGAAAATATTTATATGATATAAATATGAATAATAATTTTACCTATTTACACTGTTTACATTTGATAATTAAAACACCGACTATCAAACAAATATTCCTCACATGTTAGTTCGAAGAGGTCGAGATGGGAAGTGGACCCAAAACCACTTTGAATCGACTTTACGTAAACTAACTTGCAGTGACGATTATACGATTTAAAGAATTGAAGACCGTACATCTTCATAAGTAGGAGAACTACTTGTTGAAACTCTCTGGTTAGCTCCTAGAGATATTTCAGTAGTAATTATATTATAACTGAAATCTTCAGATTTGGATGGACTATTCGCTACTGATCCATGGAGGGATCCCTATATTGGATGTAGTAGGAGAGTGCCTTCGTTTCATCATGTTCCTGGATGACTTGTATCGATGAATGCCGGACAGAGTATTTCCTGAAAACCATGTACGTTGATTTTTAAAAATATACCAAGTTGATGGCAACGAATGACCCTTCTTTTACATCTAGAGTATATTTGTGAACATCAATTAGTGATTTAACGGATCTGACAATGTGGCATTCATAGTAAATGGTGGCCAAATGTTCTAAAGGTAAATCCTAACCTCAAGCCTCATCAACCGGGAAATGGTAGAAATCGGGCAAGCAACATGGTTATGTAGGTCACTCCCATTAGGGTGTATAATCACCTATTTAGAGAAAATTCATTTCCTTCTTTAATCTATTTTCGATGTTGTCCGTTCAGGAAACGGTGGTCTGAGCCCATCCGTTAGTGATATACATTCGAAACACACAAGCGAAATGAGTGATTAGTCATGTGTGGCCAGGCTGCAAGTCCTTCTTGTTAAACCTAGTGTATTCCCCTCTAGAGATACACTATCGGAAGGTGGATACATACTTTGTCATAGTCGAAATCCATTACCCAATAAGCGCTTGCGGTTTTGATTGTATACTATATATGTAGAGCGTGAGATACAAATGTTCTGCTAGATCAATACTTATTTGATTTAGACACTATGTTAATATCATAATAGTTTTGATATCAAGAAATGTTTTGGTTTATCGTAAGGTAAAAACCATCTGTGTTTATGTGTGGACTGGTCTTATGATTATCTTCTGTTTCAAAAGGATTTTTGAACGTTAAATCAAGTTGTTTTAAATTTGTTTACTCACACCAGTCCCATGACTGACCTAGAGTTTATTTTTCTGTGTTTTCCCTAAACTCTTGGGTGCCCAATTTTGTATGGGTAGTCAAGTAGTTTTAGGATTTTACAGATTCATTTGAAGAAGCTTGGAGCAGGAGGCTTCAAAATTTGATATATAGAGTCATTTCCGTTGTGTTGTATATGTTATACTCTGATGATGCATGTAAGTGTAAACACCAGTTTTGTATTTAAGTATTGTTACATAATATATTTTATTCCGTTCTGTTGTGGGATTCGTGTTTACTCTGACTCTATTGTGTCCAGTTCTTCTTTTTCTTATATTCTAACTTTCTTTGTCGCTATTTCTCACCTTCTAACTTCTTTCTATTAATGATCTGTTAATTTCTGATGGTTGATTAGTCGATATGTGATATAGGAAACGTATTATTATCAATAATCAGTATCGGAACTTTCCAGGCCGTTACAGCATAAATATGTATCTTATTTTTATTTTATTTTTGGTTGATTCGTCTTTACTTTTGCAAAAGAGCAATTTAAAACAGTTGACTTTGACCACATTTTGTGGTTACCAACACTTTCTACTTGCCAGCTGCTATACAAATTCCCGCACATTTTTTACTTGCCAACTGCTATACAAATTCACGCAAAACATGGACCTAGTTTAAATACATTTAAATTGAACTGCATATTCCCAAAAAAATTGGTGAGGCTTTTGCATTGTTTTACTACTAAGAAATTGTTCCCATTCCATTTTCTAAGAGTCCTCGTAATCTTGATGTCTAATTATTTTCCTCGGGTAATATTTTAAATCCATACTTTATCTTTGACAGTCTCTTGAAACTAGTATTGAACTGGGAAATTACTATTCAAAAGTAATTGCACCACAAGATGTTGCTACATATGGTGGTCTTCTCGCACTTGTTTCATCTGATCGAGCGGAATTGAAGGTATCTTTATTTTGTGGTATCTGCAGTAATTTTTATGCATATATATAAACGTGTTTTGTGTCAAACTCAAACTATTTATCTGTATAATTATCAGAACAGGGTCATTGATAACTCCACCTTCCGTAACTTTTTAGAGCTTGTGCCTGAAGTTAGGGAGCTCATTAATGATTTGTATGCAAGGTAAAACCATTTAAGCTTTTCCTACTGAACCATGCCACTCCTTGATTTGATTGAATATGATTCTTCTTTGAACAGTTATTGGGGTATTCAATGTTGATAGTATACTAGATCAATTACGTAATGAATGACATCGCTCTCGAGTTGCATTTATTGATCTTGAATTGCAGTCGTTGGTACATATTATTTATTCTTGAATGCCATTTTCAGATGTAAGAATGTAATCTATAACGTTAACATGAGTGAGAGTAAAATGTGATGAAAACATAGCATGTAACTTTGTAATCAATTTTAACTTATACCAATAACACCATATCATTTTCTTTCTTCATCTGTCATCTTATTGAGGTGCGATAAAAATATTCTTTAGTTCACTTATCACAATGTTTTTCTTCTTTTTAAGTCATTTTAGTGTAGAAAGAAAGTGATGGCCAACATTGTGATTTTAATCTATATGTTGAAATAAATACAGTTGTTATGCATCATGTCTAGAATACCTGCAGAACCTGAAACCAAATCTATCATTGGATATTCATTTGCATGATCACCTTGAAAGGCTCTATGCTCAAATTCATCATAAAGCAATAATGCAACACATGCATCCATTCAATATGTCAATTTGCGCTCAATGGCTAAAGCATCCATTCAAGTATATATGTTTTTTGTTTTCATTTGTGCATAAGATGTTCTACGGTGCTTCATTTTGTCAAATTCGTGCATAAAATTCAGGTTAAAAAAACTAAAGGATTTGCTGAAAAACAAAGCATGTCCATATCTGAAAAGAAAGCTCGTTTGCAATTCCCTTGTTTTCTAGAATCTCAATATCGCTGTTAAATCCATTCTAGGTGGATAAAGCATGTTCAACTATATGCAGAATTTATACTCTGCAATATATTTTGCAATATCTTAAAATCTTTGACACTCTAACTTCAACTCAAGTAATCCTTTTATCAATTATCATGAATACAAGTGTTTCTAAGCACCATAAACTCCTCTTAAAGAGGCTTGATAACATCATTTTAAGAGGAAAGGGGCAATTTCGATACAGTACTCAGTGCAAGTGTAAATATTTGGGAAAATTAATTATTTTCTTATTATTCCAATAAATGTTCTCTAGGAGTCTAGCTTTATAGTCTTATACAAATTCAAAGTTTTAGGCTTTCAGTTAACTTGTATTCGTTTACTTTGGACAAAGGCTTAGAAAGTGAAGCCTGATGATTGAATTTGTTATTTATTTGACAGCCTGTACTAGTATCTTTATGTTATTTGGTTTAAAACTTTGATTACTAATATGACGCATGTACTGTATTTGTTGCGAACTATGAATATTTGTATTATGTAAGTTATTTGACTGCTATGTGCATGTATCTTGCTACAGTTGTATCAAATGGTCTATGTAAACTTTTAATTTCAATGCTCATATTTGTATGGTTACACTAATATATGTAATTTTGGGAGGGTAAAGCATGTAGCAGTAGATACATGAAGTAATTTTATATCATGTAGGGCTAGACCTCCTGATTTATTTATTTTTTAGCATGTATTCATCAAATTTGAAGAAAAATTCCTAATAAACCATGTAATTGAGTTCGCTGCTACTTTTTTTGTAATCAATTCACTGATAATCACTGGCCAAGTTAACTGCTTCATTTTTGTAATCAATTCACTGCGACTTTTTTTGCTGGTGTCTTTCAAGCTTAAAAATTAGACTCAGTAAACCCAAAAGCAATCCATAACGACTTCCAAAACCATGTGGAAAGTTATCTTGCATTGTGAAAAGGTGCAACAAACACAATAAAAGAAGTGCAGACAACGTTCTTTTGTTATAGGAAAAAAAGAACACTACATCACCGACAATGCAATAAAAGCACTTATACCCATGAATCAACAATGCTAAAACAACTGCTATTACGGCAATAAAACATCCATCAAAAATTGAAGAGTAACTAGTAATCAATTCACTTATAATCGATTCAAAACCCTAACGAATAAAATTCAAAGCAATAGAAATCAAAATTAGTGTTAGAATGATTACCTATCTGAGAAAGATGTAAGAGTGGTGATCGTGATACAGAATGGAAGTCGTGCGATTTGAAGAGAAACAGGGTGTGATAACCCCAAACTTCCGTAGTACGAAAGCAAGGATAATCACTAGAATATAACATATTTATAACAACAACAGATCTCAGATAACAGCATAACACATAAATCATTGCAGCGGAAATAGAAATGTCATCAACATCACAATATTAGAACATCAGAGTGGCACAGTTACAGGATACAACTTAGCATATGAAAAGTCTTAGCGAATAGAAATAGGTCTAAAACACCATCAAGTACAACATAGATAAATGATGTCTAAATGTCTCAAAATAGAAATAAAAGATAGAGGAAATCTTTATCTTCTGTCCATAAGCATACTCCAATCCAGCACATATCCAAAATAACCTGATGCCTGTCACTTGCCTGCCCATGTAAAATTAAAGGCACCCGAGTTTGCAAGTGAAACAAACTACGAGTTAATTATGGGACTGGTATGAGAAATCTTCCCTAACTTATCTAACAATATGGCTAATCACAGGACCACGCCGCTAACGCGGAACGGGCTTACTCCATTGGATTTCCAGTGCATAAAATAAGTAAATCTTTAATTAAAAATAACGCAACGCTTTCTAAAAAAATGAAATCATTATAAGACTCAAGTCCCATCACACAATGCAATGCAACGCAAACCGGAGGATAGAGTTTTACCTTATAATGATCAAACATGCTAGATATGTATAAAATAATATTTAATATTATTATTAGTATCTAATCAGTTTTGAAATACTTCAAAGTAAATGTATCAATCCTAGATGGCATAGCTATCATATAATATGTCGCCATATATAGGTTTACTATCAAAACCGTAGTGCCGTATTGGAAATTGGGTTTCCATCATGAGTCGAGGCTAGGGATGGCTCCTCACCGATTCGAGACACTCTAGCAAATGTCTAAGGATCACACCTATGGGTAACCCTTGGATCTTCAGGGCCGGTCCACAAATACTAGAGTGGATTAATTATGCCTGAACACACGTTTCCCGGTCCCATTGAACCTATCAATTGGACACTATCGACCAATATATCCGAGGCCTCGTAATCCATCATCCACATAAGTAAAAATGTCTGGGCTCCATACAATGACCCCACTTCTAGCTAGAAAGAAAAATGTGCACTCCCTGCAGTCACGATCCCGTTTTTGACTCATAACGGGGTGTGAGGCTCACGAAGTAACGCTATACACAAAGCTATGCTGAATAAAATTGTGCTTTGATCATCAACCACAAGGTTCTACTTTTTAACAAAATCCTTGATCATTTTCATCTTGGCATGCCACATTGACAATCCATGCCATGCAATCGATAACTATCAATATATAACCTCTGAGCTCGTGCGTCTCAGAGAAGGGTGTTAAGCAAGAGAATAAATTCTCGTCCACCAAATAGTTATATATTAAATAGAAATCAATTCACATAGAATGAAATCCAATGTCAGGCACACATCCGTTTACAAGTTCGTTCTTGGTCTGAATGAAACTGGGGACACCTTATTCCTCGTCCTGTATGCCCAATACGGAAGAGAGGTGCTCGCTTATTCGGACAATCAACAAGTACGTCCGGACAACTACCACTTTAACCCTTTACTAGGAGCTACCCAACGCAGGGCATCAATAGTCGTCCTTTCGATGTGAAGATCGCCGGTCTTCAATTACCGTCTTCAATATCTCCGATTTAAATCATCGTATAATTATTTGAAATGAGATTGAACTCGATCTTTTAAAATAATTCTCGCATATATATAATTTATATCATTTCATATTGTTAATATTATTTTATAACGATTTATCGCTATTCTTATTTATATAAAAAATAACCCAATTTAATTTAACGACGCTTCGGGTCAATAGGCGGCCCTGGCGCTATTTTTACCCAAATTTGATTTATACATTTCTGGAAATTGAACCGTTGGATTTAAACAAATTTTATACGTTGGAAAGATCTTCCCAAAGCGGTCCTAACGGTTTCAGCTTTGGGAAAATCCGACGGTCGGATCTTTCGGTATAATCATTAAAAGTTACGATTCCGAAACACGAACTACCGCGCGCGATTCGTTTAATTTTAGTTTATATTTATATGTATAAAATTACATATAAATATAATTCATTCGACGATTCCACTAACGTGTTTAACATGCCACAATAAAATGTAATTTATTTACATTAATTCACTACATGTTTCTAATGTCAAATAAAATGTAATTTATTTACATTAATTCACTACATGTTTCTAATGTCAAATAAATTGTAATTTATTTTCATTAATTCACTACATTAGAAACACTACATGTTTCTAATGCCAAATAAAATGTAATCTATTTACATTAATTCACTACATGTTTCTAATGCCAAATAAAATGTAATTTATTTACATTAATTCACTACATGTTTCTAATGTCAAATAAAATGTAATTTATTTACATTAATTCACTACATGTTTCTAATGCCAAATGAAATGTAATTTATTTACATTAATTCACTACATGTTTCTAATGCCAAATAAAATGTAATTTATTTACATTAATTCACTACGTGTTTCTAATTGTAAATAAATTGAAATTTATTCACATTAATTCACTACATGTTTCTAATGGCAAATAAAATGTAATTTATTTACAATACAATGTCGCTAAATAAGAAGGATAATTTTTATTTTCATTATTTGTATGCAATTTCTATTTTTAACTTTAACAAATAAAAAGAAATATTTTTATTTGTATATAATCTCAATGTATAACATGGCACATAAAAATATTTATTTAATTTGTATACAAATTCTAATGTATAACATGTCAATAAAAATATCACTTTTAATTTGTATACAACTCTAATGTATAACATGTAAATAAAAATGCCTCTTTTAATTTTATATACAATCTATTTTTAACATAGCCAATAAAAGTGATATTTTAATGTTGTATACAAATCCTTACATTAACATGTAACATAAAATGATATTTTTGTGTGTATACAAATTCTTACATTAATATGACAAATAAAATGATTACTTTTATTTGTTGACATCTATTTTGTTGACAATTCTAATTCAACAAAACAAATAAAAATAATAACTTTATTGATAATTCTTTTTCAACAAAATGAATAAAAATGAAAACTTTCATTTTGTTGACAATTCTATTTCAACAATATGAATAAAAATGAAAACTTTATTTTGTTGACATTTCTATTTCAACAAAACAATTAAGAATGATAACTTTATTTTATTGACAATTATTTTTCAACAAAATGAATAAAATGAAAACTTTTGAGACGACCCCAAACCCCGTACTGATGGTGGCAAGGGTAATCTTTGGAATATAACATATAAACAGATAATAACAGAACAGAAATAAATAAATACACCAGATAATGCGTAATAGAATATACTGGATAAACGTAATCATTAGAGTTACACAGTATACAGGATCTTACTTAGTACAAATACAGTTCAGCTATACATAAATGTCTACAGCGGAAAACAAACATAATGTACAATAGGAGCTGAACAGCATAAAAAGAGATAAATGATAGAATCCATCTTCAGCTCCAGCTATCCGGAAAGAGCCTGCTAAACCTGAATACAAGGCTGCCGGTGTAGAAAAAGGGGCACCCGAGTTTGAAAGTGAAACAAACTACGAGTCAGTCATGGGACTAGTATGAGAAATCTACTCAACACATTGTAAATATGGCTAATCACAGGACCACGCCACTTTCGTGGAACGGGTTTACTCCATTGGATCGCCAGTGCTTTAAAACAAATAATTCTTTTAAACATCACAATGCTTTTTATAAAAATGAAGCCATTATAAGACTCAGTTCCCATCACACAATGCAATGCAAACCGGAGGATAGAATTTTACCTTATAATGGCCAAAATATGATTGATACGAATAAAACAAAAGAATTTGATATTATTACTAGTGTTTACATGTTTCAAAACAAGGAAAAAGATAGTCCTTACCGAATTTGAGACTGCCTAGCCCGAGTCTCAGGATCAGAACGCATCGACCCTTGGATCGTCAGGGCCGGTCCACCGATGTGGATTAAAATGCCTGAATACTACGTTTCCCCGCCCTTTGGGGCATAAGTGAGCCAACGAATGACTCCATCGGTCCTGGATCGACCGATATATCCGAGGCGCCTCGCAACAGTAACAACCACATAAGTCAAACTCGTCAGGGCGTGTAAAGCCACTGACGCCACTTCTAGCTAGGAAGAAACGCATGTCCCCCCTGAGGTCCTCTCCCGTTTCTGGTTCATACCGGGGTGTGAGGCTCGCGAATTCACGTTATACACCAAGCTACGCCACACACGCGGGGCTTTGATCATCACCACAAGACTTTGCTTTTCAACAGAAGCTCTGATCACTGCATCTTAGCATGCCACACAGGCAATTCACGCCACGTAACTGATGGCTATCAATCACACAGACTGAATTCCAATGTCAGACACACAGTCCATTTACAAGTCCGTCCTGGGTCTGAACAAAACCGGAGGCACTATATACCTCGCAAACCCATCGATCTCCACGTACATCTGGACGATCACCACTCATTATCCATATTTCGGGATGCCTCCCATCAGGACATCAGTTACCATCCAAATGAGGTGGAGATTTCCGGTCTTCAACCACCGTCTTCATCTTCGATTTCTTATCGTCGATTCAGTTATTCAGAATGGGATAGACCCGGTCTTTCTGAGAAACTCGCATATATAATAAACAAGTGCAACACTACGCATCATTTCAATTCATTAGTCGCTAACCGTAAATCAGTAAGAGAACGATTTCCCAAATATTAACCCCGAAGGCCGAAACCAACATCAGATCAAAATCCAGGAAACCATTCGACTTAGCCAACTTTCAGCTAGTTTCTAAATTTCACATCCATATCGTTTATAATATTTTGTAACGATTTATCGCCATTTTTATTTATTTTAAAATAGCCAATATATTCAAACGACGCTTCGGCCATAACGCGGCCGTGGCGCTGTTTTTCTTCAGATTTGATTTACACATATCTGAAAATCTAACCATTGGATCTTCACAAAATTTACATTGTTAGAAAGATCTTTTCAAAACGAATCCAACGGTTCCAGTTTCGGGAAAATCCAACGGTCGGATCTCCCGGTATAATTGTTTGAAGTTTCGATTTCAAAATACGAACAGCAGCGTCGTTATTCGATTTAATATAATTATATATATATATATAATCGATTCTGGCACTGTTTTTCTTCAGATTTGAATTAAACATTCCAGACAATCCAACCGTTGGATTTTTACAAAGTTGGTGGCGTTGGAAAGATATTTCCAAAGCGAACCCAACGGTTGCGGTTTCGGGAAAATCCGATAGTCGGATCTCCCGCACTAATCGTTTGAAATCACGGTTTCAAAATACGAACTACAGCTTCGTTTTTCGATATATTTCAATTCCATTTATATATATATATATATATCGATTCTTCGATTCCAAAGCTATATTTTTTTTTCATACATTTGATAAAAATGATATTTTTATCCAACAAACATTCACTTCGACACTTCACTATTTTTAACAACTCATGTATACAGTAAAAATGTGATTTTTACTGTAAAACAATTTATTTCAAAACACGATTATTTTATATAGTTCATATAGGTAATAAAAATATGATTTTTATTATAAAACAATTTATTTCAAAACGAGATTATTTTATATAGTTCATATAGGTAATAAAAATATGATTTTTATTTTAAAACAATTTATTTCAAAACGAGATTATTTTATATAGTTCATACAGGTAATAAAAATATTTTATTATAAAACAATTTATTTCAAAACGAGATTATTTTATATAGTTCATATAGGTAATAAAAATTTGATTTTTATTATAAAACAATTTATTTCAAAACGAGATTATTTTATATAGTTCATATAGGTAATAAAAATATGATTTTTATTATAAAACAATTTATTTCAAAATGAGATTATTTTATATAGTTCATATAAGTAACAAAAATATGATTTTTATTTTAAAACAATTTCTTTCAAAATATGAATACCATTCAACACATGAATTTCAATTCAACGAATGAATTTCGATTCAACACATGAAGGTTTTCTATAGTTTATATATATAGATAAAAAAGGGGATTTTTATATTTAAAACACGAATACCATTCAACACATGAATTTCAATTCAACGAATGAATTTCGATTCAACACATGAAGGTTTTCTATAGTTTATATATATAGATAAAAAGGGGATTTTTATATTTAAAACACGAATACCATTCAACACATGAATTTCAATTCAACGAATGAATTTCGATTCAACACAAGAAGGATTTCTATAGTTTGTATATATAGATAAAAAGGGGATTTTTATATTTAAAACACGAATACCATTCAACACATGAATTTCAAATCAACGAATGAATTTTGGTTCAACACATGAAGGTTTTTTATAGTTTGTATATATAGAGTAAAAATGTGATTTTTATCGTTAAAACAATTTATTCAAAACACGAATAGCATCCAACACATGAATTTCTATTCAACGAATAAATATAGTTTCAACAAATGAAAATAATTCTAACACATGAATATTATTCAAAATTTCGGCAGCATAACGGCAAGGTAGTTAAAACCGGGACCGTCCCTAGTACGGCTCCTCGCTCTACCTTAAAGCCTCGTAGCTTTTGACAATGGGGAATCATGCATCTAGTTCGCACGTAGGCGGCATGTATATTTTTTTCATTTCCACAAACTAATCCTATGTGGTTTCAACCAAATATTTCTCAACCACAAACGGGTATTTTTCAACCACAATCAATCAATTTCAACCACAAACAATTCTAATCAACCATTCGTAATCAACCAATTTTCATACCAATCACAACCAATAAATATCGTCCATGGTTTGTGGACGAGGGGCGTATATATATATAAGCATTTCACTTCTATTTCAACACATATATAATTATTACAACGCATATATAACTTATATATCGAATGTACAACTTATATAACGCTTATACAAGAGGTGTACAATGCTTATACAAGAGGTGTACAATGCTTATATAACTCATACATCTACTATATAATTTATATATCATCGTTTTCCATATCGTTTATAAATTAGAAATCTCACATTGGGTTTCAATCCACCAGTTTTTATTTGAATTTCTGAATTTCTGTTCGGATTTGAATTTTCCTGAAATTCTGATCTGCTCGGTTTTGATTCTAGTCGGTTCCATGTTGAAGAGCTCGTCGAGAGGGTTCCAACGCACCCAAAATCACTGAATTCTGATATTATCTGAAGAAGTTATATCCTTTTAAAGGTTAATTACATTTATACACTAATTAATTAATTAATTAATTAAAAATTAAAATTCTCATTACAGTTAAAAAAAAACAGGCCACTTCCTCCCTCTTCTTCAAACCGTCGAACCCATACCCTGGCTACCATCTCTCTTCGCTTGCGCCGCCACCAGGCCATGGTCGACCAATCACTCGACACCACGCGGTCACCCTTCGCGAGAGCCTCCCACGGCCTGAGCAGGACCCACTTCGGTGGCCCCTTTCCCTCGGGAAACGCTCCCGACGCCGCCCATCTTGAGTGCTGAAATCGAACTCCACGAACCATAATAGAAGCCCATACTTATATGGATTCGAAGAGCTCAGATCGCTCTTCGATTTTGGTTCTGACTTTCTATTTTAATTTGAACTAGTTTGGGCGATTTTCGGATTTGAATCCGAAGCTTCTTGGCCCTTCAACGTTTTGAACGGCGGCTAGGGTTAGGCTGAGGGTTTTTATAGAGAATATTTTATTTTTTTTATTATTTAATTTCCAAATATACCCTTTTGTCCATACGAACTCCAATCGAACCCCAACAACTATCGCCCCTGGCTAAGTACCCCCATTCCGTACACAATGGGATATGTTTCGTAGGCCCATTCGACTGTTACAGTCCGTTATTCTTCAAATTAAAATATAAAACATTCAATATTAGATTTGAACGTACATTTCAATTTGCCGGGGCCATAAACTGATTCTAAAAATTCCCGAAAAATAAATCTAGCTATGTTTTAACGATACGGTCCCAACAAAACTAGTTTCGTCGAATTCTGAGACCGTTTGAAAAATGGCCCATTTCTGGTCGATCCAATTTAATAGAAATCGACCAAACACATTTTCCTTTGCCACGCTCACATACTAACTTCAAAAATTATGAAATTTGAAACCTAACAATAGTTTGACATCCCGGATCCAACAAAAGTGGTTTCGTCGAATTCCGAGGTCGTTTGCAAATTGGCCATTTTCACGGGCTATATAAACTCCATAGCGACCTTTCAGAAAATTCATTTGGCCATAACTTTTGCTTCCTGCTATGAAACTTCGATTTTTCAGATTCGTTAGAAAAGTATTCACTAACAGATTTAAATATTTTTGATTTCACTCAAATTCGTTTTGTTCTACACCCGGTACAGTCAGTCAAAGTTTGAATTCAAAATTTGAAACCGCCACGCCATTTCAGGCCTTGTTTATATTTAGAATTAATTATATTCGTTTTCAAATGTCGATTCAAACTTACTTTTTGTCGTTATTATTTAAAATATTTATTTTAAATATTAATATTCCACTATTTTAGCCAATTTAAATTTTTTTAAATTGGTTCAGGTTTTCCGGGTCGTTACAACTTTCATTTTGTTGACAATTCTATTCCAACAAAATGAATAAAAAATGAAAACTTTATTTTGTTGACAATTCTATTTCAACAAAATGAATAAAAATGAAAACTTTATTTTGTTGATAATTCTATTTCAACAAAACAATTAAAAATGAGTAAAAATATAAACTTTCATTTTGTTGACAATTCTATTTCAACAAAATGAATAAAAATGAAAACTTTATTTTGTTGACAATTCTTTGTAATAACCCGAAAATCTGGGCCAGTTTAAAATTTTTATTTTGGCCATTTTAGCGAATTTTTAATATTTAAAATAGATTATTTTAAATAATATCGACGTGAAATTTATTTTGAATATAGAATTCGACGTATATATTATATACGTCGTCGTTAGATTATAAATATTTATATATAATTATAAATAGAATTGAAAATGGCGCGGTAGTTCGATAATTCGATTTCAAACTTCAATTGAATGTACCGAGAGCAAAACAATCCGGATTTTAGTGAAACCAAAAACCTTAGGATCGAATTGATAATATCTTTCCAACGAATCCGAAAAATCAAGATTTCATAGCGGGAATCAAAAGATATGTCCAGTTGAAAATTCTGAATAGTCGCTATGGAATTCAGGCCCTTAAAAATGGACATTTTGCAAACAACCTCGGATTTCGACGAAACCAGTTTTGTTGGATCCGTGGTGTCAAGTTATTGCTAGGTTTCAAATTTCATAAGTTTTCGAATCAATGTGTGAGCGTGGCAAAGGAAAACGCGTTTGTCCAGTTTCAGTTGATTTTAATCGACTGGAAATTGGCCATTTTTCCAACGGTCTCAGAATTCGACGAAACTAGTTTTGTTAGGACCGTATCGGCAATACGAAGCTAGAAAATATTTTTCTGGAATTTTTCTAGTTAGTATGTGACCCCGGTAATTTGAAAAGTACGTTTAAAATTCAATATATTGATTTAAATGTAAATTAAACGGAAACTGATTATAACGGCCGAATCAGCTTGCGATACATATCTCATTGTGTTCGGGATAGGGGTAATTAGTTATGGACGACAGTCGGTGGGTCTCGTTTCGAGGTCAAAATAAAAAGTACCTTTTCGAAATTAAATTAAATTATATATATAAAAAAAAGAATAACTCTCCTCTCTCTCTCCTCCTACGTTGACTAAGCCCCCCGGTTCGAATTTCAATTTAACAGAAGAAAGGAAAAAAAAAAAAAAACCCTAAATGGAATCGCGATCGCCCCCCCCCCCCCGTTCAGACCGCCTCCGCCGACGATGAGCCCTCCGCCACCATCGCCTAGCCCCGTCGCACCACCCTCCTCCTCCCTCTGACGAAGACCGACGCCCTCGAAACCCCCCCCCCCCTCTCTTCAATCGACGGACGGCCCTCCCCAGCGCCACCGTGAGCCGCGACCACCTGAACGAAGCGAAGCCCCCCCCCCCCTCGACGAAGCCGACCCCCCCCCCTCCGACCTGCAAACCCTCGACGAAGCCGATGGCCCCCCCTCTTCGCATACGGTAAGCATTTCTATTTTTACTTTTATTTTATTTTTATTTTAGAGTTTAAAATTAATTTCGATTCTTAAAAACTGAATTTTTATATAAGTTATAAAAAAAAAACTGTTTTTTTTATAAAGTTTTAAAACTGTTTTTTTTATTTTTATAAAAGAGTTTTAAAAACAGAAATTTAAAAAGAGAAACTGCATTTTTAAAAAGATTTTTAAAAAAAAAAACTGCATTTTGAAAAATAATTTAAAAACTGCATTTTTTAAAAAGGGATAAAAACTGCATTTTTATAAAAGAGTTTTAAAAACTGTTTTGAAAATAAAACAAAAACTGTTTTGAAAATAAAATAAAAACTGTTTTGAAAATAAAACAAAAACTGTTTTGAAAAATAATTTAAAAACTGCATTTTTTGAAAAGAAAATAAAAACTGATTTGAAAAGGCTAA
Source organism: Allium sativum (assembly GCA_030737875.1). Taxonomy (NCBI): domain Eukaryota; kingdom Viridiplantae; phylum Streptophyta; class Magnoliopsida; order Asparagales; family Amaryllidaceae; genus Allium; species Allium sativum. The sequence continues at coordinate 822,674,574 of CM060919.1, read as the reverse complement.
ATCTTTATTTTAGAAAAGGCGAAGTCTTTATGTGGAAAATAGCGTGATAAAAATAGAATTTTTATCTATTTGACATAGCGATAGAAAAATAGAATTTTTATATATTGAACTTCGATAGAAATATAGAATTTTTATATATTGAACTTCGATAGAAAAATGGATTTTTATATATTGAATAGCGAAGTAAAAATTCGATTTTTATATATGTAGTGGCTACGGACGACGAAGCTGACGAAGATGCGAAAACAATGAAGATTTCTATCAAAGAAGAGTCAAGATGTTTGGATAGCTATAAGTGAGAACTTCTCACCTTTCAATTTCTTTTTCTAGTTATATTTATATATATATATACTAGGATGCAGACGGTGCTTAGTAGCACCCGACACAATCGTCCACAGACCATGGACTTGGTTGTTTGACTGTTTGGTGATTGATTGCGATATTGGTTTGAATGTGGTTTGTGGTGTGAAAAATCGAATCGATAAATTGATTAGGATTAGACGTGCGCCGTTATAAGGCGAAGGGGTAAGGCTAGGTTAGACCCTTACTCCAAATTTTGTGGTTTGCATAACGAAAGTGAATGTGATTGATGTGTGAATGGCGTGGGCCTTCACTAGACCGGGGATAAGGCTAGGCCTCGTCCCATTTCTAGTATCGTGCCGTTATGCCGCCGAAATTTTCTAAAATATGTTAGAAAAATAAAAATATCATTTTATTTAAAGAATGAACTGAGTAGATATTCATATGTTAAAATAAAATGTTTTATCGTTAAAAATATAATTTTTAACGTGAATGCGAATAAATAAAATATTCATTTACAAACCGGACGGTTTGTTTATGTACACCTATTTGAATAACATTGATTGGGTCGATAAATTTTACACATCGCCCAGCTGCACGAATAAAATCTGTGTTTGATTGTTTGAAACCCCACACGGGTGTTGGGATGAAATATGAAGTTCACTCATCCTGATAAATTAAATATGTCGATCGATCGATTGACAGGCTGTTATAAGCATTAGATATCTATATTTGATGCTTATACAGTGTAGTGCACTTTGGTTGATGGTTGATGATTTTTCAATGCTATTATATACATGTGTTGTATGGAAATCCATATAATTAACTTTATATGGTAATTGATTGGGCCTCATTCCAATTTAGAAGATAAAGAATAATATAAAATAAAGGTTCATGTGTTGACTATATTCATCCGTTGATATTAGTCATGTGTTGAACGAAATATTTTTATAATAAAATTTATATCTTTATCAATATAAAATAAAGGTTCATGTGTTGACTATATTCATCCGTTGATATTAGTCATGTGTTGAACGAAATATTTTTATAATAGAATTTACATCTTTATCATATATAGAATTAGAAATCAACTGGAAAATAGATGAGATGAGTGGCCTCCTGAATATTAATCTGATGTTGGTTTCGGCCTTCGGGGTTAATGTTCAGGAAATCGTTCTCTCACTAAATTACGGTTGAAGTCTGATTCAATATCAAACGATAGATACCTTAACTTTTATAAAATATATTAAATAGCAAAAATAGTCACACATGGACGGTACTCATTCATTGAGATTAGTCGTGTGTTGACAAAAAGAAATATTTGAAATAGAATATATAAAGCCGGGTTGATTAGTGATGCGCCATTTTGACGCAAACGATATATATAACGATTTCGAAATGAATTGAATATATAACGATTTCGAAATGAATTGAATATATAACGATTTCGAAATGAATTGAATATATAACGATTTCGAAATGAATTGAATATATAACGATTTCGAAATGAATTGAATATATAACGATTTCGAAATGAATTGCATATATAACGATTTCGAAATGAATTGAATATATAACGATTTCGAAATGAATTGAATATATAACGATTTCGAAATGAATTGAATATATAACGATTTCGAAATGAATTGAATATATAACGATTTCGAAATGAATTGAATATATAACGATTTCGAAATGAATTGAATATATAACGATTTCGAAATGAATTGAATATATAACGATTTCGAAATGAATTGAATATATAACGATTTCGAAATGAATTGAATATATAACGATTTCGAAATGAATTGAATATATAACGATTTCAAAATGAATTGAATATATAACGATTTCGAAATGAATTGAATATATAACGATTTCGAAATGAATTGAATATATAACGATTTCAAAATGAATTGAATATATAACGATTTCGAAATGAATTGAATATATAACGATTTCATAATGAATTGAATATATAACGATTTCGAAATGAATTGAATATATAACGATTTCGAAATGAATTGAATATATAACGATTTCGAAATGAATTGAATATATAACGATTTCAAAATGAATTGAATATATAACGATTTCGATTTGAATTGAATATAAAACGATTTCGAATTGAATGAAATAGAAAACCAATTTGATTTAAATTGAATATATAATGAATTGAATTCAAATAGAAAACGAAACGAAATTTGATTTGAATAGAAAATGAATTTAAATCGAATATAAAACCAATTTGAATTGAATTGAATTGAAAACGAATTCAAATTGAATCGAAAGCGAATTGAAATGAATTCAAATTGAATTGGAATTTGAATTGAATAGAGATGAATTTTAAAACGAATTTATAAAAGGGAATTCAATTTTGATTTGAAATGAAATGGAAGTTGAAAATGTTTTTGAAACGAATTCAAAACTATTTATATAATTCGTTTTAAATAGAAATCGACGAAATTTATATTATATATATTATATATATAATATAATGGCCTGAATAGAACGCGCCGCGCCGCGGCAGTTCGTAAATTTCGACCATTTATTTCAAACGGACATTGCGGGAGATCCGACCGTCGGATTCTCCTAAAACCGGAACCGTTGGGTTCGTATCGAAAAGAGCTTTCTAACGAATATTAGAAATTTGAAATCTAACGGTTGGATTTGGAGATACGTCCAAATCAAATTCGAAAAAGGTCGCTGTAAGTGCAGTTCGATGGCCATTGTTGGAAATCGACTGTACGGGCCTTGATAAAATTATTAAAAATAGTAATAATTTGTATAAAATCATAAGAAATGATTTGGGAAAAATTTGGGATGAAAAACTCCACATTTGAAAAGATAAAAATGGTTTTTATCGAAATGAACTAGTTTTGAACTAAATTTAAAACCCAATTATTTTTAAATAAATGAATTAGATTTAAAAAGGGGTTTTAAATAATCGGGATTTCTAATATATTTAATTGGATTTGAAATGGGTTTGTCGTGAACTGTGTTTTAAATAACACCTAGTTCTTTAACCCAGTAAAAGGAGTTTTAACGAATCTGCAATTAGATTGAAATGTGAATTTGTAATCTAAATTTCCAAATTTAGAAAATGAACGAGAATGGAGTATTACCAGTTTTGCTCCAAAGCGATAGTTAAATCTTTAATTAGATTTGAACGTGAAATGGTAATTAATTTTACCGATAACACCGCGGTGTTAGATATGGAGTATTACCAGTTTTGCTTCATGGGATGAATAGGTTGGGATTGGGAAATAAAATAAATAACTACTTCGTTACGGTTCGCTAATCTCGACTAGTTGGAAAAACCATAATTTGGTTTTAAATGACATCCAAAGGAAGATTACAGGATAAATTTTAAAAGAATTTATCTTGGATAAAATTAATGGGAACTTTCCCTAAGAATGTGGAATTTAGAAACTAGCTGTAGGTTGGCTAAGAAGAATGGTTTCCTGGGTATTGATCTGATGTTGGTTTCGGCCTTCGGGGTTAATGTTTGGGAAATTGTTCTCTTGCTAATTTGCGGTTAGTGACTAATGAATTGGAATGAGGCGTATGTTGTGTTTGTGTAACATTTGTTTTAATATACGCGGGTTGTTCGGAAAGTCCGGGTTTATACCCATTCTGAATAACCGATTCGACGATAAGTCGAAGAGGAAGACGGTGGTCGAAGACCGGAAGTCTTCACATCGTAGGGATAATTACTGACGATCCTGATTGGGCTGTACACCCAAGAGGATGGAAATAGTTGGTGGTTGTCCAGACGTACTTGGAGATGGATGGATATGCGAGGAAAGTGCCTCCGGTTTCGTTCAGACCCAGAACGGACTTGTAAATGGATTGTGTGTCTGACATTGGATTTTATTCTGTGTTGATTGATTTCTATTAAATATATATCTATTTGGCGACGGAGAATTTATTCTCTTGCTTAACGCCCTTCTCTGAGACGTACGAGCTTAGAGGTTATATATCGATAGATATCAATCGCATGGCATGAATTGCCTGTGTGGCATGCTGAGTTGCATGGATCAAGGCTTCTGTTGAAAAGCAAAGTCTTGTAGTTGATGATCAAAGCACGGCCCTTGTGGCGTAGCTTTGTGTATAGCGTGTATTCGCGAGCCTCACACCTCGGTATGAGTTAAAAACGGGATACGGACTGCAGGGAGAGCACACGTTTCTTTCTAGCTTTGTTGGTGTCAGTGACTTACCAGCCCTGACATATATATACTTTTCACCTTTGTGGTTGTTGGATGAGGCGCCTCGATTATAGGTCTGTAAGGACCGGGAAACGTGTGTTCAGGCATAACTAATCCTCTAACGTAAGTGAGGACCGGCCCTGAAGATCCAGGGGTTACCCAGTGTGCGTAATCCTGAGGCATTTGCTAGAGTGTCTCGAATGCGGAGAGGAGCTTGCCCCTTGCCTCGACTCATGACGGAAATCCAATTTCCAATACGTGTATTGCGGTTTTAATTGTAGAACTAGTATGGCGACATGATATATGGTACCCATGCCGTCTATGATTTATACTTATGATTGAAACTGTTTTGACACTATACACTTATTATAGTATCAAATGATTTGTTTTAAACGTACCAAGCATGTTTGGCTATTATAAGGGAAAACCCTATCCCCCGGCTTGCGTTGCATGTATGATAGGACCTGGGTCTTATAATAGCTTCATTTTTCGAAAAAGCATTGCGTTATCTTTTCTATGCACTGGTATTCTTGGGAGGAAACCCGTTCCATGTTATACGGCGTGGTCCCTTGAATCACTCTCTTTTAAAGTAAAGTTTTAAATAACTGTTTTAGTTCTCACACCAGTCACATGACTGACCTGGAGTTTATTGTTTTAACCTAAACTCTGGGTGCCCCTATTTTCCGCACGGGCAGCTAGTAGTTTTGGTTTTGCAGATTTATATTCACAGGATCCTGGTTTACAGCTGGAATGATATCCGGAAAGCTCTGTATCCGTATATCACCTTCAGTTGTTCTTTGTATTATTTTTCCGCTGCTATGTAATTTACTGTAATCTCTGATATTTATCGAATGTAATTTATTCATTTATACTCTGTATATTCTTGTATTCTGATGGAATTGTTGTAATATACAATGAAATGTTCTTCTGTTTGTGTTCTGATTTGTCCTGTTCTCAACGTTCAGGGGTTTCGAACGGTCTAGATCGGTTTAACGACTGATTCAGATCGAGCGAAATTCCAGGCCGTCACATTTGGTATCAGAGCTTTGGTTTACAGAGCTCGAGAACAAGACACATTAGAACCATACGAAAGAATTCATCAGATATTGGATTAGCAATATCCAATTAGAATGACTCGTTAGAGATAGGATCAGTAGTATCCTAGAACAAGTGTGAAGAGTATATTTTTCAAATGAAAACCATTTTGTTTTGAAATTTTAAACCTTTTTAAAACGTATTTGAATATTTATTTATTTTTGAATATGGACAATCGAGTATATATAGATTTCGCGTATACGCGTCATGAACGTATATTCGAAGTTTTAATATATTAGATAGATATAGAGTCACACTCTAGTCGCCCGGACCTGATTCTGATGATTGACGCGTCATCATTAGTAATTAGTTTCGTGTTTCGAAGGTGTGATACCTATATATTTCCATTAGACTGGTGTGAGAACCAAAACTAATATAGTTAGAACACATTGTTGTGAATTGGCATCAAAAACATGATTTTTTGTATATATATCAAATTTATGAATTTGAAGACCCTAATGCACTAATTGATTGATGTTTGTGTTGTTTGCTTATTTGTTTGATAATTATAACCACTTATGCCTAATTTAACCAAATATTGAACTATATTGAAATTGGTCGCATTTGCTTGCAAATACACATATATCATTGAACAGGTCATAGCAAGGAGGCTAGAGCAGAGAATAAAATTTGTTTGCCCGACAAATAGGTACATGTTTATTACATAATTTCCTGTTTTGTTTGGGTGATGATGATTTTGTGAGCCTATTGGCTAGCCGCTTGGCTTTTTCTTTTTCTTTTTGAGATCTGAAGGACCGGGGAAGCTATTTGAAATTCCCCGATGCTCCCGGTGCAGGGGAGGTTATGGCGAAATTTTTCAAAAATTTAGGGTGTTAGCCAAATTTTTGAAAATTTGAAAATTCTCAGAAACTGAAAGGTTAGAGAATGGAAGCCAGAATGAATGTAGAGTTGAATAATCAAACCACTTTCGACTTTGTTCCTTTTCGGGGACGAAAAGTTTTAAGTGGGGGAGATTGTAATAACCCGAAAATCTGGGCCAGTTTAAAATTTTTATTTTGGCCATTTTAGCGAATTTTTAATATTTAAAATAGATTATTTTAAATAATATCGACGTGAAATTTATTTTGAATATAGAATTCGACGTATATATTATATACGTCGTCGTTAGATTATAAATATTTATATATAATTATAAATAGAATTGAAAATGGCGCGGTAGTTCGATAATTCGACTTCAAACTTCAATTGAATGTACCGAGAGCAAAACAATCCGGATTTTAGTGAAACCAAAAACCTTAGGATCGAATTGATAATATCTTTCCAACGAATCCGAAAAATCAAGATTTCATAGCGGGAATCAAAAGATATGTCCAGTTGAAAATTCTGAATAGTCGCTATGGAATTCAGGCCCTTAAAAATGGACATTTTGCAAACAACCTCGGATTTCGACGAAACCAGTTTTGTTGGATCCGTGGTGTCAAGTTATTGCTAGGTTTCAAATTTCATAAGTTTTCGAATCAATGTGTGAGCGTGGCAAAGGAAAACGCGTTTGTCCAGTTTCAGTTGATTTTAATCGACTGGAAATTGGCCATTTTTCCAACGGTCTCAGAATTCGACGAAACTAGTTTTGTTAGGACCGTATCGTCAATACGAAGCTAGAAAATATTTTTCTGGAATTTTTCTAGTTAGTATGTGACCCCGGTAATTTGAAAAGTACGTTTAAAATTCAATATATTGATTTAAATGTAAATTAAACGGAAACTGATTATAACGGCCGAATCAGCTTGCGATACATATCTCATTGTGTTCGGGATAGGGGTAATTAGTTATGGACGACAGTCGGTGGGTCTCGTTTCGAGGTCAAAATAAAAAGTACCTTTTCAAAATTAAATTAAATTATATATATATAAAAAAAAGAATAACTCTCCTCCTACGTTGACTAAGCCCCCCCCCCCGTTCGAATTTCAATTTAACAGAAGAAAGGAAAAAAAAAAAGAAAAAAAAACCCTAAATGGAATCGCGATCGCCCCCCCCCCCCCCCCCGTTCAGACCGCCTCCGCCGACGATGAGCCCTCCGCCACCATCGCCTAGCCCCGTCGCACCACCCTCCTCCTCCCTCTGACGAAGACCGACGCCCTCGAAACCCCCCCTCTCTTCAATCGACGGACGGCCCTCCCCAGCGCCACCGTGAGCCGCGACCACCTGAACGAAGCGAAGCCCCCCCCCCCTCGACGAAGCCGACCCCCCCCTCCGACCTTCAAACCCTCGACGAAGCCGATGGCCCCCCCTCTTCGCATACGGTAAGCATTTCTATTTTTACTTTTATTTTATTTTTATTTTAGAGTTTAAAATTAATTTCGATTCTTAAAAACTGAATTTTTATATAAGTTATAAAAAAAAACTGTTTTTTTTTATAAAGTTTTAAAACTGTTTTTTTTATTTTTATAAAAGAGTTTTAAAAACAGAAATTTAAAAAGAGAAACTGCATTTTTAAAAAGATTTTAAAAAAAAAAAAACTGCATTTTGAAAAATAATTTAAAAACTGCATTTTTTAAAAAGGGATAAAAACTGCATTTTTATAAAAGAGTTTTAAAAACTGTTTTGAAAATAAAACAAAAACTGTTTTGAAAATAAAATAAAAACTGTTTTGAAAATAAAACAAAAACTGTTTTGAAAAATAATTTAAAAACTGCATTTTTTGAAAAGAAAATAAAAACTGATTTGAAAAGGCTAAATCTTTATTTTAGAAAAGGCGAAGTCTTTATGTGGAAAATAGCGTGATAAAAATATAATTTTTATCTATTTGACATAGCGATAGAAAAATAGAATTTTTATATATTGAACTTCGATAGAAATATAGAATTTTTATATATTGAACTTCGATAGAAAAATGGATTTTTATATATTGAATAGCGAAGTAAAAATTCGATTTTTATATATGTAGTGGCTACGGACGACGAAGCTGACGAAGATGCGAAAACAATGAAGATTTCTATCAAAGAAGAGTCAAGATGTTTGGATAGCTATAAGTGAGAACTTCTCACCTTTCAATTTCTTTTTCTAGTTATATTTATATATATATATATATATACTAGGATGCAGACGGTGCTTAGTAGCACCCGACACAATCGTCCACAGACCATGGACTTGGTTGTTTGACTGTTTGGTGATTGATTGCGATATTGGTTTGAATGTGGTTTGTGGTGTGAAAAATCGAATCGATAAATTGATTAGGATTAGACGTGCGCCGTTATAAGGCGAAGGAGTAAGGCTAGGTTAGACCCTTACTCCAAATTTTGTGGTTTGCATAACGAAAGTGAATGTGATTGATGTGTGAATGGCGTGGGCCTTCACTAGACCGGGGATAAGGCTAGGCCTCGTCCCATTTCTAGTATCGTGCCGTTATGCCGCCGAAATTTTCTAAAATATGTTAGAAAAATAAAAATATCATTTTATTTAAAGAATGAACTGAGTAGATATTCATATGTTAAAATAAAATGTTTTATCGTTAAAAATATAATTTTTAACGTGAATGCGAATAAATAAAATATTCATTTACAAACCGGACGGTTTGTTTATGTACACCTATTTGAATGACATTGATTGGGTCGATAAATTTTACACATCGCCCAGCTGCACGAATAAAATCTGTGTTTGATTGTTTGAAACCCCACACGGGTTTTGGGATGAAATATGAAGTTCACTCATCCTGATAAATTAAATATGTCGATCGATCGATTGACAGGCTGTTATAAGCATTAGATATCTATATTTGATGCTTATACAGTGTAGTGCACTTTGGTTGATGGTTGATGATTTTTCAATGCTATTATATACATGTGTTGTATGGAAATCCATATAATTAACTTTATATGGTAATTGATTGGGCCTCATTCCAATTTAGAAGATAAAGAATAATATAAAATAAAGGTTCATGTGTTGACTATATTCATCCGTTGATATTAGTCATGTGTTGAACGAAATATTTTTATAATAAAATTTATATCTTTATCAATATAAAATAAAGGTTCATGTGTTGACTATATTCATCCGTTGATATTAGTCATGTGTTGAACGAAATATTTTTATAATAGAATTTACATCTTTATCATATATAGAATTAGAAATCAACTGGAAAATAGATGAGATGAGTGGCCTCCTGAATATTAATCTGATGTTGGTTTCGGCCTTCGGGGTTAATGTTCAGGAAATCGTTCTCTCACTAAATTACGGTTGAAGTCTGATTCAATATCAAACGATAGATACCTTAACTTTTATAAAATATATTAAATAGCAAAAATAGTCACACATGGACGGTACTCATTCATTGAGATTAGTCGTGTGTTGACAAAAAGAAATATTTGAAATAGCATATATAAAGCCGGGTTGATTAGTGATGCGCCATTTTGACGCAAACGATATATATAACGATTTCGAAATGAATTGAATATATAACGATTTCGAAATGAATTGAATATATAACGATTTCGAAATGAATTGAATATATAACGATTTCGAAATGAATTGAATATATAACGATTTCGAAATGAATTGAATATATAACGATTTCGAAATGAATTGAATATATAACGATTTCGAAATGAATTGAATATATAACGATTTCGAAATGAATTGAATATATAACGATTTCGAAATGAATTGAATATATAACGATTTCGAAATGAATTGAATATATAACGATTTCGAAATGAATTGAATATATAACGATTTCGAAATGAATTGAATATATAACGATTTCGAAATGAATTGAATATATAACGATTTCGAAATGAATTGAATATATAACGATTTCGAAATGAATTGAATATATAACGATTTCGAAATGAATTGAATATATAACGATTTCAAAATGAATTGAATATATAACGATTTCGAAATGAATTGAATATATAACGATTTCAAAATGAATTGAATATATAACGATTTCGAAATGAATTGAATATATAACGATTTCGAAATGAATTGAATATATAATGATTTCGAAATGAATTGAATATATAACGATTTCAAAATGAATTGAATATATAACGATTTCGATTTGAATTGAATATAAAACGATTTCGAATTGAATGAAATAGAAAACCAATTTGATTTAAATTGAATATATAATGAATTGAATTCAAATAGAAAACGAAACGAAATTTGATTTGAATAGAAAATGAATTTAAATCGAATATAAAACCAATTTGAATTGAATTGAATTGAAAACGAATTCAAATTGAATCGAAAGCGAATTGAAATGAATTCAAATTGAATTGGAATTTGAATTGAATAGAGATGAATTTTAAAACGAATTTATAAAAGGGAATTCAATTTTGATTTGAAATGAAATGGAAGTTGAAAATGTTTTTGAAACGAATTCAAAACTATTTATATAATTCGTTTTAAATAGAAATCGACGAAATTTATATTATATATATTATATATATAATATAATGGCCTGAATAGAACGCGCCGCGCCGCGGCAGTTCGTAAATTTCGACCATTTATTTCAAACGGACATTGCGGGAGATCCGACCGTCGGATTCTCCTAAAACCGGAACCGTTGGGTTCGTATCGAAAAGAGCTTTCTAACGAATATTAGAAATTTGAAATCTAACGATTGGATTTGGAGATACGTCCAAATCAAATTCGAAAAAGGTCGCTGTAAGTGCAGTTCGATGGCCATTGTTGGAAATCGACTGTACGGGCCTTGATAAAATTATTAAAAATAGTAATAATTTGTATAAAATCATAAGAAATGATTTGGGAAAAATTTGGGATGAAAAACTCCACATTTGAAAAGATAAAAATGGTTTTTATCGAAATGAACTAGTTTTGAACTAAATTTAAAACCCAATTATTTTTAAATAAATGAATTAGATTTAAAAAGGGGTTTTAAATAATCGGGATTTCTAATATATTTAATTGGATTTGAAATGGGTTTGTCGTGAACTGTGTTTTAAATAACACCTAGTTCTTTAACCCAGTAAAAGGAGTTTTAATGAATCTGCAACTAGATTGAAATGTGAATTTGTAATCTAAATTTCCAAATTTAGAAAATGAACGAGAATGGAGTATTACCAGTTTTGCTCCAAAGCGATAGTTAAATCTTTAATTAGATTTGAACGTGAAATGGTAATTAATTTTACCGATAACACCGCGGTGTTAGATATGGAGTATTACCAGTTTTGCTTCATGGGATGAATAGGTTGGGATTGGGAAATAAAATAAATAACTACTTCGTTACGGTTCGCTAATCTCGACTAGTTGGAAAAACCATAATTTGGTTTTAAATGACATCCAAAGGAAGATTACAGGATAAATTTTAAAAGAATTTATCTTGGATAAAATTAATGGGAACTTTCCCTAAGAATGTGGAATTTAGAAACTAGCTGTAGGTTGGCTAAGAAGAATGGTTTCCTGGGTATTGATCTGATGTTGGTTTCGGCCTTCGGGGTTAATGTTTGGGAAATTGTTCTCTTGCTAATTTGCGGTTAGTGACTAATGAATTGGAATGAGGCGTATGTTGTGTTTGTGTAACATTTGTTTTAATATACGCGGGTTGTTCGGAAAGTCCGGGTTTATACCCATTCTGAATAACCGATTCGACGATAAGTCGAAGAGGAAGACGGTGGTCGAAGACCGGAAGTCTTCACATCGTAGGGATAATTACTGACGATCCTGATTGGGCTGTACACCCAAGAGGATGGAAATAGTTGGTGGTTGTCCAGACGTACTTGGAGATGGATGGATATGCGAGGAAAGTGCCTCCGGTTTCGTTCAGACCCAGAACGGACTTGTAAATGGATTGTGTGTCTGACATTGGATTTTATTCTGTGTTGATTGATTTCTATTAAATATATATCTGTTTGGCGGCGGAGAATTTATTCTCTTGCTTAACGCCCTTCTCTGAGACGTACGAGCTTAGATGTTATATATCGATAGATATCAATCGCATGGCATGAATTGCCTGTGTGGCATGCTGAGTTGCATGGATCAAGGCTTCTGTTGAAAAGCAAAGTCTTGTAGTTGATGATCAAAGCACGGCCCTTGTGGCGTAGCTTTGTGTATAGCGTGTATTCGCGAGCCTCACACCTCGGTATGAGTTAAAAACGGGATACGGACTGCAGGGAGAGCACACGTTTCTTTCTAGCTTTGGTGGTGTCAGTGACTTACCAGCCCTGACATATATATACTTTTCACCTTTGTGGTTGTTGGATGAGGCGCCTCGATTATAGGTCTGTAAGGACCGGGAAACGTGTGTTCAGGCATAACTAATCCTCTAACGTAAGTGAGGACCGGCCCTGAAGATCCAGGGGTTACCCAGTGTGCGTAATCCTGAGGCATTTGCTAGAGTGTCTCGAATGCGGAGAGGAGCTTGCCCCTTACCTCGACTCATGACGGAAATCCAATTTCCAATACGTGTATTGCGGTTTTAATTGTAGAACTAGTATGGCGACATGATATATGGTACCCATGCCGTCTATGATTTATACTTATGATTGAAACTGTTTTGACACTATACACTTATTATAGTATCAAATGATTTGTTTTAAACGTACCAAGCATGTTTGGCTATTATAAGGGAAAACCCTATCCCCCGGCTTGCGTTGCATTGTATGATAGGACCTGGGTCTTATAATAGCTTCATTTTTCGAAAAAGCATTGCGTTATCTTTTCTATGCACTGGTATTCTTGGGAGGAAACCCGTTCCGTGTTATACGGCGTGGTCCCTTGAATCACTCTCTTTTAAAGTAAAGTTTTAAATAACTGTTTTAGTTCTCACACCAGTCACATGACTGACCTGGAGTTTATTGTTTTAACCTAAACTCTGGGTGCCCCTATTTTCCGCACGGGCAGCTAGTAGTTTTGGTTTTGCAGATTTATATTCACAGGATCCTGGTTTACAGCTGGAATGATATCCGAAAAGCTCTGTATCCGTATATCACCTTCAGTTGTTCTTTGTATTATTTTTCCGCTGCTATGTAATTTACTGTAATCTCTGATATTTATCGAATGTAATTTATTCATTTATACTCTGTATATTCTTGTATTCTGATGGAATTGTTGTAATATACAATGAAATGTTCTTCTGTTTGTGTTCTGATTTGTCCTGTTCTCAACGTTCAGGGGTTTCGAACGGTCTAGATCGGTTTAACGACTGATTCAGATCGAGCGAAATTCCAGGCCGTCACATTCTTTTTCTGCAAAATGAATAAAAATGAAAGCTTTATTTTGTTGATAATTCTTTTTCAACAAAATGAATAAAAATGAGAACTTTATTTTATTGACATTTCTATTTCAACAAAATGAATAAAAATGAAAACTTTCATTTTGTTGACAATTTTATTTCAACAAAATGAATAAAAATGAAAACTTCATTTTGTTGACAATTCTATTTCAACAAAATGAATAAAAATGAAAACTTTATTTTGTTGATAATTCTATTTCAACAAAATTAATAAAAATGATTCTTTTATTTTGTTAACAATTCTATTTCAACAAAATGATTAAAAATGATTCTTGTATTTTATTGACGATTCTATTTCAACCAAAATGATTAAAAATGGTAACTTATTTTGTTGACAATTCCATTTCAACAAAATGATTAAAATGATAACTTTGTTTTCACAATTCTATTCCAATAAAAATGACAATTTTGTTTCATACAAATCTACTTTAACAAAAATGAAAACTTTGTTTTCACAATTCTACTTCAATAAAAATGACAATTTTATTTTATACAAATCTTCTTTAACAAAAATGAAAACTTTGTTTTCACAATTCTATTTCAATAAAAATGACATTTTTATTTTGTGCAAATCTACTTTAACAAAAATGAAAACTTTGTTTTCACAATTCTATTTCAATAAAAATGACATTTTTATTTTAGATAATTCAAATGCAATAAAAATGATAAATTTGTTTTATCTCAAATCTATTCAACAAAAAATGATATATTTTTGTTTTAACTATTTTATTTCAACAAAATAATCCATCCAATCCACAGATCAACATAATAACATCAATCAACCCAAATCAAATCACGTGTAACAACAAATTGAATTTAATAGCGGATTAGTAAAGATTTCTAAACATAATCATAATTAATTAATTTTAATTATTTAATCAAAAAAATAGAATTCTCACAGTACTTCAATTCTGTATAATTCAAAATTGAATTTTCCCAAAATTCTGATTAGCTCCAAATTTGTTCTAGTCTGTCCTGAAATGTAGATCTCGAATTCACGATCCCAACAGTTCTGAAATTTTCCAATTCTGTATTCATATGAATAAGATATGAATTTATTTATGTTGTTAACATTTATAAATTAATTAATTAAATAATTTAAAATGAAAATTACCCTTCTTCCTCCTTAACAAAACACAGCCTCTATTTTCACGAACTCGATCAAAACTAGGTCGGATTTTTCTGTGAAATCTCAAGCACAAGAGAGCGATCGCGTTACGCCACAAGGAGAGGCTTGGAACGACGCTCAGGGTGGACCCCACGGTGGTAGGTGTGATCAGGGGATGGTGGGGGGGGTTGGTGCGGAGGAAGTTGGAGGGGTCGATTCTCTTCAAATTTGCAACGATAATTTGCCAAATTCGCATGGAACTGAAGCTTTTGAGGTGTTCTACAATAATGTCAAAAGTAGGAGAGGATTTTATAGTGTGGATTAAGAGAAATTGATGGTAGAAGGGAGGAGCTTTCTGTCCATTGAAGAAAAAGGGCGCGGCGGCTATACTGTAGTATTAGGGTTTTGATTTTTAAGGTTATTTATAATAAAATAATAATAAATCTCTTAATTTCTTAGTTAAAGCTCGTTAACCCTTGGTAGCTCCAAATTCAGCCTAACGAGAGTTTCCCCAGCCAAATATCCCCCTTCGGGACACAATGGGCTAGGTCTCGTTAGCCCATCGATCATTTTCAGATTGTTTTCTCCAAATTAAAATATAAATCATTTAATTATTTAATTCGGTCGTACATTTAAATTTACCAGGGCCATATATGGACTCTAAAAATTCCTGATAAATAAATCTAGCTATGTTTTGACGAAATGGTCCTACCAAAATTAATTTCGTCGAATTTGGAGACCGTTTGAAAAATGGCCCTTTTAACGATCGATTAAATTCAATAGAAATTATCGAACACAGTTTAATTTACCACGCTCACATATTAATTCCAAAAATTATGTAAAATTATACTTAGCAATAATTTGACATTCCGGATCCGACAAAAATGGTTTCGTAGAAAAATAAGATCGTTTATAAAATGACTATTTTTAACAGCATTTATATTATTTAAAAATGGAATTTTTATATTTTGGCACATTTTCTAACCAAATTCCTTTAAAAAAATTAAATTGGTTCTGATTTTCTGGGTTGTTACACAGGGAAATGATCAAAATTTTCTTTCTTTTTTCTTCCGTCTTCTACTTTCTCGTTTATGCCCGTGTTTTGCTTCTCTACGTCTGGGTTTACTAAGTCTATTTTTTTTAGTTCCGTTTTTGGTTTATCGTTTATATTTTATGGATTATGGTTTATCTATTATCATTTATATTTTATGGTTTATCCTTTACTATTTATGCTTTATAATTTATGTTTATGCTTTATGCTTTATGCTTTACGCTTTATGGTTTATGCTTGATTGTCGGTTTATGATTTGGATGTCCTAAAATATGTATTACAGCATGGATAAGAGTTGAAATTCTTACAATTAAGTAATGAAGTTTTCTATTGGGGAAGAATTACAAAAGATCCAAATTCTATGTGTTGGATGTTTGCATGGCAGCCCAAACTTTGGCTGTTGTGCAGCCCGCGTTCGGGCTGCAAAGCAGCCCTGGACGGGCTACACAATACTCTATTCATCAAGTCTACAATGTATGCAGCAGCATTCGTAAGCCCAAACAACATTACCAACCATTCATAAGAGCCATATCGAGTGAAAAAGGTAGTGAGAGGAATGCTGTCTTCCGCTACTCGCAACTGCTTCTGCCCTATCACCTCTTCGGAATCCCTTGTTTAGGGATTATGGTTTATCATTTTATGGTATATCGTTTATGTTTAATGTTTTATATTTTATGCTTTATAGTTTATGCTTTATAGTTTATGCTTTATAGTTTATGCTTTACAGTTTATCGGTTATAGTTTACAGTTCATAGTTTATCGTGTAATGTTTATAGTTTATGGTTTATGGTTTAGCGTTTGTAGTTTATGGTTTAGGCTTTATGGTTTATGGTTTATATTATATAGTCTATGGTTTAACGTTTACAGTTTATGGTTTATAATTTATGATTTAACGATTATATTTTATGGTTTATCGTTACTGGTTTATAGTGTATACTTTATTGTTTATGGTTTATCATTTATGGTTTATGTTTATGCTTTATGGTTTGTGCTTTATGGTTTATATATGGTTTATAATTTATGCTTTATGATTTAAAATTTACACTTTATGATTTCTGCTTTATTGTTTATTGTTCAGGGTTTATGGTTTATCGTTTTATTGTTTATGTTTTAAGGGTTATTGTTTATGCTATACCGTTTATGTTTTATGGTTTAGAGTTTAAAATTTATAGTTTATCAATTATCGTTTATGGTTTATGGTTTATAGTTTATCGTTTATACTTTATGGTTTATGGTTTACGGTTTAACATTTATAGTTTATGATTTATGCTTTATGCTTTATGATTTATGGTTTAACATTTATGGTTTATTCGTTTATATTTTATGGTTTGTTTAAGGTTTATAGTTTATGGTTTATAGTTTATGGTTTATCGTTTATGGTTTATGTTTATGCTTTATACTTTATGCTTTACGCTTTATGGTTTATGCTTTATGGTTTATTGTCGGTTTATGATTTATTGTTTAGGGTTTATGGTTTATCGTTTTATGGTATATCGTTTATGTTTTATGTTATATATTTAATGGTCTAGAGTTTATGCGTTATAGTTTATCGATTATAGTTTACGGTATATAGTTTATCGTTTCATGTTTACAGTTTACGGATTATGGTTTAGCGTTTATAGTTTATGGTTTAGGCCTTATGGTACTAGTTTATAGTTTACAGTTTATGGTTTAATGTTTATGGTTCATTGTTTTTCGTTTGTGGTTTATAATTTATGATTTATCGTTTATATTTTATGGTTTATTGTTACTTGTTTATAGCTTATACTTTATTGTTTATGGTTTATTGTTTATGGTTTATGTATATGTTGGTTGTTTCATTATCCAATATATGATATGGCTAGTATAACCTCATAACAGTGGGAAAACCGACTTTGTAATACTATATAACTGACCAAAAAAATTATTTTGTTATAGTTTTTTAATTGTTTGAAACTACATATGAATTACAACATATATAAAAAATTACGTATATTATACAAATCAAAATAATTATTTTAACCAATCATGCAAGTGCAAAGAATAAATACGCAAATTAATATACATCAAAAAGATTAAAAAAAGATTGATAAAATAATTCAAATATAGCTGAACTTTGGTATTCCAGTAATAACATAATTATAATATTTTCAATGAAGATACCACTAATATTAAAATTATGCTTTATGACAAATCAACACTTGAACTAATTGCCTAATTTCCATAAATCAAACATTTATCTCATGACCAATTTCATGTTTCCAAAACCAATACACCGTATATATGGTAAAAAAGATGGCAAAAAAGATGGACGGTTTTTGGATGAAAAATCCCAAGTTTGAAAGGATAAAAATATATTTTTATCGAAATGAACTCAAGAATAATAATCCAATGTTTTTAAATGAATAAATTGGATTTGAAATGGTTTTGATATAACCAGAATTTTCCAACGTATGAATTGGAACGGAAATTATCTTCAGAATATTTCGATATTGGATTCCGTGATTATACGGATATTGTTGAGGAATTTGGAAGATATATATCGTGATCTCCAAAATGATATTTGTTGGTTTTAGAATTTGATATTGAATATAAGCTGGTATAATTTCTATTTAGAGCCTTGTATTTAATATCAAATTGGATTTTGGGTTTGTCGTGAATGGTGTCTTAAATAACACTGTTCTTAAACCCAGTTGGGAAAAGAATAAATC
The DNA here is from genome assembly GCA_030737875.1 of Allium sativum. NCBI lineage: Eukaryota > Viridiplantae > Streptophyta > Magnoliopsida > Asparagales > Amaryllidaceae > Allium > Allium sativum. Next base: position 822,655,907 of record CM060919.1, on the reverse strand, counting down.
TTTTACTTAAGATTAAGAGAAATTTACCAATTAATTGATATTTAATTGGAATTGAAACGAAAGTTGATTGTGGGTTTATCGTGAACTGTGTTTTAAACGACATTTGTTCTTTAACCCAATTAACAGTGAAAATATGATTTGGAATTTATAAATCTTTTTATTAAGATTTAATGGAAATTTTGCAAAGTAAATCTTTCCAATTTAATATATTAAATTGGAATTGAATGGAATTTAATTTAGTAAAATCGAGATGAGCTTCTGTGAATGAAGACCGATACTATATATGGAATTTAAAAGGCTTGGCCGTTATTCCATTTATATTATTAGTCTGATACGGAAATTTATATCGATCGTATATTGATCTGTTTTCCGTGAAGATTCCATAGTTAATGAAAGAGGATTTGGGTTTATCGTGAACGGTGTTTTAAATGACATTGGTTCTTTAACCTAGTTAAAGACAGTATTAATTATCCTAAAGTTGAATAACCATTAAGTGATGATTTTTGGAGATTAAAACTGAAATGGAGTTTTAATTAATCTTTAGTTAGATTGGAAAGTGAATGAGATAAATAAATTTATCAAACAAGAGAAAAGATCGAGAATAGAGTACCACCAGTTTTACTCCATACGATAGTTGAATCTTTAATTAGATTTGAACATGAAAAGGGTAATTAAATTTACCGATAACACCGTGGGTGTTAAATACAAGTACTACAAGTTTTGCTCCATGGGATGAATAGGTTGGGATTGGAAAATAAATAAATGATTACTTCGGTAAGGCTCGATAATCTCGACTAGTTTTATAAACCTTAATTTGGTTTAGAATTGTTAAAGGATGGAATAAAAATCTTTTGAAATTGATATCCAAAGGAAGATTAAAGAATAAATTTATCTTTGATAAAATTAATGGGAACCTTTCCCTAAAGATGTGAATATTTGAATAAAAGAATATTCTGAATTAGAATGAGGCGTATGATGTGTTTTTAAAGCACTTGATTATTGATTATAACATACGCGAGTTATTCGGAAAGACCGGTTTTATCCCATTTTGAATAACTGTCACGACGATTAAAAGTCGACGATGAAGACGATGGTTTAAGACCAGAGATCTTCACATCGTATGGATAATTACTGATGTCTTGATTGGGCTGATCCCCCGAGAAAAGGTAAAAAGTGGTGATCGTCCAAACGTACTTGGAGATCGAATGGATTTGCGAGGACCTCTCTCTTATATTGGAAATATAGAACGAGGAATAAGGTGCCTCCGGTTTCGTTCAGACCCAAAACGGACTTGAAAATGGATGTGTGTCTGACATTGGATTTCATTCGGTGTTGATTGATTTCTATTAAATATATATCTATTTGGTGGCGGAGAATTTATTCTCTTGCTTAACACCCTTCTCTGAGACGTACGAGCTTAGAGGTTATATATTGGTAGACATCAGTTGCATGGTGTGAATTGTCAGTGTGGTATGTTGAGATGCAAATGATCAAGGCTTTTGTTGAAAAGAAGAGTCTCATGGATGATGATCAAAGCACGACTTTAATTAGCATAGCTTTGTGTATATCGTTAATTCGCGAGCTTCACACCCCGGTATGAACCAGAAACAGGAGAGGACCTATAACGATACGGATTTCGCTCAGACCTAATTGATCGCTAAATCGACCAAGACCATTCGAAGCCCGGATACTCTAACTCTGGGCATACAACACATCAGAAAAAATAACAGAAAACTATTATAAACATCATAAGAATGTTACATCAGAGTACAGAATATATCAGAGTACATCGAAAAATAATACTACAGCGGAAGATTAATTTACAATAAATTTAATACACTGCAGCAGAACCAATAAACTAACACAGCGGAACTCTATCAATGCTCTGGACACAGCTTGAAGCTTCAATCCAGAATCCTTCTCGATAAATAAATATATGCAAAACAAACCACTCAACTGCCTGTGTGGAAATAGGGGCACTCGATTTGCAAGTGAAACAAACTACGAGTTAGTCATGGGACTGGTATGAGAAATCTTACTTAACTTATTTAATAATAAGGCTAATCACAGGACCATGCCACTAACGGGGAACGGGTTTACGCCACTGGATTGCCAGTGCATCAAATAAAGGAAATCTTTTAAATAATGCAATGCTTTTTAGAAAAATGAAACCGTTATAAGACTCAAGTCCCATCACGCAATGCAACGCAAACCAGAGGATAGAGTTATACCTTATAATGGCTAAAAATGCTTGGTACGCATAAACAAATTCATTTGATATTCTTACTAGTATCTAGTTAGTTTAAAACACTTATCGTAGACGACATAACTACCATATACTATGTCGCCATATATAGGTTTACAATAAAATCCGTAATGTCGTATTGGAAGTTGGGTTTCCATCATGCGTCAAGGCAAGGGACGGTCTCCTTACCGATTCGAGTCACCTCTAGCAAAATGACTCAGGGCTCGGACGCTGGCGAACCCTTGGATCCTGCAGGGTCGGTCCACACATACTTTACTGGATTGGCAATTCCTGAACAGACGTTTGCCGGTCCTATCGGACCTATTACTTGGCCAGTAGCGACCAATATATTGAGGTACCTCGTAATCTATCATCCACATAAGTAAAAATATCTGAGCTCCATACCATGACACCACTTCTAGCTAGAAAGAAACGCCATGCACTCCATGTGTTCCCTTATCCCGTTTCTGACTCTTACCAGGGTGTGAGGCTCGTGAAGTAACGCTATACACAAAGATATGCTAATTAAAGCTGTGCTTTGATTCTGAACCACAAGGCTCTGCTTTTCAACAAAAGCCTTAATATTTTGCATCTTAGCATGCCACATTGACAATTCATGTCATGTAACTGATGTCTATCAATATATAACCTCTAAGCTCGTACGCCTCAGAGAAGGGTGTTAAGCAAGAGAATAAATTCTCCGCTACCAAACAGATATATATTTAATAGAAATCAATTAACACAGAACGAAATCCGATGTCATACACACATCCATTTACAATTCCGTTATGGGCCTGAACGAAACCGGAGACACCTTATTCCTCGTCCCGTATGTCTAATACGGAAGAGAGGTTCTCGCATATCTAGACAATTAACAAGTACGTCCGGACAAGTACCACTTTAACCCTTTACTGGGAGCTACCAATTCAGGGCATCAGTAGTCGTCCATTCGATGTGAAGATCGTCAGTCTTCAACCACCGTCTTCAATGTCTTCGACTTTAAGCCGTCGTATAATTATTTGAAATGAGATTTAACACGGCCTTTTCAAATAATTCTTGAATATATATAATTCAAATCACTTCTTTCTTTGGTTAAATTTAATTCAATTCCATAGATTATTGTCAAACAAACCAAACCGTCCATATTACTTAATAAATCAAGGGAGATTGGTTTATTTTCATTCCATATCGCTGATAATATTTTATAATGATTTATCGCTATTTTTATTTATATAAAAATAGCCCATTTAACTTGAATGACGTTTCAGGTCATTACGCGTTCCTAGCGCTGTTTTTATTCAGATTTAAATTACACATTTCTCAAAATCTAACCGTTAGATCTTAAAAAATTTAATATCATTGGAAAGATCTTTCCAAAGCGAACCTAATGGTTCCAATTTTCGATAAATCCGACGGTCGGATCTCTCGGTTTAATTGTTTAAAGTTACGATTCCGAAACGCGAACTACCGCGCGCAATTCGTTATATATATATATATATATATATATGTATGTATGTATGTATGTATGTATAATTCATTCGATGATTTCTACACCGTTTATTCTGCTACATTTAAATTTTGGCCAATTCATATTCATGTTAAAAATTGTAACAACCCGGAATTTTGGGGCCAATTTAAAATTTTGATTTTAGAAATTTTAAAGGATTTTGAATATTTTAAATTATTTATTTTAAATAATAACAACTAAAAATTTATTATAATTGAAGTTAAAATGAATAAATTTTATTTAATTATAAAAGGAGTTAGAAATAACACTGTAGTTTGAAATTTTGATTTTAAATTTTAACTGAATGTACAAGATTCAAAATAAATCAGAATTAAGCAAAACCAAAAATATTGGAATCTATTTAAAAATATCTTTCCAACGAATCTGAAAAATCGAAATTTCATAGCGGGATTCAAAAGTTATGCCCAATTTAAAATTCAGAAAAGTCACTATAGACTATAAATATATATATTTTAATAATATATTGGCCTTAAAAATAACCTTTTTTCAAATGACCTCTGTTTTTTACGAAACCACTTTTGTTGGAGCCAGAATGTCAAATTATTGCTAGGATTCAATTTTCATAATTTTTCGAATTAATATGTAAGCGTGGCAAAAGAAAATGTGTTTTATCAATTTCGATCGACCAGAAAATGGCCATTTTTCGAACGGTCTCGGAATTCGATGAAATTAGTTTTGTTAAGACCGTATTGTCAAAACATAACTATTTTTTTGAAATTTTTAGAGTCCGTACGTGGCCCGGTAAATTTAAATGTATGATCAAATTAACTAATTAAATGATTTACATATTAATTTAAGGAAAATAGGTTGAAGATGATCGTTTGGGCTGACGGGACCTAGCCCGTTGGTTCCGGAACGAGGGTGTTTGCCTAGGGACATCATTTGTTGGGCTGAAATCGGAGCTGAAAAGGACTAACAGGCTTTAATTAAGAAATTAAGTAATTTAAATATTATTTTATTATATAAATAACCATCACTAACACAAAACCTAACCCTAATCTAAACACAACACCCGCCGCCCTTGTTTTAAATGGCCATGAAGCTCCGATTTTAAATCCTTAAAATCTTCTTCCACAAATCGAATTAAGATATGAACCCAATACCAAATCGAAGAAGAATCCAAGCTCTTCAGAAGGGTATAGATGTGATTGGATTTAGGTGATCGAAGAGGCCATATTTCTCATGGAAAGTGCCAACGTTTGAAGGTGTTTCCCAACCACTAGGGCCCACCGAGTTTACTGATGATCGGCGCATGGGGAGAGAGGCTTTGGAGCTTTCGCGTGGTGTCTTCAGATCGGCGGTGAGTGCTCCGGTGTGCGTGCGGCGTCGGGGTTGAGAAGGCGAGCATGGGTTTTGGTTATGGATTATTTCTTTCTAGGCAAATCAAGAAGAAAGGGGTCAAGGCTCCTCAATCATGTAATCAAAAACAATTAATTCAATGTTAATTATGCTATTTAATTGTAAAATGTTTAAAATTCCATATCTCGTGCAAATCAAAAGAGAATTGGACAATTTCGGATCCGTTAGACCCGTAGGAGCAAGACTACGCAATGGAATAGACCGGAACAAATTCAGAAGCCATCAGGATTTTGGGTTGAATTTATCGTAGATTTTAATTCAATTTAAAACAAACATTATCAGCGATTTCTGAAAACCAACCAAGGTGAGATTTCTATTTTTAATAATCAATTAAAATCTAATTATTTTCTTGCTATTTGAAATCGATGTATGAATGTAATGAAATCAGATCTATGTTTTTCTGTTTGTGGTTTGTAATGAATTGTAATGTTCATGTTTTGTTAAATTAGAAAAAATACCACTTTGGTTAGAAATGATGATGAGGTTAAAAATAACATTCTTTGTTAGAAACATGCTATGATAATAAAAATAACCTTTTTGTTAGAAGTAGGTTATGATAATAAAAGAAAACAACAATTTTGTTTTAAATGTTATTCTAGTTTAAAATGTTGCATTAGAGAATAAAATAACATTTTTGTACAAAATGTATAAGTAGAATAATTTGTCGTTTTTGTACATAATGCCATGTTAGAATATTAAGGTCATTTTATTTAAAAATGTCATATTTGTAAGATTATTACATTGAAATAAATATTTCATTTTTTTGTTAAGATTATTACATTGAAAGGAATTAGACATTTTTGGTCATTGAAAAGAATTAGATAAAAATATACATTTTTGGCCATTGAAAAGAATTAGATAAAAATATACATTTTTGGCCATTGAAAAGAATTAGATAAAAATATACATTTTTGATCATTGAAAAGGATTACACAAAAGATACAAAAAAAATTAATATTTTTATTATCGATTAGTTACAATAAAAAGATTAGAAATAAAAGTTCACATTTTTAAGTAGTATTGTTTTCATTAAAAAGAATAGAATTAATAACATACATGTTTATGTAATTTTATTCTCATTAAAAAGAATAGGATTAAAAGTTTGTATTTTTATGTGACATGTTTTAAATAAAAAGAATAGATTTAAAGTTACATCTTTATTTATATTTTAGATGTGAATAAAAAGAATAAATTTGAAGTGACACCTTTATTTACATTATAGATGTAAATAAAAAGATCAGATTAAAAGTTACATTTTTATTTACATTTTAGAGGTAAATAAAAAGACTTGATTAAATGGGACATTTTGATTTACATTTAGAAGTAACAAAAAGAGTAGATTAGAATGTTATATTTTTATTGTCAAATTAGAGACAATAAAAAGATTAGATTCAAAAGTTATATTTTTATTTACATTTTAGATGTAAATAAAAGAATAGATTTTAAAGTTACATTTTTGTTGACATTTTAAATGTAATAAAAAGGACTGAATCAAAAGTTATTGTAACAACTCGAAAATCTGAACCAGTTTAAAAATTTTATTTTGGCAGTTTTGGTGAATTTTGAATATTTAAAATGAATTATTTTAAATAATATCGATGAAAAAATTACTTTGAATGAAATTCGAACGTATATTTATATAGATCGTCGTTAGAATATAAATATTTGTTTTAAATTATAAAAGGAATTGAAAATGGCGCGGTAGTTCGATAATTCCATTTCAAACTTCAAATGAATGTACATGATTAAAAATAAACCGGATTTTAGCGAAACCAAAAATATTAGAATCTATTTGATAATATCTTTCCAACGAATCCGAAAAATTGAAATTTCATAGCGGGGATCAAAAGTTACGTCCAGTTGAAAATTCAGAATGGTCGCTATGGAATTCTAGCCCTTAAAAATAGTCATTTTGCAAACGACCTCGGTTTTCGATGAAACCACTTTTGTTGGATCTGTGATATCAAATTATTGCTAGATTCCAAAATTCATAATTTTTGGGATCAGTATGTGAGCGTGGCGAAGGAAAACGCGTTTGACCAGTTTTAGTTGATTTTAATAGACTGGAAAATGGCCATTTTGCAAACGGTCTCGGAATTTGACGAAATTTATTTTGTTAGGACTGTATCTTCAATACGAAGCTAGAAATAATTTTTCTAGAATTTTTTGAGTTAGTATGTGACCGCATCCCCTTGCGCCCAAATCGACATGCCACCAAACCCTAGCCGCCACCTTCCACCTGTTGCCCCACCTTCGACGCCCTCAACTCCGCTGTCACCTCCCCTTTGCCTCAGACCAACGATGAAGCGCCTCTCCTCCACCTTGAACGCATGGTAGCAGCCCCACCCCCGATTAAAAAAAGTAAGCTTCTACCTTTTTTCTTTATTATTTGTTTAAGCATTAAAAATATGATTTTTACACATTAAAAATATGATTTTTCTACACTATAAAATTCTGATTTTACTTAGAGGAAAGATTAGATTTTTATCGCATAAAAGATTAAATTTTTGTATGTATAAAGCAATGTGAAAAAAAATCGATTTTTATATGAATAGAGAATATAGAATCTTTATTTATATGGTTAGAGAATAAAAATAGAATTTTTATTGATATGAAAGCGGAGTAAAAATATGACTTTTATTCGTATGAAGTAGCGAATAGAAAAATAGGATTTTTAACATAAAAAATATAATTTTTATATTATAGAAAGGTTAAAAATATAATTTTTATATTATAGAAAGAATAAAAATATGATCTTTATTGTTGGGAAGGCGATGTGAAAATATAATTTTTATTTTAAAAGAAACGCTATAAAATATAAATTTTTATAAGGTAGAGAATATAGAAATACGATTTTTATATATATAGCGAAATTAAGATCTGATTTTTATCCATATAGTGTTGGAATAAGAATGTGATTTTTAATGTGAACAGCATGACAAGGATTATGTTGGAAGTACGGGAAGATCCAGATGTTTAGAAATTCAGAATTAAAACTGACGGAGTGGAACCCCAATGTGAGAACTTCTCACTTTAAATTTCATTTTCTAGTTAAAAATATATAATAGGATGCAGACGGTGTTTAGTAGCACCCGACACCCGTCGTCCACAGGCCATGGACGGCTTGTATGTTTGTTTGTTTGATTTTGATGTGTAGTTAATTGTGTGATGTGATGTGATATGAAATAAAATATTTATATAGTTAAAAATATTTTATAGTTGAAAATATAATTTTTAACGTGAATGTGAATAAATAAATATAAACAAATCGGACGATTTGTTTATATACACTGATATTGATCGGGACGATAAATTTTACACATCGCCCAACTACACAAATAAAATCTGTGTTTGATGGTTTAAAACCCCACACGGGTGTTGGGATGATATTTGGCGTACACTAATTCCAATTATTTAATTGTATGTCGATTGATTGGTCGACAGACTGTGTAAGCGTTAATTATTTATATTTAATGCTTATACAGTTGTGTGGTGCACTTTGGATGATGATTGATTGTTTATCGTTGCTATTATATACATGTGTTGTATGGAATCCATATAATTAACATTATATGGTAATTGATTGGGCCTCATTCCAATTGGGAAAATAAAGAATATTATAAAATATAGATTCATGTGTTGACAGTACTCATCCGTTGAGATTAGTCATGTGTTGAACGAAATATTTTAACAATAAAATTTACATCTTTATCATATATAAAATTAGAAACTAATTAGAAAATAGATAAGATGAGTGGTCTCCTGGATATTGATCTGATGTTGGCTTCGGCCTTCGGGGTTAATATTTAGGGAATCGTTCTCTTACTAATTTACGGTTGGAGTCTGATTAGAAATTAAATGATAGAAGTCATAATTTTATAAAATATATTGAATAACAAAAATAGTCACATGTGGACAGTACTCATTTGTTGAGATTAGTCATGTGTTGAAAGAAATATAGATTCACGTGTTGAATAGAATAAATATTCATTTGTTGAATAGAATAACAGAATTATTGAAATATATAAAGCCGTGTTGATTAGAGGTGAGCTATTTTGATGCGAACGATATTTATATCGATTATATTCGTTTTTATAATGAATATTAAAAAGAGATTTAAGAATTCAAATTGAATTGAGTATAAAACGAATTCGAATTGAATTGAATATAAAACGAATTCGAATTGAATTGAATATAAAACGAATTCGAATTGAATTGAATATAAAACGAATTCGAATTGAATTGTATATAAAATGAATTCGAATTGAATTGAATTGAAAAGAAAATGAATTCCAATCAAATTAAAAATCGATTTGAATTGAAATCAAATAAAAATGAATTTAAAACGAATTTATAATGGAAAATTCAATTTTGATTTGAATTTGAAATGGAAGTTGAAATTGTTTTTGAAACGAATTTAAAACTATTTATAAAATTCGTTTTAAATAGAAATCGACGAAATATATACTATATATATAATATAATGGCCTAAATAGAACGCGCTGCGCTACGGCAGTTCGCGAATTTCGACCATTGACTTCGAACGGACATTACGGGAGATCCAACCGTCGGATTCTCCTAAAACCGGAACCGTTGGCTTCGTATCGAAAAGAGTCTTCCAATGTATATTAGAAATTTGAAATCTAACGGTTGGATTTGGAGATACGTCCAAATCAATTTCAGAAATAGTCGCTATAAGTGCAGTTCGATGGCCGTTATTGGAAATCGACTGTACGAGCCTTGATAAAATTATTAAAAATATCAATAATTTGTGTAAAATCATAAGAAATGATTTGTGAAGAACTGGAATGAAAAATCCCACATTTGTAAAGATAAAATAGATTTTCATCGAAATGAACTAGTTTTGAACTAGAATTAAAATCCAATTATTTTTAAATAAATGAATAAAATTGGATTTGAAATGGGTTTTAAATAACCAGAATTTCTAATATATTTAATTGGAATTGAAATAGAATGTGATTTGGGTTTATCGTGAACTGTGTTTTAAATGACATTAGTTCTTTAACCCAGTAAAAGGAGTTTTAATGAATCTGTAATTGGATTGAAATGTGGATTGATAATTTAAATTATCAAATTTGGAAAGTGAGCGAGAATGGAGTATCACCAGTTTTGCTCCAAAGCGATAGTTAAATCTTTAATTAGATTTGAACGTGAAATGGTAATTAATTTTACCGATAACACCATGGTGTTAGATATGGATTATTACCAGTTTTGCTTCATGGGATGAATAGATTGGGATTGGGAAATAAAATAAATAATTACTTCGGTGTGGTTCGCTAATCCCGACTAGTTCGGGAAACCTTAACATGGTTTGAAATGATATCCAAAGGAAGATCAAAGAATAAATTTTAAATAATTTATCTTTGATAAAATTAATGGGAACCTTTCCCTAAGAATGTGAAATTTAGAAACTAATTGTAGGTTAGCTAAGAATGATGGTTTCCTGGGTATTGATCTGATGTTGGTTTTGGCCTTCGTGGTTAATATTTGGGGAATTGTTCTCTTGCTAATTTATAGTTAGTGACTGCTGAATTGGAATGAGGCTATGTTGTGTTTGTGTAACATTTGTTTATTATATACGCGGGTCATTCAGAAAGGCCGGGTTTATACCCATTCTGAATAACCGATTCGACGATTTATTGAAGATGAAGACGGTGGTGGAAGACCGGAAGTCTTCACATCGTTTGGGTGATTACTAACGATCTTGATTGGGCTGTACACCCAAGATGAGGGAATCAGTTGGTGATCGTCCAGATGTACTAGGAGATCGATAGATATGCGAGGAAAGTGCCTCCGGTTTCGTTCAGACCCAGGACGAACTTTGATCGTCGCTAATCTATGAATTAGAAAAGCGCGATATTTGTAATAAAATTCTGCAAGCGCACAGGTGTGTAGCATACAGGTCGAACACAGGAAGGTAAATTAAAATCAAATTATTTATCTAATCTCTTAGGCGAGTTAGACGAAGCCTGGAGATTTTGTTGAAATAAAAACAAACTGAAATTGCGAACTTAGGATTATCGTTGAATCTAATCAACGATTAATCACTAAAGAGAGTAAATTGCAAAACAAGAACAACAATGCAGAAAATAAAAGTGCAGAATAAGAAGAACAACAAAAATAAAATTAGGATTGTCGTTGAAACTAATCAAACGACTAATCACTAATGAAACAAATGTAAAATACAATTGGTGCTCTTCCAAAACTAATTGTGAAGACAACACCTATTGCTAAGAAAGAAAAATGCAGAAATAGTAAAAAGGAAGAACTTTTATTAATGGAGAAGAGAATACAGAATAATGGATGGTGGCTACAATGACATTACAAGGGTATTTATAGGATAGATAGCCAAACCCTAACCCTAACCCTAATACAATGATAGATGGGCCTTAGGGAATTCACAAAAGAGTTTACAATGAGAGTTTCAAATGGGCCTTAGTTAAATCTATTAAATTTTTGGCCTTTCTACTTTTCCTCTTGGTTCTTTGACAAGCTTCCCTTGATTTGAGAAATTCTTGTTCTTTCTACCAATCATTTTCTTGTCCAACAGCAACTAGATGTGACATCTTCATCTACAATTCTTCAAAATGTAAATATATACCAATTTGATCTCCATTTCTTTATTTTTCTAGTTGCATGCAGGCTGGGTTGGAATATCTGTAAAAGTAACAAAACAATACCCAAGTAATATTTATTTATATACAAAAGATAAGAAATAAGAGCATAAAATAAACACATTTCTATGTCAATCAAATACCCCCATACATATCTTTTACTTGTCCTCGAGTAAAACAAGAAATGAAAAAACTAGACTAGATAGGTCACACTTTCGTAGGAAACACTGTTGCATTGAGCGTATGCAACAAGCCGTTAAACCTCTAGGTGTCCCTAGTAGGACGAGTGGTGTCTCGTGAGGGTTTTCAGCGGATACTACCCATAAAATCCAAATGCAGTATGCTATGATTCTTATGAAACCACATGAATGCAATGGACATATACAAAATAAAAGCAAAAATGAAAACAAGACTTGTTTCTGAAGTGGTACAACAAATTAAATTAACAATTTCTAGTCAGTTGATTTTATTTTAGATACCTCAACTTGTCACAAATTTTCAATATAAATCAAGTTTTCAAATGTTAAATTCCAGTTTGGCCAGTTAGTTCGGTCGATAACATAGTGCAGCCATGAAATAAATTCTTAGTTTGTTTGGCACAGTTTGCAAAGTGGTATTATTATTTTCTCATGTATGGCTAGTCAAATCAATAAGGTCAAGAAGTGTTTGGGCATCATCGCTTATTCTTTATTCTATAAAATTTTAAAATTTATGTTCAAGTACATACACCTAACTTAGAAGACCAAGGTTTACCACCCATACACTGCCTTGCGGACTGACGGAGAGTTGGGACAGAGCTTGGCGGATTGTGCAGACCGACGCTGACTTTGTCAACAACATGTCGGTAATCCTTAGGTGTCCAATCTCATAAAATGAAACCAAGATATTCCAACGCTGACTTTGTCAACAACATGTTGGATAGAGCTTGGCAGGTTTGCACACCAACGCTAGATATACAAGCAATGTTGGATACCCTTGGATTACTATTATTATTATTATTGAAAATATAAGCACAAAAGAGAGTTACACGAATTCAACTTAACATAACTTAGTTTTAAAGATTTGAAAAGCCAATATAAGTATTTTAAGTCCTCCACTTATTTAAACAAAGACTACAATATAGAATAGATTTCATGGCCATCACCTAAGAATCTCCATATGTACCGATTACACTATTATTCCTCAAAATTAAACTTTTCATTATATTTCTTATGCGATCAAAGTTGAGAGAAAAAAATACTATCATCTTACTAAAAATTGTAAACTTATTTAGCTGTATCAATCTAAAATGAGTCATGTTTTTTTTTTAAAAAAAAAGGAAAAAAAAATTGGCATGTTACTATGACCTAAAATGCATGATTGTCTAATCTAAATGCGTGAAAATGAAAAGGAAAAGAAATTAAAGAAAGATGAAAAGGATGCAATGCAAACTCCCCCTACACTTGGACTAAACAGTGTCCACACTATAAACACGTTTCCTAAATGTGAAAGATAGAATCCAAAGATGGATTAAATGCAAAATGATTTGTAAAATAAAATGCAATTTAGCAAATATATGCGTGTGAAAATCATATGCAAGATGAAATCTATGAAGATGATAAATGGTTTGTGAAGAATGAAATTTCCTTTTCCCCCCACACTTGTTCTTATCGAAAATGTTAAGTGATGGTTTCTTACCTCCAAATTCGTAAGGTATCATAGGCATGTCAATAGATTCTGAAATCAAAATCTTCCCTATGAAAAGTTTGTTGTGACAATGATTTGTGTTATTCAGCAGAAGATTATCAAAATCCCATAAATTTGAGCGTTTAACCACAATTTCTTTTGATGATATGGAATTACGATTATCTTTGAGATGTTCCATATATTCATCCTCGTCATTTAAAAGTTTAAGTTCGTCTTCAAAATTTTCTTCAAAGACATAGTGGATATGTTTATTGAGGCAAGAGAAATTTCTTGAAGGGCTAAATTTGATGTGTCTTCTTCAACTGTTTCAATCACGTCAACTTCTCCTATTTCAGAATATTTGGGTTGATGAAAAATATTCAATTCAATGGTTAAGTGCCCAAACGATAGTCGAAGTTGGCCGCTCCTACAATTTATGATAGCGTTTGAGGTGGCTAAGAAGGGACGTCCCAAAATCAATGGAATTTGACTACCATGACTCAAAACAGGCTCGGTTTCTAGAACTATGAAATCGACAGGGAAGTAAAATTGTTCAATTTGAATCAAAACGTCTTTAATTATACCCAATGGTTTTTTAAAAGATCGATCAGCTAACTGAAGAGTGATGTTTGTTGGTTTAATCTCCCCTAATCCAAGTTGACGATAAACAGTGTAAGGAAGAAGATTTACACTGGCACCAAGATCAAGTAGGGCACGAGATATGTGAATGTTTCCTATTTTGCAATCAATTGTATGGCAACCGGGGTCCTTGTACTTGACTGGGGCAGGATTCGAAAGAATGGAGCTTGTATTCGCAGTTAGAAAGGCAGTTTTAGGAACATTAGTGGCTCGTTTTCGGGTGCATAGCTCTTTGAGACACTTGGAATATTGAGAAATTTGTTCGATGGTGTCTAAGAGTGGAATATTGACACGAACTTGTTTGAAGATTTCAAGAATTTTTTCAAAATTTGCATCCTTCTTCTTATTGTTAAGCCTGTGAGGATAAGGGGCTATTGGTTTATAGACTCTTTCAGAAATTTGATCATTCGAAGAAGAAGGTTTCGATGTGGAAAGTGATTGAGGTATATGAATAGAAGGTGAGATGCTGGGATTGCCAACATTAGAGGAGGAATTATTATCGGGGTTGCTGACATTAGAAGAAGAGATGTTGGGGTTGCCAACATTCGAAGAAGATGGGGTTTCATAAGGTTCCAAGGAGTTGGCATTGGTTGCCATCGCAAGAGTGTCAAGCTTTTCAATTGGAGTTGAAATCGAATGTTTGTCGGGATTGCCAACATTATTGTCAATCATTTTTCTAGACCTCAGGGTGGTGACAATATTAACCGAATTATTTCCATCCTCACAAGAATTCACAGTACGAGAGTTATATTTTGGATTCACCTCGGGTTGACTAGGCAACTTTCCTCGCTCATTACTTTTCATTAGTTCCTTCATTATATTCATCATTTGTTCGAGTTTAACATCTTGATTATTTATTTGTTTTTCTAATCGAACAATATCTTGTGACGGTTGAGAAGATTGGGAGGATTGGTTTGATGATTGAAAGTTGGGGTGCCTATAAGGTTCACTCGAAGGCTCAGGTTGAGGTGAAACATGAGAAGTTTGAGGACTAGAAGAAAATGGAGCTTGGTATAATGAATTCGGTATCATGTGAGATGGATTTGCGACATTATTTGAATTAGACCATGAGAAATTTGGATGATTTCTCCAACTAGGGTCAGATGTGGATGAGTAAAGACCATTTTGAGCTATGACATTGACTTGGTCTTGGGGTAGTCCATTGAATTGAGGAGTTTGAGTCTCTAAGGGAATATGAATTGTATCCACGACATGCACTCCTTTAGTGGAAGCACGGATGGGAACCCGAATGGACTCCCATTGCATGTCCTTTTCAGAATAATCCTCTAAGAATTTCCAAGCTTCATTGGCCGTTTTAGACATAAAATCTCCCGCACACATTGATTCTAGTTGAGTTCTAGTCCGATAGTTTAGACCCTCATATACAATTTGACATATGTAATCTTTTATGATTCCATGATGAGGACAACTATACAGTAATTGGTTGAACCTATCAAAGTATTTTGAAAAAGTTTCCCCCTTATTTTGAGAAAATTGATTTATTTCAGTTTGAATTTTCAGAGTTTTGTGAAAAGGAAAAAACTTTTTCAGGAATACGCTGACGAATTCATCCCAACTTCTTATTGACTGTTTGGGAAGAGAATTTAGCCATCTTTTAGCGCTTTCAAGTAGTGTAAATGGAATTAGCCTTAGCTTGATTGATTCATTAGATAATTGTTGCATTTGAGTTGTGGATGAATACAATTCAAATTCACTTAAAAATTCATAAGCATTTTCAGAACCAGTAAATTTTGGTACCCCTTGAATAAAAGAATGTTTAAGCTCAAAATTTCCTTCAACTGGTGGAAGTACTATGACAGAAGGTTTAACGGTTCTAGTTGGATAACATCGATCACGAAGAGACAAGGGTCTATCCATTTGGAAATTGAGATTTTGAAAATTTTGATTTATTTGATTTTGATCCCCAAAGTTTGGAAAGTTGTGATTCACTCGATTTTGATCCAATTCGGTTGGAAAATTTGGTTGATTCGAGAATCCCTAGGAGAATTTTGTTGGCTCACACTTTTTTCACTCATTGTTGTTAAATGCACGCACAGAAATTAGCTACAATGAAATTTTCTGTCCTTAATAGCTCCTAACCTAAAATTATATAGTGACACGTTTGATTACTTAGATCAAAAGATTTCTTAGCCAGTTAACGGACATGAGTTATCGGTGCACCAGGAATCACCCTAGCAATGCAGCCGAAGGTTTAAGTACCTTCAGAGTAACAACCGATATAATATTTACGAATCACCGTAATATTTATAAACGGTTATTTCTCTGCCGTAGTCTAGACACTAAGAAATAATTTGTTCCAAATGAATCAACTATCACAATACAATTAAGCCCTAGATGAGCCCGTGACTCCCTTAAGTCCAACGCCTAACCGTTATTATTAGTCAGATTCTACGATGAAATGCAATTTGTGGGCTAAGGAAAGGGTGATGAAATCCCTCACCTTATGTGAATTGGGGTATTGCCCTTAACAGAATGAATAAAAAGTGCAGAAATAACAACAATCACACAATTTAATTGCAGAAATTAAAAAATTTACATTCAAGCCGCTGCCCCTACAGAATTTTTTTACAACAATTATCTATATTTTTTTTTCTTTGCAGCAGAGCACCTGTAGAGTTAAAAGAAATTTACAGTGGGGTATGGCTGTCCATCCAGAAAAAATGAGTAGCGTCAATGATTGAAATCTCACTATTTGCAATTTCTTTTGATTTCTGAAATCTTGATTTGCTGCTTGAACTCCAGTCACCTTGTCCTTAGTTCGAAATCTCTTTTTTTTTGAATGAATTGAATAACAAAATAAAAACACAAGAAAAAGAAACAAAGGAATTAACAAAAAAAAGCTAACTTTTTGGAGAAGATGGTGCTGAAGTGTGGATTGAAAAAAAAAACTGTGGTGAAATGAGATTATGTGAGAGGAAGGGGTATTTGATCAGAGGGAAGAAATGAAGCAGGGAAAAATAATTGAAAAAAAAAGAATGAATCTTTTTAGGACCTTCCCTTTTTTTTATTGTTGAAAAAGTGGACAAATAGGAAAGAAATAAATGACAAAAAAAAGGGAAGAGAGATTTCACGAAAGAAAGAGAATTGTAAAGGAAGGAAGGAAAGTAATTGTAAAAGATTTGGAAAAGAAATTGAGAAGGGAAAACAATAAAAGAGAAGACAAAAACAGGAAGAATTTTTTTTCTTTTGTTTATTGTTGTAAAATTAGAAGAGGATTTTTTTTGAAAAGAAAGGGAATTTGTAAGAGAAGAAAAGAAATCAAATGTACTGAGAACAAGAAAGACAAAAGAAGAAAGGGAAAAAAATTGCAAAAGAGGAATCTATTTTTTTTTTTTTTTTTGAAATTTGTAAAAAGAAAAAGAATGTAGATGATTGGAAAGAAAGTGGAAAGATGGAAAGAATAAAGGAAAACTGAAAGTTGTTTTTTTTCAATGAAGGAGAGAGCCGGAAAGAAATAAATGAAAAAAATGGAAAGAGAGATTGTAGGAGGTGAATGAGAAATGCAATTGGAAAGAAATAAAATAAAAAAAAGAATGCAAGTTTTTTTTATGAAAAATTGAACAAGAAGAAAGGGAAAGAAATGAATGGTAAAAACCCAAACAAAAAAGGAAAAAAAATTAAAAGAGGAAGGAAATAAGAGAAAAAAGCAAGGTTTTTTGAGTAGAGAGGAAGGGTAGAAGAAATTGAGGAAAGAAATAAAAGCAGACAAAAACAAGAAAGAAATCAAAGTAGACAGAGAAGAAATTGCAAAAGTTTTTTTTTTAGAAAGTTGTAGACAAAAGATGGAAACAAATAAAAAGAAAAGGAAAGGGAAAAGAAAAATGTGAAAATCAGCAAGGTGGTAGAAAGATGGAAAGAAATTGAAGAAAAATTAGCAACTTTCTTTTTTTGTATATATTTTTTTTCTTCTTGAAGGAATTAGATTGGAAGAAATGCAAAATAAAAAAAAGGAAAGAAATAAATGAAAAAAAGAAGGAAAATTAAAAGAAAAAGTGGCAAGATTTTTTTCCTTGTCTTAGAGATTATGATATCAATATGTGATACACAATCAACTAATCAAGATTTTTATCTATATATATGTACAAGAAAACAATAGGAAAATAAAAGAAAATCGGGCAAGATTTTTTTTTTACAAAATCAAACAAAAAGAAAAAAAACTAACACGAATCAGAAATTAAATAAATAATAAAATTCAATTGTTACCTCCCCAGCAACGACGTCAAAAACTTGATCGTCGCTAATCTATGAATTAGAAAAGCGCGATATTTGTAATAAAATTCTGCAAGCGCACAGGTGTGTAGCATACAGGTCGAACACAGGAAGGTAAATTAAAATCAAATTATTTATCTAATCTCTTGGGCGAGTTAGACGAAGCCTGGAGATTTTGTTGAAATAAAAACAAACTGAAATTGCGAACTTAGGATTATCGTTGAATCTAATCAACGATTAATCACTAAAGAGAATAAATTGCAAAACAAGAACAACAATGCAGAAAATAAAAGTGCAGAATAAGAAGAACAACAAAAATAAAATTAGGATTGTCGTTGAAACTAATCAAACGACTAATCACTAATGAAACAAATGTAAAATACAATTGGTGCTCTTCCAAAACTAATTGTGAAGACAACACCTATTGCTAAGAAAGAAAAATGCAGAAATAGTAAAAAGGAAGAACTTTTATTAATGGAGAAGAGAATACAGAATAATGGATGGTGGCTACAATGACATTACAAGGGTATTTATAGGATAGATAACCAAACCCTAACCCTAACCCTAATACAATGATAGATGGGCCTTAGGGAATTCACAAAAGAGTTTACAATGAGAGTTTCCAATGGGCCTTAGTTAAATCTATTAAATTTTTGGCCTTTCTACTTTTCCTCTTGGTTCTTTGACAAGCTTCCCTTGATTTGAGAAATTCTTGGTCTTTCTACCAATCATTTTCTTGTCCAACAGCAACTAGATGTGAGATCTTCATCTACAATTCTTCAAAATGTAAATATATACCAATTTGATCTCCATTTCTCTATTTTTCTAGTTGCATGCGGGCTGGGTTGGAATATCTGTAAAAGTAACAAAACAAAACCCAAGTAATATTTATTTATATACAAAAGATAAGAAATAAGAGCATAAAATAAACACATTTCTATGTCAATCAAACTTGTAAGTGGACTGTGTGTCTGACATTGGATTTTATTCTGTGTTGATTGATCTCTATTAAATATACATCTGTTTGGCGGCGGAGAATTTATTCTCTTGCTTAACGCCCTTCTCTGAGACGTACGAGCTCAGAGGTTGTATATCGATGGACATCAGTCGCATGGCATGAATTGCCTGTGTGGCACGCCAAAGTGGCAATTGATCAAGGCTTCTGTTGAAAAGCAAAGTCTTGTGGTTGATGATCAAAGCATGACCTACGTGGCATAGCTTTGTGTATAGCGTGAATTCGCAAGCCTCACACCTCGGTATGAGTCAAAAATGGGATAGTGACCGCTGGGAGGACACGACGTTTCTTTCTAGCTACGGTGGTGTCAGTGCTTAAACTGGCTGACATTTATATTATTTTCACCTTTGTGGTTGTTGGATTGTGAGGCGCCTCGATTTTAGGTCTGTAAGGACCGGGAAACGTGTGTTTAGGAATTGCCAATCCTCAAACGTAAGAGAGGACCGGCCCAGCCGATTCCAGGGGTTACCCAGAGTGTGTAGTCCTGAGGAATTTGCTAGAGTGTCTCGTGTTGAGACACGAGAATTTCGATTGATAACAACAAAATAAAGATCAATGGGAATCATGACATGGAGCTAAGATTATGGATATATAGATGTTTAAAGGGAGACATAGCTTATATACAGGGGGAGATAGTAATAAAGATTAAAATATCAAGCTATATTGTCATCAATCAAAAAGGGGGAGAATGTTGAGTCAACGGTTTCAATGTTTATTTTGATTAATGACAAGAAGGAGCTTCATGATCGACAAAAAGAAGATTCAATGTTTTATAGGTTAGAAGTTGGTTATTTAGAGTATTTTATGTTAAAATCAATCCTCAAATAATCATACTTCTCATTGCTTTCAAAATTATGCATGAAAACTCGTTTTTATTGTATATTGACAAAAACAGGTCAACCTGTTAAAAATAACAGGTCAACCTATTTTTAAATATAACAGGTCAACCTATTAAAATTAATAGGTCAACAACTTTTTGAAATAACGGTCAAAAACCTGTCAACCTATTAATTTTTTCCTGTCGACCTATTTTTGAATTTCATGAAGAGTCATCTTATTTCTTGAAAAGTTGCATCCATTTCTCTTCATTAAAAATCACTTCTTTTGATTGCAACTTTTCATGAATGATTGCATCTTCTCAAACTCTATAAATACATCAAGATTCAATCATTCAATATACAGAAAACTGATTCCTGCTCTAATTTCTGATCTTACTTTCTAAATACTCTTGCATTCTAAAAAGCTCCCAAATTCAAGTTACTTATTGAATCCTTGATAATATTTCTCATATTTTGATTCAACAAGCAACTAACTTCCTTCAAATCTCCGCATTCAATTCATATACTTGAGGATAAGATTATAGGAAGGGTGTACTCAATCGTTGACAAATCAGTGTTGAAAGAAGAACACAATCAGAAGTCAAACTCTTGTAATTGTCCTGTGTGGGTAAGCTTGTAGCCCGTGAAATCAAGTGGGTAAGCTTGTAGCCCGTGAAATCAAGTGGGTAAGCTTGTAGCCCGTGAAATCAAGTGGGTAAACTTGTAGCCCGTAAATCAAGTAGTGTTGTGAACCTGTTCCTCCGGGTGAAGAGAGGGTGTTGTTTAGTGAAAAGCCGAAGAGGAGCTTCGGGACTGGACGTAGGACTGGAGGTCCCAACCAGTATAAAAATCCTCTGCATTTATAGTTATTTGTGATATATATCTTGTTTGCAAATTTTTACCTGCATAACTATTGAATAGCTTAAGTTATCACATACATTCCGCATAGCCATATTATAGATCCTGCACAAGTCGCACCCCGAATTTTTTCAATTGGTATCAGAGCCTGGTGTTCTAGAGATAGTAACAACATCTTAGAACAAATGGCAATAAAGAAGTCTAGTCATGGGATTAGAAAGTGGAAGAGCAACAAAGCCGAATCAAGAGAACAAGGAAGCAAATGTCTCATGGCTAAAGTCAGATCACAATCGGTATGTGTAGATTCATTATTTAAAGATCTTTTGTTAGACCATGAAAAATTACTGAAACTCAATACAGTCGTTTTAGCTATGTCAAAAAAGTACAAGGAAGAAAATTCCAAATTAAAAGAAGAAAACAATCTTTTGGTAAAACAAGCCAAATGTTTTGAAGATACCTTAGAAGAGCTTGTTTCTCAAAAAGATTTCCTTCAAAAAGAAAATGAGCAACTAGAAGATAAAAACAATGTTCTTTTAAAGGAAATCGATCTTTTGCAAAATAGAAATATATCATTAGAAGATTCTTTAAATAATTCTAGTTCTTTAATTTCGTCTCTTGAAAAAGAGAATGGAGCTTTAACTGAAAAGAATTTAGAACTATCTAAAGAATGTGAGTTTTTAAAGGTGAGTAATAATATTTTGCAAAATGAAATTTCTGACTCAAAAGAAAATTTTGAAAAGTTACAATCTTCTTTAGATAATTCAGAACCTCAAATTTTAGGTCTCAAAACTGAGAATGGTACTTTAAAAAGGAAAAATTCTGAATTAAATAAGGAAATTGATGATTTAAAGAATAACAAAATTTCTTTTGAAAATGTCAATAGCGACTTTGGAAATAAATTTGATAAAAGTGCAAATAAGTTCGCAAAATTTAATAAAGGTCAAAATGATTTAAATATGATTTTATCTAGATCTCGACCTTTACATGACAAAAGTGGTTTAGGATATAATAAAACTAATCTTAGAAATAGTACTAGATATGCTTTCATGTACAATAAAAATATTACTGCTAGTACTAATTCTCATCCTAGATCCAATTATTATAGAAATTCGAATACTTCTATGACTAGAGATCTGTATAATAGATCAAGAAGTATGAAAAGAAATATCAATAGAGATTACTTAAGTATTTGGGTTCCTGTAAGTTGGAAAAACAGAGAAAAATATATTGATGATTATTTTGATTCAGTAGTTAATAATGAAAATTTTATCTTTAAAGGTTCCATTAAACCCTCTTGGGTATGGTTACCTTCCATCTAACTCATGGACCCAAATAAAGCAAGTGGGTACCAAAAGTATACATGTCATATAATTTTTGCAGGTACACCACAACAAAGAGAAGGCTATTCGGTATCTCTAAATATCTTTGAAAATTTAGCTTATCAAAAGAACATGTTTCAATATTTCATCGTCATCGAGGATACAAAATTCAAGGGATAGGAATTACAACAAAAATGAAGGTGGAAGTGCAAAATACTCTCCTCGGGAACCAAGAAAATAATTTTTCTATATCGGATCTAAGGAGATATTTTATATTCCTTTTAATATTTGTTTTATTTCTTTCTTCATGTATTTAATATATATTATTATAATAAAATGTTGTTTGAGTTTGATTTTTTTCAAAATAAGGCAGAAAAACAATTTTTGACAAATTAGGTCGACCTATTAAAAAATATAGGTCGACCTGTTTTGAATATTTTCAATCCAGAGAAGAGTTAGGTCGACCGGTCATACAGGTCGACCGGTCAAAAACTATAGGTCGACCGGTTTTAAATATTTTCAATCCAGAGAAGAATTAGGTCGACCGGTGGCAAAATATAGGTCGACCGGTCATACAGGTCGACCGGTCAAAAACTATAGGTCGACCGGTTTTAATACATGTAGTTTCTAGAGACTTTTTAGGTTGACCGGTTCCAAAATTCATGTCGACCACTGCTGTTTTAGCAACAAAATAGGTCGACCGGTTAGAAAAAAGGGGTCGACCGGTTTTGCCTTATTTCCTCTATCTCCAACCCGAAACTTTTTAGGTCTACCGCCTTGATTTTATAGGTCGACCGGTCTCTCTGAAAACTGTTTTTTATATAAAGACACGTCGTTTCAAAATCCAAACTCAAACACCATTTCTTATACTATTTTAAAGTTATACTACTCTCGATTATTGAGGTTATTATGATATTTATTCTTTTTAATCGATGACAAAAGGGGAGAAATATTTTACATATACTATTTAAAATATTTGTGCTTAATATGGTAAAAGTATATGTGTGCTAACATTTGTTAATGCAGGAATCAAAAGGTAAGATTATTTACTAACAAATGTTGCAGAAATTCAGGGGGAGCATTATATTCAAAGGGAGAAAATCCAAGGTGTTGTCATTAATCAAAAAGGGGGAGAATGTTGAGACACGAGAATTTCGATTGATAACAACAAAATAAAGATCAATGGGAATCATGACATGGAGCTAAGATTATGGATATATAGATGTTTAAAGGGAGACAGAGCTTATATACAGGGGGAGATAGCAATAAAGATTAAAATATCAAGCTATATTGTCATCAATCAAAAAGGGGGAGAATGTTGAGTCAACGGTTTCAATGTTTATTTTGATTAATGACAAGAAGGAGCTTCATGATCGACAAAAAGAAGATTCAATGTTTTATAGGTTAGAAGTTGGTTATTTAGAGTATTTTATGTTAAAATCTATCCTCAAATAATCATACTTCTCATTGCTTTCAAAATTATGCATGAAAACTCATTTTTATTGTATATTGACAAAAACAGGTCAACCTGTTAAAAATAACAGGTCAACCTATTTTTAAATATAACAGGTCAACCTATTAAAATTAACAGGTCAACAACTTTTTGAAATAACGGTCAAAAACCTGTCAACCTATTAATTTTTTCCTGTCGACCTATTTTTGAATTTCATGAAGAGTCATCTTCTTTCTTGAAAAGTTGCATCCATTTCTCTTCATTAAAAATCACTTCTTTTGATTGCAACTTTTCATGAATGATTGCATCTTCTCAAACTCTATAAATACATCAAGATTCAATCATTCAATATAAAAAAACCGATTCTTGCTCTAATTTCTGATCTTACTTTCTAAATACTCTTGCATTCTAAAAAGCTCCCAAATTCAAGTTACTTATTGAATCCTTGATAATATTTCTCATATTTTAATTCAACAAGCAACTAACTTCCTTCAAATCTCCGCATTCAATTCATATACTTGAGGATAAGATTATAGGAAGGGTGTACTCAATCGTTGACAAATCAGTGTTGAAAGAAGAACACAATCAGAAGTCAAACTCTTGTAATTGTCCTGTGTGGGTAAGCTTGTAGCCCGTGAAATCAAGTGGGTAAGCTTGTAGCCCGTGAAATCAAGTGGGTAAGCTTGTAGCCCGTGAAATCAAGTGGGTAAACTTGTAGCCCGTAAATCAAGTAGTGTTGTGAACCTGTTCCTCCGGGTGAAGAGAGGGTGTTGTTTAGTGAAAAGCCGAAGAGGAGCTTCGGGACTGGACGTAGGACTGGAGGTCCGAAACAGTATAAAAATCCTGGTGTCGTTACTCTACTTTACTTTAATTTACTGCATTTATAGTTATTTGTGATATATATCTTGTTTGCAAATTTTTACCTGCATAACTATTGAATAGCTTAAGTTATCACATACATTCCGCATAGCCATTTTATAGATCCTGCACAAGTCGTACACACCCCGAATTTTTTCAATTGGTATCAGAGAGGAGCTTGCACCTTGCCTCGACTCATGACAGAAATCCAATTTCCAATACGAGATATTTCGGTTTTAATTGGTAGAGCCTAGTACGGCGACATGATAGATGGTACCCATGCCGCCTATGATTGATATTTATGATTGAAATTGTTTTGACACTATACACTTATAATAGTATCAAATGATTTGTTTTAAACGTATCAAGCATGTTTGGCTATTATAAGGGAAAACCCTATCCTCCGGCTTGCATTGCATTGTGTGATGGGACCTGGGTCTTATAATAGCTTCATTTTTTGAAAAAGCATTGCGTTGTTTATTCTATGCACTGTTGTTCTTGGGAGGAAACCCGTTCCGTGTTATACGACGTGGTCCCTTGAATTACTCCCCTTTAAAGTAAAGTTTTAAATAATTGTTTTAGTTCTCACACCAGTCACATGACTGACCTGGAGTTTATTGTATTAACCTAAACTCTGGGTGCCCTTATTTCCGCATGGGCAGCTTGTAGTTTTGGTTTTGCAGATTTATATTCACAAGATCCTGATTTACAGCTGGAACGATGCTCGGAAAGCTCTGTATCCGTGTATTACTTTCAGTTGTGTTTTGTATTGTTTTTCCGCTGCTATGTAATTTATTGTAATCTCTGATATTTTTCTGTTGTATAATATTTATTCATACTCTGTATATTTTCGTAATCTCATGACATTGTTGTAAATAACAATGAAATGTTCTTCTGTTTGCGTTCTGATTCATCTTGTCCTCAATTCTATGTCCTCAATTCTATCCGTGCTTTCCTTCACGGGGAAGTTCAGTTCGTCTCAGTTATATTTTTATTGTCATTTTAGGGACAATAAAAAGAGTAGAATTAAAAGTGAAATTTTATTTACCCTTTAGATGTAAATAAAAACATAGATTAAAAAAAGTGACATTCGTATTTACATTTTCGATGTAAGTAAAAACCATGGATTAAACAGTTTTATTTTCGTTTACATTTCAGATGTAAATAAATGAATAGAATAAAAGTGACATTTTTACCCTCATTTTAGATGCGATAAAAAGAGTAGAAATAAAAGTGACGTTTTTATCGTCATTTTAGATGCGATAAAAAGAATTGATTTTAAAATTACATTTTCTATGTAATTAAAGAATGAAAGGAAAATTTACATTTTTCAATATAAGTAAAGATGAAATAAAGGATTACATTTTTTAGTGTAATAAAAGATTGAATAAAGGACTACATTTTTCAATGTAATAAAAGCTTGAATAAAAGATTACATTTTTCAATGTAATAAAAGTTTCAATAAAAATACTACATTTTTCAATGTAATAAAAGATGAAATAAAAAGATTACATTTTGCAATAGTGTAATAAAGGAATAGGAAAAAAGGGTTTACAATTTTATGTAATATAAAAGGTTCACATTTTATGTAATGTAAACCTCATTATTAATGTAATGAATGAAATATAAAAATGTCATGCTTTAAATTATAAAGACATGTTTACCTTCTAAACCTCATTTCTAATGTAAGAAATGAAATTAGAAAATAGTTCATGTTTTAAAAATAAAACATGATTAGATTAAAAATCACATTTTTAATGTAAAGAAAGAGAATACAAAAATATTCATCGTTTGAAACAGAAATGATAGACAATAAAAATTTACATTTTTATTGTCATATAAGGAATGAAGAAAATGTACATGTTTTGAAATATACTTCTGTTCATTAAAAATAAATTGAATACGAAGTGTAGAAAATTATTTAAAGAATAAATAATTTGAAATCGTCGAATGAATGAATTATATTTATATTATATATATATATATAAATATAAATTAAAATAAAACGAATCGCGCTGCTGTAGTTCGCGATTTGAAATCGTAACTTCAAACGATTATTCCGAAAGATCCAACCGTCGGATTTTCCCAAAATTGGAACCGTTAGGACCACTTTGGGAAGATCTTTCCACCGATATAAACTTTTTTAAAATCCAACGGTTAGATTTCAAGATAAATGTAAATTAAATTCCGATAAAAATAGCGCCAGGGCCGCCCATTGACCCGAAGCGTCGTTGAATTAGATTGAGTTATTTTTATATAAATAAAATAGCGATAAATCATTATTAAATACTAATAACGATATGAAATGATTTTAAAATATATATATCGAGGATCATTTGAAAAGTCTGAGTTCAATCTCATTTCAAATGATTATACGACGATCTAAATCGAAGATTTGAACCCAACAGCCTAACCCTAATCTAAACACAACATCCACCGCCCTTGTTTTAAATGGCCATGAAGCTCCAATTTTAAATCCTTAAAATCTTCTTCCACAAATCAAATCAAGATATGAACCAAATACCAAATCGAAGAGGAATCCAAGCTCTTCACAAGGGTACGGATGTGATCGGATTTAGGTGATCGAAGAGGCCGGATTTCTCGTGGAAAGTGCCAACGTTTGAAGGTGTTTCCCATCCCCTAGGGCCCACCGAGTTTACTGATGATCGGCGCATGGGGAGAGAGGCTTTGGGGCTTTCGCGTGGTATCTTCAGATCGGTGGTGAGTGCTTCGGTGTGCGTGCAGCGTCGGGGTTGAGAAGGCGAGCATGGGTTTTGGTTACGGATTATTTCCGTCCAGGAAAACCAAGAAGAAAGGGGTCAAGGCTCCTTAATCATGTAATTAAAAACAATTAATTTAATGTTAATTATGTTATTTAATTGTAAAATATCTAAAATTCCATATCTCGTGCAAATCAAAATAGAATTGGACAATTTCGGATCCGTTGGACCTGTAGGAGCAAGGACTACGCAATGGAATAGACTGGAAAAAATTCAGAAGCCGTCAGAATTTTTGGTTGAATTTAACATAGAGTTTAATTCAATTTAAAACAAACATTATCAGCGATTTCTGAAAACCAACCAAGGTGAGATTTCTGTTTTTAATAATCAATTAAAATCTAATTATTTTCTTGCTATTTGAAATCGATGTATGAATATAATGAAATCAGATCTGTGTTTTTCTGTTTGTGGTTTGTAATGAATTGTAATGTTCATATTTTTTTAAATTAGAAAAAATACCACTTTGGTTAGAAATGATGATTAGGTTAAAAATAGCATTCTTTGTTAGAAACATGCTGTAACACCCCACCTCCGTTAAGGTCACTCGCAAAGGGAATGCCTTAACTTTGGTGAAGCATTTTTAGTAGACAGAACAGAAATTTACAAGAGAGATAAAGTTGTACTTGAAAAATTTATAACTTTATTACAACAGAGACAGAAATAAGTCTGGTTACATCTTTCAAAATCACAATATCGGAATTCAAGTACATAAATATCGGTCTTGTACAAAAGCCTTCAGAATGCATAGTTTTTAAATCCATAATCCCCAATATAAACTGCCATGGAAAGATAGAGCCAAAGCCCAGCAATACTTCAAACACTTCAAGCAGAGAGAATCTGAATCAAGCTCCTATGTTTCCACCCTGAAAACCTGGGGGGTGGGGGGCGAACGGAAAGAAAAGAGGCAAAACAAACTAGGTCAGACATAAGTCTGGTGAGTCCAGTGACTTTAAGCATATAAACAGATAATAGTATCATGACATGTAAATAAAACTGAATGAGAGATAACCGTAACAGGAATAGAAGAAACGGAATGATGTAGGCTAGCTAAGCTTCTTACTTAGTTTTCACTTCTCTGAACTAATACTAGTACAACAGGATTAGGTGTTACCCTAATGTCTACACTGAAACAGAAACGGAAACAGAATAATCTCTACAAAATCAGAATGCTAGTAATGGGCCTTTACCACCCGAATAGAGGCAGACGGTACAGAAATAGAATGCTAATAATGGGTTTTTACCACCCGAACAGACAGAAGGTACAGAAACAAAATACTAATAATGGGCCTTTACCACCCAACTAATGGGCCTTTACCACCCCAACATACAGAAGTTACGGAAACAGAATCGGAAACGGAATCAGAGACGGAAACAGAATAATCCCTGCAGAAACAGAATGTTAGAATTAGGTGTACACTAGTAATGGGCCTTTACCACCCGAACAGACGGTACCACGCAGAAATAGACAGGTGTTACCACCCAACAGAAACAGATGGTACCCACAGAAACAGACAGAACTAGGTGTACCCTAATGTCTAAATTGAAACAGAAACGGAAACAGAATAATCTCTATAGAAACAGAATGCTAGAATTAGGTGTACACTAGTAATGGGCCTTTACCACTCGAACAGATGGTACCATGCAGAAACAAATAGGTGTTACCACCCAACAGAAACAGAAGGTACCCACAGAAATAGACAGAACTAAGTGTACCCTAAGTACTACCACCAAGCGATCGGCTCCCTGATACATAAATACCCTGTGTCAGTCCCACGGTAGGGTGTATCACTCCCTAAAGTGGCAACCTATTGGCACAGACCTATTTACAGATGTCTCGGTGTCTTACATCCTCAGAGCAGACCGGATCCATGCACGCACATGACCCGGTTGGAACGCGTCATCAACACCCCTCGCCATTATCTGAATGAACCGCTTATAATTAGTTCAGTAAGCGTGCCCGGACCCCTACATAGTGTGGGGTCAAAGTTTTGACACCAGAAAAGGGTTACTGACTAATATGGGTCCCAAACAATAGATTACACAAGTATTTCCCCTCCTAACCTTGTGTCCTTAGACTAGCAGATTTCAGATTAACTTGTTTATAAGTTTCAGACAGAGTTCAGATTACTAGTTCACAAATCAGACAATCAAGTTAACAAGTTTTCAGATTAACAGATCGGATGTACAGATTTAACAAACTTACAGATTGTCTAACTTTGTATTGGGCCTACAGATTCACGAAACGGGTTTATTAGAATCATTGGTCCAGTTTGTTTAACCCTATCCATCCAACACGTTTTTAGACACCACATTTCTCTTAAATTTGCATTAATTAAATATTAATGCATAGACCTCTCACATTAGGTCGGTAGCTTGTGGCCGCTGGATGTGCCGGGAGGTTCTGGGCAGACTTCTGCCACAAGCCAGACCTAACCTTGTGGCTAAGCATATTTTAGTTATGCCTACGACCTCTCACATTAGACTGATAGTTTGTGGTTGCTGGTTAAGCCGGTTGGTTCCGGGCCGGCTTCTACCGCAAACAGAGTTTAACCTCGTGCCATAGCCAATTTATTCCAATACAGATTGTACAGATATCAGACTAATTATGTCCATTAACAGATTAAACTTCTTTATAGGTTATAGTAGATTAATCAAATTTCCATGTTTTACTCAATCTTAGATCGAGCCTACGGAATTTCATACCCAAATTACAATTATTTAGCTTTCAACAGATTAGGCAATTCAACAGATAACAGATCTAGCAGATCTAGCAGATTAGGCGATTCAACAGATTAGTAGATTAGATAATTCAACAGATAAAAGATCTAGCAGACTAGGCGATTCAACAGATTAGCAGATTAGGTAATTCAACAGATAACAGATCTAGCAGATTAGGCGATTCAACAGATTAGCAGATCTAGCAGATTAGGCAATTCAACAGATTAGCAGATTATATATTTCTAAAATTCTATTTACATATCTTGCCTAATCATAAATTAAGCCTAAACTTACATGCCTAAATCATGGTCATAATTCATAATACAACATATGTCCAAATTTTTAGTTAAACTTTGCACAGTACAAAGTATTCTCTAAAAGCCCCCAAATCTTGATATACCATATGAATTATGCCAATTTGTAGCCTTTACTGCCAAATATCCAAAAATCCACTTTTAGGTGTATTCACATTGATAGTTATCCTATTATAATACAGGTCTCTATGCCTAAGTCACATATTCCTTTTTCAAGTCATGAATCCAAAAATCTAGATCTTTAAATTATATCCCCTCAAAATCAGATCTGAACTTTTATATGCATTATGTCCCCAAATTTCAAGTCATATGCTATCATACAATGATTCCTCCTCTTCCAAATTACAGAGTATACACAGATCTAGATCTAATTTACAACATATGTCCATTTCTCAAATCAATGAAAGATCACTCATGTCCAATTATGCATTATCCATTATTTTTCCCAAAATTTAGTGTTCATGCGTTAATCTCTTATGAGATTTCACGCAGGCTCGTGGTAGCCTGGCTATAAATGAAAAGGAAGAAAAGAGGGAATAGATACAAAACACTCACACTAATATTAACAAGATTGATCCACAGAAAATTATGCATAACCTCAGATCTAGATTCACAAAAATGTCAAGATAATTATTAAATTTCATATCTGAAAATAACTGTACTCACGATTGAAAAGGTAAATCTTGATTTCTGGCATCTGTATTCTGACATTGAATAGCGCTCCTTTGGCGTAGACTATCGATTAGATTAGAAAATAATTGTTCTCTCTATTCAGATTGGAAGAAGATGCACAAGTTCTAGTTTTGATTCTAGCAGATTAGCGACGCCATTTTTATTTTTAATTTAAATAGAGGCAGAGTATAGGCAGAATGAAATTGTGTGGAGAGAAAGCTATGTTTGGGGGTGTTTAAATAGGTTAGAGCTCACGAATCCGGTCAGAAAGGCATCCAGGGGCAGAAAAATGGATCTGTCTCCAGATTTGGAAATAGGGTGAGATCGACCCTAGTGTCGACCCTAGTGTCGACCTGTTTACAAAGGTCGACCCCCAGGTCGACCCTAGTGTCGACCTATGTCCTGGGCGGGAATTTTCCCGCCCAGCCCGGGTGTCTGTTTTGAATTACGAAATCTGAATTTTGAATTTTGGGCTGGTTTTTACTGAAACTTCTGAAGGCCATATCTTCTTCATATATAGTCCGATTTACGCAAACTTGGACTCTATTCCAAGCAGAATTTCGAGACAAACGCAATGGCGTAACCTGTTTCCTTTAATTATTTTTTTACAATTTAATTATTCTCTGGTTTGTTACTCTTATGTTCACCGAAAATACAGGGTGTTACACATGCTATGATAATAAAAATAACCTTTTTGTTAGAAATAGGTTATGATAATAAAAGAAAACAACAATTTTGTTTTAAATGTTACTCCAGTTTAAAATGTTGCATTAGAGAATAAAATAACATTTTTGTATAAAATGTTTGAGTAGAATAATGTAATAACCCGGAAATCCGAGGCAATTTAAAATTTTTATTTTGGCAATTTTAATGAATTTTGAATATTTAAAATGAATTATTTTAAATAATAACGACGAGAAATTTATTTTGAATAGAATTAAAATGTATATATTTATTTGAATCATCATTAGAATATAAATATTTTATTTTAATTATAAAAGGAATTGAAAATGGCGCGGTAGTTTAAAATTTCGATTTCAAAGTTCAAATGAATGTGCAGGATTCAAAATAAACCGGATTTTAGCGAAATTCCCGATCGTTACATTTGGTATAAGAGCTTTGGTTTACAGAGCTCGGAGAACAAGACACATTAGAACCGAACGAAATAATTCATCAGAGATTGGATTAGTAATATCCAATGGGAATGACTCGTTAAAGATAGGATCAGTAGTATCCTAGAACGAGTGTGAAGAGTATATTTTTAAAGTGAAAACAAGTTTTGTTTTGAAAATTTAATTCATTTATTTGTGTTTGAATATTTATTTGTATTGAGTTGGACAATTCAGTATATAAAGATTTTGCTTATACGTCTGATCCGCGTGTATTTGAAGTTTTAATATACTGGATAGATATAGAATCACACTCTAGTCGCCCGGATATGATTCTGATGATGAGGCCTCATCATCAGTGTTTATATTCGAGTGCCGAACGTGGGATATCTATATATTTCCAATTGACTGGTGTGAGAATCAAAACTAGATAGGGCTTATTGTTGTGATTTGGCATCAAAAATGTGATTTTATGACTATGTATCCAAATTATGAATTTGAAATGATAATCAACAAATTGATTGATGGTTGTGTTGTTTGATTACTGTTTTGATTAATTAAATGTTGAACCTTAAGCCAAATTGAACCAAATAGTGAATTGTATTGAAAATTTGTCGCATTTGCATGCATTTATATGTACTTACATTGAACAGGTCATAACAAGGAGGCTAGAGAAGAGGAATAAAATTGTTTGCCCGACAAATAGGTAAATGTTTGTTGTATTTCTTGGGTTTTTGATGATTTCATGAGCCGATTGGCTAGCCGCTTGGCTGTTTCTTTTTCTTTTTGGATTGATGAGGGCCATGGAGGCTATTTGAAATATCCCGAAGCTCCCAGTGCAGGGGAGGTTATGGTGAAATTTTTTGAAAATTTAGGGTGTTAGCCAAATTTTTGAATTTTTTTAAAAAGTTCTTAGAAACTGAAAAGTTGAAGAACTTAAGCCGTAAACAAAATACTGGAAGTTGAGTTGATTAGTTAAACAACTTTCGGCTTCGTTCCTTTTCGGGTACGAAAAGTTTTAAGTGGGGGAGATTGTAATAACCCAGAAATCCGAGCCAATTTAAAAAATTTATTTTGGCAATTTTAATAAATTTTGAATATTTAAAATGAATTATTTTAAATAATAACGACGAGAAATTTATTTTGAATAGAATTAAAACGTGTATATTTATTTGAATCATCGTTAGAATATAAATATTTTATTTTAATTATAAAAGGAATTGAAAATGGCGTGGTAGTTTGAAATTTCGATTTCAAAGTTCAAATGAATGTACAGGATTCAAATAAACCGGATTTTAGCGAAATTCCCGATCATTACAAATAAATTGTCGTTTTTGTATATAATGTCATGTTAGAATATTAAGGTCATTTTATTTAAAAATGTCATCTTTGTAAGATTATTACATTGAAATAAATATTTCATTTTTTTGTTAAGATTCTTACATTGAAAGGAATTAGACATATTAGGCCATTGGAAAGAATTAGATAAAAATATACATTTTTGGCCATTGAAAAGAGTTAGATAAAAATATACATTTTGGCCGTTAAAAAGAATTACACAAAAGATATAAAAAATTAATATTCTTATTATCGATTAGTAACAATAAAAAGATTAGAAATAAAAGTTCACATTTTTATGTAGTATTGTTTTCATTAAAAAGAATAGAATTAAAAACAAACATGTATATGTAATACTATTCTCATTAAAAAGAATAGGATTAAAAGATTGTATTTTTATGTGATATGTTTTTGTAACAACCCGAAAATCTGGGCCAGTTTAAAATTTTTATTTTGGCGATTTTAGCGAGTTTTGATTATTTAAAATGAATTATTTTAAATAATATCGACGAGAAATTGTTTTTGAATATAATTCGAACGTATATATTATACGCGTCGTCGTTAGAATATAAATATTTATATATAATTATAAATAGAATTGAAAATGGCGCGGTAGTTCGATAATTCGATTTCAAACTTCAATTGAATGTACCGGGTGCAAAACAATCCGGATTTTAGTGAAACAAAAAATAATGGAATCTAATTGATAATATCTTTCCAACGAATCCGAATAATCAAAATTTCATAGCGGGGATTAAAAGATATGTCCAGTTGAAAGTTCTGAATAGTCGTTATGGAATTCAGGCCCTTAAAAATGGACATTTTGCAAACGACCTCGGATTTCGACGAAACCAGTTTTGTTGGGTCCGTGGTGTCAGGTTATTGCTAGATTCCAAATTTCATAATTTTTCGAATCAATATGTGAGCGTGGCATAGGAAAACGTGTTTTGACCATTTCAGTTGATTTTAATCGACTGGAAATTGGCCATTTTTCCAACGGCCTCAGAATTCGACGAAACTAGTTTTGTTAGGACCGTATCGTCAATACGAAGCTAGAAAATATTTTTTCTGGAATTTTTCTAGTTAGTATGTGACCCCGGTAATTTGAAATGTGCGTTTAAAATTCAATATGGTGATTTAAATGAAAATTCAAAAGGAAACTGATTGTAACGATCAAATCAGCTTGCGATACATATCCCATTGTGTTCGGAATGGGGGTAAAACGCTATGGACGACAGGCGGTGGGCCTCGTTTCGAGGTCGTGTGTAAAAGTCAACCTATTTGCAAAAATAATAATTAAATAATATAAAAAAAAATATAATTCTCTCCCTCCCTTTATCTTCATTGGCCCCCCCACGTTCGTTATAATTCGCAACAGGAAGAAAAAAAAAAGAAAAAAAAACAAAACCCTAAAAACAAATCGAGACCCGCCGCCCCCCCCCTCGTCTGGACGCCGACGAAGAGCCGCCCTCCCCCTCAGGCGAACGCCGCCGAAGACAAGCCATCTCCCCCCTCCATCGACGAAGACCCGAAGCCCCCCCCAGATCGCGATCGCCGACGACCTCTTCTCCCCCCTCGCTCGCGACACTGAAACCGCCGACGAACTGCGAAGTTCTTCCCCCCCTGTAAGTATTTCCTTTTTTATTTATTTATTTATTTTATATAAACGTAAATTAAAAACTGAGATTTTAAAAGAAAGGAAAGACTGATTTTTGCTTTAGGTTTTTAAAAACAGAATTTTTTTTAAAAAAGAAAAGAAAACTGAATTTTTATTTTAAGTTATAAAAACTGTTTTTTTTTATTATAAAGTTTAAAACTGTTTTTTTTATAAAAGAGTTTTAAAAACAGAAATTTAAAATTGAAAACTGTTTGTTTTAAAAGGAAAATAAAAACAGAATTTTTAAAGAGTTAAAACTACATTTTTAAAAAAGATTTTAAAAACTGCATTTTGAATAAAAAAAACTGCATTTTGAATAAAAAAAACTGCATTTTGAAAAAGAATAAAAAAAAACTGCATTTTTTTTAAAAGGATAAAAACTGCATTTTTATAAAAGAGTTTTAAAAACTGTTTTGAAAAGAAAATTAAAACTGATTTTATGAAAGAATTAAAAACTGATTTTTATTTTTAAAAATTAGAAACTGAAATTTTAATTAAGTTAAAACTGATTTTGTTTTAGAAGTTAAAACTGAAATTTTAATTAAGTTAAAACTGATTTTGTTTTAGAAGTTAAAACTGATTTTATAAGATTTTAAAACTGATTTTAAAATAAAAGTAAAAACTGATTTTTAGAAAAAGGTTTGAACTTCAAAGACTAGATTTTTTATAAGGCGAAGGTAGGATTTTTATATGTTGAAAGTCGAAATAAAAATATAATTTTTATATGTTGAACTTCGAATTAAAAATATGATTTTTATATGTTGAACTTCGAATAAAAATATGATTTTTATATGTTGAACTTCGAATTAAAAATTCGATTTTTATATATTGAACTTTGAAATAAAAATTCGATTTTTATATATTGAACTTTGAAATAAAAATTCGATTTTTATAGATTGAACTTTGAAATAAAAATTCGATTTTTATATATTGAACTTTGAAATAAAAATTCGATTTTTATAGATTGAACTTTGAAATAAAAATTCGATTTTTATATATTGAACTTTGAAATAAAAATTCGATTTCTATATATGGAATAGCAAACTAAAAAATTCGATTTTTATATATTGAATAGCAAAGTAAAAATTCGACTTTTATATATGTAGTGGCTACGGTCAACGAAGGTGACAAAAAGGCGAGTTGGCGAAGACTTCTGCAATAGAAGTGCCGGGGAGCTAGGATAGCTATAAGTGAGAACTTCTCACCTTTCAATTTAATTTTCTAGTTATATATATATATATACTAGGATGCAGACGGTGCTTAGTAGCACCCGACACAATCGTCCACAGACCATGGACTTGTTTGTTTGGTTGCATAGATTAGTTGGATTATTTGTTTGAATTGTTTGGTGATATGAAATTGATTTGATTGATGTGTGAATGGCGTGGGCCTTCACTAGACCGGGGATAAGGCTAGGCCTCGTCCCGTTTCTAGTATCGTGCCGTTATGCCGCCGAAATTTTCTAAAATATGTTAGAAAAATAAAAATATCATTTTATTTAAAGAATGAATTGAATAGAAGTTCATATGTTGGAATAAAATGTTTTGTCGTTAAAAATATAATTTTTAACGTGAATGTGAATAAATAAATATTCATTTACAAACCAGACGGTTTGTTTATGTACACCTATTTGAATGACGTTGATTGGGTCGATAAATTTTACACATCGCCTAACTGCACAAATAAAATATGTGTTTGATTGTTTGAAACCCCACACGGGTGTTAGGATGAAATTTGAAGTTCACTCATCCTGATTGATTAAATATGTCGATCGATTGATTGACATGCTGTTGTAAGCGTTAGATATCTATATTTGATGCTTATACAGTGTAGTGCACTTTGGTTGATGGTTGATTATTTTCAATGTTATTATATACATGTGTTATATGAAAATCCATATAATTAACTTTATATGGTAATTGATTGGGCCTCATTCCAATTTGAAAAATAAAGAATATTATAAAATAAAAGTTCATTTGTTGACAGTACTCATCCATTGAGATTGGTCATGTGTTGAACGAAATATTTTGATAATAACAACTATTTTGAAAAAGAAATATTTGAAATAGAATATTTGAAAATAGAAATTTATGAAGCCGTGTTGATTAGATTGACGCCATTTTGACGTGAACGATATTTATATCGATTTTAACGATTTCGAAATGAAATGAATTGAAAACGATTTCGAAATGAATTGAATTGAAAACGAATTCAAATTGAATCGAAAGTGAATTGAAATGAATTCAAATTGAACTGAAATTTGAATTGAATAGAAATGAATTTTAAAACGAATTTATAAAGAAGAATTCAATTTTGATTTGAATTGAAAAGAAAGTTGAAATAGCTTTTGAAACGATTTTAAAACTATTTATATAATTCGTTTTAAATAGAAATCGACGAAATATATATTATATATATTATATATAATATAATGGCCTGAATAGAACGCGCCGCGCCGCGGCAGTTCGCGAATTTCGACCATTTATTTCAAACGGACATTACGGGAGATCCGACCGTCGGATTCTCCTAAAACCGGAACCGTTGGGTTCGTATCGAAAAGAGCTTTCTAACGAATATTAGAAATTTGAAATCTAACGGTTGGATTTGGAATTATGTCCAAATCAAATTCGAAAAAGGTCGCTGTAAGTGCAGTTCGATGGCCATTGATGGAAATCGACTGTACGGGCCTTGATAAAATTATTAAAAATAGTAATAATTTGTGTAAAATCATAAGAAATGATTTAGAAAGAATTGGGATGAAAAACTCCCTATTTGAAAAGATAAAAATAGATTTTTATCGAAATGAACTAGTTTTGAACTAGAATTAAAATTCTATTTATTTTTAAAATAAATAAATTGAATTAGAAAAGGGTTTTAAAAATAACCAGAATATCCAATGATTGCATTGGAGTGGATTTGAATCGAAATTGTCTTCGGAATATTTCGATGTTGGAATTCGTGATTATACATGTGTTGTTATGGAAATTTGAAAGATATATTTGTATCGTTATTTCCAATACGACATTTGTTAATCGTAGAATTTGATATTGAATATAAGCCGATATATTTTCTATTCAGAGCCTTATATTGAATATCAAATGTGATTTGGGTTTGTCGTGAATGGTGTCTTCACTAACACTGTTCTTGAACCCAGTTGAGAAATGATTAAATCTTTTTATTTAGATTTAATGAAGTGTACCAATTAAATGATATTTAATTGGAATTGAATTGATATTGATTTTTGGGTTTATCGTGAACAGTGTTTTAAATAACACTCGTTCTTTAATCCGATCATTAATGAAATGTGATTTTGGGTTATCGTGAACGGTATCTTCAATAATACAGTTCTTAGACCTAAAGGAGTTAAGAGAATCAGAAACTAACTGGAGATTAGTTAAGTTGAATAGTTTCCGAGGTATTGATCTGATGTTGGTTTCGGCCTTCGGGATTAATACTTAGGGAATTGCTCACTTGCTAATTTACAATTAGGGACTGATTGAAATGCGATGTGATTTTGGGTTTATCGTGAACCGTGTTTTAAATGACACTGATTCTTTAACCCAGTCACAGATTAAAACTAAGTGGAGTTTTAATGAATCTTTAATTAGATTGAAATGATCGAAAATGGAGTATCACCAGTTTTGCTCCAGGCGATAGTTAAATCTTTAATTAGATTTGAACGCGAAATGGTAATTGAATTTACCGATAACACTGTGGTGTTAGATATGAAGTACTACCAGTTTTACTTCATGGGATGAATAGGTTGGGATCGGGAAATTAAAACAAATGATTACTTCGGTAAGGTTCGTTAATCTCGACTAGTTGAATCGAAATTCAAATGAAGAATAAATTCAAGGAATTTATCTTGGATAAAATTAATGGGAACATTTCCCTATGAATGTGAAATTTAGAAACTAACTGTCGGTTGGCCAAGCAGAATGGTTTTCTGGATATTGATCTGATGTTGGTTTCGGCCTTCGGGGTTAATATTTGGGGAATTATTCTCTTGATTAATTTACGGTTAGTGACTAATGAATTGGAATGAGGCGTATGTTGTGTTTGTGTAACACTTATTTAAATATACGCGAGTTATTCGGAAAGACCGGGTTTATCCCATTCTGAATAACTGATACGACGATAAGTCGAAGATGAAGACGATGGTCGAAGACCGGAGGTCTTCACGTCGTTTGGGTGATAACTGATGATCTTGATTGGGCTGTACACCCAAGAAGATGGAAACAGTTAGTGATCGTCCAGACGTACTTGGAGATCGATGGATTTGCGGGGTACTAGGTGCCTCCGGTTTCGTTCAGACCCAGAACGAACTTGTAAATGGACTGTGTGTCTGACATTGGATTTTAGTCTGTGTGGTTGATTTCTATTAAATATATATCTGTTTGGCGGCGGAGAATTTATTCTCTTGCTTAACGCCCTTCTCTGAGACGTACGAGCTCAGGGGTTATATATTGATGGATATCAAACGCATGGAGTGAATTGCCTGTGTGGCATGCCTAAGTGGCAATTGATCGAGGCTTCTGTTGAAAAGCAAAGTCTTGTGGTGATGATCAAAGCAAGGCCTTTGTGGCGTAGCTTTGTGTAACGTTTCCTTCGCGTGTTTCACACCCGGTATGAACCAAAAACGGGAGAGGACGTCAGGGAGGGCATGCATTTCTTTCTAGCTAGAAGTGGCGTCAGTGGTTTTACACGCCCTGACGAGTTTGACTTATGTGGTTGTTGCTGTTGCGAGGCGCCTCGGTTATATCGGTTTCGGCCGATGCATTCTGGTCGGCTGACGGACCAGACTTTCACCCCATAGGGTGGGGAGACGCATGTTCAGGCATTTTAAT
The DNA here is from genome assembly GCA_030737875.1 of Allium sativum. Lineage (NCBI taxonomy): Eukaryota > Viridiplantae > Streptophyta > Magnoliopsida > Asparagales > Amaryllidaceae > Allium > Allium sativum. Next base: position 822,615,850 of record CM060919.1, on the reverse strand, counting down.
CCACATCGGTGGACCGGCCCTGAGGATCCAAGGGCCCACCTGAGTCTGGGTCCTGAGGCTCGGGCTAGACAGTCTCGAATCGGTTGAGGACTATCTTTTGCCTCGGTTCATAGACGGAAATCCAATTTCCAAATACGTGACATTTGCGGCTTTATTTGTAAACCTATATATGGCGACATGATATATGGTACCCATGCCGCCTATGATTGATACTTATGATTTGAAGTTGTTTTATACACTATGCACTTACTATAGTATCAAATTGATTTGATTTAAAACGTATCAAGCATTCTTTGGCTGTTATAAGGGAAAACCCTATCCCCCGGCTTGCGTTGCATTGTGTGATAGGACTTGGGTCTTATAACAGCTTCATTTTTCTTTATTTAGCATTGCGCTGTTTGTTTTATGCACTGGTATTCTTGGGAGGAAACCCGTTCCGTGTTATACGGCGTGGTCCCTTGATTTACCTAATGATTTAAAATAAAGATTAATAACTGTTTTAGTTCTCACACCAGTCCCATGACTGACCTGGAGTTTATTGTTTTAACCTAAACTCTGGGTGCCCTTATTTTGACACGGGCAGCTAGTAGTTTCGGTTTTGCAGATTTATATTCACAGGATCCTGGTTTACAGCTGGAACGATATCCGGAAAGCTTTGTATCCGTATATCTCATTCTAGTTGTGTATTGTATTATTTTCCGCTGCTATGTATTTAAATGTAATTTAAATCTCTGATATTTCTGTGTAATATTTATTCGTTTATACTCTGTATATTCTTGTAATCTGATGCATTGTTGTAATATACAATGAGATGTTCTTCTGTATGCGTTCTGTTGTGGTTTGTTCTCGAACTATCCATCGCTTTCCTTTACGGGGAAGTTACGGGTCTTTACAGTTGGTATCAGAGCTTTGGTTTACAAAGCTAGAGAACAAGGCACATTAGAAACATACGAAAGAATTCATCAGATATTGGATTAGCAATATCCAATGAGAATGACTCGTTAGAGATGGGATCAGTAGTATCCTAGAACGAGTGTAAAGAGTATATTTTTAAGGTGAAAACAAATTTTGTTTTGAAAATTTAAAATCAATTATTCGTAGTTGATTATCTATTTATATTGATTTGGACAGTCCAGTATATAAAGAATTTGCATATACGCCTTGCAAACGTATATTCGAAGTTTTAATATACCGGGTAGATATAGAACCGCACTCTAGTAGCCCGACAATGTTCTGATGGTGGTTCGAAACATCATCAGCATTTATTTTCGAGTGACGAAGGTGTGATTTCTATATATTTCCATTAGACTGGTGTGAGAACCAAAATTAGATAGGGCCTATTGTTGTGATTTGGCATTAAAAACATGATTTTTGGTATATGTATCAAATTATGAATTTGAAACTCTAATTCACTAATTGATTGATGTTTGTGTTGTTTGTTTAGTTGTTTGATAATTTTGAACCATTATGCCTAATTGGATCGAATATTGAACTATATTGAAAATTGGTCGCATTTGCTTGCATATACATATATATCATTGAACAGGTCATAGCAAGGAGGCTAGAGCAGAGAATAAAATTTGTTTGCCCGACAAATAGGTACATGTTTATTACATAATTTACTGTTTTGTTTGGGTGATGATGATTTTATGAGCCTATTGGCTAGCCGCTTGGCTTTTTCTTTTTCTTTTTGAGATCTGAAGGACCGGGGAAGCTATTTGAAATTCCCCGATGCTCCCATTGCAGGGGAGGTTATGGCGAAATTTTTCAAAAATTTAGGGTGTTAGCCAAATTTTTGAAATTTTAGAAATTCTCAGAAACTGAAAAGTTGGAGAATGGAAGCCAGGTCGAGCGTAGTGTTGAATAATCAAACCACTTTCGACTTTGTTCCTTTTCGAGGACGAAAAGTTTTAAGTGGGGGAGATTGTAACAACCCGAAAATCTGGGCCAGTTTAAAATTTTTATTTTGGCGATTTTAGCGAGTTTTGATTATTTAAAATGAATTATTTTAAATAATATCGACGAGAAATTGTTTTTGAATATAATTCGAACGTATATATTATACGCGTCGTCGTTAGAATATAAATATTTATATATAATTATAAATAGAATTGAAAATGGCGCGGTAGTTCGATAATTCGATTTCAAACTTCAATTGAATGTACCGGGTGCAAAACAATCCGGATTTTAGTGAAACAAAAAATAATGGAATCTAATTGATAATATCTTTCCAACAAATCCGAATAATCAAAATTTCATAGCGGGGATTAAAAGATATGTCCAGTTGAAAGTTCTGAATAGTCGCTATGGAATTCAGGCCCTTAAAAATGGACATTTTGCAAACGACCTCGGATTTCGACGAAACCAGTTTTGTTGGGTCCGTGGTGTCAGGTTATTGCTAGATTCCAAATTTCATAATTTTTCGAATCAATATGTGAGCGTGGCATAGGAAAACGTGTTTTGACCATTTCAGTTGATTTTAATCGACTGGAAATTGGCCATTTTTCCAACGGCCTCAGAATTCGACGAAACTAGTTTTGTTAGGACCGTATCGTCAATACGAAGCTAGAAAATATTTTTTCTGGAATTTTTCTAGTTAGTATGTGACCCCGGTAATTTGAAATGTGCGTTTAAAATTCAATATGGTGATTTAAATGAAAATTCAAAAGGAAACTGATTGTAACGATCAAATCAGCTTGCGATACATATCCCATTGTGTTCGGAATGGGGGTAAAACGCTATGGACGACAGGCGGTGGGCCTCGTTTCGAGGTCGTGTGTAAAAGTCAACCTATTTGCAAAAATAATAATTAAATAATATAAAAAAAAAATATAATTCTCTCCCTCCCTTTATCTTCATTGGCCCCCCCCACGTTCGTTATAATTCGCAACAGGAAGAAAAAAAAAAGAAAAAAAAAACAAAACCCTAAAAACAAATCGAGACCCGCCGCCCCCCCCCCCCTCGTCTGGACGCCGACGAAGAGCCGCCCTCCCCCTCAGGCGAACGCCGCCGAAGACAAGCCATCTCCCCCCTCCATCGACGAAGACCCGAAGCCCCCCCCAGATCGCGATCGCCGACGACCTCTTCTCCCCCCTCGCTCGCGACACTGAAACCGCCGACGAACTGCGAAGTTCTTCCCCCCCTGTAAGTATTTCCTTTTTTATTTATTTATTTATTTTATATAAACGTAAATTAAAAACTGAGATTTTAAAAGAAAGGAAAGACTGATTTTTGCTTTAGGTTTTTAAAAACAGAATTTTTTTTTAAAAAAGAAAAGAAAACTGAATTTTTATTTTAAGTTATAAAAACTGTTTTTTTTTATTATAAAGTTTAAAACTGTTTTTTTTATAAAAGAGTTTTAAAAACAGAAATTTAAAATTGAAAACTGTTTGTTTTAAAAGGAAAATAAAAACAGAATTTTTAAAGAGTTAAAACTGCATTTTTAAAAAAGATTTTAAAAACTGCATTTTGAATAAAAAAAACTGCATTTTGAATAAAAAAAACCGCATTTTGAAAAAGAATAAAAAAAAACTGCATTTTTTTTTAAAAGGATAAAAACTGCATTTTTATAAAAGAGTTTTAAAAACTGTTTTGAAAAGAAAATTAAAACTGATTTTATGAAAGAATTAAAAACTGATTTTTATTTTTAAAAATTAGAAACTGAAATTTTAATTAAGTTAAAACTGATTTTGTTTTAGAAGTTAAAACTGAAATTTTAATTAAGTTAAAACTGATTTTGTTTTAGAAGTTAAAACTGATTTTATAAGATTTTAAAACTGATTTTAAAATAAAAGTAAAAACTGATTTTTAGAAAAAGGTTTGAACTTCAAAGACTAGATTTTTTATAAGGCGAAGGTAGGATTTTTATATGTTGAAAGTCGAAATAAAAATATAATTTTTATATGTTGAACTTCGAATTAAAAATATGATTTTTATATGTTGAACTTCGAATAAAAATATGATTTTTATATGTTGAACTTCGAATTAAAAATTCGATTTTTATATATTGAACTTTGAAATAAAAATTCGATTTTTATATATTGAACTTTGAAATAAAAATTCGATTTTTATAGATTGAACTTTGAAATAAAAATTCGATTTTTATATATTGAACTTTGAAATAAAAATTCGATTTTTATAGATTGAACTTTGAAATAAAAATTCGATTTTTATATATTGAACTTTGAAATAAAAATTCGATTTCTATATATGGAATAGCAAACTAAAAAATTCGATTTTTATATATTGAATAGCAAAGTAAAAATTCGACTTTTATATATGTAGTGGCTACGGTCAACGAAGGTGACAAAAAGGCGAGTTGGCGAAGACTTCTGCAATAGAAGTGCCGGGGAGCTAGGATAGCTATAAGTGAGAACTTCTCACCTTTCAATTTAATTTTCTAGTTATATATATATATACTAGGATGCAGACGGTGCTTAGTAGCACCCGACACAATCGTCCACAGACCATGGACTTGTTTGTTTGGTTGCATAGATTAGTTGGATTATTTGTTTGAATTGTTTGGTGAGATGAAATTGATTTGATTGATGTGTGAATGGCGTGGGCCTTCACTAGACCGGGGATAAGGCTAGGCCTCGTCCCGTTTCTAGTATCGTGCCGTTATGCCGCCGAAATTTTCTAAAATATGTTAGAAAAATAAAAATATCATTTTATTTAAAGAATGAATTGAATAGAAGTTCATATGTTGGAATAAAATGTTTTGTCGTTAAAAATATAATTTTTAACGTGAATGTGAATAAATAAATATTCATTTACAAACCAGACGGTTTGTTTATGTACACCTATTTGAATGACGTTGATTGGGTCGATAAATTTTACACATCGCCTAACTGCACAAATAAAATATGTGTTTGATTGTTTGAAACCCCACACGGGTGTTAGGATGAAATTTGAAGTTCACTCATCCTGATTGATTAAATATGTCGATCGATTGATTGACATGCTGTTGTAAGCGTTAGATATCTATATTTGATGCTTATACAGTGTAGTGCACTTTGGTTGATGGTTGATTATTTTCAATGTTATTATATACATGTGTTATATGAAAATCCATATAATTAACTTTATATGGTAATTGATTGGGCCTCATTCCAATTTGAAAAATAAAGAATATTATAAAATAAAAGTTCATTTGTTGACAGTACTCATCCATTGAGATTGGTCATGTGTTGAACGAAATATTTTGATAATAACAACTATTTTGAAAAAGAAATATTTGAAATAGAATATTTGAAAATAGAAATTTATGAAGCCGTGTTGATTAGATTGACGCCATTTTGACGTGAACGATATTTATATCGATTTTAACGATTTCGAAATGAAATGAATTGAAAACGATTTCGAAATGAATTGAATTGAAAACGAATTCAAATTGAATCGAAAGTGAATTGAAATGAATTCAAATTGAACTGAAATTTGAATTGAATAGAAATGAATTTTAAAACGAATTTATAAAGAAGAATTCAATTTTGATTTGAATTGAAAAGAAAGTTGAAATAGCTTTTGAAACGATTTTAAAACTATTTATATAATTCGTTTTAAATAGAAATCGACGAAATATATATTATATATATTATATATAATATAATGGCCTGAATAGAACGCGCCGCGGCAGTTCGCGAATTTCGACCATTTATTTCAAACGGACATTACGGGAGATCCGACCGTCGGATTCTCCTAAAACCGGAACCGTTGGGTTCGTATCGAAAAGAGCTTTCTAACGAATATTAGAAATTTGAAATCTAACGGTTGGATTTGGAATTATGTCCAAATCAAATTCGAAAAAGGTCGCTGTAAGTGCAGTTCGATGGCCATTGATGGAAATCGACTGTACGGGCCTTGATAAAATTATTAAAAATAGTAATAATTTGTGTAAAATCATAAGAAATGATTTAGAAAGAATTGGGATGAAAAACTCCCTATTTGAAAAGATAAAAATAGATTTTTATCGAAATGAACTAGTTTTGAACTAGAATTAAAATTCTATTTATTTTTAAAATAAATAAATTGAATTAGAAAAGGGTTTTAAAAATAACCAGAATATCCAATGATTGCATTGGAGTGGATTTGAATCGAAATTGTCTTCGGAATATTTCGATGTTGGAATTCGTGATTATACATGTGTTGTTATGGAAATTTGAAAGATATATTTGTATCGTTATTTCCAATACGACATTTGTTAATCGTAGAATTTGATATTGAATATAAGCCGATATATTTTCTATTCAGAGCCTTATATTGAATATCAAATGTGATTTGGGTTTGTCGTGAATGGTGTCTTCACTAACACTGTTCTTGAACCCAGTTGAGAAATGATTAAATCTTTTTATTTAGATTTAATGAAGTGTACCAATTAAATGATATTTAATTGGAATTGAATTGATATTGATTTTTGGGTTTATCGTGAACAGTGTTTTAAATAACACTCGTTCTTTAATCCGATCATTAATGAAATGTGATTTTGGGTTGTCGTGAACGGTATCTTCAATAATACAGTTCTTAGACCTAAAGGAGTTAAGAGAATCAGAAACTAACTGGAGATTAGTTAAGTTGAATAGTTTCCGAGGTATTGATCTGATGTTGGTTTCGGCCTTCGGGATTAATACTTAGGGAATTGCTCACTTGCTAATTTACAATTAGGGACTGATTGAAATGCGATGTGATTTTGGGTTTATCGTGAACCGTGTTTTAAATGACACTGATTCTTTAACCCAGTCACAGATTAAAACTAAGTGGAGTTTTAATGAATCTTTAATTAGATTGAAATGATCGAAAATGGAGTATCACCAGTTTTGCTCCAGGCGATAGTTAAATCTTTAATTAGATTTGAACGCGAAATGGTAATTGAATTTACCGATAACACTGTGGTGTTAGATATGAAGTACTACCAGTTTTACTTCATGGGATGAATAGGTTGGGATCGGGAAATTAAAACAAATGATTACTTCGGTAAGGTTCGTTAATCTCGACTAGTTGAATCGAAATTCAAATGAAGAATAAATTCAAGGAATTTATCTTGGATAAAATTAATGGGAACATTTCCCTATGAATGTGAAATTTAGAAACTAACTGTCGGTTGGCCAAGCAGAATGGTTTTCTGGATATTGATCTGATGTTGGTTTCGGCCTTCGGGGTTAATATTTGGGGAATTATTCTCTTGATTAATTTACGGTTAGTGACTAATGAATTGGAATGAGGCGTATGTTGTGTTTGTGTAACACTTATTTAAATATACGCGAGTTATTCGGAAAGACCGGGTTTATCCCATTCTGAATAACTGATACGACGATAAGTCGAAGATGAAGACGATGGTCGAAGACCGGAGGTCTTCACGTCGTTTGGGTGATAACTGATGATCTTGATTGGGCTGTACACCCAAGAAGATGGAAACAGTTAGTGATCGTCCAGACGTACTTGGAGATCGATGGATTTGCGGGGTACTAGGTGCCTCCGGTTTCGTTCAGACCCAGAACGAACTTGTAAATGGACTGTGTGTCTGACATTGGATTTTAGTCTGTGTGGTTGATTTCTATTAAATATATATCTGTTTGGCGGCGGAGAATTTATTCTCTTGCTTAACGCCCTTCTCTGAGACGTACGAGCTCAGGGGTTATATATTGATGGATATCAAACGCATGGAGTGAATTGCCTGTGTGGCATGCCTAAGTGGCAATTGATCGAGGCTTCTGTTGAAAAGCAAAGTCTTGTGGTGATGATCAAAGCAAGGCCTTTGTGGCGTAGCTTTGTGTAACGTTTCCTTCGCGTGTTTCACACCCGGTATGAACCAAAAACGGGAGAGGACGTCAGGGAGGGCATGCGTTTCTTTCTAGCTAGAAGTGGCGTCAGTGGTTTTACACGCCCTGACGAGTTTGACTTATGTGGTTGTTGCTGTTGCGAGGTGCCTCGGTTATATCGGTTTCGGCCGATGCATTCTGGTCGGCTGACGGACCAGACTTACACCCCATAGGGTGGGGAGACGCATGTTCAGGCATTTTAATCCACATCGGTGGACCGGCCCTGAGGATCCAAGGGCCCACCTGAGTCTGGGTCCTGAGGCTCGGGCTAGACAGTCTCGAATCGGTTGAGGACTATCTTTTGCCTCGGTTCATAGACGGAAATCCAATTTCCAAATACGTGACATTTGCGGCTTTATTTGTAAACCTATATATGGCGACATGATATATGGTACCCATGCCGCCTATGATTGATACTTATGATTTGAAGTTGTTTTATACACTATGCACTTACTATAGTATCAAATTGATTTGATTTAAAACGTATCAAGCATTCTTTGGCTGTTATAAGGGAAAACCCTATCCCCCGGCTTGCGTTGCATTGTGTGATAGGACTTGGGTCTTATAACAGCTTCATTTTTCTTTATTTAGCATTGCGCTGTTTGTTTTATGCACTGGTATTCTTGGGAGGAAACCCGTTCCGTGTTATACGGCGTGGTCCCTTGATTTACCTAATGATTTAAAATAAAGATTAATAACTGTTTTAGTTCTCACACCAGTCCCATGACTGACCTGGAGTTTATTATTTTAACCTAAACTCTGGGTGCCCTTATTTTGACACGGGCAGCTAGTAGTTTCGGTTTTGCAGATTTATATTCACAGGATCCTGGTTTACAGCTGGAACGATATCCGGAAAGCTTTGTATCCGTATATCTCATTCTAGTTGTGTATTGTATTATTTTCCGCTGCTATGTATTTAAATGTAATTTAAATCTCTGATATTTCTGTGTAATATTTATTCGTTTATACTCTGTATATTCTTGTAATCTGATGCATTGTTGTAATATACAATGAGATGTTCTTCTGTATGCGTTCTGTTGTGGTTTGTTCTCGAACTATCCGTCGCTTTCCTTTACGGGGAAGTTACGGGTCTTTACAGTTTTAAATAAAAAGAATAGATTTAAAGTTACATCTTTATTTACATTTTAGTTGTGAATAAAAAGAATAAATTTGATGTGACACCTTTATTTACATTTTAGATGTAAATAAAAAGATCAGATTAAAAGTTACATTTTTATTTACATTTTAGAGGTAAATAAAAAGACTTGATTAAAAGGGACATTTTGATTTACATTTAGAAGTAACAAAAAGAGTAGATTAGAATGTTATATTTTTATTGTCAGATTAGAGACAATAAAAAGATTAGATTCAAAAGTTATATTTTTATTTACATTTTAGATGTAAATAAAAGAATAGATTTTAAAGTTACATTTTTGTTGACATTTTAAATGTAATAAAAAGGATAGAATCAAAAGTTATATTTTTATTATCTTTCTAGGGACAATAAAAAGAGTAAAATTAAAAGTGAGATTTTATTTACACTTTAGATGTAAATAAAAACATAGATTAAAAAAAAGTGACATTTGTATTTATATTTTAAATGTAAATAAAAACCATGGATTAAACAGTTTTATTTTCGTTTACATTTTAGATGTAAATAAATGATAGAATAAAAGTGACATTTTTATCCTCATTTTAGATGCGATAAAAAGAGTAGAAATAAAAGTGACGTTTTTATCGTCATTTTAGATGCGATAAAAAGAATAAATTTTAAAATTACATTTTCTATGTAATTAAAGAATGAAAGGAAAATTTACATTTTTCAATATAAGTAAAGATGAAATAAAAGATTACATTTTTCAGTGTAATAAAAAATTGAATAAAGGACTACATTTTTCAATGTAATAAAAGCTTGAATAAAACATAACATTTTTCAGTGTAATAAAAGATTCAATAAAAACACTACAATTTTCAATGTAATAAAAGATGAAATAAAAAGATTACATTTTGCAATAGTGTAATAAAGGAATAGGAAAAAAGGGTTTACAATTTTATGTAATATAAAAGGTTCACATTTTTATGTAATGTAAACCTCATTATTAATGTAATAAATGAAATTTAAAAATGTCGTGTTTTAAATTATAAAGACATGTTTACCTTATAAACCTCATTTCTAATGTACGAAATAAAATTAGAAAATAGTTCATGTTTTAAAAATAAAGCATGGTTACATTAAAAATCACATTTTTAATGTAAAGAAAGAGAATATAAAAATATTCATCGTTTGAAACAGAAATAATAGACAATAAAAATTTACATTTATATTGTCATAATGTACATTTTTTTGAAATAGACTTCTGTTCATTAAAAATAAATTGAATACGAAGTGTAGAAAATTATTTAAAGAATAAATAATTTGAAATCGTCGAACGAGTAAATTATATTTATATGCATATAAATATAAATTAAAATAAAACGAATCGCGCTGCTGTAGTTCGCGATTTGAAATTGTAACTTCAAATGATTATACCGAAAGATCCAACCATCGGATTTTACCAAAACTAGAACCGTTAGGACCGCTTTGGGAAGATCTTTCCACCGATATAAACTTTGTTAAAATCCAACGGTTAGATTTCAAGATAAATGTAAATTAAATTATGATAAAAACAGCGCCAGGGGGGCCCATTAACCCGTAGCGTCGTTGAATTAGATTGAGCTATTTTTATATAAATAAAATAGCGATAAATCATTATTAAATACTAATAACGATATGAAATGATTTTAAAATATATATATATGCGAGGATCATTTGAAAAGTCCGAGTTTAATCTCATTTCAACTGATTATACGATGATCTAAGTCGAAGATTTGAAGATGGTGATTGAAGACCGACAATCTTCACATCGAATGGATGAGTTGCTACTGATACCCATGATTGGAGTAGCTACCTTGAAAGGGCTACAGTGGTGGCCGTCCGGACGTACTTGTTGATTGTCCGGATATGCAGGCACCTCACTTCCGTATTGGACATATGGGACGAGGAATAAGGTGACTCCGGTTGCGTTCAAACCCAGAACGGACTTGTAAATGGATATGTATCTGACGTTGGAGTTCATTTCATGTAAATTAAATCGATTTCTATCTAATGTATATTCGTTTGGTGGCGGAGAATTTATTCTCTTGCTTAACACCCTCAGAGGGTATATATGGATAATTATTGATCGCATGGCGTGAATTGTCAATGTGGCACGCCAAGATGCAAATGATCAAGGCTTTTTTTGAAAAGCAGGCCTTGTGGTTGATGATCAAAGCATAGCATGTTTAGGCGTAGCTTTGGGTATAGCGTGACTTCGCGAGCCTCACACCCCGGTATGAGTCAAAAACGGGATCTGGACCGTAGGGAGTGCACACGTTTCTTTATAGCTAAAAGTGGTGTCAGCGATTTACCAGCCCTGACATTTTTACTTATGTGGATGATGGATTATGAGGTACCTCGGTTTTATAGGTTGTTAGTGGCCATATTAGAGAATCAAAAGAACCGGGAAACGTGTGTCCAGGAATTGCCAATCCACTAGCGTTATTTGTGGATCGGCACTACCGCATCCATGGGTTCACTGCGGAGAATCCTAAGGCATTTGCTAGAGTGTCTCGAATCGGGGAGGACGATCCCTAGCCTCGATTCATGATGGAAACCAAATCTCCAATACGACATTACGGTTTTGATTGTAAGCTTATATACGACGACATAGTAGGATGGGGTACTATGTCGTTTATGATTGAAATTGTTTTTGAAACATATATTGTAATAACCCGGAAAATCTGGGCCAGTTTAAAATATTTATTTTGGCAATTTTAGCGAACTTTGAATATTTAAAATAGATTATTTTAAATAATATCGACGAGAAAATTTATTTTGAATATAATAGAACGTATATATTATATATGTCGTCGTTAGAATATAAATAATTATATATAATTATAAATGGAATTGAAAATGGCGCGGTAGTTCGATAATTCGATTTTAAACTTCAATTGAATGTACCGGGTGCAAAACAATCCGGATTTTGGCGAAACAGAAAACAATGGGATCTAATTGAGGATATCTTTCCAACGAATCCGACAAATTGAGATTTCATAACGGGAATCAAAAGATATGTCCAGTTGAAAATTCTGAATAGTCGCTATGGAATTCAGGCCCTTAAAAATGGGAATTTTGCAAACGACCTCGGATTTCGATGAAACCACTTTTGTTGGCTCCGTGATGACAATTTATTGCTAGGTTTCAAATTTCATAATTTTTCGAATCAATATGTGAGCGTGGCAGAGGAAAATGCGTTTGACCAGTTTCAGTTGATTTTAATCGACTGGAAATTGGCCATTTTTCAAACGGTCTCAGAATTCGACGAAACTAGTTTTGTTAAGACCGTATCGTCAATACGAAGCTAGAAAATATTTTTCTGGAATTTTTCGAGTTAGTATGTGACCCCAGTAAATTGAAATGCGCGTTCAAATTCAATATATAGAGTTATATGTTGATTTTGACGAAAACTGATCGAAATGATCGAATCAGCTTACGATACATATCCCATTGTGTTCGGAATGGGGGTAATTAGCTATGAACGACAGGCGGTGGGCCTCGTTTTGAGGTCGTATGAAAAAGTCAACTTTTTGAAATTAAAAATAATATAATATATTTATATTTATTCTCTAACCCCCCCGGTTACTTTTCAAAATCAGAAGAAACAAAAAAAATCAATCATCGGCGCTGTAGCTCTAATCGCCCCTTCGTTCACCCTCGCGCCACCGCGCTCCTCCACCCACCACCTGCTGCCGCCCCCTCTCCTTCTTCCTCTCCTCCTCTCGATCCTCCCTCCAGTCTTCTCTCCCTCCTCTTCATACTGCTCCAAACCCCTTGTAGCCGCCGCCCTAGCCACGATCCGACCGGCGCCGCCATCGCACACACCCCCCCTGCGCCACCCCATCTCCGACACCCCTCCAAACTCCAGCGCCCCTCCCTCGTTTCCCCTCCGCCTCTCGCTTCTTTCTCCGATTAAAAACCGCCGATGATGGGATGCGTCCTGGTGTGGCTCCGGCCATCTGAGGAGGTGCAGATGATGAAGGGTTCGACGGATATTCGTTTTTACAGAGAAAGGTATTTCTTTTTACTTTTCTTTTACTATTTAAATCATTTAAAAATCCGAATTTATACTATATAAATCAGTTTTAATTTATAGAAAAGAAAACACATTTTATTTTTATAAAAAGAAATGATTTTTATTTGTTCATTGGCAAAAGAAAGAACGGATTTTTAAATTATATCAAAGTTTGAATTTTTACATAGAAAAGATTAAATTTTTAAAATAGAAAAGATTAGATTTTTAAAATAGAAAAGATTAGATTTTTAAAATAGAAAAGGCGAAATCTTTATATAGAGAATAGCGGTGTAAAAATTCGATTTTTATATATTGAATAGCAAAGTAAAAATTCGATTTTTATATATTGAATAGCAAAGTAAAAATTCGATTTTTATATATTGAATAGCAAAGTAAAAATTCGATTTTTATATATTGAATAGCATAGTAAAAATTCGATTTTTATATATTGAATAGCAAAGTAAAAATTCGATTTTTATATATTGAATAGCAAAGTAAAAATTCGATTTTTATATGTTGAATAGCGAAGTAAAAATTCGATTTTTATATGTTGAATAGCGAAGTAAAAATTCGATTTTTATATATTGAATAGCAAAGTAAAAATTCGATTTTTACATATGTAGTGGCTACGGGCGACGAAAGTGATAAGAGACGAGAACGACGAAGATTTCTACTTAAGTAGAATCGTGGAATTGTGATAGCTTTTGGTGAGAACTTCTCACTCTTCAATTTCTTTTTCTAGTTATATATATATACTAGGATGCAGACGGTATTTAGTAGCACCCGACACAATCGTCCACATACCATGGACTTGTTTGTTTGGCTGTGTAGTTGGTTAGATTATTTGGGTTGAATTGAATTGTTTGGTGAAATGAAATTGATTTGATTGATGTGTGAATGGCGTGGGCCTTCACTAGACCAGGGATAAGGCTAGGCCTTGTCCCGTTTCTAGTATCGTGCCGTTATGCCGCCAAAATTTTCTAAAATATGGTAGAGAAATAAAAATATCATTTTATTGAATAAGTGAACCGAATAGAATATTCATAGTTTGAATAAAATATTAATCGTTAAAAATATAATTTTTAACGTGAATGTGAATAAATAAATATTCATTTACAAACCGGACGGTTTGTTTATGTACACCTATTTGAAGGACATTGATTGGGACGATAAATTTTACACATCACCCAACTGCACAAATAAAATCTGTGTTTGATTGCTTGAAACCCCACACGGGTGTTGGGATGAAATTTGAAGTTCACTCATCCTGATTGATTAAATATGTCGATCGATTGATTGACAGGCTGTTATAAGCGTTAAATATCTATATTTGATGCTTACACAGTGTAGTGCACTTTGGTTGATGGTTGATTATTTTTCAATGCTATTATATACGTGTGATGTATGAAAATCCATATAATTAATATTATATGGTGATTGATTGGGCCTCATTCCAATTTAGAAAATAAAGAATATTATAAAATAAAGGTTCATGTGTTGACTGTACTCATCCGTTGAGATTAGTCATGTGTTGAACGAAATATTTTAACAATAAAATTTATATCTTTATCTTTATAAAATAAAGGTTCATGTGTTGACTGTACTCTTCCGTTGAGATTAGTCATGTGTTGAACGAAATATTTTAATAATAAAATTTACATCTTTATCATATATAAAATCAGAAACTAACTGGAAAATAGATAAGATGAGTGGTCTCCTGGATATTAATCTGATGTTGGTTTCGACCTTCGGGGCTAATATTCAGGGAATCGTTCTCTTACTAATTTACGGTTGGAGTCTGATTTAATATCAAACGATAGATACCTTAATTTTCATAAAATATATTAAATAACAAAAATAGTCACACGTGGACAGTACTCATTCGTTGAGATTAGTCGTGTGTTGACAAAAAGATATAGAGTCGTGTATTGAAAGAAATATAGATCCATTTGTGGAATATAAAGCTGTGTTGATTAGTGATGCGCTATTTTGACGTGAACGATATTTATATCGATTATATTCGTTTCTGAATTTAAAACGAAATTTGAATTGAAAAGAAAACGAATTTGAATTGAAAAGAAAATGAAATTGAATTGAAATTTGAATCGAATAGCAAACCAATTTGAAACGAATTGAATTTGATTTAATTAGAAGACGAATTGAATTTGATTTGAATAAAGAACGAATTGGATTTGAATAGAAAATGAATTGAATTTGATTTGAATAGAAAACGAATTTGATTTGAATTGAATTGAAAACGAATTCGAATTAAATTGAAAACGAATTGAAATGAATTCAAATTGAATTGAAATTTGAATTGAATAGAAATGAATTTTAAAAACGAATTTATAAGGAAAAATTCAATTTTGATTTGAATTGAAATGGAAGTTGAAATTGTTTTTGAAACGAATTTAAAACTATTTATAAATTCGTTTTAAATAAAAATCGACGAAATATATATTATATTATATATATATATATATAATATAATGGCCTGAATAGAACGCGCCGCGCCGCGGCAGTTCGCGAATTTTGACCATTTATTTCAAACAGACATTACGGGAGATCCGACTGTCGGATTCTCCTAAAACCGGAACCGTTGGGTTCGTATCGAAAAGATCTTTCTAACGAATATTAGCAATTCAAAATCTAATGGTTGGATTTGGAGATACGTCCAAATCAAATTTGGAAAAGGTCGCTGTAAGTGTAGTTCGATGGCCGTTGATGGAAATCGACTGTACGGGCCTTGATAAAATTATTAAAAATAGTAAATATTTGTGTAAAATCATAAGAAATGATTTAGGAAAAATTGGGATGAAAAACTCCATATTTGAAAAGATAAAAATAGATTTTTATCGAAATGAACTAGTTTTGAACTGAAATTAAAACCCATTTATTTTTAAATAAATAAATTGGGTTTAAAAAGGGGTTTTAAATAGTCGGAATTTCTAATATATTTGATGGAAATTAAATTAGAAGTGATTTGTGGGTTTATCGTGAACAGTGTTTTAAATAACACTTGTTCTTTAACCCGATAATAAATAGAATGTAATTTGGGTTTATCGTGAACTGTGTTTTAAACGACATTAGTTCTTTAACCCAGTAAAAGGAGTTTTAATGAATCTGCAATTAGATTGAAATGTGAATTGATAATTTAAATTATCAAATATGGAGAATGAGCGAGAATGGAGTATCACCAGTTTTGCTCCAAAGCGGTAGTTGAATCTTTAATTAGATTTGAACGTGAAATGGTAATTAAATTTACTGACAACACTGTGGTGTTAAATATGGAGTATTACCAGTTTTGCTTCATGGGATGAATAGGTTGGGATTGGGAAATAAAATAAATAATTACTTCGGTATGGTTCGCTAATCTCGACTAGTTTAGAAAACCATAATTTGGTTTGAAACGACATCCAAAGGAAGATTAAAGGATACATTTTAAAGAATTTATCTTGGATAAAATTAATGGGAACCTTTCCCTAGGAATGTGAAATTTAGAAACTAGCTGAAGGTTAGTTAAGAAGAATGGTTTCCTGGGTATTGATCTGATGTTGGTTTCGGCCTTCGGGGTTAATATTTGGGGAATTGCTCTCTTACTGATTTACGGTTAGCGACTAATGAATTGGAATGAGGCGTATGTTGTGTTTGTGTAACATTTGTTTTAATATACGCGGGTTGCTCGGAAAGTCCGGGTTTATACCCATTCTGAATAACCGATTCGACGATAAGTCGAAGATGAAGATGGTGGTTGAAGACCGAAAGTCTTCACATCGTTTGGCTAATTACTGACGATCCTGATTGGGCTGTACACCCAAGAGGATGGAAATAGTTGGTGGTCGTCCAGACGTACTTGGAGATCGATGGATATGCGAGGAAAGTGCCTCCGGTTTCGTTCAGACCCAGAACGAACTTGTAAATGGATTGTGTGTCTGACATTGGATTTTATTCTGTGTTGATTGATTTCTGTTAAATATATATCTGTTTGGCGGCGGAGAATTTATTCTCTTGCTTAACGCCCTTCTCTGAGACGTACGAGCTTAGAGGTTATATATCGATAGATATCAATCGCATGGCATGAATTGCCTGTGTGGCACGCTGAGTTGCATGGATCAAGGCTTCTGTTGAAAAGCAAAGTCTTGTGGTTGATGATCAAAGCACGGCCTTTGTGGCGTAGCTTTGTGTATAACGTGAATTCGCGAGCCTCACACCTCGGTATGAGTCAAAAAAGGGATACGGACCGTTGGGAGAGCACGACGTTTCTTTCTATCTTTGGTGGTGTTAGTGACTTACCAGCCCTGACATTTATATACTTTTCACCTTTGTGGTTGTTGGAATGAGGCGCCTCGATATTAGGTCTGTAAGGATCGGGAAACGTGTGTTCAGGAATTGCCAATCCTCTAACGTAAGTGAGGACCGGCCCAGCCGCATCCAGGGTTACCCAGAGTGTGTAGTCCTTAGGCATTTGCTAGAGTGTCTCGAAGCGGAGAGGAGCTTGCCCCTTGCCACGACTCATGACGGAAATCCAATTTCCAATACGTGTATTGCGGTTTTAATTGTATAACTAGTATGGCGACATGATATATGGTACCCATGCCGTCTATGATTTATATTTATGATTGAAACTGTTTTGACACTATACACTTATAATAGTATCAAATGATTTGTTTTAAACGTACCAAGCATGTTTGGCTATTATAAGGGAAAACCCTATCCTCCGGCTTGCGTTGCATTGTGTGATGGGACCTGGGTCTTATAATAGCTTCATTTTTCGAAAAATCATTGCGCTGTTTATTCTATGCACTGTTATTCTTGGGAGGAAACCCGTTCCGTGTTATACGGCGTGGTCTCTTGAATTACTCTCTTTTAAAATAAAGCTTTAAATAACTGTTTTAGTTCTGTCACCAGTCACATGACTGACCTGGAGTTTATTGTTTTAACCTAAACTCTGGGTGCCCCTATTTTCGACACGGCAGCTAGTAGTTTTGGTTTTGCAGATTTATATTCACAATATCCTGGTTTACAGCTGGAATGATATCCGGAAAGCTCTGTATCCGTTTATCACCTTCAGTTGTTCTTTGTAATATTTTCCGCTGCTATGTAATTTATTGTAATCTCTGATATTTATCGAATGTAATTTATTCATTTATACTCTGTATATTCTTGTATCTGATGGAATTGTTGTAATAACAATGAAATGTTCTTCCGTCTTCGTTCTGTTTTGTCTTGTCCTCACAGTAATTCGTTCTTTCTCATCTCTTCGGAGACCGGGGAAGTTCGGGTCGCTTTATATTTATATTCTAACGACGACGTATATAATATATACGTTCTATTAAAATTATGATCTTTATATAGTATAGATATTAAAAAAAATATGATCTTTATATAGTATAGATATTAAAAAAAATATTTTAAAAATAGAAGTATTTGAAATAGAAATATTTGTATAGGAAATATTTGAAAAAGAAATATTTGAATAGAATATTTGAAAATAGAAATATATGAAGCTGATCTCCCCCACTTAAAACTTTTCGTCCCCGAAAAGGAACAAAGTCGGAAGTGGTTTGATCTATTAACTCTACGTTCGATTTGGCTTCCATTCTCTAACTTTTCAGTTTCTGAGAATTTTCAAATTTTCAAAAATTTGGCTAACACCCTAAATTTTCGAAAAATTTCGCCATAACCTCCCCTGCACCGGGAGCCACGGGAAAATCCCGAAATTGCCATACAGGCCTTCTGATCTCAAAAAAGAAAAAGAAAAAGCCAAACGGCTAGCCAATAGGCTCATAAAATCATCATCACCCAAACAAAACAGTAAATTATAGTAAACATGTACCTATTTGTCGGGCAAACAAATTTTATTCTCTGCTCTAGCCTCCTTGCTATGACCTGTTCAATGTAAGTACTTGTATATGCAAGCAAATGCGACTAATTTTCAATACAATTCAATATTCGGTTCAATTAGGCTTAATGGTTCAAAATTATCAAACAAATAAACAAACAACACAACCATCAATCAATTAGTGAATTAGCATTTCAAATTCATAAATTTGATATATATACAAAAAATCATGTTTTTGATGCCACTTCACAACAATGTGTTCTAGCTATATTAGTTTTGGTTCTCACACCAGTCTAACGGAAATATATAGATATCACACCTTCGAAACACGAAAATAAATACTGGTGATGGCGCGTGTAACAACCCGTAAAATCTGGGCCAGTTTAAAATTTTTATTTTGGCAATTTTAGCGAATTTTGATTATTTAAAATGAATTATTTTAAATAATATCGACGTGAAATTTATTTTGAATATAATTCGAACGTATATATTATACGCGTCGTCGTTAGAATATAAATATTTATATATAATTATAAATAGAATTGAAAATGGCGCGGTAGTTCGATAATTCGATTTCAAACTTCAATTGAATGTAGCGGGTGCAAAACAATCCGGATTTTAGTGAAACCAAAAATGGTAGAATCTAATTGATAATATCTTTCCAACGAATCCGAAAAAATCGAAATTTCATGACAAGAATCAAAAGATATGTCCAGTTGAAAATCCTGAATAGTCGCTATGGGATTCAGGCCCTTAAAAATGGACATTTTGCAAATGACCTCGGATTTCGAAGAAACCAGTTTTGTTGGGTCCGTGATGTAAAGTTATTGCTAGGTTTCAAATTTCATAATTTTTCGAATCAATATGTGAGCGTGGCAAAGGAAAACGCGTTTGACCAGTTTCAGTTGATTTTAATCGACTGGAAAATGGCCATTTTTCAAACGGTCTCAGAATTCGACGAAACTAGTTTTGTTAGGACCGTATCGTCAATACGAAGCTAGAAAATGTTTTTCTGGAATTTTTCTAGTTAATATGTGGCCCCGGTAATTTGAAATGTACGTTTAAAATTCAATATAATGATTTAAATGTTAATTTAAATGAAAACTGATCGTAACAGTCGAGTTGGGTTACGCAGCATATCCCATTGTGTTCAGAATGGGGGTAATTAGCTAGGGGCGCCAGTCGTTGGGTTTGATTTCGTGTTAGAATGAAAAGGTCAACCATTTAGAAAATAAAATAATATAAAATAAATATATATATCCTCTCTCCCTTACCATTCTCTCTCTTCCTCAGAAAAAAAAAACGAAAAAAAAAAAAACAAAAACCCTTTTCCCCGATCGATCTCTTGCGCCGCCCTTTCATCCTCATCGTCGGAGCCCCAGCCTGCCTCACCGCCGCCACCAAGGACCACCGCACCCAGACCCTCCTCCTCTTCCCTCGCTCCTCTCGCTTAACCCCCCCCCAATTCGAACTTCAACCTCCCTCATCGGAAACCAGAGTTCGTCGCCACCATAGAAGCCACCGCCACCACTATAGGAGCCTGCGCCCTCCTTAGACCACCTCCGCCGGTTGTAGACTGCCCCCCCCTTCATTCGCTGAAAGCTGTAAGTTTTTTTTTTTTTTTTCTTTATTTTATTTTTTATTTTTAATTTCGATTTTAGATTTAGAAACTGATTTTGTATTTTTAAAAAGAAATGTAAACTGTTTTTTTTTAAAAGAATTTTAAAACTGTATTTTTTTAAAAGAAATGTAAACTGTTTTTTTTTAAAAGAATTTTAAAACTGTATTTTTTTAAAAGAAATGAAAACTGAATTTTTAAAAGAATTTTAAAAACTAATTTTTATTTTTAGATTTTAAATAAGAAAAGATTTAAACTTTAGAATAGAAAAATAGAATTTTTATATATTGAACTTCGATAGAAAAATAGAATTTTTATATATTGAACTTCGATAGAAAAATAGAATTTTTATATATTGAACTTCGATAGAAAAATAGAATTTTTATATATTGAACTTCGATAGAAAAATAGAATTTTTATATATTGAACATCGAAGTAAAAATATGATTTTTATATATTGAACATCGAAATAAAAATTCGATTTTTATATATTGAATAGCGAAGTAAAAATGTGATTTTTACGTATGTAGTGAAAGCAGCAACGAAGGTGACAAAAAGGCGGAACGACGAAGACTTCTGCAAAAGAAGTGCAGTGGAGTTAGGATAGCTATCGGTGAGAATTTCTCACCTTTCAATTTCTTTTCTAATTATATATATATACTAGGATGCAGACGGTGCTTAGTAGCACCCGACACAATCGTCCACAGACCATGGACTTGTTTGTTTGGTTGCATAGATTAGTTGAATTATTTGTTTGAATTGAATTGTTTGGTGAGATGAAATTGATTTGATTGATGTGTGAATGGCGTGGGCCTTCACTAGACCGGGTATAAGGCTAGGCCTCGTCCCGTTTCTAGTATCGTGCCGTTATGCCGCCGAAATTTTCTAAAAGTTTAGAAAAATAAAAATATCATTTTATTGTGTAAATGAATTGAATAGAAATTCATAGGTTGAAATAAAATGTTTTATCGTTAAAAATATAATTTTTAACGTGAAGTGAATAAAATAAATATGCATTTACAAACCAGACGGTTTGTTTATGTACACCTATTTGAAGGACATTGATTGGGTCGATAAATTTTACACATCGCCCAACTGCACAAATAAAACCTGTGTTTGATTGTTTGAAACCCCACACGGGTGTTAGGATGAAATTTGAAGTTCACTCATCCTGATTGATTAAATATGTCGATCGATTGATTGACAGGCTGTTATAAGCGTTAGATATCTATATTTGATGCTTATACAGTGTAGTGCACTTTGGTTGATGGTTGATTACTTTTCAATGCTATTATATGTGTGTAATGCATGAAAATCCATATAATTAACTTTATATGGTAATTGATTGGGCCTCATTCTAATTTGAAAAATAAAGAATATTATAAAATAAAAGTTCATGTGTTGACAGTACTCATTCATTGAGATTGGTCATGTGTTGAACGAAATATTTTGATAATAACAACTATTTTGAAAAAGAAATATTTGAAATAGAATATTTGAAAATAGAAATTTATGAAGCCGTGTATGGACGCCATTTTGACGTGAACGATATTTATATCGATTTGAAAACGATTTCGAAATGAATTGAATTGAAAACGATTTCGAAATGAATTGAATTGAAAACGATTTCGAAATGAATTGAATTGAAACCGAATTCAAAATGAATTGAAAACGATTTCGAAATGAATTGAATTGAAAACGATTTCGAAATGAATTGAATTGAAAACGATTTCGAAATGAATTGAATTGAAAACGAATTCAAAATGAATTGAAAACGATTTCGAAATGAATTGAATTGAAAACGATTTCGAAATGAATTGAATTGAAAACGATTTCGAAATGAATTGAATTGAAAACGAATTCAAATGGAATTGAAAGCGAATTGAAATGAATTCAAATTGAATTGAAATTCGAATTGAATAGAAATGAATTTTGAAACGAATTTATAAAGAAGAATTCAATTTTGCTTTGAATTGAAATGGAAGTTGAAATAGGTTTTGAAACGATTTTAAAACTATTTATATAATTCGTTTTGAATAGTAATCGACGAAATATATTATATATATATTATATATAATATAATGGCCTGAATAGAACGCGCCGCGCCGCGGCAGTTCGTGAATTTCGACCATTTATTTCAAACGGACATTTCGGGAGATCCAACCGTCGGATTCTCCTAAAACCGGAACCGTTGGGTTCGTATCGAAAAGAGCTTTCTAGCGAATGTTAGAAATTTGAAATCTAACGGTTGGATTTGGAATTATGTCCAAATCAAATTCGAAAAAGGTCGCTGTAAGTGCAGTTCGATGACCGTTGTTGGAAATCGGCTGTACGGGCCTTGATAAAATTATTAAAAATAGTAATAATTTGTGTAAAATCATAAGAAATGATTTGTGAAGATTTGGGATGAAAAACTCCATATTTGAAAAGATAAAAATAGATTTTTTATCGAAATGAACTAGTTTTGAACTAGAATTATAATTCTATTTATTTTTAAATAAATAAATTGAGTTTGAAAAGGGTTTTAAAAATAACCAGAATATCCAATGATTGCATTGGAGTGGATTTGAATCGAAATTGTCTTCGGAATATTTCGATGTTGGAATTCGTGATTATACAGATGTTGTTACGGAAATTTGAAAGATATATATTTATATCGTTATTTCCAATACGACATTTGTTAGTCGTAGAATTCGATATTGAATATAAGCCGATATATTTTCTATTCAGAGCCTTGTATTGAATATCGAATGTGATTTGGGTTTGTCGTGAATGGTGTCTTCACTAACACTGTTCTTGAACCCAGTTGAGAAAAGATTAAATCTTTTTATTTAGATTTAATGAAGTGTACTAATTAAATGACATTTAATTGAAATTGAATCGATATTGATTTTTGGGTTTATCGTGGACAGTGTTTTAAATAACACTCGTTCTTTAACCCGATGATTAATGAATGTGATTTTGGGTTTATCGTGAACCGTGTTTTTAAATGACACTGATTCTTTAACCCAGTCAAAGATTAAAACTAAGTGGAGTTTTAATGAATCTTTAATTAGATTGAAATAATCGAAATGGAGTATCACCAGTTTTGCTCCAGGCGATAGTTAAATCTTTAATTAGATTTGAACGTGAAATGGTAATTGAATTTACCAATAACACTGTGGTGTTAGATATGAAGTATTACCAGTTTTACTTCATGGGATGAATAGGTTGGGATTGGGAAATTAAAACAAATGATTACTTCGGTAAGGTTCGCTAATCCCGACTAGTTTGAATTGATATTCAAAAATGGATTAAAGAATAAATTCAAGGAATTTATCTTTGATAAAATTAATGGGAATCTTTCCCTATGAATGTGAAATTTAGAAACTAACTGTCGGTTGGCCAAGCAGAATGGTTTTCTGGATATTGATCTGATGTTGGTTTCGGCCTTCGGGGTTAATATTTGGGGAATTATTCTCTTGATTAATTTACGGTTAGTGACTAATGAATTGGAATGAGGCGTATGTTGTGTTTGTGTAACACTTTTATAATATATACGCGAGTTATTCGGAAAGACCGGGTTTATCCCATTCTGAATAACTGATACGACGATAAGTCGAAGATGAAGACGATGGTCGAAGACCGGAGGTCTTCACGTCGTTTGGGTGATAACTGATGATCTTGATTGGGCTGTACACCCAAGAAGATGGAAACAGTTAGTGATCGTCCAGACGTACTTCGGGATCGATGGATATGCGGGGTACTAGGTGCCTCCGGTTTCGTTCAGACCCAGAACGGACTTGTAAATGGACTGTGTGTCTGACATTGGATTTTAGTCTGTGTGATTGATCTCTATTAAATATATATCTGTTTGGCGGCGGAGAATTTATTCTCTTGCTTAACGCCCTTCTCTGAGACGTACGAGCTCAGGGGTTATATATTGATGGATATCAAACGCATGGAGTGAATTGCCTGTGTGGCATGCCTAAGTGGCAATTGATCGAGGCTTCTGTTGAAAAGCAAAGTCTTGTGGTGATGATCGAAGCACGGCCTTTGTGGCGTAGCTTTGTGTAACGTTTACTTCACGAGTTTCACACCCGGTATGAACCAAAAACGGGAGAGGACCTCAGGGAGGACATGCGTTTCTTTCTAGCTAGAAGTGGCGTCAGTGGTTTTACACGCCCTGACGAGTTTGACTTATGTGGTTGTTGCTGTTGCGAGGCGCCTCGGATTGATCGGTCGTTCTCGAACTGATGGAGTCATTCGTTGGCTCGTTTACGCCCCATAGGGCGAAGAGACGTATTGTTCAGGCACTATAATCCACTCCGTGTGGACCGGCCCTGTCGCTCCAAGGGGCAGTTGCGGCTGTTCCGGAGACATGGGCTAGATTGTCTCGAAGACGGTGAGGACGATCCCTGGCCTCGGTTCATAGACGGAAATCCAATTTCCCAATACGTGACATTTGCGGTTTTATTTGTAAACCTATATATGGCGACATGATATATGGTACCCATGCCGCCTATGATTGATACTTATGGTTTGAAGTTGTTTTATACACTATGCACCTATTATAGTATCAAATGATTTGTTTTAAACGTATCAAGCATGCTTTGGCTGTTATAAGGGAAAACCCTATCCCCCGGCTTGCGTTGCATTGTGTGATAGGACCTGGGTCTTATAACAGCTTCATTTTTCTTTATTTAGCATGGCGCTGTTTGTTTTATGCACTGGTATTCTTGGGAGGAAACCCGTTCCGTGTTATACGGCGTGGTCCCTTGATTTACCTAATGGTTTAAAATAAAGATTAATAACTGTTTTAGTTCTCACACCAGTCACATGACTGACCTGGAGTTTATTGTTTTAACCTAAACTCTGGGTGCCCCTATTTTCGACACGGGCAGCTAGTAGTTTTGGTTTTGCAGATTTATATTCACAGGATCCTGGTTTACAGCTGGAACGGTATCCGGAAAGCTTTGTATCCGTATATCTCTTCTAGTTGTGTATTGTATTATTTTCCGCTGCTATGTATTTAAATGTAATTTAAATCTCTGATATTTCTGTGTAATATTCATTTATACTCTGTATATTCTTGTAATCTGATGCATTGTTGTAATATACAGTGAAACGTTCTTTTATATGCGTTCTGTTGTGGCTTGTTCTCGAACTATCCGACACTTTCCTTTACAGGGAAGTTACGGGTTTTCACAGTTGGTATCAGAGCTTTGGTTTACAAAGCTAGAGAACAAGACACATTAGAAACATACGAAAGAATCCATCAGATATTGGATTAGTAATATCCAATGGGAGTGACTCGTTAGAGATAGGATCAGTAGTATCCTAGAACGAGTGTGAAGAGTATATTTTTAAAATGAAAACAACTTTTGTTTTGAGAATTTAAATCAACTATTCGTATTTAATTATTTATTTGTATTGATGTGGACAATCCAGTATATATAGATTTTGCGTATACGTCTGATCCGCGTGTATTCGAATTTTTAATATGTTGGATAGATATAGCATCACACTCTAGTCGCCCGGAGACGATTCTGATGATAGTCTAGACATCATCAGAATTGGTATTCGAGTTTCGAAGGTGTGATTTCTATATGTTTCCATTAGACTGGTGTGAGAACCAAAACTAATATAGTTAGAACACATTGTTGTGAATTGGCACCAAAACATGATTTTTTGTATATGTATCGAAATTATGAATTTGAAACTCTAATTCACTAATTGATTGATGTTTGTGTTGTTTGTTTATTTGGTTGATAATTTTGAACCATTATGCCTAATTTGATCGAATATTGGATTGTATTGAAAATTGGTCGCATTTGCTTGTATATACATATACTTACATTGAACAGGTCATAGCAAGGAGGCTAGAGCAGAGAATAAAATTTGTTTGCCCGACAAATAGGTACATGTTTACTACATAATTTCCTGTTTTGTTTGGGTGATGATGATTTTGTGAGCCTATTGGCTTTTTCTTTTTCTTTTTGAGATCTGAAGGACCGGGGAAGCTATTTGAAATTCCCCGATGCTCCCATTGCAGGGGAGGTTATGGCGAAATTTTTCAAAAATTTAGGGTGTTAGCCAAATTTTAGAAATTTTAGAAATTCTAAGAAACTGAAAAGTTGGAGAATGGAAGCCAGGTCGAGCGTAGAGTTGATTAATCAAACCACTTTCGACTTTGTTCCTTTTCGGGGACGAAAAGTTTTAAGTGGGGGAGATTGTAACAACCCGTAAAATCTGGGCCAGTTTAAAATTTTTATTTTGGCAATTTTAGCGAATTTTGATTATTTAAAATGAATTATTTTAAATAATATCGACGTGAAATTTATTTTGAATATAATTCGAACGTATATATTATACGCGTCGTCGTTAGAATATAAATATTTATATATAATTATAAATAGAATTGAAAATGGCGCGGTAGTTCGATAATTCGATTTCAAACTTCAATTGAATGTAGCGGGTGCAAAACAATCCGGATTTTAGTGAAACCAAAAATGGTAGAATCTAATTGATAATATCTTTCCAACGAATCCGAAAAAATCGAAATTTCATGACAAGAATCAAAAGATATGTCCAGTTGAAAATCCTGAATAGTCGCTATGGGATTCAGGCCCTTAAAAATGGACATTTTGCAAATGACCTCGGATTTCGAAGAAACCAGTTTTGTTGGGTCCGTGATGTAAAGTTATTGCTAGGTTTCAAATTTCATAATTTTTCGAATCAATATGTGAGCGTGGCAAAGGAAAACGCGTTTGACCAGTTTCAGTTGATTTTAATCGACTGGAAAATGGCCATTTTTCAAACGGTCTCAGAATTCGACGAAACTAGTTTTGTTAGGACCGTATCGTCAATACGAAGCTAGAAAATGTTTTTCTGGAATTTTTCTAGTTAATATGTGGCCCCGGTAATTTGTAATGTACGTTTAAAATTCAATATAATGATTTAAATGTTAATTTAAATGAAAACTGATCGTAACAGTCGAGTTGGGTTACGCAGCATATCCCATTGTGTTCAGAATGGGGGTAATTAGCTAGGGGCGCCAGTCGTTGGGTTTGATTTCGTGTTAGAATGAAAAGGTCAACCATTTAGAAAATAAAATAATATAAAATAAATATATATATCCTCTCTCCCTTACCATTCTCTCTCTTCCTCAGAAAAAAAAAACGAAAAAAAAAAAAAACAAAAACCCTTTTCCCCGATCGATCTCTTGCGCCGCCCTTTCATCCTCATCGTCGGAGCCCCAGCCTGCCTCGCCGCCGCCACCAAGGACCACCGCACCCAGACCCTCCTCCTCTTCCCTCGCTCCTCTCGCTTAACCCCCCCCCCCCCCAATTCGAACTTCAACCTCCCTCATCGGAAACCAGAGTTCGTCGCCACCATAGAAGCCACCGCCACCACTATAGGAGCCTGCGCCCTCCTTAGACCACCTCCGCCGGTTGTAGACTGCCCCCCCCCCCCCTTCATTCGCTGAAAGCTGTAAGTTTTTTTTTTTTTTTTCTTTATTTTATTTTTTATTTTTAATTTCGATTTTAGATTTAGAAACTGATTTTGTATTTTTAAAAAGAAATGTAAACTGTTTTTTTTAAAAGAATTTTAAAACTGTATTTTTTTAAAAGAAATGAAAACTGAATTTTTAAAAGAATTTTAAAAACTGATTTTTATTTTTAGATTTTAAATAAGAAAAGATTTAAACTTTAGAATAGAAAAATAGAATTTTTATATATTGAACTTCGATAGAAAAATAGAATTTTTATATATTGAACTTCGATAGAAAAATAGAATTTTTATATATTGAACTTCGATAGAAAAATAGAATTTTTATATATTGAACTTCGATAGAAAAATAGAATTTTTATATATTGAACTTCGATAGAAAAATAGAATTTTTATATATTGAACATCGAAGTAAAAATATGATTTTTATATATTGAACATCGAAATAAAAATTCGATTTTTATATATTGAATAGCGAAGTAAAAATGTGATTTTTACGTATGTAGTGAAAGCAGCAACGAAGGTGACAAAAAGGCGGAACGACGAAGACTTCTGCAAAAGAAGTGCCGTGGAGTTAGGATAGCTATCGGTGAGAATTTCTCACCTTTCAATTTCTTTTCTAATTATATATATATACTAGGATGCAGACGGTGCTTAGTAGCACCCGACACAATCGTCCACAGACCATGGACTTGTTTGTTTGGTTGCATAGATTAGTTGAATTATTTGTTTGAATTGAATTGTTTGGTGAGATGAAATTGATTTGATTGATGTGTGAATGGCGTGGGCCTTCACTAGACCAGGGATAAGGCTAGGCCTCGTCCCGTTTCTAGTATCGTGCCGTTATGCCGCCGAAATTTTCTAAAAGTTTAGAAAAATAAAAATATCATTTTATTGTGTAAATGAATTAAATAGAAATTCATAGGTTGAAATAAAATGTTTTATCGTTAAAAATTTAATTTTTAACGTGAAGTGAATAAAATAAATATGCATTTACAAACCAGACGGTTTGTTTATGTACACCTATTTGAAGGACATTGATTGGGTCGATAAATTTTACACATCGCCCAACTGCACAAATAAAACCTGTGTTTGATTGTTTGAAACCCCACACGGGTGTTAGGATGAAATTTGAAGTTCACTCATCCTGATTGATTAAATATGTCGATCGATTGATTGACAGGCTGTTATAAGCGTTAGATATCTATATTTGATGCTTATACAGTGTAGTGCACTTTGGTTGATGGTTGATTACTTTTCAATGCTATTATATGTGTGTAATGCATGAAAATCCATATAATTAACTTTATATGGTAATTGATTGGGCCTCATTCTAATTTGAAAAATAAAGAATATTATAAAATAAAAGTTCATGTGTTGACAGTACTCATTCATTGAGATTGGTCATGTGTTGAACGAAATATTTTGATAATAACAACTATTTTGAAAAAGAAATATTTGAAATAGAATATTTAAAAATAGAAATTTATGAAGCCGTGTATGGACGCCATTTTGACGTGAACGATATTTATATCGATTTGAAAACGATTTCGAAATGAATTGAATTGAAAACGATTTCGAAATGAATTGAATTGAAAACGATTTCGAAATGAATTGAATTGAAACCGAATTCAAAATGAATTGAAAACGATTTCGAAATGAATTGAATTGAAAACGATTTCGAAATGAATTGAATTGAAAACGATTTCGAAATGAATTGAATTGAAAACGAATTCAAAATGAATTGAAAACGATTTCGAAATGAATTGAATTGAAAACGATTTCGAAATGAATTGAATTGAAAACGATTTCGAAATGAATTGAATTGAAAACGAATTCAAATGGAATTGAAAGCGAATTGAAATGAATTCAAATTGAATTGAAATTCGAATTGAATAGAAATGAATTTTGAAACGAATTTATAAAGAAGAATTCAATTTTGCTTTGAATTGAAATGGAAGTTGAAATAGGTTTTGAAACGATTTTAAAACTATTTATATAATTCGTTTTGAATAGTAATCGACGAATTATATTATATATATATTATATATAATATAATGGCCTGAATAGAACGCGCCGCGCCGCGGCAGTTCGTGAATTTCGACCATTTATTTCAAACGGACATTTCGGGAGATCCAACCGTCGGATTCTCCTAAAACCGGAACCGTTGGGTTCGTATCGAAAAGAGCTTTCTAGCGAATGTTAGAAATTTGAAATCTAACGGTTGGATTTGGAATTATGTCCAAATCAAATTCGAAAAAGGTCGCTGTAAGTGCAGTTCGATGACCGTTGTTGGAAATCGGCTGTACGGGCCTTGATAAAATTATTAAAAATAGTAATAATTTGTGTAAAATCATAAGAAATGATTTGTGAAGATTTGGGATGAAAAACTCCATATTTGAAAAGATAAAAATAGATTTTTTATCGAAATGAACTAGTTTTGAACTAGAATTATAATTCTATTTATTTTTAAATAAATAAATTGAGTTTGAAAAGGGTTTTAAAAATAACCAGAATATCCAATGATTGCATTGGAGTGGATTTGAATCGAAATTGTCTTCGGAATATTTCGATGTTGGAATTCGTGATTATACAGATGTTGTTACGGAAATTTGAAAGATATATATTTATATCGTTATTTCCAATACGACATTTGTTAGTCGTAGAATTCGATATTGAATATAAGCCGATATATTTTCTATTCAGAGCCTTGTATTGAATATCGAATGTGATTTGGGTTTGTCGTGAATGGTGTCTTCACTAACACTGTTCTTGAACCCAGTTGAGAAAAGATTAAATCTTTTTATTTAGATTTAATGAAGTGTACCAATTAAATGACATTTAATTGAAATTGAATCGATATTGATTTTTGGGTTTATCGTGGACAGTGTTTTAAATAACACTCGTTCTTTAACCCGATGATTAATGAATGTGATTTTGGGTTTATCGTGAACCGTGTTTTTAAATGACACTGATTCTTTAACCCAGTCAAAGATTAAAACTAAGTGGAGTTTTAATGAATCTTTAATTAGATTGAAATAATCGAAATGGAGTATCACCAGTTTTGCTCCAGGCGATAGTTAAATCTTTAATTAGATTTGAACGTGAAATGGTAATTGAATTTACCAATAACACTGTGGTGTTAGATATGAAGTATTACCAGTTTTACTTCATGGGATGAATAGGTTGGGATTGGGAAATTAAAACAAATGATTACTTCGGTAAGGTTCGCTAATCCCGACTAGTTTGAATTGATATTCAAAAATGGATTAAAGAATAAATTCAAGGAATTTATCTTTGATAAAATTAATGGGAATCTTTCCCTATGAATGTGAAATTTAGAAACTAATTGTCGGTTGGCCAAGCAGAATGGTTTTCTGGATATTGATCTGATGTTGGTTTCGGCCTTCGGGGTTAATATTTGGGGAATTATTCTCTTGATTAATTTACGGTTAGTGACTAATGAATTGGAATGAGGCGTATGTTGTGTTTGTGTAACACTTTTATAATATATACGCGAGTTATTCGGAAAGACCGGGTTTATCCCATTCTGAATAACTGATACGACGATAAGTCGAAGATGAAGACGATGGTCGAAGACCGGAGGTCTTCACGTCGTTTGGGTGATAACTGATGATCTTGATTGGGCTGTACACCCAAGAAGATGGAAACAGTTAGTGATCGTCCAGACGTACTTGGGGATCGATGGATATGCGGGGTACTAGGTGCCTCCGGTTTCGTTCAGACCTAGAACGGACTTGTAAATGGACTGTGTGTCTGACATTAGATTTTAGTCTGTGTGATTGATCTCTATTAAATATATATCTGTTTGGCGGCGGAGAATTTATTCTCTTGCTTAACGCCCTTCTCTGAGACGTACGAGCTCAGGGGTTATATATTGATGGATATCAAACGCATGGAGTGAATTGCCTGTGTGGCATGCCTAAGTGGCAATTGATTGAGGCTTCTGTTGAAAAGCAAAGTCTTGTGGTGATGATCGAAGCACGGCCTTTGTGGCGTAGCTTTGTGTAACGTTTACTTCGCGAGTTTCACACCCGGTATGAACCAAAAACGGGAGAGGACCTCAGGGAGGACATGCGTTTCTTTCTAGCTAGAAGTGGCGTCAGTGGTTTTACACGCCCTGACGAGTTTGACTTATGTGGTTGTTGCTGTTGCGAGGCGCCTCGGATTGATCGGTCGTTCTCGAACCGATGGAGTCATTCGTTGGCTCGTTTACGCCCCATAGGGCGGAGAGACGTATTGTTCAGGCACTATAATCCACTCCGTGTGGACCGGCCCTGTCGCTCCAAGGGGCAGTTGCGGCTGTTCCGGAGACATGGGCTAGATTGTCTCGAAGACGGTGAGGACGATCCCTGGCCTCGGTTCATAGACGGAAATCCAATTTCCCAATACGTGACATTTGCGGTTTTATTTGTAAACCTATATATGGCGACATGATATATGGTACCCATGCCGCCTATGATTGATACTTATGGTTTGAAGTTGTTTTATACACTATGCACCTATTATAGTATCAAATGATTTGTTTTAAACGTATCAAGCATGCTTTGGCTGTTATAAGGGAAAACCCTATCCCCCGGCTTGCGTTGCATTGTGTGATAGGACCTGGGTCTTATAACAGCTTCATTTTTCTTTATTTAGCATGGCGCTGTTTGTTTTATGCACTGGTATTCTTGGGAGGAAACCCGTTCCGTGTTATACGGCGTGGTCCCTTGATTTACCTAATGGTTTAAAATAAAGATTAATAACTGTTTTAGTTCTCACACCAGTCACATGACTGACCTGGAGTTTATTGTTTTAACCTAAACTCTGGGTGCCCCTATTTTCGACACGGGCAGCTAGTAGTTTTGGTTTTGCAGATTTATATTCACATGATCCTGGTTTACAGCTGGAACGGTATCCGGAAAGCTTTGTATCCGTATATCTCTTCTAGTTGTGTATTGTATTATTTTCCGCTGCTATGTATTTAAATGTAATTTAAATCTCTGATATTTCTGTGTAATATTCATTTATACTCTGTATATTCTTGTAATCTGATGCATTGTTGTAATATACAGTGAAACGTTCTTTTATATGCGTTCTGTTGTGGCTTGTTCTCGAACTATCCGACACTTTCCTTTACGGGGAAGTTACGGGTTTTCACAGCGCGCCATCATCAGAATCATGTCCGGGCGACTAGGATGTGATTCTATATCTATCTAATATATTAAAACTTCGAATATACGTTCATGACGCGTATATGCAAAATCTTTATATATTGGATTGTCCAAATTCAAAATAAATAAATATTCAAATACGTATAAAATGATTTAAATTTTCAAAACAAAATTGTTTTCTTTTGAAAAATATACTTTTCACACTCGTTCTAGGATACTACTGATCCTATCTCTAACGAGTCATTCTAATTGGATATTACTAATCCAATATCTGATGAATTCTTTCGTATGGTTCTAATGTGCCTTGTTCTCGAGCTCTGTAAACCAAAGCTCTGATACCAAATGTGACGGCCTAGAATTTCGCTCGATCCAAATCAGTCGTTAAACCGATCTAGACCGTTCGAAACCCCTGATCGTTTGAGAACAGGACAAATCAGAACACAAACAGAAGAACATTTCATTGTTATTACAACAATTCCATCAGATACAAGAATATACAAAGTATAAATGAATAAATTACATTCGATAAATATCAGAGATTACAATAAATTACATAGCAGCAGAAAATAATACAAAGCACAACTGAAGGTGATATACGGATACAGAGCTTTCCGGATATCATTCCAGCTGTAAACTAGGATCCTGTGAATATAAATCTGCAAAACCAAAACTACTAGCTGCCCGTGTCGAAAATAGGGGCACCCAGAGTTTAGGTTAAAACAATAAACTCCAGGTCAGTCATGTGACTGGTGTGAGAACTAAAACAGTTATTTAAAGCTTTATTTTAAAAGAGAGTAATTCAAGGGACCACGCCGTATAACACCGAACTGGTTTCCTCCCAAGAATACCAGTGCATAGAATAAACAGCGCAATGATTTTTCGAAAAATGAAGCTATTATAAGACCCAGGTCCCATCACACAATGCAACGCAAGCCGGAGGATAGGGTTTTCCCTTATAATAGCCAAACATGCTTGGTACGTTTAAAACAAATCATTTGATACTATAATAAGTGTATAGTGTCAAAACAGTTTCAATCATAAATATAAATCATAGACGGCATGGGTACCATATATCATGTCGCCATACTAGTTCTACAATTAAAACCGCAATACACGTATTGGAAATTAGATTTCCGTCATGAGTCGTGGCAATGGGCAAGCTCCTCTCCGCTTCGAGACACTCTAGCAAATGCCTAAGGACTACACACTCTGGGTAACCCTGGATGCGGCTGGGCCGGTCCTCACTTACGTTAGAGGATTGGCAATTCCTGAACACACGTTTCCCTGTCCTTACAGACCTAATATCGAGGCGCCTCATTCCAACAACCACAAAGGTGAAAAGTATATAAATGTCAGGGCTGGTAAGTCACTAACACCACCAAAGCTAGAAAGAAACGTCGTGCTCTCCCAACGGTCCATATCCCGTTTTTGACTCATACCGAGGTGTGAGGCTCGCGAATTCACGTTATACACAAAGCTACGCCACAAAGGCCGTGCTTTGATCATCAACCACAAGACTTTGCTTTTCAACAGAAGCCTTGATCCATGCAACTCAGCGTGCCACACAGGCAATTCATGCCATGCGATTGATATCTATCGATATATAACCTCTAAGCTCGTACGTCTCAGAGAAGGGCGTTAAGCAAGAGAATAAATTCTCCGCCGCCAAACAGATATATATTTAACAGAAATCAATCAACACAGAATAAAATCCAATGTCAGACACACAATCCATTTACAAGTTCGTTCTGGGTCTGAACGAAACCGGAGGCACTTTCCTCGCATATCCATCGATCTCCAAGTACGTCTGGACGACCACCAACTATTTCCATCCTCTTGGGTGTACAGCCCAATCAGGATCGTCAGTAATTAGCCAAACGATGTGAAGACTTCCGATCTTCAACCACTGTCTTCATCTTCGACTTATCGTCGAATCGGTTATTCAGAATGGGTATAAACCCGGACTTTCCGAACAACCCGCGTATATTAAAACAAATGTTACACAAACACAACATACGCCTCATTCCAATTCATTAGTCGCTAACCGTAAATCAGTAAGAGAGCAATTCCCCAAATATTAACCCCGAAGGCCGAAACTAACATCAGATCAATACCCAGGAAACCATTCTTCTTAAGTAACCTTCAGCTAGTTTCTAAATTTCACATTCCTAGGGAAAGGTTCCCATTAATTTTATCCAAGATAAATTCTTTAAAATTTATCCTTTAATCTTCCTTTGGATGTCGTTTCAAACCAAATTATGGTTTTCTAAACTAGTCGAGATTAGCGAACCATACCGAAGTAATTATTTATTTTATTTCACAATCCCAACCTATTCATCCCATGAAGCAAAACTGGTAATACTCCATATTTAACACCACAGTGTTGTTGGTAAATTTAATTACCATTTCACATTCAAATCTAATTAAAGATTCAACTACCGCTTTGGAGCAAAACTGGTGATACTCCATTCTCGCTCATTCTCCATATTTGATAATTTAAATTATCAATTCACATTTCAATCTAATTGCAGATTCATTAAAACTCCTTTTACTGGGTTAAAGAACTAATGTCGTTTAAAACACAGTTCATGATAAACCCAAATTACATTCTATTTATTATCGGGTTAAAGAACAAGTGTTATTTAAAACACTGTTCACGATAAACCCACAAATCACTTCTAATTTAATTTCCATCAAATATATTAGAAATTCCGACTATTTAAAACCCCTTTTTAAACCCAATTTATTTATTTAAAAATAAATGGGTTTTAATTTCAGTTCAAAACTAGTTCATTTCGATAAAAATCTATTTTTATCTTTTCAAATATGGAGTTTTTCATCCCAATTTTTCCCAAATCATTTCTTATGATTTTACACAAATTATTACTATTTTTAATAATTTTATCAAGGCCCGTACAGTCGATTTCCATCAACGGCCATCGAACTACACTTACAGCGACCTTTTCCAAATTTGATTTGGACGTATCTCCAAATCCAACCGTTAGATTTTGAATTGCTAATATTCGTTAGAAAGCTCTTTTTGATACGAACCCAACGGTTCCGGTTTTAGGAGAATCCGACAGTCGGATCTCCCGTAATGTCTGTTTGAAATAAATGGTCGAAATTCGCGAACTGCCGCGGCGCGGCGCGTTCTATTCAGGCCATTATATTATATATATAATATATATTTCGTCGATTTTTATTTAGAACGAATTTTATAAATAGTTTAAAATTCGTTTCAAAAACAATTTCAACTTCCATTTCAATTCAAATCAAAATTGAATTTTTCCTTATAAATTCGTTTTTAAAATTCATTTCTATTCAATTCAAATTTCAATTCAATTTGAATTCATTTCAATTCGTTTTCAATTTAATTCGAATTTGTTTTCAATTCAATTCAAATCAAATTCGTTTTCTATTCAAATCAAATTCAATTCATTTTCTATTCAAATCCAATTCGTTCTCTATTCAAATCAAATTCAATTCGTCTTCTAATTAAATCAAATTCAATTCGTTTCAAATTGGTTTGCTATTCGATTCAAATTTCAATTCAAATTTGTTTTCTTTTCAATTCAAATTTGTTTTCTTTTCAATTCAAATTTCGTTTTAAATTCAGAAACGAATATAATCGATATAAATATCGTTCATGTCAAAATAGCGCATCACTAATCAACACGGCTTTATATTCCATAAATGGATCTATATTTCTTTCAATACACGACTCTATATCTTTGTCAACACACGACTAATCTCAACGAATGAGTATTGTCCACGTGTGACTATTTTTGTTATTTAATATATGAAAATTAAGGTATCTATCGTTTGATATTAAATCAGACTCCAACCGTAAATTAGTAAGAGAACGATTCCCTGAACATTAGCCCCGAAGGCCGAAACCAACATCAGATTAATATCCAGGAGACCACTCATCTTATCTATTTTCCAGTTAGTTTCTGATTTTTTATATGATAAAGATGTAAATTTTATTATTAAAATATTTCGTTCAACACATGAATAATCTCAACAGATGAGTACAGTCAACACATGAACCTTTATTTTATAAAGATAAAGATATAAATTTTATTGTTAAAATATTTCGTTCAACACATGACTAATCTCAACGGATGAGTACATTCAACACATGAACCTTTATTTTATAATATTCTTTATTTTCTAAATTGGAATGAGGCCTGATCAATCACCATATAATATTAATTATATGGATTTTCATACATCACACGTATATAATAGCATTGAAAAATAATCAACCATCAACCAAAGTGCACTACATTGTATAAGCATCAAATATAGATATCTAACGCTTATAACAGCATGTCAATCAATTGATCGACATATTTAATCAATCAGGATGAGTGAACTTCAAATTTCATCCCAACACCCGTGTGGGGTTTCAAGCAATCAAACACAGATTTTATTTGTGCATTTGGGCGATGTGTAAAATTTATCGTCCCAATCAATGTCCTTCAAATAGGTGTACACAAACAAACCGTTTGGTTTGTAAATGAATATTTATTTATTCACATTCACGTTAAAAATTATATTTTTAACGATTAATATTTTATTCAAACTATGAATATTCTATTCGGTTCACTTATTCAATAAAATGATATTTTTATTTCTCTACCATATTTTAGAAAATTTTGGCGGCATAACGGCACGATACTAGAAACGGGACAAGGCCTAGCCTTATCCCCGGTCTAGTGAAGGCCCACGCCATTCACACATCAATCAAATCAATTTCATTTCACCAAACAATTCAATTCAACCCAAATAATCTAACCAACTACACAGCCAAACAAACAAGTCCATGGTCTGTGGACGATTGTGTCGGGTGCTACTAAACACCGTCTGCATCCTATTATATATATATATAACTAGAAAAGAAATTGAAAAGTGAGAAGTTCTCACCAAAAGCTATCCCAATTCCATGATTCTTCTTAAGTAGAAATCTTCGTCGTTCTCGTCTCTTATCACTTTCGTCGCCCGTAGCCACTACATATGTAAAAATCGAATTTTTACTTTGCTATTCAATATATAAAAATCGAATTTTTACTTCGCTATTCAGCATATAAAATTCGAATTTTTACTTCGCTATTCAACATATAAAAATCGAATTTTTACTTTGCTATTCAATATATAAAAATCGAATTTTTACTTTGCTATTCAATATATAAAAATCGAATTTTTACTATGCTATTCAATATATAAAAATCGAATTTTTACTTTGCTATTCAATATATAAAAATCGAATTTTTACTTTGCTATTCAATATATAAAAATCGAATTTTTACTTTGCTATTCAATATATAAAAATCGAATTTTTACACCGCTATTCTCTATATAAAGATTTCGCCTTTTCTATTTTAAAAATCTAATCTTTTCTATTTTAAAAATCTAATCTTTTCTATTTTAAAAATTTAATCTTTTCTATGTAAAAATTCAAACTTTGATATAATTTAAAAATCTGTTCTTTCTTTTGCCAATGAACAAATAAAAATCATTTCTTTTTATAAAAATAAAATGTGTTTTCTTTTCTATTAATTAAAACTGATTTATATAGTATAAATTCGTATTTTTAAATGATTTAAATAGTAAAAGAAAAGTAAAAAGAAATACCTTTCTCTGTAAAAACGAATATCCGTCGAACCCTTCATCATCTGCACCTCCTCAGATGGCCGGAGCCACACCAGGACGCATCCCATCATCGGCGGTTTTTAATCGGAGAAAGAAGCGAGAGGCGGAGGGGAAAGGAGGGAGGGATACTGGAGTTTGGAGGGGTGTCGGAGATGGGGTGGCGCAGGGGGGTGTGTGCGATGGCGGCACCGGTCGGATCGTGGCTGGGGCGGCGGCTACAAGGGGTTTGGAGCGGTTTGAAGAGGAGGGAGAGAAGACTGGAGGGAGGATCGAGAGGAGGAGAGGAAGAAGGAGAGGGGGCGGCGGCAGGTGGTGGGTGGAGGAGCGCGGTGGCGCGAGGGTGAACGGAGGGGCGATTAGGGCTACAGCGCCGACGATTGATTTTTTTTCTTCTGATTTTGAAAAGTAACGGGGGGGGGGGGGGTTAGAGAATAAATATAAATATATTATATTATTTTTAATTTCAAAAAGTTGACTTTTTCATACGACCTCAAAACGAGGCCCACCGCCTGTCGTTCATAGCTAATTACCCCCATTCCGAACACAATGGGATATGTATCGTAAGCTGATTCGATCATTTCGATCAGTTTTCGTTAAAATCAACATATAACTCTATATATTGAATTTGAACACGCATTTCAATTTACTGGAGTCACATACTAACTCGAAAAATTTCAGAAAAATATTTTCTAGCTTCGTATTGACGATACGGTTTTAACAAAACTAGTTTCGTCGAATTCTGAGACCGTTTGAAAAATGGCCAATTTCCAGTCGATTAAAATCAACTAAAACTGGTCAAACGCGTTTTCCTCTGCCATGCTCACATATTGATTCGAAAAATTATGAAATTTGAAATCTAGCAATAAATTGTCATCACGGATCCAACAAAAGTGGTTTCGTCGAAATCCGAGGTCGTTTGCAAAATTCCCATTTTTAAGGGCCTGAATTTCATAGCGACTATTTAGAATTTTCAACTGGACATATCTTTTGATTCCCGTTATGAAATCTCAATTTGTCGGATTCGTTGGAAAGATATCCTCAATTAGATCCCATTGTTTTTGGTTTCACCAAAATCCGGATTGTTTTGCACCCGGTACATTCAATTGAAGTTTGAAATCGAATTATCGAACTACCGCGCCATTTTCAATTCCATTTATAATTATATATAATTATTTATATTCTAACGACGACATATATAATATATACGTTCTATTATATTCAAAATAAATTTTCTCGACGATATTATTTAAAATAATCTATTTTAAATATTCAAAATTCGCTAAAATTGCCAAAATAAATTTTTTAAACTGGCCCAGATTTTCCGGGTTATTACATATATACACTAAGAATAATATCAAATCCTTTTTTATCGTATTAAACATTTTTGACCATTATAAGGTAAAACTCTATTCTTCGGTTTGCGTTGCATTGTGTGATGGGACTTCGAGTCTTATATTAGTTTCATTTTTCTAAAAAGCATTGCATTGTTTAACGATTAACTTAATTTTATGCAGTGGCAATCCAATGGAGTAAACCCGTTCAGCGTTAGCGGCGTGGTCCTGTGATTAGCCTTATTAGACTAGTTGAGTTAGATTTCTCATACCAGTCCCATGACTGACCTGTAGTTTGTTTCACTTTGCAAAATCGGGTGCCCTCTTTTCCACACGGGCAGTCGAGTAGCTTTCTGTAGATATTTTTCTCTTGAGCAAGATTCTGGATCGAAGCCTAAAGTTGTGTCCAGAGCATAGAAAGTCTTCCACTGTGTATTTTATTAATTTATTGTAATAAGTCTTCTGTTGTATTTTATTTATCGATGTACTCTGATATTCTGTACTATGATGTAATATTATTATGATGTTTATAAAAGTCTTTTGTTATTTGTTCTGATGTGTTGTATGCCCACAGTTAATGCATTCGAGAATTTCC
The DNA here is from genome assembly GCA_030737875.1 of Allium sativum. NCBI lineage: Eukaryota > Viridiplantae > Streptophyta > Magnoliopsida > Asparagales > Amaryllidaceae > Allium > Allium sativum. The sequence goes on along the minus strand of CM060919.1, from coordinate 822,575,174 downwards.
AACTTTTGGATCAGACCTGTAAGGTTTATGGTCGATTCAAAAGGCGGGGATTTTCGTCTTATTACAAAAATCATATATTTAACATACAAACATATATTTCAAGACATGACAATTTAATTCATTTCATTAACATGTTAAAAATAATATTTTTATCTAACCAATTTTTTTTTAACATTTGATTCCTTTATGCTACTTCACTAACATGTTACAAACGATGTTTTTATCTAATAAAAATTCTTAACATATGATTCTTTTATTCTAATTTATCATGATAAAAATGTCATTTTTAATGATAAAACATGTTTAACATATAATTCTTTTTTATTCTAACTTAACATGATAAAAATGTCATTTTTAATGGCAAAACATGTTTAACATATAATTCTTTTTATTCTATCTTAACATGGTAAAAATGTCATTTTTAATAACAAAACATGTTTAACATATAATTTTTTTACTCTATCTTAACATGGTAAAAATATCATTTTTAATGACAAAACATTTTTAACATATAATTCTTTTTATTCTAACTTACATGATAAAAATGTCATTTTTAATGACAAAACATGTTTAACATATAATTCCTTTAATCTAAACAAACATATTAAAAGTGACATTTTTTATGGCAAACCAAATATTAACATGTAATTCTTTTAATTTAAACAAACATGTTAAAAGTGACATTTTAAATGACAAAATATAGATTAACATGTAATTCTTTTAATCTAAATAAACATGCTAAAAGTGACATTTTTAATGACAAAATATGTAATAACACGGAAATTCTGAGCCAATTTAAAATTTTTAGTTTGGCAATTTTAATGAATTTTGAATATTTAAAATGAATTACTTTGAATAATATCAACGAGAAATTAATTTTGAATAGAATTAGAATGTATATATTTATATAGATCGTCGTTAGAATATAAATATTTATTTTTAATTATAAAAGGAATTGAAAATGGCGCGATAGTTTGAAAATTCGATTTCAAACTTCAAATGAATGTACCGGGTGCAAAATAAACCGGATTTTGGCGAAACCAAAAATATTAGAATCTAATCGAGAATATCTTTCCAACGAATCAGAAAAATTGAAATTTCATAGCGGGAATCAAAAGTTATGCCCAGTTGAAAATTCAGAATAGCCGTTATGGAATTCTGGCCCTTAAAAATGGAAATTTTGCAAACGACCTCGGTTTTCGATGAAACCACTTTTGTTGGATCCATGATGTCAAGTTATTGCCAGATTCCAAAATTCGTAATTTTTCGAATCAATATGTGAGCGTGGCAAAGGAAAACGCGTTTGACTAGTTTAAGTTGATTTTAATCGACTGGAAAATGGCCATTTTTCAAACGGTCTCAGAATTCGAAGAAACTAGTTTTGTTAGGACTGTATCGTTAATACGAAGTTAGAAAATATTTTTCAGGAATTTTTAGAGTCCGTATGCGGCCCCGGTAAATTGAAATGTGCGTTCAAATTCAATATATAGAGTTATATTTGGATTTTGACGAAATCTGATCGAAACGGTCGATTCAGACTACGATACATATCCCATTGTCTTCGGAATGGGGTAATTAGCTATGGACGACTGGCGGTGGGTCTCGTTTCGAGGTCAGAATAAAAAATACCTTTTTGAAATAAATTAAATAATTAAATAATATATATTATAATTCCCCCTCCTTCTCTTCTGCTTAGTTAAACAGGCCCCTCCCCCGTTCGAAATCAATTCAGTCGAGAGGAAAAAAAAGAAGAAGAAACCCTAAATCGCGTCGACCCCCCTTCCACCGTCGCGTCGGCCTCCACCACCGCCCTCCTTCCTCCTTTTTCCCCAGTGCGCAGCCCCAAACCCCCGCCACGCTGAAGAGACCGAACCCCTGGCCCACCGCCCGCCTCCGCGAGCCCCCACCGCGCCTCATCCATTGATCTTCTGCCGCCGCTTCTTCTTCTTCCTCCCTCCGCCCTTGCACCGCGACAGAGCCCCCCCCCCCCCTCGAGCGCAGCAAACCCTCGTCCATCAATGGTTTGGTTTTTCTTTTATGGAAAAAGGCGAGCTTTCTAGTTTAATTAATTAAATGCGATTACTTAGTTTAAAATCAGTTTTCCTATTTATAAAGTATTATTTAAATTAGTTTTTCCTATTTATAAAGTATTATTTAAAATCAGTTTTCTATTTGTAAAGTAAACAGAAAGATAGGAATTTTATAATCAAGTGGATAGAGATTTTATAAATAAATATTTGACCTTTGTTTATATAGCAAAGAGAAAGGATTGGATTTTTCTAATTGAAAATATTAGATTTTTGAAATTAAAAAGATCTTATTTTTGAAATTAGAAAGATGAGATTTTTTAAATATGGAAAAATATAATCTTTTCTATATAAATAGCGTCGTAAAAATATATGAAGTAGAAATAAAAATGTGATTTTTATAATATATAGATAATAAAAAAATTTGATCTTTCTATATATAGCGAAATAAAAATCTGGTTTTTATTATATGTATAGTGATATAAAAATGTGATTTTTATCCATATAAGCGTTGGTATAAAAATGTGATTTTTATTTATGAATAGCATGGGATGAGAGAGTTGGAATTTCGGACAAATCTGAACCGTTCAGAAATGAAATGGCGGAGTGGAACCCTCAGTGAGAACTCCTCACCTTTAATTTATTTCTAGTTTGAAATATATATTAGGATGTAGACGGTGCTTAGGAGCACCCTACACCCGTCGTCCACAGACCATGGATGACTTGTTTGTTTGATTGCTGTGTAGTGAAATTTGATTGTGTGATGGTGAATGAAATAAAATATTTTATAGTGAAAAATATTTTATAGTTAAAAATATAATTTTTAACGTGTATATAAAATAAATAGTAATAAACAAATCGGAGATTTGTTTATATACACTGATTTGGCTGATATTGATTGGGACGATAAATTTTACACATCGCCCAACTGCACAAATAAAAATATGTGTTTGTTGATTTGAAACCCCACAAGGGTATTGGGATGATATTTGGCGTACACTAATCCCAATTATTTAGCTGTATGTCGATCGATTGGTCGACAGACTGGGTAAGCGTTAATTATTTATATTTAATGCTTGTGCAGTTGTGTGGTGCACTCTGGATGATCGTTGATTGTTTACCGTTGCTATTATATACATGTGTTGTAGAAAATCCATATAATTAACTTTATATGGTAATTGATTGGGTCTCATTCCAATTTAGAAAATAAATTCATTTGTTGAATAGAAATAGATATTCATGTGTTGAATAGAAATGTAAATTCATGTGTTGAATAGAAATAAATATTCATGTGTTGAATAGATATATAAATTCATGTGTTGAATAGAAATATAGATTCATGTGTTGAATAGAAAATATTCATTTGTAGAATAGAATAATGAAGTTATTGAGATATACAAAGCTGTGTTGATTAGATTGACGCCATTTTGACGTGAACGATATTTATATCGATTTTATTCATTTTTATAATGAATATAGAAAAGAAAGTGATTTCAAAATATAACGTTTTGAAAATATTATCATTTGTATATCGATGATGTGGAATATTCAATTTTGATTAGAAATTGAATATGAAGTTGAAATCGTTTTGAAAACGAATTTAAAACGATTTATATAATACATTTTAAAAGGAAATCGACGAAATATATAATATATATATATATATTATATATAATGGCCTGAATAGAACGCGCCGCGCCGCGGCAGTTCGCGAATTTCAACCATTGACTTCGAATGGATATTATGGGAGATCCGACCGTCGAATTCTCCTAAAACCGTAACCATTGGGTTCGTATCGAAAAGATCTTTCTAACGAATGTTAGAGATTTGAAATCTAACGGTTGGATTTGGAATTATGTCCAAATAAAATTTGGAAAAGGTCGCTGTAAGTGCAGTTCGATGGCCGTTGACGGAAATCGACTGTACGGGTCTTGATAAAATTATTAAAAATATCAATAATTTGTGTAAAATCATAAGAAATGATTTGTGAAGAATTGGGATGAAAAAATCCATATTTGAAAAGATAAAAATAGATTTTTATTGAAATGAACTAGTTTCGAACTAGAATAATAATTTATTTATTTTCAAATAAATAAATTGGATTTGAAATGGTTTTAAAAGTAACCAGAATTTCCAATAATTGAATTGGAATGGATTTGAATCGAAATTATCTTTGGGATATTTTGATGTTGGATTTCGTCATTATACAGATATTGTTATGGAAATTTGAAAGATATTTATATCGTTATTTCCAATACGATATTTGTTGGTCGTAGAATTTGATATTGAATATAAGCCGATATATTTTCTATTCAGAGCCTTGTATATAATATCAAATGCGATTTGGGTTTGTTGTGAATGGTGTCTTCATTAACACTGTTCTTAAACCCAGTTGAGAAAAAGATTAAATCTTTTTATTTAGATTTAATGAAGTGTACCAATTAAATGGTATTTAATTGGAATTGAATTTGAATTGATTTTTGGGTTTATCGTGAACATTGTTTTAAATAACACTGGTTCTTTAACCCGATAATTAATGAATATGATTTTGGTTTTATCGTGAACCGTGTTTTAGATGACATTGGTTCTTTAACCCAGTTAAAGGCAGGATATTGATTTTTGGGAAGATTAAAACAAGTGGAGTTTTAATGAATCTTTAATCAGATTGAAATGATCGAGAATGGGGTATCACCAGTTTTGCTCCAGGCAATAGTTAAATCTTTAATTATATTTGAACGTGAAATGGTAATTAAATTTACCGATAACACCGTGGTGTTAGATATGAAGTATGACCAGTTTTACTTCATGGGATGAATAGGCTGGGATTAGGAAATAAAATAGATGATTACTTCGGTGTGGTTCGCTAATCCCGACTAGTTTGAATTGATATTCAAAAGAAGATTAAAGAATAAATTTAAAGAATTTATCTTTGATAAAATTAATGGGAACCTTTCCCAAAGTGTAAGAATATTTGAATAAAAGAATATTCTGAATTGGAATGAGGTGTATGTTGTGTTTGTGTAACACTTGTTTATTATATACGCGAGTTATTTAGAAAGACCGGGTTTATCCCATTCTGAATAACTGATTCGACGTGGTGTCGAGTATGAAGACGGTGGTTGAAGACTGGAGGTCTTCACATCATTTGGGTGATTACTGATGATCTTGATTGGGCTGTACACCCAAGAGGAGGGAATCAGTTGGTGATCGTCCAGACGTACTTGGAGATCGATGGATATGCGAGGTACAAGGTGCCTCCGGTTTTGTTCAGACCCAGAACGAACTTGTAAATGGATTGTGTGTCTGATATTGGATTTTAGTCTGTGTGATTGATTTCTATTAAATATACATCTGTTTGGCGGCAGAGAATATATTCTCTTGCTTAACGCCCTTCTCTGAGACGTACGAGCTCAGGGGTTATATATTGATGGATATCAATCGCATGGAGTGAATTGCCTGTGTAGCATGCCTAAGTGGGAATTGATCAAGGCTTCTGTTGAAAAGCAAAGTCTTGTGGTTGATGACCAAAGCACCGCCTGTGTGGCATAGCTTTGTGTAACGTGAATTCGCGAGCCTTACACCCCGGTTGTGAACCAAAAATGGGAGAGGACATCAGGGAGGGCATACGTTTCCTTCTAGCTAGAGGTGGTGTCAGTGCTTAAACAGACTGACATTTATATTATCTTCACCTGTGTGGTTGTTGTTGTTGCGAGGCGCCTCGGTTATGTCGGTCGATCCGGGACCGATGGAGTCATTCGTTGGCTCATTTACGCCACAAAGGGGGGGGGAAGCGCAGTGTTCAGGCATTTTAATCCACATCGGTGGACCGGCCCTGATGATCCAAGGCTTGTCTGCGCGCTTGCCTGAGACATGGGCTAGATTGTCTCGAATCAGTAGAGGACGATCCCTGGCCTTGGTTCACAGACGGAAATCCAATTTCCAAATACGTGATTGTGCGATTTTGATTGTAGAGCCTAGTATGGCGACATGATATATGGTACCCATGCCGTCTATGATTAATATTTATGATTGAAATTGTTTTGACACTATACACTTATAATAGTATCAAATGATTTGTTTTGACGTACTAAGCATGTTTGGCTATTATAAGGGAAAACCCTTTCCTTCGGCTTGTGTTGCATTGTGTGATGGGACCTGGGTCTTATAATAGCTTCATTTTTTCAAAAAGCATTGCGCTGTTCTGTTATATGCACTGATATTCTTGGGAGGAAACCCGTTCCGTGTTATACGGCGTGGTCCCTTGATATATCTGATTTAAAGTAAAGTTTTAAATAACTGTTTTAGTTCTCACACCAGTCACATGACTGACCTGGAGTTTATTGTTTTAACCTAAAATCTGGGTGCCCTTATTTTGACACGGGCAGCTAGTAGTTTTGGTTTTGCAGATTTATATTCACAAGATCCTGATTTACAACTGGAATGATATCCGGAAAGCTTTGTATCCGTATATCTCCTTCAGTTGTGTTTTGTATTATTTTCCGTTGCTATGTATTGTATTGTAATCTCTGATATTTTTCTGATGTATATTATTTGTTTATACTCTGTATATTCTTATATTCCAATGAATTGTTGTAATTAACAATGAAATGTTCTTCTGTTTGCGTCCCGATGTGGCTTGTTCAAAATTCAATCCGTGCTTTCCTTACCGGGGAAGTTTGGGTCATTTTAGTTGGTATCAGTGCTTTGGTTTACAGAGCTCGGAGAACAAGGCATATTAGAACCATACGAAAGAATTCATCAGAAATTGGATTAGTAATATCCAATGAGAATGACTCGTTAGAGATGGGATCAATAATATCCTAGAACGAGCGTAAAGAGTGATGTTTTGAAAATAAAATTGAAAACAAATTTTGTTTTGAAAATTTAAATCACTTATTCGTATTTGATTATTTATTTTATATTGAATTTGGACAATCCAGTATGTAACACACCATAGTTCTGAAACATTGAGTTTCACAAATTAAATTATAATTAAATTGTAGAAGAAGAATTAAGGGAAACGGGTTACGCCATTGCGTTCGTCTCAAAATTCTGCTTGAGATAGAGTCCGAGTTTGCGTAAATCGGACTCCGTATGAAGAAGTTATGGCCTTCCGAAGTTCTAGAATAAAATTTAAAATTCAAACAGCTCAGTTTCACGCTTAAAATTCGAAAATAAGCTCAAACTGGGCTGGGCGAGAAAATTCCCGCCCAAGGACCAGGTCGACCATAGTGTCGACCTGGTCACCCCCAGGTCGACCATAGTGTCGACCTGGTCACCCCCAGGTCGACCATAGAGTTGACCTGGGTGTCGACCTGCCTGGTCAGCCTGGTTTGTCTGGTTGGGTCCTGGCTCGAATTTCTGGGCCTGACCTTGTCACTAGGGCTGAGTTGACTTCTTTTGATTGGCTTCTCTTTAGAACAGATGGCTTTGATTAACCTGGCTTCATCGACGGCTCTAATTAACTTGCAACTCTATAAAAACACCCTAGGTCTCCAACTAAAATTCACACAAAAATGAGAACTTGAGCCGCCATGATGCCAAAAGAAAACTAAGGAGAGCCTCCGCTCAAAAAAGGGACGAACAAAGATTCAAGAAACAAAAGTCTAATCTAATTTCTACGCAACATTTTCTACTCCAAGGGAAAGCTTTGCAAATTCAGAATAACAGAAACCAGAAAACAAGCTTCAGCGCCCGTTGTAAGTATAGTGGTTTTCTGAATATGAATAGAAATTGCGATGTGATTCGATGTAAATGAAATTGGGGTTTTACTATCGTACAATAGTGTCGAAATTTTGTGTATTGCGTTGATTATGTCATATTTTGTATTGGGTATTTGTGGCATAAATTGGTTGATGCGAACCTATTGACATTTGTATATGAAAATAAATATCACTTGCAAGTTTGTAGTAAAAACTAGAATTGACATCTTTATGTTATGTCGTTAACATAGTTAGCATATATTCTTTTTAGGCCTAAGTTGAGACTCATGTATACATGTTCCAAGTTGAAACCTTTTATGCCTACACGACTCAAAACCTTTGTATACATTATTATGTTTATTTGCAAGTGATAATTGGGTTTACGCAAGTACCTTTTGGTTACACGAATTATACTAGTTTCATGTTGAAATAGGCTACTTGATGTAAAGTTAGTTTACATCTTTGGGTTATGTCAAAAAGGGGACATTTTTATGCTAGTTTGGTGTTTGACATTATGCCTAGTTATATGTGTATAAAATTATGTTTAAACGAGTCTAAAAGTACGCCATTTCATGTGACACCTATTATGCTATACCATGTTATACCATGTTATATCTTTATAATAGTCCATAATTTGTGATTTACATGACACCTATCTAACTAGATCCAATATTCATGTGCAAGTTTGTGACATGTTATGCAATGTTATGATTCATGTTATGCGAGATCACCTTATTTATCTAGTTACACCTTTATGTCACACGCTAATCGATAACTATGTTTAGGCCAAATTTCATAGTATAGGTTCATTGAACCTATGCTCTCTTCTTTACTTTGTTTATTTATTGGGCCTATTAGCGGACCCAATATCTTCATACAATTAATATGAATAATTGATCGAGTGTAACGTTGGGACTAACTATTAAATTAAAGTATGTTAATATGTCGGCGGGCCTAAAAACCATGAAATGGGTTAAGGCCATAAATGATATAAATTATGTACCATTAGTTTGGAATAAAACATGTGACATGAAATATTTACATAAGTAAAAGTGTAAATCTAGAAAATACGAGTATGCTTAACCCGAGGTTGGATTTAGTTGTGATGTAAACCTGCCCGGACCCGGCCGGCTGTCCAGTAGTCACAACAATACCTATCCAATGTGGGTGGTTAAGCATTGAGCCCAATAATAACCTGAGGATAGACTGAGCTACGGCCCGGAACCGACCGGCACATCTAGTAACCGTAGCAATATCTGTCTAATGTGAGTGGTCAGGTGCTCTAAGAGGCTAAGGACAGATGGTAGGGTTAAGTTAACTAAAACACTTAACCAGCTTAACATGTTAACAAGACAAGACTTGTATGGGTTAAGTAACTAAGAAAACACTTAGCCAATTTAACATGTTAACTAGACTAGAAGGTGAGGTTAAGTAAAGTTAATATACTTAACCAATTTAACATATTAATTAGACTAGAGGGTGAGGTTAAGTAAATTCAGGACACTTAACCGTTATAACCTGATAGTTAGATAAGTGGGTGAGGTTAAGTAAATTTAGAATACTTAACCATTATAACACGTTAGCTGGACAAGTGGGTAAGGTTACGTAAATACACTTAGCCAATTTAATATGTTAGCAGGACTAGAGAGTAGGGTTAAGTAAACTTTGAACACTTAACCATCATAGTTTGATAAATTGAACAGGGTTAAGTTGAAACATGAAGGGACAATACCTAACCATTAAAACATGTTAATTAAACAGATGTTAGGGTTAAGTTAACTAAGGGAACACTTAACCATTATAACATGTTAGTTAAAACAGATGGGCAAGATTAAGTCAGGGGACACTTAACCAATACAAGGTGAATGGGTAGGGTTAAGTAATAAGAAATACTTAGCCAATATAACTTGGTTTGTGATAGGGTTAAGTCGACATGAACTACTGATAACACTTAGCCAGTTTAATATGACAAAGGAATGGGTTAAGCTAACTTGAATTGACTGATGACACTTAACCAATCCAACTTGACAAGAAAGAGGGCTAAATAGTAAACCCTAGTTAAGAAACAATCGAGAACGGAAGCTAAGTTGAAATCCTCTGTTAAAGAAACTAAGTCATAAACCTTAGTTAACAAGATTTATGGGAAAAGAAACAAAGTGGTAAACCTTAGTTGAGAACAACTAAGTAATAATTCTTAGTCAAGAAAACTGAGTCGGTCCATAATAGATGAATAACCCGATATGGTAGATCATCGCTTAGCAAGTACATGAGAAGGAGCAAACGTTTATCCGATTTCGAAAAAGGCTCCAGCGGACTTGGTTTAGAAGCACGTAGCTTCGGGGGACGTGAGGGTACTCTTGGTATCCCTCTGTGAGGTTGCAGATGATCCGCCTGGGCTCACAGAGGTTAAGGTCTGCGTTAGAAGAACCAATGTATGCCTTGTTTGCAATTTAAGGCAACCTAAAGACTGGGATGGACCAGTGTGATTCGACGAGACCAGTAGCCCTGTGATAGCGACTCGTCATCTACCTACCATCTTGAGTCAATCGTAGTACGCATGCGGAAAGGCAGAGAACTCCCAACAGACCATATACTTGCTATCTAGTTATGGGTGAGGCTGGCCAATAGGAAAGTAGGGCATAGGTGGCAGGAGTATAGTTGTCATGCTTGATTTTCTTAGATTGCCTTTCATTAGTTGAGGGAGGGATCACGTGGGACCATAACCACTGGTAGAAAAACAGACCTTAGCATCTGCATCGGCAGATATCTGAAAGCTCCCGACCGAGTTCCTTGTTTTCAAGAATAGCCCTGCCACGGGACTCGTGTCGCACATTTCAGGACATGTGCATCTAGACAGCGATAAACGATTCGCGACACACACGTGGGGAATGTCTAGGAACATATACCACTCTAGGTAGTGTGTCCTAGACTAGGGGCATCGTTCGACAGGTAGCATAATCCCTAGTGGACCTAGGTGGCATAAATCCTGAATCCGAGAAGTATTAGATAAGTCGCATAAACCCTAGTTGAATCTTGGAAACGCTCGATAGAAAACCCTAGATTAAATCTAGGTACTAAATAATAGATGTGCGCCTGATGGCAACCACAGTTACAGGGACTGGGATCACGTTATCATTTTATACAGATTACTAGTTGGGATACTAGTTAGGTGGTGCAGAGATTAGTATGGGGTGCGATAGTAATTTCGATTCTAAACCGCTTTGCCTTGGTTTATGGTATTTTCCCATTTTCAGTTTATGCCTGTCATGTCCTTTTCCTTATTCATATACTGAAGCACCACTAGACTTACCTGGCTTTATGTCTGACTCTATGTTTTCTTTCGTCTTCTTTTCTTCCGTTTCCCCTTCCCCCCCAGGTAGTCAGGGAGGGAATAGCTCAGATTTGTATGGACCTATTACTCTTTCCAAGCTTGAAGACTCTTTGATGTGCAACTTTGGACTCTCTTTTCCACCGCTATGGCTGGCTAATGTTTTACTGGGGAATATCATCGTATATTTATGCTTCTTTATTTTGTTAAACAAGATAGATACTTTGTAGTTGGAAAACAATCTTTGTACAAGCTGTTTATAAATGAAATAAAGTTTTATTCACTTTTCCACTGCTTTGTTTATCTGTCTTGTAATTTATCTGCATCTTTTACCTATAATACTTCACAGAACTTAGTGAATTCCCTTTGTGAGTGACACTAACGAATGTGGGGTGTTACACGTGGTATCAGAGCTGAAGGTTACCGGATCAGATAAAAGATTTGAAAAATTATTTTCAAAACGGGTTTAAAAGAAGCATTTTCAAAAGAGAAGTTTTGTTTTAAAGGCATATTCCCCAAAGCCATATGCACTATCTTTTGATTCTCTGTTTGAGTCCTTGTTTCCTTCTTTCTTGAGTCTCTGGGGCTCCTGGCTTTCTGGGAGGTAACCTCATCAAAGGGCGAAATAGTACCCGACTTCCATCTATGGCCGTAATAGTTTCACCTGCAGCTAGTTTTCTTTCAAGCTTTGTAGGGTTTTCTGTACGATGGAGGCAGCTTTCGAGAGATTTGTCAACATGATTACACAAGGAAGAGGATGAGGAGTTTGGCTAAGGGGCACAACCCAAGGATGAGGAATTCATGGATATGGACTTGGCCCACGAAGGAGGAAGGAATTATAAAACCTAAGATAAGAAGAAGTAGCTTTTCTATGGTATAATAGGGCATATAATTAAGGACAGGGGCAAGGACAAGGGAAAGGATTTTCAGGAGGACGAGTGCGTGCTTTCACCACCAGAATACCTGGGAGAGAGATAGTAAAATTCTCCATTAGAAAAGTTTAGCTTTTCATTTGATCAACCTGGTAGTACTCTTTTGATCTTAGTGCTTCGCATTCGTTTATACCTGCTTCCATAGTTGAGTCTCTGCACCTAGGTACTTGTATAGTAGAAGATCCCAACTAGTCTCAGATCCAAGTTGGTGGTTCGACCCGTTTACCTTTGGTTTGCAGGGATTTGAGAACGACCACATTAAGTGTTGAGTCTAAGCGTAATGCTTTGGTTCCATGGGCTATGAGTTGATCCTAGGCATGGGTTGGTTGGCCAGTAATTCTGAAAGTTAGACTTTTTCACTTGCCTTGGAAATACCCTCAAGATTTCGTGATCCTAAAAAGATCAGTTAGGCTTAGCTATCTAGAATCACTTAATACATTGATCGACGATTTGCAATCCATTAGAATAGTCCATGGGTACGCAGTTGTTTTGATTAGGATAGGGGTTTACCCCTAAACGCGGGATAGACTTCCGCATATATCCAGCTGACAATGCAAAGCCAGCTATCCGATCAACGATAGTTTGGGAAATGGAGGTCAAGAAACTTCGCAATCGTGAAGATTAATTAGATAAGGTACAGAATAGTGAAGCCCAAGAAGATGCGACCTAGGAGACGGAAGACTAGATACACGCATCATACCCTTTTTCCTAAGGGTACATCCTTGATCTCTTTTAAGAATTTTATGCATACTTTCTAGCCTTTAGGGTATATCCTCTAGGACGTATCATCAATCCTTAGATAGAAGCCGATGGATGTAAACATGTATTTGAAACATGTTTTGATTGATGGTTGCAAGTGGTTGATCATGGATGCATATACACACCATATGCGCTAGAACGACTTAGTCACTTTCGTATTGCATTCGTATATACGGATTTAACTTGATATGTTATCATATGGATGTTGCATATGGATGAATAGCTATGCACACATGTAGTATTTACATAACTAGGGATGCTTGCATACATGATTGGACGCATGGCACTGACATAATTTGCATTAAGGAGGTCAACTGAATCAGTAGACCGCCTGATTTTTTATTAGATAAAGACATATACACACACTATGCATATGAACATGAAAGCATTAGAAATATTTGTAAGGACAATGAATGCCTGTGATTGAATGGTTGAGTAGATGGGTGATTGGGTGGTAGGACACATTCTTCCTAACTTGAAGATTTCGGGGACGAAATCCTTTTAAGAGGGGGAGAATGTAACACCCCGTAGTTCTATAACATTGAGTTTCACAAATTAAAGTATAATTAAATTGTAGAAGAAGAATTAAGGGAAATGGGTTACGCCATTGCGTTCATCTCGAAATTCTGCTTGAGATAGAGTCCGAGTTTGCGTAAATCGGACTCCGTATGAAAGAGTTATGGCCTTCCGAAGTTCCAGAATAAAATTTAAAATTCAAACAGCTCAGTTTCACGTTCAAAATTCTAAAATAAGATCAAACTGGGCTGGGCGGGAAAATTCCCGCCTAGGGACCAGGTCGACCATAGGGTCGACCATAGTGTCGACCTGGTCACCCCCAGGTCGACCATAGAGTCGACCTGGGTGTCGACCTGCCTGGTCGGCCTGGTTTGTCTGGTTGGATCCTGGCTCGAATTTCTGGGCCTGACCTTTCACTAGGGCTGCGTTGTCTTCTTTTGATTGGCTTCTCTTTAGAACGGATGGCTTTGATTAACCCTCGCTTCATCGACGGCTCTAATTAACTTGCAACTCTATAAAAACAACCTAGGTCTCCAAATAAAATTCACACAAAAATGAGAACTTGAGCCGCCATGATGCCAGAAGAAAACTAAGGAGAGCCTCCGCTCAAAAAAGGGACGAACAACGATTCAAGAAACAAAAGTCTAATCTAATTTCTACGCAATGTTTTCTACTCCAAGGGAAAGCTTTGCAAATTCAGAATAACAAAAAACAGAAAACAATCTTCAGCGCCCGTTGAAAGTATAGTGGTTTTCTGAATATGAATAGAAATTGCGATATGATTCGATGTAAATGAAATTGGGGTTTTACTATCGTACAATAGTGCCGAAATTCTGTGTATTGCGTTGATTATGTCATATTTTGTATTGGGTATTTGTGGCATAAATTGGTTGATGCGAACCTATTGACATTTGTATATGAAAATAAATATCACTTGCAAGTTTGTAGTTAAAACTAGAATTGACATCTTTATGCTATGTCGCTAACATGGTTAGCATATATTCTTTTTAGGCCTAAGTTGAGACTCATGTAAACATGTTCCAAGTTGAAACCTTTTATGCCTACACGACTCAAAATCTTTGTATACATTATTATGTTTATTTGCAAGTGATAATTGGGTTTACGCAAGTACCTTTTGGTTACACGAATTATACTAGTTTCATGTTGAAATAGGCTACTTGATGTAAAGTTAGTTTACACCTTTGGGTTATGTCAAAAAGGGGACATTTTTATGCTAGTTTGGTGTTTGACATTATGCCTAGTTATATGTGTATAAAACCATGTTTAAACGAGTCTAAAAGTACGCCATTTCATGTGACACCTATTATGCTATACCATGTTATACCATGTTGTTGGCTCGCTTTTTGACCAAGCCACCCAGGATCATTCGTAAGAGGAAAGCAGGAAGCCACAGTATCTAAGAACATGAAGGAATGGATCGCGCATCATCGTTTCGCTCGATATCGAATCGCGCACCATCGTCTCGCCCAAGATCGATTCGCGTACCATCGTCTCGCCCAACATCGGATCGCCCCTTCTCATTAGCGAACGATACAACCGGACGATCCGATCCAGACTCATGTTGTTATCCCAAGCGAACCGATCCGATCTCCTGGTGCATGGCGAACCCTCTGACCTGTTCAAGCACGAGCTAGTCTTCAGCGATCCGAATCGCACGGATCTGGCGACGCGTGTCCCTAACCGTCACTTGGACCGACTCTCCCCCATCTGCACGATCCGATGTTCAAGCAAATCACGACACCTGTCCACAACGGCTAATTTGACCATTTCTCCAACGGCGGCGATCCGACCCGAGGTTCTCGGGATTCGTGCCACGTGTCCACGATCCGCCTGACAAAATCAGCTATAAATAGCCCAGAGCTTGGCATTTTTTGGGATCTTTTTGGCAATATTGAGTTCTGAATCCGCCATTGTTGTCAAACTACTAAAATATTGAGAGAAACCATTGTTGTATTAGCTTCTAAAGCATAATCTATAACATAAAAAGTGGACGTAGGCTCGTTAACGCCGAACCACTATAAATTCTGAGTGTTATTTTCTTTTTCCTTGTTCTTCATTCGAAATTCTCTACTGTTCATAACAATTTGGGTGTTAGGTCCAAATTTCGATCTAACATTTTTGGTGCTTTCACTGAGAACTCAGTCCTAAAGTTTCACTATTCGCTTATTTGAGGATTCCAGCGATTCGGATATCATGGCTGGAAAAAGATCTAAAGCTTCGAAGACCAACGAAACGATTGAGGAGAGTGTACACGAACTGGGCAACGAAGAAATTCTGGATCGCGGAGCGCAGGGGGCGATCCGGTCCGACGAAGACACCTCGTTCCGAGTCGATGGGAACGAGACGATCCGTGCCACTGAAGGGGTTGTCACTCGATCCCGAGGCAACACCTCGCAACCTCCGCGTACTAAGACCACGAGTCGATCTCAGGTGGCGCAGCGAATCGCCCTTCATGAACCGCAGCTATCCGAACTAATGGTCAGACTACAACTCGACCTGGAAAAGAACCTATGACCCATTCCTATCGTCCCGGAACCTCCGCTCGACCCGGTTCGAGCTCTTTGCGTATAAGAGAGAGTGATGATGACCATTATGATCCTGTTGCTCCTGTCACTGAGGGGGATCTCTCTCGCTTTGCTGAAATGTGGGATAGGTTGTTTGATGAGTTGGCTGCCCAAAGGCAGGAAAGTTCCATCCTACGGCAGAATTTGACGGCTATGGATAGAAGACTTGACGAACTAGCAAGGCAAAGAGCATCGCCGGTTCGTCCACTCACCCTAGTACATTCCTCTTCATCTGAAGAATCGCCGAGACCTCCGCGGCGACCGTATGAGAGAGCCGAAAACATAGAACAGCTTCGGTTCGGGACTCTGCCCTCACAGGAAGAAGGAGAACTAGGGGCGGGGCCCATAAACCGTAATGTGAACAGTCCTATACATAACAGACCACCTCAGCCCCGTCGCCGCATGCATATTCATGATAACAGGGGGCAGCGAAGCCCCGTCCAAGCCCCGAATTTTGTGGCTACTCCCCGAAGAGAGATCAGAGAACCTCGTCGGGCCAGAGGTGCTGACCCTGAACCTCCTTTGACTAGTGCAAACGTTGCAGCCATGGTTCACCAGATTCTGGCCGACAGCCGTGGACAGCGGAACGAAGATTGGGGGATTGACCGCAGTCATACTCCTTTTACTAACGATATTTTGGATGCGACTTTTCCAAGGCGCTTCAACATGCCACAAATGAATCGATATGCAGGAAGATCTGATCCTGTTCAACACCTGATGAGATACTTTTGGTCGATGACCGCTGCTGCCGCTTCTGACGCGGTTAAGTGTAAAGCGTTTCCCATATTCCTGGAAGATGTGGCTTTGCTATGGTTTACTCGCCTGCCGGCGAGATCGATTTCTAGCTTCAGGGAACTGAGCGAGAAGTTCGTAGAACAATTCTGTATCTACGCACAGAAGACGAAAAGCGTGATCGATTTATTCCTTGTCAAACAGCGACCAGGCGAGAGTCTAAAGATGTACCTGGATCGTTTCAATTTGGCCGCCGCTGAGGTTAAAGATCCTCATGAGCCGACCATTGTCGCAGCACTAATTGATGGAGTGGATAAGGACACTGAATTCGGGAGGTACTTGGCAGGCAAACCACCCCACACCAGAGAGTTATTCTATGAGAAAGCCAACGTACATCTGCGCCGGGAAGAGGTATACGCAAACCGAAAGGTTAAAACAACTGATAAGGAGGAAATTCAGAGCAATGTCGCCATCAAACAGACTGGAGACAGCTCGGGGAAAGTTGAAGTTAACATCGGAAATCAGAATCAGGGTGGTCGTCAGCCGGGTAACAACAATAACAATGGTAACGGCAACAACCAGAAGAGGGGCCGAGGGAACGATTCCCAGAGAAGGACTCGTCCCAGGGCCTTTGAAAGTTATACACCCATCAATGATACTTTGGAGAATATTTTCATGGATGCGTACGAAGTCCTCCAAAATAAGAGGCCACCTCCTAGAGAATCGACAGAAAAAGAGCGTGAGACAGGAAAGTTTTGTCTCTTTCATCAAATTCACGGCCATTCGACGAATGAATGTCGTCACCTGAGGGACGTGGTCGAAAGGCTGCTTCGAGAAGGGAAGCTAGATGAATACAGAGTAGCGCCTAGGGACAGGGGGCAAGCAGTGCAGGCCCCGAATCAGAATCAAAATCAACTTGCTACTAGGCCAACTGCTCAGCAAAAGGGAAAGAATATTGTTATCAATACCATGATCGGTGGACTTTATCTTGCTGGGCACAGTTCCAAAGCTTTAGATCAATACGTCAATGCAGCCAAACAACACCTCGAAGTGGGGGAATGTAGCAACCCCGAGGACAGTATCCCGGTGAGGCAGCAGAAGATGATGACTGATGATGTTGTTTTTCGAGAACGAGAAAGCATCGGAGTCCATGCTGCAACTGAAGATCCACTTGTAATTACAATACCCATTGGGCCAGCCACTGTTCATAAGGTTCTGGTGGACAATGGGAGTTCCGTTAATATTCTCTTCAAAAAGGCCTTTGACCAGATGAATCTTGAAATAAAAGACTTGAAGCCCTGCCAGGGGTGGATCCGTGGATTCAACGGAGCATCCACCGCTCCAATGGGTTATGTAGAGTTGCCAGTTACACTTGGGGAAGGAGAACGCCAGAGAGTGAGAATCCTTCCCTTTGTGGTTTTGGATGTTGAATCGCCATACAATGCCTTCTTGGGCCGACCGGCCCTCGCAAAGTTCAGAGCCTGTATAGCCCCTTGGTGCTTGTTATTGAAATTCCCCACAGAAGCTGGCGTTGGTATCGTCAGAGGGGATCAAGTTGCTGCGCGAGCATGTTATGTTGCCGAACTAAAGTTACTTCGCAATGGAGGGGATATCGAAACTAAAGGCACTTCTCCCCCTTTGGGGGCGGAGACCTTATAGCAACCAAAGAGGACAATCGTTGGAGAGTTGCCCAGAGAGATGCCCGAGGACATAGATCCCAGAGAGGATCAAGAGCCCGGAGGCAGAATGGCGACTCCCAACGAGGCAACTGTGGATGTACCGATCGATGACAGTGACCCGGAGAAGGTCCTTAAGATTGGATCCCAGTTAAGTCCGAATCTTGCTAAAGAATTGACGAATTTCTTAAAGAATAACTTGGATGTATTTGCTTGGACCCACGCGGACATGTGCGGGATATCCCCATCAATCATGAGCCATTCTTTGAGCATTGATCCCAAACATCCTCCAGTAAAGCAAAAAAGGCGAATGCTGGGCCCAGAGAGGTCCGCTGCCTTGAAAGAAGAGGTTGGAAAGCTAAAGAGTAATGGGTTTATTAGAGATTCAACCTACCCAGACTGGATTTCGAACCCAGTCTTGGTAAAGAAGGCCAACGGGAAGTGGCGAACGTGTATCGACTTCTCAGATTTGAACAAAGCTTGTCCAAAAGATAGTTTCCCATTACCTCGAATTGACCAGTTGGTAGACTCGACGGCTGGTCACGAGCTTCTCTCATTTATGGATGCTTATTCGGGATACAACCAAATTCCGATGCATGTTCCAGATCAAGAGCACACTAGTTTTATTACCGATCTGGGGTTATATTGTTATGTGGTAATGCCCTTCGGTTTGAAGAATGCGGGCGCTACATATCAGCGTTTGGTTAACAGGATGTTCTATAACCAGATCGGGAAAACGATGGAAGTATACGTTGACGATATGTTGGTTAAGTCCAAACAATCTTCTCAACACACTGCTGACTTGGCAGAGATGTTCGGCATTCTTCGAAAGTATGGAATGAAACTCAATCCGACCAAATGTTCGTTCGGTGTTGCTTCTGGAAAATTCTTGGGATTCATTGTCAGTTACCGCGGTATCGAGATTAATCCAGACCAGATCGCGGCAATCAGAAACATTCAGGAACCTAGGCAAATTAGGGATGTGCAAAGCCTTGCCGGAAAAGTGGCCGCACTAAGCAGATTTATCTCCAGGGCTACGGACAAGTGCATTCCGTTCTTTGAATTAATAAAGCGAGGAAAACGCCACTTTAAATGGAAACCTGACTGCGTAGAAGCGTTTCAGAATTTGCTCAGGCACTTGGAGAAACCTCTGATTCTATCCAAACCAGTAGATCACGAGGATTTATTCGTGTATTTGGCAGTGTCGTCCCATGCGATCAGCTCAGCGTTGGTAAGGGAAGAGGACAAGGTCCAAAGACCTGTGTATTATGTGAGCAAGAAATTGACAGCAGCAGAGCGTAATTATCCACGGATAGAGAAGCTGGCTTATAGTTTACTGATTGCCTCCCGAAAACTTCGGCACTACTTTCAGGCACATCCTATCACCATATACACTGATCATCCATTCAAGTAAGTTTTGCAGAGACCGGAGGCATCCGGAAGGTTACTCAAATGGAATATTGAGTTAAGTCAATTTGACTTGAACTTTCAGCCCAGACGGTCAATTTGAGGGCAAGTGATAGCCGACTTCATAGCAGAGTTCACTGTTCCTGAAGAAGATATAGCGGACGAAGAAGTGGAACCTTCAAAGTTACTTTTCGATCCTAATGCCTGGAGATTGTATACTGATGGCGCTAGGAACGACGAAAGATCCGGCGCTGGAATAGTGCTTGAAACCCCTGAGAAACGATTGATAACCTACGCCATCCGAATGGAGTTTCAGGCCACTAACAACGATTCCGAATATGAAGCTCTGATAGCCGGATTGAAGATTGCAAAGGAACTAGAAGTCACGAAGCTGAACATTTTCTGTGACTCCAAGTTAGTTGTGAATCAAGTCACTGAAAGATTCCAAGCTAAAACTGCAAGATTGATTCTATACTTAAAGAAAGTCAAAGAACCGCTGAATGATTTTGATCACTACAGCATATCTCATATTCCGCGGGCCGAGAACCAGCAGGCAGACAAGTTGGCAAAAATGGCTAGTTCTAGCGATCCTGAAGTAACTGGGCTGGCCCCTGTTGAAGTACTTCGGTCTCCTAGCATAGATCAGATGGAAATCGACCTAGTACTAGAGTCGGAACCCGAAAGGGAGTCCTGGATGACCCCTATAAAGAATTTCCTAATGGATGGAGCGCTTCCGACCAAGAAAAGCGAGAAGCGTAAAGTGATTCGTAAAGCCGCCCTATACGTTTTGCAAGGCGGAGTTCTTTATAGACAAGGGTTTTCAATGCCACTCCTTCGGTGTATAGCCCACGATGACATCAAACGTGTGCTGCAAGAAGTCCATGAAGGCGAATGTGGCGACCACACTGGAGGGCAAACTTTGGCGAAAAAGGTATTGCGGCATGGTTATTTCTGGCCTACCATAAACAAGGATGCAGTAAGATATGCACGACGATGCGATGCGTGCCAGAGATTCTCAAAGATACCTAGAGCGCCTCCAAGTCAGTTCAAGACAATGATGAGTCCATGGCCTTTTGCTATGTGGGGAATTGATATCATAGGAAGCCTCCCCATAGCAAGGGGCGGAGCAAAGTTCGCTATTGTGGCTGTAGATTATTTTACTAAGTGGGTCGAGGCAGAACCACTAACTACAATCACAACTAAACGAGTGATCAACTTCATCGTAAGAAACATCATCTGTCGATTTGGGATTCCAAAGATTGTGATAACAGACAACGGGACTCAGTTTGATAGTGCTGAATTCAGAAACTTCTGCCGAAAATACCACATCGAGAATCGGTACACCTCCGTGGCATACCCACAATCAAACGGGCAAGTCGAAGCTGCAAATAAAGTAATTAAATCCATTCTGAAAAGAAGAATGAAGCGGGCTAGAGCCATGTGGGCTGATGAATTGCCCTTGGCACTATGGGCCTACAGGACGACATATAAATCGGCAACAGGACACACCCCGTTTTCTCTTGCTTTTGGAACGGAAGCAGTCATCCCGGTTGAGATAAAGGTACCTTCTCATCGGGTGACTTATTATGATCCAATGACCAATAATGAATTGCTCCTTGAGTCCCTGGATATGATCGAAGAAAAGAGGGATGAAGCAGACCTGCGTGCTTTGAGATGCAAACAGCAGGTCGCCCGATATTACAACAAAAAGGTTCGAGTCCGAACATGGGAACCCGGAGACTTGGTTCTAAAGCGTGTCTTCCCACCCCCAACTCATATGGGAGCGAAGTGGGAAGGACCGTACTCCATTTTGAGCAAGCTTGATAATGGAACCTTCAAGCTAGCAACCGTAGATGGACAGGAAATCCCCAGAGTGTGGAATGCCCAACATTTACGGCCATATTTAACATGAGAGTTTCAAATCTATTCTTTTGCTTTGTTAAAAAACTATGTACAAGGCATGACTTGCCTAGAATAGTCTGATTTCTTAAAGCAAGAGATTATAAAGTGGACGTAGGTCATGATTCGACCGAACCACTATAAAAATACTGTGTGTTATTTGCCTTTATTGCACCTTTATTTATTTGCCTGTTTATTTTTATGAAAAATCAATGTGAATAATCCAGGTACCCGAAGTCTGATGCCAACAGTTCATCCCGTAGACTAATCGGAGGGACCCAAAGTTTTGGCAAAGGCTCCAACTGCTTGTCCGACTAGCTTTAATCCATAGAGTACGGGATAAAGTATACCCCAAGGATGAGTTTGATGAGAATGCATGATTGCAGACTGCTTAATCCGTGACTCTAACTCTCCAGAGAAGAGAGAGAGTATAAAGGACACGAAAATCGACATCCACGAGTAATGGCGGTGTACCATGATCGGAGCTGCCTAAGCACGAACTCTAACTCTCCAGAGAGAGAGAGAGTATAAAGGCGTCTCTGATTGAGCGCTAAGAAAGAGCTCCTTCCCCGCTGAAGGATCGGGGGGCGAGTGAATCGCTGAGCTCGAACTCTAACTCTCCAGAGAGAGAGAGAGTATAAAGGCGTCTCCGATTGAGCGCTGAGAAAGAGCTCCTTCCCCGCTGAAGGATCGGGGGGCGAGTGAATCGCTGAGCTCGAACTCTAACTCTCCAGAGAGAGAGAGAGTATAAAGGCGTCTCCGATTGAGCGCTAAGAAATAGCTTCCTCCCCGCTGAAGGATCGGGGAGCAAATGAATCTCCAAGTGCAAAACTCTAACTCTCCAGAGAGAGAAATAGTACAAAAGCGTCTCCGATTGAGCGCTAAGAAAGAAATTATTCCCTGCTAAAGGAACAAGGGCTAACTGAACTACTGTTATCCTATGAAATCTCCTATACCCCCATATTCAGAAATAGGGGGGCAACCTGCCGTCAGTACTAACAGATCCCTAGTGAACCCCAGTCAGATGCTACAGTAACGACTGATTGGGGGGGACCATGCACTCATTGGCAAACACCAAACTTTGATACAACAGTATAACATAGCATGAACTTTCTTTTTCCTGTTGATTGACCGATTTTTAATTATTAATAGTTGGCTAATGACTAAACATGGAAAGTTTCTCTGAATACAGATACACAATGATGCAAGGAGAGATAAACCGTTGTTCATGTACTGCAAATCAACAAAGTGAAAGACAACCTAGAAACAAAAAGTGAGGACCAGTCTCACAATTACACTTCCTGGCCAGTGGAAAACCTAAAGGCAAAATATCAACAAACATTCTATTTACGCTTAGCCCTCTTCTCTTGCTTCTGCCTCTCCAGTCTCTCCTTGTCGGCTTCAGATGGGTCCCCTTTCTTCCTCTTCCGCTTATCTACGAGGGGAACATCCGATTCTTCTGAAGTTTCCTCTTCCACCTCTTTTCTCTTGCTTCTACTGGAAAGGGAAGCCGGGAAGTCATCGGGGTTTGCGAAGTGAAGCTGTCGGCTGATGGACTTGGACTGGATTTTCATAATCATCCCAGTTTTGGGATCGAACTCTGCAAGAGGGACCACGTCCAAAGCCTCATCTCCCACCTTCTTTGAAGCCAACTCTTTCTCTTGTCTGGCTTTTCGGCTGGCCAGGGGTTCCTCATCATCATCATCATCGGCCTTTTTGGAGCCGGTAATGTCCTCTTCGTCATCCACATGGCGACCATCCATGTCTTTTAAAGCTTCGATGGTCTCGGCATCCTTGGGAACATCGGTGCTAGCTGCCGGGATGCTTCCTTCTACTGTTGTGACCCCGACCCGCTCTGAGACATCGGTACCAGCACCCGGCAGGACAGCCTCCTTCTCCACTTCTCTCTCTTTTTCAGCACCCTTATCAACGGGCTCACCACTTGCATTATGAGAGACACACATTACTAACTCAATTGGTTGTCCTGCCAGACGACGACAATTCGTAATTGCTTTAACAAATTGCGGGGAAAGGAGAGAGATACCTTCAGCAGATCCTCCCTCTTGAGTAGTTCCGGATGCTCTAACAACCACGGGAGTTAGGCCCAAAGGGATTAGCGGATCATCAGGATGGTACTCCTCGACCCCGGAAGTTTTAGGTTTCGCGGCGGAACTGGAACCTTCGTCAATTTTGCTTTTACCTTTAGCCAAGGTTCTCTCCTTTTCCATTTCCACCAGGATTAGGCGACGACCCTCCGCTAGGTCCTCAGGCTCGTTGTCTCTTAGGATGCTCTTCATCAATTCATCCTCATTGATCTCTTCGACCCCCAGCCTATGTTTTTCACCTTCCACAATGGCATCCCATAAGTTGGCCAAAGTAACATGATAATCCGGGATCCATGAGATATTGCGAGTTTTGAGAACCTGGCCAAGGAAATCAAAAATCATCTCCTCAAACCCCTCGATTTCTTTCTCTATTTCGAGGAGCTTGTTGTTAGAAGCAGTGGCCAATTCGAGGGCACTTTCAACGTTCTTTTCAGCTAGGGCTGCCCTCCTTTCCGCATCTGAAACCTGGTCGTTCAAAATCACCGTTTCTTCTTTTGCCAGGGCTAAAATTTCTTTCAAGCTCGCTTTTTCCGCCTCCCAAGCAGCCTTCTCAGCTTCGTAATGATCTCGTGCCGTTTTCAACTCGATATTGGCCATCTTGAGATCTTCAACCTCCTTTTTCAAAGCCATCTTTTCTTGGCTATTGGAATCCAGTTCTGAATGAAAGCGCTGCTTGGCATTTTCCAATTCAGTCTTATAATTTGCAGCGTCCCTCCATGCTAGAGCAAGCTGGGCCTGAGCGTCTTCCAGATCCTTATCCAATTTCGTCCTAGCCCTTTCATTATTTTCGAGTTTTTCTTTGGATCTGTGCACCTCTATTTCAAGTGTTCGGATGACCTCCGAAAGGTTAACTGCGTGCTTTTTCATCATCTCGTACTGCTTGGCCACATGACGGATGTGCCCGATAACTTCGTTGTCCCAGTTCTTAGGGACCGGTTCCAAGGCAGGAACGAATACCATCCTATCAAAGAATATGCCTGGAAATTGTTCCCGCAGCTTTTCCAGCCTACCTTGGATCTCGGGACCATGAACATGATCCCGTGACCCGGGGGCAGCTAACTCTGGTTGGCTAGTGGGAACGATATCACTTCCCCCCTTCTCAGTCTCTTTGGATGATTCTCTGTCCCTATCTTTGGATTCGTGACGCCTTTTTGACGACCGACTATGGGACGGTGCACTCTTTGGAGGAGTTAACTCTTTTGGAAGTTGCTTTCCCCCGGTCGAAATTGTCGGATGACTCGAAGGCCTGATAGAGGTTGATTTGGGTGGAGATCGAGGTTGCGAGGAACTCGGCCTATGAGGAGGACCGCGAGGGCGCTCTGTATCCGGGCGGAGGCTAGGTGTGCCCTCACGAAGAGAACGATATGAGTAAGATTTCCTGCGTGACATCGCTCCTGTAAAAAGAAAAGAAGAGCATATTATAACTTTGAATATTCACGATATAATAGTGCAAGGTCAGGTAGTGTGTGTGAGGTGTGCATCCCATGTAATTCCCCCTAACAGACCCGGGCCTGGAGACAGGCTCATCTGACCCGTTTCCCGTTCCATTGTTGAAGCAATCGCCTGTTCGGGAGCAGAAAAGAAAGGCTCCTTGCCGAAGTCTTTTTCTGTATATTCGATATCGGGTAAAGGGATTTTATTCAGCTCGTCGAATAACTGTTCTTCTGTCAAGTCGTCATCGCCAGCAGTTTCCATTGGGGCAGAGGTAGGGATTTCCTTCGACACATCATTACGGGACTCGTCCCCTCTGTATATATTCAAGTCTTCGTCGTCTTGGATGACTATCGGAGAAGGACTTTTGCGAAATTTAGTTGTTTCTACCGCTTGTGAAGTTCCCTCTCCCTCTGCTGGGGGCAAGTACTTATAGGGTTTGCCGCCGGTGCCAAGTCCAAATCTTCTGTCTAGGAGGCGATGCTTATGGAGATTGTTATCAGTAATGCATTTTTTGATCCTTAGAAAGTCGGATCTGCTTTGTGAAAGAATGGCTAACCGATTGCTATATAGAGGGCCCTCCGTTTTCGGGAAGACATGATCTGTTCGAAACAAAGGAAAAAGCGGAAGAATATTAGTACTTAGACTCCTCGAGCAAGATATTCGTTTATATGATCGAAGCTTACTTGATTTAAGCCATCTTCGTGAGCATCCGGCCTGTCTCTTGATATAAAACCAGTCTGATTTGGGATCCCCTATATTGCTGTACCCATCGTATAAGACCTTCCTATTCGCCACCGACTCGAAGAAGGAGAAGTTTGGAGTCGCCGTAGAACGGTGCTTGAAAAGAAAGAAGAACGTCAAATCTCTAAATTTAAGTTCGGCATGTAAGATCTCCGCATATGCAATGTACAAGGTGTATAACGATGCGTAGGCGTTTGGATGGAGCTGCATCGGAGCGATGCCCAGCCGTCTTAAAGTCTCGATGGTAATCGGAGGGAACGGAGGGATAGCTCCTACCGGACACATTGTTCGACTAATCGCCATATACCCTTCCGGTGCTAGATGGGGTCTATCTTCGCTTCCGGGTGTCAGGACATCGTCCCAAGGAATGCCGTGTCTTAAGCAGATTCTCTTGAGTTTTATCTCGTCAAGCTTGGACGCTAAAGAATCAGAGAATTTATCTATCTCGACTGCGCCTGGGATTTCGTCCGGAGCTCGCTCGTCAGACTCAGAGTTGTTGCTGGATGAAGTACTTTCTGTCGGATCTGATTCTGTGGCTTCATACTTAGATCCAGAATCTTCACCTCCCGGATTGATTGGAGGAATTTGAGGATTATACTGTTCAGGAGTCTCGGATTCCGCTTCTGCTACAGATCTTGAGGAAGAGTGATCGTTCGACATTGCTGCTAGGACGAGAAAATATGAACAATAAGATTAACACTACCCGTCCCCAGTGTGTGCAAGTGCCGGTGTGTGTGCTTGTGTGTGCGCATTATTAAAGATAATAATAAAGCATGAAAGCAGTCAAGGTTATCAGAAGTCGTTAGTCGTCATATGCAGTCAAATCATGAGGTCATTTAGTCCAGAAAGTCCAACGTCGAGGTTCTAGCCTAACTGTTCAAAGTTTTATGATGACAGGACGTTGATTAAAGTCTGAAATTTCTTCGTATCGTTAGCTGTAGGACGGAACGCAAAGCATAGGGATCGCCCCCCTTTTTTGACTCGCGGAGCATAGGAATCGCCCCCCATCGAATCGCCGGATGAAGGGATCGCCCCTTCATGAACCGTTGCGACTCCTACGATCCGTCCCTTCGTGGCCACCTCGATCTGTCGTCTCGCCACTCGCGTTCGTCTTCCATCTTTGACCACGAACCGAAACGGCCTTTTGTCTTCTTCTTCTTCCTCCTCCGTTTTCCTCCTCTCCTTTCCTTCTTCGAACTCCGGGCTCTACGTCACTTGGCCATGGCATTTCGGTGATCTCGTCAGAAAAGCACGAATTCTCACCGTTTCCAGTCAAGAAAGTTCGTGGAAGAGCGGCGTTCGCAAATAAGAATACTTTTAGTGGAGGTACCTTTCTAAGGATTGAAAGAATGCTTGGATTTTCGAAGGGTCAAAAGATTTGGGTTCGCTCCCGGATGATGTAGGCGAAACGATTCGGTAGAAAAGAAAGAAGAAGGAGAATGAAGGGGAGGGGGTCGGCTTATATAGGCAAAGAAGGTGACCGTTTGTCTCCCCTTCTTTGTCTTATTCGGTCCACGAAGCACCATGCAGGCCACGATCCAAAGATGGAATCGCATAGAAGCCAACGGACCACTTTGAAACAATGGCCCACAAAACTCAAAGCCCGACACGGCTCGAAGGAAAATACGCCCCGTTTCGCACAAAGGCCTAGGTACTCGGCACGAGACGAGCAGATGACCAAATCGGACCGTGTCGCCCTATGACGATCCGATTCATACGTGTGTCGATTTGAACCAATGCGACTGTTGATTTACGTCCCTTCAGGAGAAGGTAAATGAGAATCTTCGAAGCATGTTCCATCATCGATAAAACATACTTCGAGAGGGCAAAATGTTGGCTCGCTTTTTGACCAAGCCACCCAGGATCATTCGTAAGAGGAAAGCAGGAAGCCACAGTATCTAAGAACATGAAGGAATGGATCGCGCATCATCGTTTCGCTCGATATCGAATCGCGCACCATCGTCTCGCCCAAGATCGATTCGCGTACCATCGTCTCGCCCAACATCGGATCGCCCCTTCTCATTAGCGAACGATACAACCGGACGATCCGATCCAGACTCATGTTGTTATCCCAAGCGAACCGATCCGATCTCCTGGTGCATGGCGAACCCTCTGACCTGTTCAAGCAAGAGCTAGTCTTCAGCGAGCCGAATCGCACGGATCTGGCGACGCGTGTCCCTAACCGTCACTTGGACCGACTCTCCCCCATCTGCACGATCCGTTGTTCAAGCAAATCACGACACCTGTCCACAACGGCTAATTTGACCATTTCTCCAACGGCGGCGATCCGACCCGAGGTTCTCGGGATTCGTGCCACATGTCCACGATCCGCCTGACAAAATCAGCTATAAATAGCCCAGAGATTGGCATTTTTTGGGATCTTTTTGGCAATATTGAGTACTGAATCCGCCATTGTTGTCAAACTACTGAAATATTGAGAGAAACCATTGTTGTATTAGCTTCTAAAGCATAATCTATAACATAAAAAGTGGACGTAGGCTCGTTAACGCCGAACCACTATAAATTCTGAGTGTTATTTTCTTTTTCCTTGTTCTTCATTCGAAATTCTCTACTGTTCATAACAATTTGGGTGTTAGGTCCAAATTTCGATCTAACACATGTTATATCTTTATAATAGTCCAGAATTTATGATTTACATGACACCTATCTAACTAGATCCAATATTCATGTGCAAGTTTGTGACATGTTATGTAATGTTATGATTCATGTTATGCGAGATCACCTTATTTATCTAGTTACACCTTTATGTCACACGCTAATCGATAACTATGTTTAGGCCAGATTTCATAGTATAGGTTCATTGAACCTATGCTCTCTTCTTTACTTTGTTTATTTATTGGGCCTATTAGCGGGCCCAATATCTTCATACGATTAATATGAATAATCGAGCGAGGGTAATGTTGGGACTAACTATTAAATTGAAGTATGTTAATATGTCGGCGGGCCTAAAAACCATGAAATGGGTTAAGGCCATAAATGATATAAATTATGTACCATTAGTTTGGAATAAAACATGTGACATGAAATATTTACATAAGTAAAAGTGTAAATCTAGAAAATACGAGTATGTTTAACCCGAGGTTGGATTTAGTTGTGATGTAAACCTACCCGGACCCGCCCGGTTGTCCAGTAGTCACAACAATACCTATCCAATGTGGGTGGTTAAGCATTGAGCCCAATAATGACCCGAGGTTAGACTAAGCTACGGCCAGGAACCGACCGACACATCTAGTAACTGTAGCAATATCTGTCTAATGTGAGTGGTCAGGTGCTCTAAGAGGCTAAGGACAGATGGTAGGGTTAAGTTAACTAAAACACTTAACCAGCTTAACATGTTAACAAGACAAGACTTGTAGGGGTTAAGTAACTAAGAAAACACTTAGCCAATTTAACATGTTAACTAGACTAGAAGGTGAGGTTAAGTAAAGTTAATATACTTAACCAATTTAACATATTAATTAGACTAGAGGGTGAGGTTAAGTAAATTCAGGACACTTAACCGTTATAACCTGATAATTAGATAAGTGGGTGAGGTTAAGTAAATTTAGAGTACTTAACCATTATAACACGTTAGCTGGATAAGTGGATAAGGTTAAGTAAAAACACTTAGCTAATTTAATATGTTAGCTAGACTAGAGGGTAGGGTTAAGTAAACTTTGAACACTTAACCATCATAGTGTGATAAATTGAATAGGGTTAAGTTGAAACATGAAGGGACAATACCTAACCATTAAAACATGTTAATTAAACAGATGTTAGGGTTAAGTTAACTAAGGGAACACTTAACCATTATAACATGTTAGTTAAAACAGATGGGCAAGATTAAGTTAGGGGACACTTAACCAATACAAGGTGAATGGGTAGGGTTAAGTAATAAGAAATACTTAACCAATATAACTTGGTTTGTGATAGGGTTAAGTCGACATGAACTACAGATAACACTTAGCCAGTTTAATATGACAAAGGAATGGGTTAAGCTAACTTGAATTGACTGATGACACTTAACCAATCCAACTTGACGAGAAAGAGGGCTAAGTAGTAAACCCTAGTTAAGAAACAATCGAGAACGGGAGCTAAGTTGAAATCCTCAGTTAAAGAAACTAAGTGATAAACCTTAGTTAACAAGATTTATGGGAAAAGAAACTAAGTGGTAAACCTTAGTTGAGAACAACTAAGTAATAATTCTTGGTCAAGAAAACTGAGCCGGTCCATAATAGATGAATAACCCGATATGGTAGATCATCGCTTAGCAAGTACATGAGAAGGAGCAAACGTTTATCCGATTTCGAAAAAGGCTCCAACGGACTGGGTTCAGAAGCACGTAGCTTCGGGGGACGTGAGGGTACTCATGGTATCCCTCTGTGAGGTTGCAGATGATCCGCCTGGGCTCACATAGGTTAAGGTCTGCGTCAGAAGAACCAAGGGTATGCCTTGGTTGCAATTTAAGGCAACCTAAAGACTGGGATGGACCAGCGTGATTCGACGAGACCAGTAGCCCTGTGATAGCAACTCGTCATCTACCTACCATCTTGAGTCAATCGTAGTACGCATGCGGAAAGGCAGAGAACTCCCAACAGACCATATACTTGCTATCTAGTTATGGGTGAGGCTGGCCAATAGGAAAGTGGGGCATAGGTGGCAGGGGTATAGTTCTCGTGCTTGATTTTCTTGGATTGCCTTTCATTAGTTGAGGGAGGGGTCACGTGGGACCATAACCACTGGTAGAAAAACAAACCTTAGCTTCTGCATCGGCAGATATCTGAAAGCTCCCGACCGAGTTCCGTGTTTTCAAGAATAGCCCTGCCACGGGACTCGGGTCGCACATTTCAGGACATGTGCATCTAGACAGCGATAAACGATTCGCGACACACACATGGGGAAAGTCTAGGAACATATACCACTCTAGGTAGTGTGTCCTAGACTAGGGGCATCGTTCGACAGGTAGCATAATCCCTAGTGGACCTAGGTGGCATAAATCCTGAATCCGAGAAGTATTAGATAAGTCGCATAAACCCTAGTTGAATCTAGTAAACGCTCGATAGATAACCCTAGATTAAATCTAGGTAATAAAAAATAGATGTGCGCCTGATGGCAACCACAGTTACAGGGACTGGGATCACGTTATCATTTTATATAGATTACTACTTGGGATACTAGTTAGGTGGAGCAAAGATTAGTATGGGGTGCGATAGTAATTTCGATTCTAAACCGCTTTGCCTTAGTTTATGGTATTTTCCCATTTTCAGTTTATGCCTGTCATGTCCTTTTCCTTATTCATATACCGAAGCACCACTAGACTTACCTGCCTTTATGTCTGACTCTATGTTTTCTTTCGTCTTCTTTTCTTCCCTTCCCCCCCCCAAGGTAGTCTAGGAGGGAATAGCTCAGATTTGTATGGACCTATTACTCTTTCCAAGCTTGAAGACTCTTTGATGTGCTGCTTTGGACTCTCTTTTCCACCGCTATGCCTGGCTAATGTTTTACTGGGGAATATCATTGTATATTTATGTTTCTTTATTTTTTTAAACAAGATAGATACTTTGTAGTTGAAAAACAATCTTTGTACAAGCTGTTTATAAATGAAATAAAGTTTTATTCACTTTTCCGCTGCTTTATTTATCTTTCTTGTAATTTATCTGCATCTTTTACCTATAATACTTCACAGAACTTAGTGCATTCCCTTTGTGAGTGACACTAAAAAATGTGGGTGTTACACAGTATATAAAGATTTTGCATATACGCCTTACAAACGTGTATTCAAATTTTTAATATACTGGGTAGATATTGAATCACACCCTAGTCGCCCGAGGACAATTCTGATGATGATTGCAACATCATCAGTATTTGTGTTCGAGTTTCGAAAGTGGGATTTCTATGTATTTCCAATTGACTTGTGTGAGAACCAAAATATAGTTAGAATATATTGTTGTGATTTGGCACAAAAAATGTGATTTTTGACTATATATCAAAATTAATAATTTGAAAAGATAATCAACTAATTGATTGCTGGTTGTGTTGTTTGATTATTGTTTAAATTAATTAACTGTTGAACCTTTAGCCAAACTGAACCAAATAGTGAATTGTATTGAGAATTAGTCGCAATTGCATGCATATACATGTACTTACATTGAACAGGTCATAGCAAGGAGGCTAGAGCAGAAGAATAAAATTGTTTGCCCGACAAATAGATACATGTTTACGAATTATTTGATTTTTGATGATTTTATGAGCCGATTGGCTAGCCGCTTGACTGTTTCTTTTTCTTTTTGGATTGATGAGGGCCATGGGAGGCTATTTGAAATATCCCGAAGTCCCCGGTGCAAGGGAGGTTATGGAGAAATTTTTCGAAAATTTAGGGTGTTAGCCAAATTTTTGAAAAATTTGAAAAGTTCTTAGAAACTGAAAAGTTGAAGAACATAAGCCATAAAGAAAACAATGAAAGTTGAGTTGATTTGTGAAACAACTTTCGGCTTCGTTCCTTTTTGGGAACGAAAAGTTTTAAGTGGGGGAGATTGTAATAACCTGGAAATTCTGACCTAATTTAAAATTTTTATTTTGGCAATTTTAGTGAATTTTAAATATTTAAAATTAATTATTTTAAATAATATCGACGAGAAATTTATTTTGAATAGAATTAGAACATATATATTTATATAGATCGTCGTTAGAATATAAATATTTATTTTTAATTATAAAAGGAATTGAAAATGGCACGGTAGTTTGAAAATTCGATTTCAAACTTCAAATGAATGTACCGGGTGCAAAATAAACCGGATTTTGGCAAAACCAAAAATATTAGAATCTAATCGAGAATATCTTTCCAGCGAATCAGAAAAATTGAAATTTCATAGCGGGAATCAAAAGTTATGCCCAGTTGAAAATTCAGAACAGTCGCTATGGAATTCTGGCCCTTAAAAATGGAAATTTTGCAAACGACCTCGATTTTCGACGAAACCACTTTTTTGGATCCGTGATGTCAAGTTATTGCTAGATTCCAAAATTCGTAATTTTTCGAATCAATATGTGAGCGTGGCAAAGGAAAATGCGTTTGACCAGTTTCAGTTGATTTTAATCGACTGGAAAATGGCCATTTTTCAAACGGTCTCAGAATTCGATGAAACTAGTTTTGTTAGGACCGTATCGTCAATACGAAGTTAGAACATTTTTTCAGGAATTTTTAGAGTCCGTGTGTGGTCCCGGTAAATTGAAATGTGCGTTCAAATTCAATATATAGAGTTATAATTGGATTTTGACGAAAACTGATTGAAACGGTCGAATCAGCCTACGATACATATCCCATTGTGTTCGGAATGGGGGTAATTAGCTATGGACGATAGGCGGTGGGTTTCGTTTCGAGGTCAGAATAAAAAGTACCTTTTTGAAATAAATTAAATAATTAAATAATATATATTATAATTCCCCCCTCCTTCTCTTCTGCTTAGTCAAATAGGTCCCCACGTTTGAAATCAATTCAGTCGAGAGGAAAAAAAAAGAAGAAACCCTAAATCGCGTCAACCCCCCTTCCACCGTCGTGTATGTATTAACATGTAATTCTTTTAATCTAAACAAACATGTTAAAAGTGACATTTTTAATGACAAAATATGTATTAACATGTAATTCTTTTAATCTAAACAAACATGTTAAAAGTGACATTTTTAAGGACAAAATATATATTAACATGTTACTCTTTTAATCTAAACAAACATGTTAAAAGTGACATTTTTAATGACAAAATATAAATTAACATGTAATTCTTTTAATCTAAATAAACATGTTAAAAGTGACATTTTTAATGACAAAATATTTTTTAACATGTTATTCTTTTAATCTAAACAAACATGTTAAAAGTGACATTTTTAATGACAAAATATATATTAACATGTTATTCTTTTAATCTAAACAAACATGTTAAAAATGACATTTTTAATGACAAAACATTTTTAACATATGATTATTTTTATAACGTCGCTAACATGTTAATGACATTATTTTTAATCTAACATACATACAATAAAAATGTGAATTTTTATTGTTACCATATTTTTATTTCAAACAATGAATATTTTAATGATTCCAACATACATAGTAAAAAATGTAAATTTTTATTGTTAACTTATTTTATTTCAAACCATGATCATTTTAAATCATTCCTACATACACAATAAAAATGTAAATTTTTATTGTTAACATATTTTATTTCCAACCATGATCAAATTTGTGATTCATACACACAATAAAAATATAATTTTTATTGTCAATATATTTTATTCCTAACAAGAACATTTTTGTCATTCATATACACAATAAAAATATAATTTTTATTGTTAATATATTTTATTCCTAACATGACATTTTTGTCAAATAAAAACATGATTCAACAAATGATCATTTTATTTTTTACTACACAATTCATCGCATCCACAATCAATCAATTCCAATCTTATATAACGCATATATGTGTTTTATACAGCGTATAAATAAATTTAATATCACAATCAATTTTTATTTTAAATTTAGAAATCTTACCGATGGTTTCCACTCCGCCAAAAATTGATATGAGCTCCAAATCAGTTTTGTTGCGAAGCTCTCAACTCCACGATCGCAATGGATCCTATTTCATGTGATTTGGAATTCGTGGCAAAAAGATATTAACATATGAACATGGAATATTATTTAAATAATAATATCACTATTCATCTTATTCTCCAAACGACACCCTCAACTTAAAATGCTCGCCATGACCAAACCGTAAGTCGGAATTGCACAAAAACAGATCCATTCTCTCCGGCTTCTCTCACTCTTTCCACGGCTGGTGGTCATCCCCTCAAGTTCGCCACGTGGGCCCCACGATCTGTAGTTGAATGGAAAACTACAGTTTCTGTTCATCTTGGAGCTGCGGCTGCCACAGTGCTCCAAATGCCACCAAATTTTACCATTAGCCAGATCTCGAGCTCCCGGACAACTTTCATTTGAATAACTTCACCTGAAAAGCACGGATTGGCGGGAAATCGATCATTTTCGTGACTGCCTCGTTTTCCAGTACCCCTCCGATGAACATGACATTCCGGCCAAATCCGTCACCTGAGACCATGTCACCACTGCCAAAACCGTCGTATGATTCCACTTTACCTTCCCTCCAACCGCTTGACCTAATTCTCTACATGGGGCCTACAGTAAGCAAAATACCAAAAATGAGCTGTTGCACTTCGATCTCGATTCCGGCCAAACCACAAATCCAATCACCACCAAATTTTAGGCATGAGTAGTTCTCTTCATTATGTAGATGCTCACAAAATTTCATGGCCTAACTCCTTACAGTTTGGGAGATATAAATTATTTAAGTTTGAGAGACTTTTCTGCAAAATTTTGAGAGAGAGGGATAGGGCTGCTGTTAATTTTTGAGAAAGAAGAGAAATGAGAGTTTGTGGAGAGGAAAAGATATTATATAGTGGATGTTTTTTTTTTATTAATTCTCTAGTTTTATTATTAATTTTCTAGTTCATGCCCTCTTCGTTCGACAATTATCGATGTCACGGTCACATATGAACTCCGTTGGCGATGAAAATTGACATGCTGCTATGTCTTGACGATACAGTCCTAACAAAACTGGTTTCATCCAATTCCGACTCCGTGTTTTTTCAAAAGCCCTGTTTTTGTCCTTATTTGGCTGATCGATTCACAATTAATTGCGCGCGACCACATACTAGCTCCAAAAACTATGAAAATTGGAATCTAGCAATAATTTGATATTTCAGATCCAACAAAAGTGGTTTCATCGAAAATGGAGGTCGTTTGCAAAATGGCTATTTTTAAGGGCTATATATTATATTAAAATATATATAAATTCCTTAGCGACTATTTTAAATTTTAAACTGGACATAACTTACAATTTATAAAGCGAAATCCCCATTTCTTACATTCATTAGAAAGATATAGTTAAATCTATTCTAACTTTTCTTGTTTCGTCCAATTCTTACTTATATTGAATTCTGTATATTCATTTGAAACTAGAAAACGAATTTTCAAAATACCGCACCATTTCAGGCTCGTTTTATAATTAAAATAAATTTATATGTTCAAACTTCGATTTAAATAAATTTTTAGTCGTTATTATTTAAAATAAATCATATTAATATTCAAAATCCATTAAAATAGCTAAAATAAAAATTTTAAATTAGTTCAAAATTTCCAGGTTGTTACAATATCCCCCACTTAAAATCTTTTCGTCCTCGAAAAGGAATTGAGCTGAAAGTTGTATAACTAACCAACTCAACTTTCATTCTTTTATTGGTTTCAAAAATTTCATTAGTTGAACTAATAATCACACAACACAATCATTAATCAATTAGTTGATTAGCTTTTCAAATATATATAACTTTTGTATATTAAAAAGATCATATTTCCTGAAATCGGATTATATATATAATCACAAATACCTTAATTATAAACTTATCACTCCCAACTCGTTCTAGAGCATTTCTAACCCCATCTCTAACGTGTTTTCTCATTCTAGGATGATACTGATCCTATCTCTAATGAGTATTCTTTCATAGGAAATTACTAATCCTACCTTTAATGAGTCTTTTATTCAGTTCTAACGAGTTGTACCCAAAGATTTAAGTTAACCAAAGCTCTGATACCAACCGTAATGATACGGATTTCGCTCGGACCTAATCGATCGCTAAATCGACCAAGATCATTCGAAGCACGGATACGCTAACTCTGGGCATACAACACATCATAACAAATAACAGAAGAGTTTTATAAACATCATAATAATGTTACATTAGAGTACAATATATCAGAGTACATCGAAAAATAATACTACAATGAAAGATTAATTTATAATAAATTTAATACACTGCAGCGGAACCAATAAACTAACACAACGGAACTCTATCAATGCTCTGAATGTATATTTAAGCTTCAATCCAGAATCCTTCTCTATAAATAAATATCTGCAAAACAAACCACTTGACTGTCCATGTGGAAATAGGGGCACCCGAGTTTGCAAGTGAAACAAACTACGAGTCAGTCATGGGGCTGGTATGAGAAATCTTACTTAACTTATTTAATAATAAGGCTAATCACAGGACCACACCGCTAACGCGGAACAGGTTTACTCCATTGGATTTCCAGTGCATAAAGTAAAGTAAATCTTTTAAACAACGCAATGCTTTTTAGAAAAATGAAACCATTATAAGACTCAAGTCCTATCACACAATGCAACATAAATCGGAGGATAGAGTTTTACCTAATAATGGTTAAAAAATTTGATATTCTTAATAGTGTCTAGTCATTTTTAAACACCTTTCAATATAAATGTTTCAATCGTAGACGACATAGCTACCATGCACTATGTCACCATATATAGGCTTATAATCAAATCCGTAATGTCGTATTGGAAATTGGGTTTCCATCATGAGTCAAGACAAGGGATGGTCTCCTTACCGATTCAAGTTACCTCTAGCAAAATGACTCAGGGCTTGGATGCTGGCGAACCCTTGGATCCTACAGGGTCGGTCCACACATACTTTAGTGGATTGGCAATTCCTGAACACATGATTCCCGGTCCTATCGGACCTATCACTTGGCCAGTGGCGACTAATATATTGAGGTACCTCGCAATCTATCATCCACATAAGTAAAAATGTCTAGACTTCATACCATGACACCACTTCTAGCTAGAAACAAACGTCGTGCACTCCTTGCGTTCCCTTATCCCATTTCTGACTCTTACCGGGGTGTGAGGCTCGCCAAGTAACGCTATACACAAAGTTATGCTAATTAAAATTGTGCTTTGATTGTCAACCATAAGGCTCTGCTTTTCAACAAAAACCTTGATCTTTTGCATCTTAGCATGCCACATTGACAATTCACGCCATGTAACTGATGTCTATCAATATATAACCTCTAAGCTCATACGTCTCAGAGAAGGGTGTTAAGCAAGAGAATAAATTTTTGGCCACCAAACAGATAAATATTTAATAGAAATCAATTAACACAGAACGAAATCCAATGTCAGACACACATCCATTTGCAACTCCGTTATGGGTCTGAATGAAACCGGAGACACCTTATTCCTCCTCCCGTATTTTCAATATGGAAGAGAGGTTCTCGCATATCTGGACAATCAACAAGTACATCCGGACAACTACCACTTTAACCCTTTACTGGGAGCTACCCAATTCTGGGCTTCTGTAACAACCCGTATTTTTAACGGATAATAAATAACTTATTTAATTATTTAAATAGTGATTCAGGGAATTAAATCATTGCTTAATCAAATAATATTGAATATTTAATTAATATAAATAATAGAATAATATAGTTAATTTCCGAAATAGTCGGAAATAGTGGAATTCACAATATTGTGTCAATTGGATCATATATAATATATATTTTGCTTTAGAATTTGATTTATATTAACGAATATATTATATAAACGACAGTTTGTAATTTGGCGATTCGAACTTTAAAAGAATATGCAGAATCCGTTTTAAGTCGGATTTCTGTGAAACAAGAAATGTTTGGAGCTGGTGGAGTATATTTTTCTAATGGAAGAGAAATATCGGGATTTCGTCATGTAGATTTTGATTTGTGATCAAAACAAATTTTCGAAAAGTCGCTAAGGAATTCCTTTATAATTTATAATGATTTATTTATATTATAAATGGATTTTCAATATAAATTGGATATCGATTCGGATTTGGAATATCGAGTTATAAATCCTTATAGGATTATTTTGGAGCTAGAATTATATTCTATGTGAATATATACGATAATATTCATTTATTAATATTTAATTTAATCATTTTTAAATATATTAATATTTAAATAGGCTGATTTACTGCTTTAAAAATAGCCAGCTTTGCAAACGACCTCCGAATTCGACGAATCCAATTTGTTGGATCCGCAATATTAAATTATTGTTAGATTTCAATTTTCGTGATTTTTGGAATCAGTACGTGGCCATGAAAACAGTCGATATTTTGACCTTTAAAAATACGTTGTGTGAGCAAACAGACTCGGAATTCGACGAAACAAGTTTTGTTGGGTCCGTAATGACAAACTCTAGTTGTATGTCCAATTTCATGACTTCTGGATATTGTATGTGATGATAGGGATTTTTAAACAACGTATATAAATACCGATTCATTAAAATGGAATATAAAAATCAAATAAAAAATTAATAAACCACCCAATAAAATACCCTTAACTTTTCTAAAACCTAAATCCCATTTTTTCTTAGTCAACAGATTCATGCAGCCAGCATTCTTCTTTCTCAACAAATCTGTGAACTTCTAAAAATCAAAATAAATTCATATGAAAATCTATAAAATAATATATATGTATATTTGTGTTGCTGAGATCTTTCTGTTCGATTCAATACCACTTTTGAGGCATGCGATAGATGTAACGTCTTGCCTTTTTTACCATTTAAATTGGTGATTAAACCAACTTAAAACGTCCAAACCGACGGACTGTTATTTAGCTTACAGAGTTTAAAAAAGGATCAATACCGAAAATATAGAATAAATTGTAAACACGGTATTAAACAGCAAAATATCACTTTATATATTAATCAAAGTTTTGACACAAAATTTATCTATACAGCGAAAATTAAAATAACAGTTTGAAGACAAGAAAAATATCTTTGTTGTTTTTCAAAAAAACTCAGAGTGCACCTATCTTTGGAATCCCCAATTTTTCCAATCTTAGAATCCCAAGCTGTGATCTTTAAATCTGTAATGCTCGGGTCTGACCCGAGCGTTCCATGCAAAAACATAAAACACTCGAGTCGGGATTAAATCATAGTTCAAGTAAATTAATTTCAATAGACACTGGAATATAATAGTTAATCCTATCATCGATGTCATACATAAATTTAACAGTTATGGCATCTGTTCTCACTTCTATCTATTTCCAAGGATGAACGGTATCGGATATTTGTGAGTGTGCACAAAAAAAATTATAT
The DNA here is from genome assembly GCA_030737875.1 of Allium sativum. NCBI lineage: Eukaryota > Viridiplantae > Streptophyta > Magnoliopsida > Asparagales > Amaryllidaceae > Allium > Allium sativum. Next base: position 822,535,331 of record CM060919.1, on the reverse strand, counting down.
GTGTACACCGCCTCAACGTTCGAACCGAATATAAGTGATAGCATAAGCGATCCTGGAGGCTTGCATATACACGTGTGTGTATATGTACACACACACGTGTATTGCCTCAACACCCTAGGAACTTGAAATCACAAACGAAATGAAGTTCATAGGATGAAGTATGCATGCTTAGTTTGAGATAAAAACAATTGTATACTTTCCAGGTTACACGCACCAGGTACTATGAACAAGTTAATGAAAGTCTGCGAAGTAATATATAAAGTACAACAACATATAAAGTGGGCTGGTGTCAGTTTCCATTTCTAAACACAAATCAACCTTTCGATTGATGTGGAATGAGTTTTCAAGCCAAGACAAAGTCGCAACAGCAATTGCATGGGGACATATATGAATGGTTCAGGTAGCATGCTCAACAACATACGTATACTAAGGTGGACCAACTACAAATGCATGTGTGTAAAACAATCAAGGCCGCTGGTGGCGAGGGGTATAAAGCCAACGTATGCCACTTTATAACAGAGGAGAGCTTCATATTTCACAACTAAGAAAGGTGCTTTAGTGCAAATATATATGGAGAATGTATGAATAATGTCACAACTACTTCTATGTATATGTCTTAGTTTCAACACAGCAATTGTGTCACAGATATTCCACGCTGGTAGTAGAATCAAAATATAACTGCTAATTTTCAAAACAGGGTGTATATAGTATAAATATATACTATTAATCTACATTTTTATCTATTTACACACACACACTGGAATACGATATACATATATATGATCTAAAGACAAAAGTGCATGAAAACAGGGTGTTACTGTTCTTTAAAATGCGGTGCTAAGAATCAATGCATGAAAAGGTATGTGTGCTCAGTGTACATTCTAAATATTTTATAGCAGACAGGTATACCTATGCATACATGGGAATGATGAACTCAACAGGTCAAGGCCAAACCCAGCAAAACAAATTCTATGGGAGAACAGGCAATACACATGCAGGTGCAAAAGTGATGTAACATAAAGCAACAAGTACTTAAATGCTCTAACTGTTTCAACTCGTCCATTTCAGGTAGGGTAGCATGAAAAAGGTGGTATGGCACTGAACTATAGTTTTATGCAGAGTTTGAAAATGCTAAAGACCATTTGGAAATCAGAATAGAAGATTTACTTCAGAAATATGTTTAAGATAAATGGATTAATACATTCTTCGAGAGATAATACTTGAATCATAGGTATTGTAATTCGATAATTTGTCAGATATTCATGTAACCAATGAAGTACTCAAATTTCCGAGATCCTTCTTTGGTTTAAATATTCTACATAACTAAGAAATGCAGAAACAACTCGTATACTGCTAATAGCAATAAGTCAAAAATGTCCATTGAATAAACAAAGTCCTAGTTTAAATGAGTTTACAAACTGAAATATTTTAGCTGTGCTAAAAAGGTGATTATTTTAACCAAGCTGAACTTGTGAATACAGAGTGCCCTCAATATTAAGCATGGTAGCCAATCCACATATAAGCACATATATACTTGCAAATACACATACACAAATGCTAACATTTTTTTTAAGATTTAGTAACACCCTTCGGCAATAACAAATGACATTTAACCTTTCAAATGTAGAATAGCTTATATCAAAAACAAATGAAATTCCACCCTTCTACATATATATTTTTCTAGCACTAAGTGTTCAGGGCTTCCTTATTTCCAAATTTCTTCTAGATTTAATAAGGTGAGTGTGGACATACATATGGTATGAGCTACAGGAATGTCATGTATATATCATTACATGGAGGCAGGGAATACTCGAATAAGTTTTCAGGGAACAACAAAATACCTCCTTTATCATTGGTCAAATTTGAGGAAGGTATTTACAGGAAACAATGTGACAATTTCAGGCAAGTTTTCAAATCATTTGTTCTCCAGAAATGCACATTCTAACTTTGGGAACACGGACTGATTTGATTTTCCCAAAAATTCAAAAATCATATGTCAAAGGCACTTAAACAAAATTTTGGGCATAAACACTTCGTTTGTTTTCTAGAAATTAATCAATGTTTCCAGCGTTTAAGGGATTAACATTTGGCAAGTTTAAAATCCCCATGTCCGAATACAGTCACATTTTTGTCAATAAATATTTCAGGGGTTTTCCTGAAATCACTGATCCAACTCGCATTCAAATTCATTTTTTTCTTTTCTAGAAATTATATCAGTCAATAAGGTGACCGAGACTCAACACAACCCAAAGATACCTGTATACATATATAAAAATAGTTCGGCATGTTGGTTAGTACTTCAACCGCTATGACATAGCAATAGGCAAATCTGAGTGAATTTGGGGGAATTCACCAGGCGGCCAACACAATTGTAATCGACCATATATTCTTATTTTAAATTAAGACCAATTTACATGAAATACGAGTCAATCGTGAGCGAGATGCTCACATTGGGTAGCCGTAGCGGTGGAGCGATTCGGGTTTCAGGTCTGATTTTGATTGAAAGTCAGCAACTTTGAGTCTTTGACGTAGTTGAATTTGGCTTCAGGAGGCTATCGAACTTGCTCGCGTTAAGGGCAGTCTGGTGCGAGCTCATCCGGTGACGGCAGCAGCAATCCAAGGCTCGAGCGTGCTTTGCATCAGTCACGATAGCCAGTAAGCGGTGGCATTCAGGTGGGTGCGACGACGATACACTGCGATGGTGGTGATTAGGGCTTCGGTGATTTGTCGGTTGAAGGTGGAGGGACAGTTGAATTGGCAGAAGCCCTTAAAAATTAGAAAAGGAACAAATTGATTTTTGGGAAAAATCACTCACTGCCATTAAAACTAAAAGGGAAGGCAGCGATTGTTTTCTTTCTAAGGAAATTTGGGGTGGAACAAGATTTTTATAGAAGTGAAATATTGAGATAAGAACAAAGTAACATCACTAGGTTTTAGGGTAACTGTGACGATCAGATGTAGGTCTACGGGTTTAAACTGAGGTGGTGTATATTTAGGGACGGTCTGTTTGTTCTTGCTTAATATTAAATCCAACCGAAATTTACCACGTAATATATTGAATTCGTACCGCTAACGAAATTTACAAACGCAACAAAATTTTATACGTATCTCTTCGTTTTCGCGTCCTTTTTTCAACAAAATTATACTGGGTGTAAACCGACTTCATCTGGCTATTTTAAAATTTTAAACTATTCAACTATTCACCAATTTTATTCCTTGTGTCCAAACAAAAAACCCATTCGTTTCCAAATTTGGAACGTTAAATTTTATTCTCTTTATATACATGAATATACATATATCCGTGCAAATTTCTCATATACTTCAATAAATAAAATTTCCTTATTCCATATTCCAATTTATTTACCGTTAATAACATATATTTTAAATTCAACTGTTTACCTTTTCCAATCGAATTCAATCCTAATATTCAACAGTACATATTTGATTCCAACCACCCGTTCTGAATGAAATATTAAATTTTAATTCACACATCAATATATTTGATTTCTTAATTTGTAACCCAAATATCAATATGAAATTGATTATTAATAATTAAATTTTCAATTAATTTCACATTCCAGCTATCGAAATTTCTGGTACGTTACAATAGATGTTTGATGAACTCGACAGTTACAGTGTCCGTCGTTTTGAGCTAGGGTTCAAGCATTGGGGGTAATGGAGTTTCGATTCATAAAACGAGTATTTTTTCGAACTCGTTAGGGGATTTTGCACCCAGCAGCAAATTTTGGGGAATTTATAGAAATAAAAAGTGTCGCACGAAGTATTACTGGGAGCTCTAGTACCATTCATTGCGATAGAGATGGTGATGTCGTGTTGGAATTCGGTGATAGAAAGAGAAAGAGGAATGAGATGGTGGAGCTGTGAGGATTTCTGTGAGTAAAGAGGACGCTCAAATTTCCTGGAAGTCATAACCTGTTGTGCGAACCCGATTGAGAAAGGAAGTGCGAGCTTTAGTTTTTGGTGATGGAGGAGTTGAATTCGAGAATGGGAATCGAATGGTGGTATTTATTTTGAATTTGGTGGAGTAATGGATGGACAAGGCGTAAGGGTTGAAGGCGCAACAGCCATGAAAAGCAGCTGGAGACGGATTGAGTTATTTCAGTGGAAGGAGGTACTGTAGATGGTGGGTGGGTGCGTTATCGGGTTTGGTTGAGGGAGGTAAAGCCCAAGTGATTAAGTAAATTAAGTTTAGTTTAAAATTTTACAGTGTACAAACTTATAAATATTGTATCTTGAACATACTTTATCCAAATTCAGTGAAATAAGATTCGACAGGATCGTATGGACAAGGGTTTCACAATGGAATTGACTGGAAATGAATTAAAGCTCATTACAATTTATAGAGAAATAAATTGTCTTTTAGAATCAACCGACAATTATCATTATTTAACGATGATCGTCCAATGTGAGTAAAACTCACTTACTCGACCAGTTTATATTTTTATAAATAAAATCTAGTGTTGATAAATGATGATTGATTGATGTGTGATGATTGTTGGTTGAATTGTAGATTTAGTGGTTGAAATTATAGATAACGATATATATATATATATATATATATATATATTGCTAAACAAATATTGATTCTATTTATCAGAATATTTCATATTAAAATGAAATCGATGTTATTTATATTGTTTAACATTTGTGATGCAGGGAAAATAGGTTGGAGGGATCCAACAGGATTCCTCAATATTTATAATACTATTCATTTTCATATATTGTGATATATGACGTGATATATAATCTGTGATTGATTATGAGTGTGTAGATGATGTTGATCATGGTTACTTGGTATTTTAAATACCATAAGAAATACCGGAATGTGAAAAGGGGATTTTCAAAGTGCATATTGAAAGGAATAATTATTTATAAAATAAATAGAATTATAAAAGGAATAATTATTTAGAAAATAAATAGAATTATAAAGGGAATATTTATTTAGGAAATAAATAGAATTATAAAAGGAATATGTGGAAAATAAGTAGAATTATAACAGGAAATAATTACGTCGATATTCAATTTAAGTATTTTATAAAATCAACGGGTTTCATAAAAGGAATTATTTGGAAAATAAATAGAAATATTTATAAAAAATAGGGTTTTATAAAATGAATTATTTGGAAAATAAATATAAATATTTATAAAACAAATAGGGTTTTATAAAAGGAATATTTGGAAAATAAATAGAGTTACATAAAGGGAATTTCGAGTTAAAAAAGAATTATGAGGAGATTGATTTAAAGTTAAATAGAAATCTGTTTCAACAGATAAGTTAAGAAGATTAATTTATAAATAATGTTCTATAAAATAAGTAAATTATTTATCTTTTGGATAAATGAAATATATAAGTCTGAACTTATATAGAGATGTAGAAATCGGTTTTGACACCGATATTTTAAATAGAATGTGAACTCAGCATTTATAAAGGGAATTATAAGTGAGATTTAAATGTTAGAAATAGAAAGGAGTTTCCATATGAATAATTCTATAAGTAGAAGTATAAACCGAATTTTGAAATGGGATATTATTTTAAAATACGAAATTAAACTTAATGGATTATATAAAAGAGTTAATCGAATAGAGTTAATTGAATAGAGTTAATCGATAGAGTTAATTGAATAGAGTTAATTGATTAGAGTTAATCGAATCAGAGTTAACTGATTAGAGTTAATTGATTAGAGTTAATCGAATAGAGTTAATCGATAGAGTTAATCGAATAGAGTTAATTGAATAGAGATAATCGATAGAGTTAATCGAATAGAGTTAATTGAATAGAGTTAATCGATAGAGTTAATTGAATACATTTTATTGAATAGAGTTAATTGATTAGAGTTATCGATTTAGAGTTAATTGATTAGAGTTAATCGAATTAGAGTTAACTGAATATTAGTTATTCGAATAGAGTTAATTGAATATAGTTATTTGAAAGAGAGATTATCAAATATAGTTTATTCGAAGGAAAGAGTTATCGAATAGAGATTTTTTGAAAGTGAGTTATTTAAGGAAGTTTGTTAAAGATTTAAAAGGTGAACTTTGTCTATTTCAAGGATAATCATGTTGTTCAGTTAAGGTCTGAGAGGTAGTTATAGCCTAGCTTGATTGACTCCATTTTTAACTAAGGAATGGTTAAGGTTCGATAATGAAGATTGGTTAAGTGAATTTAGTCAATGATGTAATGTTTTGAGTTGGCATAGCGATGTTTTATTTAAACATCTGTTTAAATCCAAATGTAGGAGTTTTGGAAATGTTTTCCAAATAAGAATCGGAAATGTTTTCTAATATAGAAAATAATAAATGGAAATGTTTTCCAATGTTAATAACGTATATTTTCTAAATCTAGAAAATAAGAAATGTTGAATATATGGAAATAGGAAATGAGAAATGAATAAATTAATGAACTAAAGAGATAAATGTTCAATGATGATTGATCGGTACAATCTCCATCTGGATATAATATCGTTGTTTGCACATGTGTTTTTCCTTGATAGTTAACTCACCGACTATCCAAGTTTTTGATCATTTTTCCGTCGTCAATACGGAGAGACCAGGATCAGATTCATTATCCGAAAACCACTCTATACGGGCATTAGCGTTGCGAATCAAATATGATGAAGATAATTGAAGACGGAGTTATGCAAGGGTTGTTCGGCAACCCAGAATTTTGGAACCAATTTAAAAATTTTATATTAAGAATTATTGTATATTTGTAATAATTAACTTTTGACTACTGATAATAAAAGAATGTTTCCAGTTTAAATTATATAAGAGAAATTGTAAAGAATTAGAGTGTCAATGGTATACAACGCACGTTTTAACTAGCAGATAACGAAAATTAATGTTGACATTAATAATCAAATAAATCATGCACAAAATTTCTTTGCTCATTCACATTTTATGAAGTTTATTTTTTTTCCTCTCCTTTTCCACTTTCCCAAATTCATGGTTCCTTTCTCTCCACTTTATTTCTTCATTAATAACGCATTTCTTTTCTTTCCTTACTTCTACATTCATGCTTCTGCATGTTCACAATTTCTCTTCTCTTTTTTTCTACATTCATGCATCCTAGTTCACATTACCTATGCATTCATTTATTTCCTTCCCTACATTCTATTCACAGGTATCTTATTTTGTATTCTCATTTCTTAAATCTGCATCCCTTTAAATCTTCTTTCTCCATTTTGTTATATATGTGTCATTTTTATTCGAGGTTTAGATTTTTTTTCCTTTACGTACAACTACAATTTTAATCTTACAAATCTTTATAAACTGAAGCTTGATTATATTTTGTAATTCTAGTTTTCAAATTATGACAAAGGTTAAATTTCATTTTATATGCATATATATGATTTAGAGTTCAATTACTAACTGGAATGAATGTGCAAATAATAAGGAAAATGCTACATCTTTCTTTTTTTCTTTTTTTCTTAAATGTCGGCCTTAATTACTTAACTATCCTTTGGTTAACATATGTTAACTTTTTCCTATTAGTAAAATTTCTTTAATGCATTTTACACACAGGCACATGCATAAATATTTACTATCACTTACTTGTTATAAAATAAATTTTGGACAACAAAGGCATGAAATATTCTATAATAATTGTCATTAATTTTAACTTGATTTAAAAAAAATAAAAATAAAAATAAAAAAAGAGAAATGAAACAAGGGACGGAAATGTATATACCTCTGTGCAAGGACTAAAAAAAAGAAACTAATTAATATAATGTTATAGATACATAAGGGGGTTAAAAGAGTATAGTTAAACATAATTAAAAAACACAAGGGGTTAAAACAAAAATTCCTCACCACCATATAACATCCTAAACTTCTCTAAACCTATTCCTAATTACAAAACATCAACCTTCTTCTTCTTCTCCACATTTAATGGCCACGAACCTTCCAATCTTCCCCCTTCGATTTCTTTCCATCCACTCTATGAAATTCGAAATTTCCAGAGGCAAAAATGTAGAGCAAACGCAGATGAAAAAATTAGAAGGTGGTGATCGAAAAATAGACTAGTGGGTGGCGCGACTTTCAAAGAAGGAGGCCAGCTTTTTGGGTTCATTTCGACGGAAGAGAAACGAAGAAGATGACGTAGCGTTTTAATTCAAACTGTAACGAACCGGAATTTTGGGGAAAATTTAAAATAATTTATTTTAGTTAATTTATTGGTTTTTGAATATTTAAAATAATTTATTTTATATAATAACGACTATAAATTTATTTTAATCGAAGTTAAAACGAATAGATTTTATTTAAATTATAAAAGGAGTTAGAAATAGCGCGGCAGTTTTAAAATTTGAATTTTAACTTTGACTGACTGTACAAGATGCAAAATAAATCGGATTTTAGCGAAACCAAAAATATTAGAATCTATTTAAAAATATCTTTCCAATGAATCCAAAAAAATGAAATTTCATAGCTGGAATCAAAAGTTATGTCCAATTCAAAATCTCAGGAAAACACTATGGAATTTATATATAGGACCCAAAACGCTACATTTTGCATACGAATGAATTTGGACTCGAAACCACTTCCATTGAGTTTAAAATGACGTTTCTGTATTGGAAAAGTATAAGCACTTATATATTTTGAGTTTCAGAAATTATTCATATTTATTTGTATTTTTAATATTAAATATATACGCCTTAAAAATGGGAATTTTGCAAACGACCTCCGAATTTGATGAAACCACTTTCTATGGATTCGTAATATTAAATTATTGTTAGATCCCAAATTTCATAATTTTTAAAATCTGAAAATTGACTGTTTTTCACTGTAAAATTTATTACGACCACATAACTTATAAATATGGGCTTAACCAACATAACTGTTAATCAGATCAATGGGTGGGTTAAGTAATATGACTAGGCTAATGACACTTAACCAATATAACATGACACGTGACAGGGTTAAGTCAACTTGAACATGAACATTTCTATATGTTAAACACATGAACTTTGAACGTAAAAGCAATTGTAAACTTGATAATTAGCATAACTATGAATTTGGGTAACTAGCGTGTATTGAAATAAAAAGGATTATAGTTTGGGATAACTACAATGATTCAAGACAATAAATCAACAACGCCGCGACATTAAATGAAACGACCCAAACTTCCCCGTAAAGGAAAGCCGGATTGCTTTGAGAACAACACACACCAGAACGCAAAACAGAAGAACATTTTATTGCTATTACAACAATTACATCAGAGTACAAGAATTTTCCAGAGTATGGATAATAATATACATTGGAAATACAATAATATCAAAGTTTAAATTACATTTAAATAGCAGCGGAAAAATAATACAAAACACAACTGAAAGAAATACATGGATACAGAGCCTTCCGAATATCGCTCCAGCTGTAGACCAGGATCCTGTGAATATAATATCTGCAAACCAAAACTACTAGCTGCCCGTGTGGAAAATATGGGCACCCAGAGTTTAGGTTAAAACAATAAACTTCAGGTCAGTCATGGGACTGGTGTGAGAACTCAAAAACAGTTATTAACTTTAATTTTTAAAGTTGGGTAAATCAAGGGACCGCGCCACTTTCGCAGAACGGGTTTCCTCCCAAGAATACCAGTGCATAAAACAACGAAATGCTTTTTAGAAAAATGAAACGTTATAAGACTCAATCCCTTGCATGTACGCCGAAGGATAGAGTTTTTCCTTATAATGGTCAAAAATGCTTAATACGCGAAATTCATCTTTTATACTATGAGTGCACAGTGTAGAAAACAATTTCGAATATAAAAGTATCAAAATTAGGTGGCATAATATGTTATGTAAGTGGCATAATATGTTATGTCACCATATAAGTATAAAACTAAAAACTGTAAGATCATATTGGAAAATTGGATTCCATCATGATCGCTATTGATTCGAAAGATCAATTGCGAATGTATCTCCACGGCTTACGTCTCGGCAAGAGAAAACACCGAAATACATATACTACGCACTTTGGATGAGTAGTAATATGATCTATCCTCATGAGATTCGGCTGAAATGACCTATCTCACTTCTAGAGTGGAGCGACCACCCTAGCCCCATCGGCCGACCCCAAATCCGTATAGGGTATATTGGTCCAACCGAACATTATCAAACAAATTGTTCACCATCATACCTTGGTGTGTGAGGCCCGCGAAGTCACGTTGTATCCAAAGCGGCGCTATATAAAAGTTATGCTTTGGTCTTCATCCACAAGGCTCTGCTTTTCAATAAAAGCCTTGATCATATGCATCTTAGCATGCCACATTATCAGACCATACCATATCATTGATTCATCTATCAATATATAACAGGGTGTTAAGCAAGAGAATAAATTCTCTGCCACCAAATAGTTATATATTAAATAGAGATCAACGAATACAATATAAAGGAATACAATGTCAGACACACAATCCATTTATCAGTCCGTTCTGGGTCTGAACGAAACCATATCCGGTAGATCTCCAAATACGTCTGAATGATCACCAATTTTTCCCTCATTTTGGGTGTACGGTCCAATCAAGATAATCAATAATCATCCATTCGATATGGAAATTTCCCGGTCTTCAATAACCGTCTTCATCATCGATCTTCAATCGTCATATGAATTATTCAGAATGGGTTAAACCCGGTCTTTCTGAATAATTTGCGTAATTTAAAATCATGTGCTTTAAAATACAACTAACGCCTCATTCCAGTCAAGAGTATTCTTTGATTTTAATTTAAAACAAATTAAGGTTTATTCAACTAGTTGGGATTAACGCCTTACCGAAATAATCATTAATTAATATCCCATTCCCAACCTACACAACCCATGGAGTAAACTGGTGGTACTCCATATCTAACACCCAATGTGTTACGGTAAACTTAATTACCGTTTTATCGATCAAATCTAATTAAAGATTTAACTACCACTTGGAGTAAAACTAGTGGTACTCCATTATCGTTCATTTCTTGAATTAAGTAAATTTAATTACTTTTATCCTCATTCAATCCAATTTAAGATTTATTAAAACTATATTTAGTTTTAATCTTCAAGAATCATTATTTAATGATTATTTAACTTTCAAGAAATAGTATTTCCTTTAACTGGGTTATAGAACTAATGTCATTTAAAAACATTGTTCGCAATCAACCCAAAAGTCAGTTTCACTTAATTTCAATTATGTTTAATAATTGGAAATCTTATTTAAATCTTGATTAAAAGATTTATTCTTTCCCAAATGGGTTTAAGAACAGTGTTATTTAAGACACTATTCACGACAAACCCAAATTTTAATCTGATATTAAATATCATGCTTTGAATAGAAATTATATCGATTTATGTTCAATATCAAATTCTGAAAATTAACGTATATCAAATTGGGAATAACGATATTAATATCTTCCAAATTCCCACAATAATATCCGTATAATCACAAAATCCAATACTGAAATAATTCGAAGATTATTTCCATTCAAATCCATTCCAATAGATGTACTGGAAAATCTTGGTTTTATTAAAACCACTTTAATCCTTTTATTTATTTTAATTAATTTATTAAAATAAATAAATCATTCATTCTTTTACATTGAAATGTATATTTACATTAAAATGAATCTTTTTCATTCTTTTGAAACAAATTAACTAAAAAAAAGGTATTCTTTCAAATGTAATCAATCTTAAATAAAAATGAAATCTTTTTAATGTAATCTTTTTAGTTCAACCTTTATTACATTGAAAATTGTAATATTTTCATTTCAATCTTTATTACATTGGAAAATGTAATGTTTTCATTTCAAACTTTATTTTCAATTCAGTCTTTATTACATTGGAAAATGTAATATTTTCATTTCATTCTTTATTGCATTGAAAAATGTAATATTTTCATTTCAAACTTTATTTTCAATTCAGTCTTTATTACATTGGAAATTGTAATATTTTAATTTCATTCTTTATTACATTGAAAAATGTAATATTTTCAATTCATTCTTTATTACATTGAAAAATGTAATATTTTCAATTCATTTTTTTTACACTGGGCCAGACCTCCCACATTAAGCCTACGACTTGTGGATGCTGGATATGCCGGTTGGTTCCGGGCAGACTTATCCCACAAGTTGGGCTTAACCTCGTGTCATGGCCCAATTCGTATTTGCGCACTTGGACCTCTCACATTAGGCCCAACATTTGTGGCTGCTGGATAAGCCGGTTGGTTCCGGGCAGACTTCCACCACATATGTGACCTAACCTCGTGCCCAAGTACAATTATAATTTTATAATTATAATTAACTTTTTTAAAGCATACTCTTTGAAAATATCCTTTCCATTAAAGAATCTTAATTTTAAATATTCTTTAATTCTAAAATGACGTTATTCCAAATGTCTTAACTTACCTTTCAAATCTTTATAAATATCTGAACTTTCCATATTATTATAACAATTAATAATAATCTTCTCAAAATGTCTTTCTTTTTGAAATCAAATCTATTTATTGCCACATAATGACGAATAAATGTAATCTTTCCAAAACATTCAAATTTCGAAATCAAACTTTCTTATCTTGACATGTGGACAGTAAATATGTAATCTTTATAATTAAATCTCCTTTATTATAACTTTTAAACAATAAAGATATAATATATTTAAATCAATGCCAATTAATTCCATTAATTGAGTATAAATTAAAATATTCATTAATTCAAAATTGATAACAATAATATTAATCTTTTCAAAATGTTCAGTTTTGAAACAAATCTTCCTAATTTAACATGTTGATAATTAAAAAGGGTATCTTTTTAATTCTAATCTTTTATTGTAATTTTTTTCTAACAAAAATGTTATCTTTCCAATTCACTCATTTTATTGTGACTTTGACAATACATACATTCCCTTTTGAAAACATGGAAACCATCCATTGGTTCCTTTAATTGAATATTGGATTATAATATTCTTTAACTCAAAATTGGAATGAGACTCACATAATTTCTGTGTAATTTGATTACACGGATTTAAAACATCGCACTTATTCCATAATAATGTCAACCATTCACATAACAGCCAAAGTGCAATTTATAACTAAATACAAGGGTGACGTGTATTCAAATATCAACCCAAGACACGTGTGGGGTTTCAACCAACACAAATTCAGATAATACATTATTAATTGTGCTTTTTGGAGGATGTGTGGAAATTGATCGTCCAATCAACATAGACAAGTCAGAAAACTTGTTATGGTAGTGTCAACAAATTTTATATATCATAAATGACATAACATTATTCGCCATACTCACATATTTCAAATGTTAAACAATTCACAATATTCATACAACTCAATATTCATTCCAACAAAAAATTTCAACACAGTTGACTATTATTCAGAAATTTGAGTGAGATAAAAGTTCTCACCTTGGCCGAGCTGTAATAGACGGTTTGGGCCCAATTTTTAGCCCAAAATCCAACATGCTCCAAATTGGGCGTAGTTAGTGTCATTGCGAAGCTCTCCACTCACTGATCGCAGCAAATCCTGTTTCGTGCGATTTCGAGTTCGTATCACAAAGTTATGAATTTTCGAAGTTTCGTAACAATTAAATAATTAATTTAAATTATGAAAATTACCCAAAATTTCAACTTGCTCAGAATTGAACGTAGTTAGTGTCATTGCAAAGATCTCGTCGCCACGATTCCAACGGATCTGAAATCGTCAGATTTCGACCTCGTATGTGATAGATATCACGTTATAAACATTGAACATAAAATTAAATAAATGTTTCGTGTTTAAGCCCTTAACCTTTTTTTCCAACAGCACCCTGAACTTAAAATGCTCGCCACGGCCAAACCGTAAGTCGGAATTGCACGAAACCAACGCCATTCTCTCCAGCTTCTCCCCCTCTTTCCACGCCCGGTGGTCCCCCTCCAGTTCGACACGTGGGGCCCACGATCTACAGTTGAACGGAAAAGTGCAGTTTCCATTCATCTCAGTGCTGCGGCCGCCTCGGTACTCCAAATGCCACTAATTTTTGTCAGTAGCTAGATCTCGATCTCCCGAACAACTTCTGTTTGGGTCACTTCGCTTGAAAATGGACTGATCGACGGGAAATTGCTCATCTTTGCGACTGTCATGTTTTCAGCACCCCTCCAGTAAAATTGACATTCCGGCCAACTCTGGCCACCTGAGACCATGCCACCATAGCCAAAAGAACCGTATGCTTCCCCTCTACCACTGCCTGAAGTCGCTCAACCTATCTCTCTTCGTGGGGCCCGCAGCGAACAAATAACCGAAATCAGCTTTCTGTCTTTCAAGCTAGATCCTGGCGAATCCGTGCGACGATAGGTCTTGAATTTTTCGTGGTAGATAGAGGATAAGAAGATGAACAAAACCCAGAAAGCGTTTGGTCTGATTTTGTTCTGATTGAGAGATATAAATTATTTTGTTTTCAGGAGCTAATTTGCAAAATAAATTTTAGAGGAGGGAGCCGCCATGGAGTAGAGGAAGAAGAAGGTGGCTATGTTTTGTCTTAGGGTTCAGCTAATGACAGTACTTATGATATTTTATATGGGTTAATAATTAAATTAGGCCCACTACCCTTATTTTAACCTCTTATGTATTTTATCTTCTTCAAATTTTGTCTGTTTTCTTAGTTTAAAAATCCGTGTTAACAACTACGAATTCCATTTTTTTATGAAAATTGAAACATAATTATTTCTTGACATTATGAATCTATAGAAACTGGTTTCGATGAATTCCGAGTCCGTACGAATAAAAAGAGAATTTTTAAAGTCTGAAAATTGACTGTTTTTCACTGTAAAATTTATTACGACCACATACTAGCTTCAAAAATTATGAAATTTGGAATCTAACAATAATTTAATATTACGAATCCATAGAAAGTGGTTTCGTCAAATTCGGAGGTCATTTGCAAAATTCCCATTTTTAAGGCGTATATATTTAATATTAAAAATACAAATAAATATGAATAATTTCCAAAACTCAAAATATATAAGTGCTTATAATTTTTCAATGCAGAAACATCATTTTGAACTCAATGGAAGTGGTTTCAAGTCCAAATTCATTCGTATGCAAAAAGTAGCGTTTTGGGTCCTATATATAAATTCCATAGTGTTTTCCTAAGATTTTGAATTGGACGTAACTTTTGATTCCCGCTATGAAATTTCAAATTTTCGGATTCGTTGGAAAGATATTTTTAAATAGATTCTAATATTTTTGGTTTTGCTAAATTCTGATTTATTTTGCATCCTGTACAGTCAGTCAAAGTTAAAATTCAAATTTTAAAACTACCGCGCTATTTCTAACTCCTTTTATAATTTAAATAAAATCTATTCATTTTAACTTCGATTAAAATAAATTTATAGTTGTTATTATATAAAATAAATTATTTTAAATATTCAAAAACCAATAAATTAACTAAAATAAATATTTTAAATTTGCCCCAAAATTTCGGGTCGTTACACAAACATTATTAAGGGTGGATTAAAAGGATATTATTTAATTTAATTAATTTTTTAATCATCGAATGAAAAAATTATCATAACTTCTGCGTATGTTGTTAGAAAATTGCAAAATCAGTCGCTTTGGAATCATGGTGAAAATGTCTTCGCAATGGAGAAGATTCTGAACCCTTTAGAATTTTAGATCCACACCGAACAAGGTGAGATTTCTGTTTTAAATAAATAATTATAATTTAATTATTTTTCTGTTTTAAATAATTAATTATAATTTAATTATTTTTCTCTCTTTTAAAATTATTGTATGTAGATTAATGATTTAGATCTGCGATGTTTGTGATTTAGAATTTATTGGTTGTTGCTTGTGATATATTATGATGTTCATAATTTGCTAGATCTACGATGAAATTACATTTTTTGTTGAATCTCTAGTTGCGGTTAAATACAGCTCTAAAATAAAATCATATTTTAGATCTATGGATACGGTTGAAGTTTACAGTAAAATCG
This sequence comes from Allium sativum, assembly GCA_030737875.1. NCBI lineage: Eukaryota > Viridiplantae > Streptophyta > Magnoliopsida > Asparagales > Amaryllidaceae > Allium > Allium sativum. The sequence goes on along the minus strand of CM060919.1, from coordinate 822,519,362 downwards.
TTCTTCTGTTTTCTAGATTTACCTTCTATCATTCGGATCTATGTCTTTCATTTTAGATCCATGCGTACAAATTTGATTGAAATAAAAAATTTCAACTTTTATTTTCAAATCCATTAGTTTTGATGTGATTTATTCATAAAAATATAGTTTTTACTAAATACATAAACTTGAGATTGGGAGTTAGAATAAAGATTTCATCTTTATTATGATTTTTGAACATGGAATTATTTTAGAAAAAAGATTTCATCTTTATTTTGATTCATGAACATGGGATTATTTTAGATTAAAGATTTCATCTTTATTTTGGCACGTGAAAATTGGAATTAACTTAACAATAAAAATCTCATTTTTATTTTTACATGAAATATGGTTCTTGTAAATGAATTAGAGTCGAAATAAAAGATTGCATTTTTATTTTCAATTAGTTAAAATGTAAAAAGAACATATTTTGTTGTCATTTTTTTTAGATAAAAAGAACATATTTTTAGGGTTATTTTGTTTCAACTAAAAGGAACATATTTTTAGCGTCAATGTTGCCCAAATAAAAAGAATATATTTTTTGCGTCAAAGTTGTTCAAATTAAAAGATTAGATTTTTACTATCATTTGTTTTCAATAAAAAGTATTGAAATAAAAGATTAGATTTTTATTGTCATTTGTTTCCAATAAAAAGTATTGAAATAAAATATTAGATTTTTATTGTCATTTGTTTTCAATAAAAAGTATTGAATTAAAAAATTAGATTTTTATTGTCATTTGTTTTTAATAAAAAGTATTTAAATAAAAGATTAGATTTTTATTGTCCTTTGTTTCCAATAAAAAGAATTGAATTAAAAGATTAGATTTTTATTATCATTTGTTTACAATAAAAAGATTTGAAATAGAAGGTTAGATTTTTATTGTCGATTTGTTACAGTAAAAAGTATAGTTATTAAAGTCTATATTTTTGTTGTCATTTTGTTACAATAAAAAGTATAGTTATTAAATTTTATATTTTTAATGCCATTTTGTTACAATAAAAAGATTAGAATATAAAGTTCACATTTTTGTTGTCATTTGTTTTGCAATAAAAAGATTGGACAATAACACTTCACTTTATTGTAAGTCGTTTTCATTAAAAGGATTTGACAATGAAAATTATATTTCCATTGTATGCATTAAAAAAATTAGATATTAAAATGGAATAGGTTAATAATAGAAATTTACATTTTTATTTCGTATGTAGGAATCATTAAAATTTCTCATTGTTGAAATGAAATATGTTAGCAATAAAATTTAGATTTTATTGTAGGAAGGATTAAAACATTGTCATTTATATGTTGACAATGGTGGTGAAAATATTCATATGTTAAAATATGATCTTAGTGATGTTTTGAAATATATGTCTGTGATGTTGAAACGTCTGACGTATTAAAGATAATGTTAGTATATTGATTATAATTCAAACTGAATATTACACTTCCATTTACAAGTTATCCGTCTTTTTTATGTGATTGGGACGATAATTTTCACATATGACCCAAGTGCACAAATAATTTATTATTTATTTGTTGGATGAAACCCCACACAGGTATTGGAGTGATATTCTAATCACACATCTCCCTTGTAATTAGTTGTAGAACGCACTCTGGGTGTTATTTGGATGTTTATTTATCATTCGTATGCAATGTATGAAAACCATATAAATGAACTTATATGGTAATTGGTTGAGTCACATTCCAATTCAGAAATAAAGAATATTTGGTAACAAGAATATTATAAAGTAAATAACAATTTAGTATAAAGGACTTTTTACAATAAAGGATATTTTAAATTAAGAATATTTTAGAATAAAGATATTTTAAATAAAGAATAGTTTAGAATAATGAATATTTTTCGGTGAAATAATTACAATTATAAATTATAGTTGCACTTTTGACACGAGGTTAGGTTGCATTTGTGGGGGAGGTCTGCCCGGACCCGACCGGCATATCCAGCAACCACTAATGTTGAACCTAATGTGAGAGGTCTAAGTGCGCAGATACGAAGCGGGCTATGACATGAGGTTAAGCCCAACTTGTGGGATAAGTTTGCCCGGACCCGACCGGCATGTCCAGCATTCGTAAGTTGTAGGCCTAATATGGGAGGTCTAGCCCATTATAAACCACAAATGGACATGGTAATGAATTGGACTATTTAGCCCATTATAAGTTGAAATGCCATTTTAACCCGAACGGGTTTATCAATTGTTTTTATTCATTTTATAATGAATGGAATAAAAAGTAGTAATTTCCGAATCTAATATTTTGAAACATTATTTTAATAAAGAAATAGATTAAATCTTTAATCAAGATTTAATGGAGTTTTCCAATTAATTAATATTTATTTGGAATTAAATAAATAAATTGAATTTTTGGGTTTGTCATGAGTGGTGTCTTCAATTACACCGTTCTTAAACCCAGTTGAGAAAAAGAATAAGTCTTTTAATAAAGATTATTGGAGTTTCCAATCATATTTAGTAATTGGAATAAAATGAAATGTGAATTGGGCTTATTGTGAACTGTGTTTTAAACGACATTTGTTCTTTAACCCGATTTCCAGTGAAAATATGATTTGGAATTTATAAATCTTTTTATTTAGATTTAATGGAAATTTTTCCAAAGTAAAGTTTTCCAATTTAATATATTAAATTGGAATTGAATGGAATTCGATTTAATAGTAATCGAGATAAGCTTCTGTAAAAGAAGACCGATACTATATATCGAATTTAAGAAGCTTTGCCGTTATTCCATTTATATTATTGGTCTGATACAGAAATTTATATCGATTATATATTGATTTGACTTCTGTGAAAATTCCATATTTAATGGAAAACGGTTTTGGATTTACCGTGAACTGTGTTTTAAATGACATTAGTTCTTTAACCCATTTAAAGATAAGATTAATTTCTGAAATTTAAATAATACTTAAATAGTGATTTTTGATTTTAAAACCAAATTGGAGTTTTAATAAATCTTTAAAAGAAAGGTTTAAGAATAAATTTAAGGAATTTATCTTTGATAGAATAATGTGAATATTTTATTAAAAGAATATTCTGAATTGGAATGAGGCGTTTGATGTGTTTTTACAGCACTTGATTTTTGATTATAAAATACGTGACTTTTTAGGAAAGACTGGGTTTAACCCATTCCGAATAATTACTACGACGATTAAGAGTCGAAGATGAAGACGGTGGTTGAAGACCGGCGATCTTCACATCGAATGGAAGTGTAACACCCCGTATTTTCTATGAACATAAGAGTGACAAATCAGAGAATAATCAAGGGAAAGGGTTACGCCATTGCGTTCGTCTCGAAATTCTGCTTGGAATAGAGTCCAAGTTTGCGTAAATCGGACTCCGTATGAAGAAGATATGGCCTTCAGAAGTTTCAGTAAAAACCAGCCCGATATTCAAAAATCAGATTTCAAAATTCAAAACAGACACTCGGTGTAATGGCCCGAATTTCCGTACCCTTTTGGGTCGACTAATTCCAACACATGTCCAACCCAAATGAAACAGAAATACGAATCATTATTAGAAAGAAGTTAGAGGATGAGAAATAGAAAGAAAGAAATATTAGAATAGAAGAAAACGAAGGTCACAAACCCACAGCAGAACGAATTAAATATATTAGATAACATAAACTTTGAAATACAAATTAGTAACTGTATATACATACCATTATCAGAGCACAACAGTTATTCCTGGAACAGTTATAAGCACATGTTTCCAGATACAACATAGTACACAGCGGAAATATGATAGTCTATAGCTAACTGGTGAAGTCTCCTGCTTCAATCTCCTCCAAGTGAATCTGAAAAATCCCGACTACTTGACTGCCCGTACAAATTTGGGCACCCAAGGGTTTAGGGAAAACAAACAAAATAAACTCTGAGTCAGTCATGGGACTGGTGTGAGTAAACTCCAACCATTTGTTTAACTTTCAAAATCCTTTCAAAAGAAATGATAATCGTAAGACCTGAAACGACCCGCAAATCCGAGCTACCTGAGTTGACTAAATACACTATAAGTCCAACCCAAATAACACAGAAATACGACTCATTATTAGAAAGAAGTTAGAGGATGAGAAATAGGAAGAAAGAAATATTAGAATAGGAGAAAAACGAAGATCACAACTCACAGCGGAACGAATAAAATATATTATATAACATAACTTTTGAAATACAAATCAGTAACTCTATATACATACCATCATCAGAGCACAACAGTTATTCCTGGAACAGTTATAAACTCCTGTTTCCATATACAAACAAGGTCCACAGCGGAATATATGATAGCCTATAGCTAACCAGTGAAGCCTCCTGCTTCCAGCTCCTTCAAATAAATCTGTAAAGGCCTGAAACACTTGACTGCCCGTACAAATTTGGGCACCCAAGAGTTTAGGGAAAAACAAAACAAAATAAACTCTGGGTCAGTCATGGGATTGGTGTGAGTAAACTCCAACCACTTGTTTAACTTTCAAAAATCCTTTCAAAAGAAAAGATAATAGTAAGACCAGCCCACACATAAACATGGACGGTTTTTACCTTACTATAACCCAAAACACTTTGATACGAAAATCCAGTGATATTATAATAATGTCTACATCAAGTAAATAACCAAATAGTAGAACGCTTGCATCTCACGCTCTACATATATATTATAAAATCAAAAACCGCATGGCGCTTATTGGAGATTGGATTTCCAACATGACAAGGTATGGAACCACATTCCGATGATGTATCTCTAGAGGCAAATACACCTGGGTTCAACAAGAACATCTTGCAACCCGGCCCACACATGACCGACCACTCATTTCGCTTGAGTGTATCGAATGTATATCACCAACGGTTGGACTCAAACCACCGTTCCCGAATGGGCAGAATCGATAGATTAAGAAACAAAAGGAATTTCTCTAGATAGGTGATTATACACCCTAATGGGTGCGACCCACATAGCCATGCTGCCTGCCCGATTTTTGTCCTTTCCCGGTTGTTGAGGCCTGAGGCTACGAATACTTACCATTCATTGATAGCACAATCACTTTGAATGCCACATCGTCAGATCCGTTAATCACTAGTTGAGTTTGCACAAATATTCTGGATATTATGCTAAGGGATAAATCCGTTGCAACCATATATATTCATACAGACCAACCCATTTGATCATTGGAAATACTCTGTCAGACATTCGTCCATTTACGTTCGTTCTGGGATTGAACGAAACCGAAGGCACTATTTCTATTAATAGAAAAAGCCCTTGCACTTTACTCCGTCTTCAATATATTCAGCATACTTGGTTCGCAACGCTTATGCCGATACAGAGTGGTTCTTCGGATAATAATCCAACCGGTCTCTCCATATTGACAACGATGGTCAAAACTTCGATAGTCTGTGATTTAACTATCGAATAAAAACAAGTGTTCAATCAACATATCAAACAACTCACTGGGCCCTTTAATTAATACTTCATTAATTAAATCTCTTCACCATTTTTCTCTATCAATATTTGTTATCCAAATATTTCAATAACCATATTGGTTTCTTATGCCATTTGAAAAACTTTTCCAAATATCAACTTCTTTTATTTTATATATATTAGAAAATATCTCTATTTGCAATTGGAAACAATTCCAATCACTTATCTCTATCCCCTTTTGTCTACAACATTCGATTTTTATATTCACTTTCCTATCGAATTCAATACGTCGATACAATGATTTCGAATTATCAAAATATCTTAAAAATATTCTAACTCCTTAAATTTCCGGAAAAATTCGCCATAACCTCCCCTGTATCGGGAGCATCGGGAAATTTCAAATAGCTTCCCGGTATCTTCCTCAATCAAAAAGAAAAAGAAAAAGCCAAGCGGCTTGCCGATACGGCGCATAAAACCCATATATGAATTTAAACATGTACCTTATTGTCGGGCACATACATTAAAAATCTTCATATACTTCATCCCATACCTGTCTAAACCTGTTCACCTGTTTCCATTCAATTCAACTCAATCCATTCGTTTGAATTCAATTTTGAATCATTTGAATTCAGTTTCGCTCAATTATTCTTTAATTAGCCTTTTTGCCTATTTCACTTCTTTGTTGAACATAACACGTTCAAAGGAAACGTTTAACTCGCTCACGACCAAATTGAATTTCAATTTCAATTCTAGTTTCCTTTTTGATTTCGAATATAAATTTTCAAATCGAATTTACTTATTCAAAGTCCAATATTAATTCGAAATCTCATTAACTAATTCCCGTTCCAATTAGTTAATTCTATTCAATAAATCAAAATCTGGTTTCTGTTTCAAAAATCATATTCATTTACACAACTTGAATTCGCATATATTTTACAACTCAACTCGGAGACTTTCTAAATAGAAACTTCGGATTTTCTTGCTTAAAATCCTTTTATAATATTAAATAAACCATTATGGTTTTAAAACTATTCTGGCGCTGCTTTTCTGAAAATTTGATTTTGATATGACTCAAAATATGTACGACGAAATCCAGATTTTTCTCCTTCATTAGAAAACTATTATCGAATCGGTCCTGACGTTTCTTGTTTCAAAGAATTTCGACTTCAATTGCGTTCTGTATACTCGATTGAAGTTCGAATTGCCAATTTATGAACTGCAGTGCTGCGGCGAGTTCGTTTTAATTATATATATATATATATATATAAACTTTTTAAACTTCTTAAAAATGAATTCAACTTCGTTTTAACCTTATTTGAATTTCTTGATTCAAATTCCAATCTCACTTTTGAATTCTATATTTCAAATCCCAATTCCTTTTCTATTTGATATTCAAATTCAATATTTGAATTTCTATTTGAATTCCCTATATTCAAATTCTAGACTTGAATTCATTTGAATTCCCTTATTCAAACTTTATACTTAAATTCCATTTGAACTTCCATAATCCCATTTCTATATTTGAATTCTATTGGAATTCAAATATTCAAATCCCTTTTTAAATTCTATATTCAAATTTCCATAGTTTAAAACCCATTTGAATTTCAAATTCAAATTCTATAGATTAAACCTTATTTGAATTCAATTTGAATCTCTTATATTCAAATTTCATTTTCCCTTTCCATTTGAATTCTAATATTCAAATTCATTTCCAGCCCCATTTAAATTCTAATATTCAAACCCATTTGAATTTCTTCCCTCAAACCCATTTGAATTCCCCTGAATTCAAATCCCATTTTCAAAACCATTTGGATTTTCTATTTGAAATCCTATTTTTGAATTTCCATTTCCCATTCTACTTTGAAATCCTATTTTCAAAGTTTATTTCAAATTCTATTTTGAAATCTCATATTCAAATTTCTACTTGAATTTCTATATTCAATTCCATGTTCAAATTCAATACTCGAATTTCTATTTCAAATCTCAATTCAAATTCATATTTGAATTCCAATTCAAATCTCTATTCAAATTTCACATTTGAATTCTTCTTTGAAATACTATATTTCAAATTCTATTCAATTTTTCTTTGAAATTCTATATTTCAAATTCTATTTTGAAATTATACATTCAAATCTCTATTTGAATTTCTTTATTCGAATTCCTTCGAATCCAAATTATATTTTAATTCCTTGAATTCAAATTCTATTTTTCATTTTAATTTCGTCTATTCAAATTCTATTTGAACTTCTATTCGAATTTCTAATATTCAATCTCCTTTTAAAATTCAAATATTTAAACTCCTTTTAAAAATTCAAATGTTATACTCAAATTTCATTTGAGTTATATATTTAAAAATTTCATTTCACATCCTATTTTGAAATTTCATTTCAAATTCCAATTTCACGCTTGCATTTCTATTTTTGAATTATCAAATGATAATTCTTTTTATTTCATTTATAACTTCGTTATAAAAGAACTATTTATAAACTTCGTTTATAAAGAAACTACTTGTTTTATTTTTTCAAAACAAGTTTATATTTTATTTCCATTTACAATTCAAATTCTATTTAAAAATAGAATTTCCCCTTTTTAAATCTCAAATGTCCTTTTAATTGGCCCAGTGATATTTAAACAATCAAATCACCCAATTTTCAATCATTTGATTTTTAACACATCATATATGAATATATATGAAATCAAACAATCAACAAACAGATAATATATTTTTGAGGAATCCAGTTGGATTCCTCCAACCTGTTTTCCTGCATCCACAGATGTTAGCACATAAATAATACCCATTCTGCTTCGTGGCAGAATATCGCGGTATAGAAGGTCATCCACTAATCATAGCGTGGGGCGTATAGGGTAATCATCCGCTATGAAACTGCGGGCATCCGCTAATGAGACTGCGGGAATCCAACCAATCAATCAACCCAATATATATATATAGCCTAAATAACTAATATATATAAAGCAAGCAGAAAAATCCAAACAAGCATCAACAATTATTTTTACGAAGTAAAAATAATTAAAATAAAAGGTGAGTGAGATTTACTCACCGAGATTTTCTGATTGTCGAATTCCCAATTAAATTCCAAATTGTCCTGGTGATGCATCTACCCAGGTCAATCTATTGAACACCTTTCTTCCTTGAAATCTACTCGATCAATCCACCAAGCAACTTCAAAAATCGTCGATCCGTTTCTACTAAAAGCAGTCCCAATACCGCAATCATCCCATTTCGGCAATTCGTCGATAACTTATCAATAATCCACTATCTCCTTCCTATCAAACTCATCATTCACTTAGCAGAAAATCCCTTCCATTCACAGTCTCCAATCCTCATGCCTGCTCTCACATCTCCAACCATTACAACCAGTCAGTACAAGCTCCACTACTCCTCCTGAACATGTTGTACAAACAGCACCAACCCTACTACTTCATGACAGTCTTCTTCTTGGCTCCAGACCACGATTCCTAAGCCAAAACTGCACCTTTCTTCCACCACTAAACAGAATTCGAGACCTACGTTCACCTCTTATACGTCCCCTCCCTGACATCGCACCCCCAAACCACACTGCAACTCCTCACGTTTCCACAGTCGCCCTCCAGTTTATCAGTATACTTCAAATCCCTGTCGCCACTCAATACTAACGTCGAACCAACACCGAAGATCGCCGATGACCATAAGCCCCAAAAGTTGACAGACCTAATTCGCAAATTTGTACAGATCGATCCCCTTTTCCCCTTCGATGCTCGAGTGCTTCAGAACCGTGTTCGAGCTCCATAATTCACCGCGGTCTTCGATTTGGGCTTCCGGGGACTCGCGATTCTCTCTTGCGATCTCGTTTTATTGTTTTTTTTTTTTTTTTTATATATATAATCGGATCGGTTTTCGTTGATTAAAGGAAAAAGAAGAAACAAGGGAGGTTGGATTTACAGACTTAAATGAAAAAGAAAAAGAAAGGGTAGTCGCGATTTTTATAGAAGGAGGAGGGAGACAGGAGGTACACAGCCATTAAAATTGTGCTGCTTGATACTGAACCTGGTAAACAAATATTACTGCTCGAGAAGAAAGCAGTTGCGCGATTTTCAGTTTAGGTCGGCTACTATAAATTTTTGGTCGGCTTGAAAATGAAATTGATTTGATTTTTATTTTAAATTAAAATATCTCGTGGTCATTAACCCGTAAATCTGAACCGTTATTTTAACGTATCTACTGACTTTTCAACACTGTAATATTATTATGAACTGAACTGAATAAAAATCTAAAATTTAATCTGAAAAATAACCATATTATATTGATAATTCAATATAAAATATCATTTATATTATCAACTAAATATTTAAAACAATATTAAATATTTAAAATAAATTATTCAAAAATCTGGGTCGTTACATTCTTTCCCCCTTAAAATAATTTCGTCCTCGAAATTGCTAAGGTAGGAAAAAGGGTACAAATCCATTTCTTTCCCACATCTCACTTATGTTGAAACTCAACTCCTCATATTTCTATGACTTTAACTTCAACCAAAACTTTTGGTCTTCCTTCATTCAATTCGAAAGATCGACGATCAATCCATTTATATTCAATCTATAATCTATTAAACCAATTCAAATTGATTCTAGTTAATTGATTCACCTCGACCCATTTAACTAGCTTAAGTTAAATTTCAATTCCAGAAATTCAAAATCCCAGGGTTTTCTCTTTTCAAATTCTTTTGAAATCCCATAAATATATACATATATTTATTTTCATTTCAAATTTAAAACATTTGAATTTTCAAAACAATTGTTTTCTTTCAAAACAAATTCCCATCAAAATTTTTCTAGGGTAGCAATTCATCACTTAGAACTCGAAAATGAACACTGATGATGTTGCAATCATCATCAGAATTATTTTCCAGTCACTGAAGTGAGTTCAGTGCTTTATTACTTCAAAATTCATCTAAAATGATTTTCTTTCAAATCCTTTTAAAACAAATCTATATTGTTTTAATATACTTTGAAAAATATTTTCAACTTCCCAGGATTTTGAATTCTTAATTCTGGTTTGAATTAAATTCTAATTCATCTCATTTGTATATTTAATTCCTATACAAATTTTATTTGGTTATAAATAACCATTCTAATTTTATAATCTCGTTTGATTATAATCCTAACAATCAACACATCCATATATTATAATAATTTCAGAAAATTATTCTTTCTATATCAAAATATAAATTTGGGTAAAATTATTTCATCTACCCACTTAAAAATAATATCATGTCGTATTTTCTGTTCAAGTGTTTAGAAATCCCTATCGACTATGTGGCATCCCACGATTCGACCAGAATTCATAAACCACTCAACAGACAAGCCAACACAATATAAAACAACTTTTATATCAACTAACAAATACGCTCTCTCGTATCTATACACTCAACTCATTCTAGGGTACTACTGACCCTATCTCTAATGAGTATAACTCCACAAAGCCTAGGTATTCGCTCAACCTAAGCTCTGATACCACCTTAAACGACCCGCAAATCCGAGCTACCTGAGTTGACTAAATACACTATAAGTCCAACCCAAATAACACAGAAATACGACTCATTATTAGAAAGAAGTTAGAGGATGAGAAATAGGAAGAAAGAAATATTAGAATAGGAGAAAAACGAAGATCACAACTCACAGCGGAACGAATAAAATATATTATATAACATAACTTTTGAAATACAAATCAGTAACTCTATATACATACCATCATCAGAGCACAACAGTTATTCCTGGAACAGTTATAAACTCCTGTTTCCAGATACAAACAAGGTCCACAGCGGAATATATGATAGCCTATAGCTAACCGGTGAAGCCTCCTGCTTCCAGCTCCTTCAAATAAATCTGTAAAGGCCTGAAACACTTGACTGCCCGTACAAATTTGGGCACCCAAGAGTTTAGGGAAAAACAAAACAAAATAAACTCTGGGTCAGTCATGGGACTGGTGTGAGTAAACTCCAACCACTTGTTTAACTTTCAAAAATCCTTTCAAAAGAAAAGATAATAGTAAGACCAGCCCACACATAAACATGGACGGTTTTTACCTTACTATAACCCAAAACACTTTGATACGAAAATCCAGTGATATTATAATAATGTCTACATCAAGTAAATAACCAAATAGTAGAACGCTTGCATCTCACGCTCTACATATATATTATAAAATCAAAAACCGCATGGCGCTTATTGGAGATTGGATTTCCAACATGACAAGGTATGGAACCACCTTCCGATGATGTATCTCTAGAGGCAAATACACCTGGGTTCAACAAGAACATCTTGCAACCCGGCCCACACATGACCGACCACTCATTTCGCTTGAGTGTATCGAATGTATATCACCAACGGTTGGACTCAAACCACCGTTCCCGAATGGGCAGAATCGATAGATTAAGAAACAAAAGGAATTTCTCTAGATAGGTGATTATACACCCTAATGGGTGCGACCCACATAGCCATGCTGCCTGCCCGATTTTTGTCCTTTCCCGGTTGTTGAGGCCTGAGGCTACGAATACTTACCATTCATTGATAGCACAATCACTTTGAATGCCACATCGTCAGATCCGTTAATCACTAGTTGAGTTTGCACAAATATTTTGGATATTATGCTAAGGGATAAATCCGTTGCAACCATATATATTCATACAGACCAACCCATTTGATCATTGGAAATACTCTGTCAGACATTCGTCCATTTACATTCGTTCTGGGATTGAACGAAACCGAAGGCACTATTTCTATTAATAGAAAAAGCCCTTGCACTTTACTCCGTCTTCAATATATTCAGCATACTTGGTTCGCAACGCTTATGCCGATACGGAGTGGTTCTTCGGATAATAATCCAACCGGTCTCTCCATATTGACAACGATGGTCAAAACTTCGATAGTCTGTGATTTAACTATCGAATAAAAACAAGTGTTCAATCAACATATCAAACAACTCACTGGGCCCTTTAATTAATACTTCATTAATTAAATCTCTTCACCATTTTTCTCTATCAATATTTGTTATCCAAATATTTCAATAACCATATTGGTTTCTTATGCCATTTGAAAAACTTTTCCAAATATCAACTTCTTTTATTTTATATATATTAGAAAATATCTCTATTTGCAATTGGAAACAATTCCAATCACTTATCTCTATCCCCTTTTGTCTACAACATTCGATTTTTATATTCACTTTCCTATCGAATTCAATACGTCGATACAATGATTTCGAATTATCAAAATATCTTAAAAATATTCTAACTCCTTAAATTTCCGGAAAAATTCGCCATAACCTCCCCTGTATCGGGAGCATCGGGAAATTTCAAATAGCTTCCCGGTATCTTCCTCAATCAAAAAGAAAAAGAAAAAGCCAAGCGGCTTGCCGATACGGCGCATAAAACCCATATATGAATTTAAACATGTACCTTATTGTCGGGCACATACATTAAAAATCTTCATATACTTCATCCCATACCTGTCTAAACCTGTTCACCTGTTTCCATTCAATTCAACTCAATCCATTCGTTTGAATTCAATTTTGAATCATTTGAATTCAGTTTCGCTCAATTATTCTTTAATTAGCATTTTTGCCTATTTCACTTCTTTGTTGAACATAACACGTTCAAAGGAAACGTTTAACTCGCTCACGACCAAATTGAATTTCAATTTCATTTCTAGTTTCCTTTTTGATTTCGAATATAAATTTTCAAATCGAATTTACTTATTCAAAGTCCAATATTAATTCGAAATCTCATTAACTAATTCCCGTTCCAATTAGTTAATTCTATTCAATAAATCAAAATCTGGTTTCTGTTTCAAAAATCATATTCATTTACACAACTTGAATTCGCATATATTTTACAACTCAACTCGGAGACTTTCTAAATAGAAACTTCGGATTTTCTTGCTTAAAATCCTTTTATAATATTAAATAAACCATTATGGTTTTAAAACTATTCTGGCGCTGCTTTTCTGAAAATTTGATTTTGATATGGCTCAAAATATGTACGACGAAATCCAGATTTTTCTCCTTCATTAGAAAACTATTATCGAATCGGTCCTGACGTTTCTTGTTTCAAAGAATTTCGACTTCAATTGCGTTCTGTATACTCGATTGAAGTTCGAATTGCCAATTTACGAACTGCAGTGCTGCGGCGAGTTCGTTTTAATTATATATATATATATATATATAAACTTTTTAAACTTCTTAAAAATGAATTCAACTTCGTTTTAACCTTATTTGAATTTCTTGATTCAAATTCCAATCTCACTTTTGAATTCTATATTTCAAATCCCAATTCCTTTTCTATTTGATATTCAAATTCAATATTTGAATTTCTATTTGAATTCCCTATATTCAAATTCTTGACTTGAATTCATTTGAATTCCCTTATTCAAACTTTATACTTAAATTCCATTTGAACTTCCATAATCCCATTTCTATATTTGAATTCTATTGGAATTCAAATATTCAAATCCCTTTTTAAATTCTATATTCAAATTTCCATAGTTTAAAACCCATTTGAATTTCAAATTCAAATTCTATAGATTAAACCTTATTTGAATTCAATTTGAATCTCTTATATTCAAATTTCATTTTCCCTTTCCATTTGAATTCTAATATTCAAATTCATTTCCAGCCCCATTTAAATTCTAATATTCAAACCCATTTGAATTTCTTCACTCAAACCCATTTGAATTCCCCTGAATTCAAATCCCATTTTCAAAACCATTTGGATTTTCTATTTGAAATCCTATTTTTGAAATTCCATTTCCCATTCTACTTTGAAATCCTATTTTCAAAGTTTATTTCAAATTCTATTTTGAAATCTCATATTCAAATTTCTACTTGAATTTCTATATTCAATTCCATGTTCAAATTCAATACTCGAATTTCTATTTCAAATCTCAATTCAAATTCATATTTGAATTCCAATTCAAATCTCTATTCAAATTTCACATTTGAATTCTTCTTTGAAATACTATATTTCAAATTCTATTCAATTTTTCTTTGAAATTCTATATTTCAAATTCTATTTTGAAATTATACATTCAAATCTCTATTTGAATTTCTTTATTCGAATTCCTTCGAATCCAAATTATATTTTAATTCCTTGAATTCAAATTCTATTTTTCATTCTAATTTCGTCTATTCAAATTCTATTCGAACTTCTATTCGAATTTCTAATATTCAATCTCCTTTTAAAATTCAAATATTTAAACTCCTTTTAAAAATTCAAATGTTATACTCAAATTTCATTTGAGTTATATATTTAAAAATTTCATTTCACATCCTATTTTGAAATTTCATTTCAAATTCCAATTTCATGCTTGCATTTCTATTTTTGAATTATCAAATGATAATTCTTTTTATTTCATTTATAACTTCGTTATAAAAGAACTATTTATAAACTTCGTTTATAAAGAAACTACTTGTTTTATTTTTTCAAAACAAGTTTATATTTTATTTCCATTTACAATTCAAATTCTATTTAAAAATAGAATTTCCCCTTTTTAAATCTCAAATGTCCTTTTAATTGGCCCAGTGATATTTAAACAATCAAATCACCCAATTTTCAATCATTTGATTTTTAACACATCATATATGAATATATATGAAATCAAACAATCAACAAACAGATAATATATTTTTGAGGAATCCAGTTGGATTCCTCCAACCTGTTTTCCTGCATCCACAGATGTTAGCACATAAATAATACCCATTCTGCTTCGTGGCAGAATATCGCGGTATAGAAGGTCATCCACTAATCATAGCGTGGGGCGTATAGGGTAATCATCCGCTATGAAACTGCGGGCATCCGCTAATGAGACTGCGGGAATCCAACCAATCAATCAACCCAATATATATATATAGCCTAAATAACTAATATATATAAAGCAAGCAGAAAAATCCAAACAAGCATCAACAATTATTTTTACGAAGTAAAAATAATTAAAATAAAAGGTGAGTGAGATTTACTCACCGAGATTTTCTGATTGTCGAATTCCCAATTAAATTCCAAATTGTCCTGGTGATGCATCTACCCAGGTCAATCTATTGAACACCTTTCTTCCTTGAAATCTACTCGATCAATCCACCAAGCAACTTCAAAAATCGTCGATCCGTTTCTACTAAAAGCAGTCCCAATACCGCAATCATCCCATTTCGGCAATTCGTCGATAACTTATCAATAATCCACTATCTCCTTCCTATCAAACTCATCATTCACTTAGCAGAAAATCCCTTCCATTCACAGTCTCCAATCCTCATGCCTGCTCTCACATCTCCAACCATTACAACCAGTCAGTACAAGCTCCACTACTCCTCCTGAACATGTTGTACAAACAGCACCAACCCTACTACTTCATGACAGTCTTCTTCTTGGCTCCAGACCACGATTCCTAAGCCAAAACTGCACCTTTCTTCCACCACTAAACAGAATTCGAGACCTACGTTCACCTCTTATACGTCCCCTCCCTGACATCGCACCCCCAAACCACACTGCAACTCCTCACGTTTCCACAGTCGCCCTCCAGTTTATCAGTATACTTCAAATCCCTGTCGCCACTCAATACTAACGTCGAACCAACACCGAAGATCGCTGATGACCATAAGCCCCAAAAGTTGACAGACCTAATTCGCAAATTTGTACAGATCAATCCCCTTTTCCCCTTCGATGCTCGAGTGCTTCAGAACCGTGTTCGAGCTCCATAATTCACCGCGGTCTTCGATTTGGGCTTCCGGGGACTCGCGATTCTCTCTTGCGATCTCGTTTTATTGTTTTTTTTTTCTTTTTTTTCTTTTTTTTTATATATAATCGGATCGGTTTTCGTTGATTAAAGGAAAAAGAAGAAACAAGGGAGGTTGGATTTACAGACTTAAATGAAAAAGAAAAAGAAAGGGTAGTCGCGATTTTTATAGAAGGAGGAGGGAGACAGGAGGTACACAGCCATTAAAATTGTGCTGCTTGATACTGAACCTGGTAAACAAATATTACTGCTCGAGAAGAAAGCAGTTGCGCGATTTTCAGTTTAGGTCGGCTACTATAAATTTTTGGTCGGCTTGAAAATGAAATTGATTTGATTTTTATTTTAAATTAAAATATCTCGTGGTCATTAACCCGTAAATCTGAACCGTTATTTTAACGTATCTACTGACTTTTCAACACTGTAATATTATTATGAACTGAACTGAATAAAAATCTAAAATTTAATCTGAAAAATAACCATATTATATTGATAATTCAATATAAAATATCATTTATATTATCAACTAAATATTTAAAACAATATTAAATATTTAAAATAAATTATTCAAAAATCTGGGTCGTTACAAGACCCATCCACACATAAACACGGATGGTTTTTACCTTACGATAACCAAATTATTTTTGATATCAAATCTAGTGATATTATAATAATGTCTACATCAAATAAATAGAATCTAGCGGAATGCTTGCATCTCACACTCCATACAATAATATAAAATCGAAAACCGCAAGTCGCTTATTGGAGATTGGATTTCCAACATGACAAGGTATGGGACCACCTGCAGATAGTGTATCTCTAGAGGCGAATACACTGGGTTCAACAAGAACGTCTTGCAACCCGACCCACACATGACCGACCACTCATTTCGCTTGAGTGTATCGAATATATATCACCAACGGTTGGGATCAGCAACCGTTTCCTGAAAGGGATAGCATCGATAGATTAAAGAAGCATATATAATTTCTCTAGATAGGTGATTATACATCCTAATGGGAGCGACCCACATAGCCATGTTGCCTGCCCGATTTTTGTCAATCCCCGGTTGTGAGGCTTGAGGTTTGAATTAACAGAACAACCTTTGCATTTTTCTCCGTCTTCATAATCTCTTCAACGTAAGTTGATTCATAATGCTTATGCCAATACAGAGTGGTTTTCAGATATTAAATCTGATCCCGGTCTCTCCATATTGACAACGGAGGTGTAAAATAAATCAAAACTTTGATAGTCGGTGATTTAACTATCAAAGAAACATCCATACAATCAACGGTCCTATTTCCAATTGGAAATTCTATCGATCAAGCACCAAACAACACTGGGCCCCTTTAAATCAATTCCTGATTATATTATTATTTCAAATTTCTGTTTCCCTATCTTTCGTATCCTTTTGAAGCTCGATTTCCCTTTCGATTCTTTGAAAAACATTTCCAATAAGTAATTTCTTTATTCGAGAAAATTTCTCTTTTCCCTATTTAGAAAACATTTCTATATATATATATATATATATATATTAGCGAATCCTTATTTTCTATATTCAGAAAATATGCCGCATTAATATTGGAAAATATTTCCAAATTATCTTTCTAAATTCCTCATTGACCAATTCACTCCATTTTCTGTACATAGAAAATATCACTCATTTAATTGGGAAAACATTTCAAATTCTTCTAACTTAACGCGATGTTATAACTTCGTTATTATAACTTAAAACATTAACCAATTATTAACTAACCAGAATGTTAACCAATCTTCACTATCGAACCTTAACCATTTCTCCATCAATCATGAAGCCAATCAAGTTGGGGTATAATTAACTCTCAGACCTTAATTGAACAACATTCTTAACTTCGAAATAGTCAAAACTCACAGCTTCATCGCTTACACGACTTTTGGATTCAATCTAAGGACACACTTCTTTTACAGAAAAATATTGATTATAACGGTAGCGTTATAATCGCTGTTTCCGAATATTGGATTTATAAATCATTTCTTTTAACAACAGCGTTACAATCGCTGTTTAGAATTATAGAACACTTATTATAACAATAGCATTACATTCGCTATTAAAACAGTTATAATAACGACAGCGTTAAAATTTCTATTAGATTTACCAAAAACATTTATTATAACGGGAGCATTAAATTTGGTTTATCAAAATATTGAAAATATTTGGTTTATCAAAATGCAACCTGTATTTATTTAAATAAATAAATAAATAATTTAGTTATTAAATTTGTTTCAAACTGAAAGTAAAATAACTACTTCCCTAAATTCGATATAATCGAATTCCAATAAACTACTCTCATTCGAATACTCTATATTCGATTTATATCCTGAACTTCGGAATTTATTCACCATTTCAGGTAAATTCAAATCCTAAATTCACTTTTGAATTCATGCTTTCCAAATCATTACCAAATTCCTCTATAACCATTCCCGTCTACATAGCGTATCCCACTTTATTTTATATTCCGAATTTTGAAAAAAAGTCATCGTTTTATTTTAAATGATTACCCATTTCTCTTTTTATTCAATTTTCAATTTAGATTCATATTTCAAACCTAAATTCCTTTACAGATCTTTCAGTTGTAAAATATCTCCTTTAAACCATCATTCATTGAATATATTCCTTTTATATAATCAAAGCAATTTGATTTCGTACCTATAATTTATATCTTAACCTCAAATTCTAATTATAACTTCTATTCAGGATTTCCCATACAAATGTCATTTTGTTTCAGATCATTTAAAATCTTGTTTTAAAATTTCATTTATAATTTGCTACAATCAAATTTCATTTCAAATGTTGGTTTCAAAACCGATTTCCACCTTTCTACATATATGTATTCATGTTTAAACTTGTACTTCAATTTATCCAATAAGTTATAATTCACTTAGCTTATATTTTTATTTATAAACAACTCCTTGTTTTGTTCCCTTGAACAGGTTTCTATTTCAACGCTATTCAAAATTTAAATTTCTATTTTGGAAATAAAATCAATTTTTAAATTCCTAATTCCTTTTTTGTCCATTCGAAAATGTTTACGGTATCTAAAATACCAAATTTCTAGGACAAGGATAAAACAAACACAACATATCTAATCAGGGATTATATAACACATCATATATCCCAATTAAATAAAAACAGTAATATAGATGTTGAGGAATCCAGTTGGATCCCTCCAACCTGTTTCACTGCATCCACAGATGTTAATCAACATTAATTAATAACAGAAATAATTATCGATCAACTATATAACCATATCAACCATTCAACCAATTTTATCAACCATGAATTCAAACAACCATAACACAGTATAAAATTACTAGAAATAAATTAAAACTCGTTTATATAAAAATATAAACGAGGTAGAGTTAGTGAGTTTACTCACCTTGTTTTGCAGTTGGCGGTTCTGCTTTTGGTTTCGTATTGTAATCAAACAGACGTTTGATTTTTCCACAAAATTCCAGTAGCTCGGTTCTTCGTCACATTAATTCCATAATGTCGTTGTTACTATTCCAATGTGATTCGTCTGGTTCGATCCTTTAATTGATGAACTTGGTAACAACCAACTATTTCCCGGTCAAAAAACAGTTCAACTTACTTTGCTATTCCTGGCACTCGTTGTCTCGTGGATGCTATTTCCAAAACCTTTTCTCCAAAATAAGCAACATCAAGAGGGACATCAAGGTCAGGCATACACCATTCTGCAAACTACGAAGGTTGACACGTTAAAGAAGCAAGATCAAGTTCACGTGAACATGATGAATTTTAGTTCAGTGAAGTTTTCATCCATCAACTTATACAAACAACTAAATTCTTCCTCAGCGCAGTTTCAACCACTGCCTCCTATCCTTGATAACTTGGTTGTAGCTCCCAGTATTGCTCATTTAGATTTGTCAACCGTGTGCTAAGAGAAAGTTCTTGTTCTTGCATGGGATACCCCACTCCTTTCATTCTTGCCACTGGTACCCTCGTATTTGTTTTTTTTATACTTTGTTTTTAAATGGGCCGATTGGTTTTTTCTTTAATCCTCGTTCTTCCTCTTTTAATGAAAGCCCGCTCCTGGAAACAAAAGAACACACTACTGAATACCTTCATCCATTTCTGCTCCAACATGATGCTCCTTCTTCCTCCTTCAACCAACGCACGAGCTTCCACATCCAACCCAAAATCTCCCACCATAAGACCTCACGACAACAGGAACCCAAAACCATGAGAAAAAATTGCGAACTATATTTCCTTCAGTCGTCCACAAGATCGATGTCATGATCCACAACTCACTCGCAAGGTTCATCGTTCAATTCCAAAGACTCACCACCCCAGGCCACCGATGGCCACCGCACTTCCCCAGATCTTCACCCTGACCTCTATACTTCGAATCCCTAACATCACCGTCATCGAACTGGACGGGGCCCCCTCGATTCACGACTTCCAGCGATCGAGTCACAGGAACCATCGACCAAAACTACACCATAAACTCAATACGCCTATCAAAACCACCAATTCAACACTAATATACCCAAATCCCCAAACGATGACCCTATGTATTGCGATTTGAAAATTTCGTGCTCCAGAAAGGTTGTCGCACGCTGCAAACTAAACACGAGAATAAAGCTCTCGGTTTCTGTGTCTCGACGCATATGAAAGCACAAAATTTTGTTGAAGAATTGATTTTTAACAATTTTATGAAGTGGGATTTTTACCTTTCGTAATTACTGAAAGAATAAAGGAGAGAACAGGCAAAAAGAATTGAGGACTTCATAATGAAGAGACGATTTGCTAATTTGGTTTGAGAGGAGTTCATGAAAGTTGAAATGAAGAAATATAGAAGGGTCGTCTTGTTTTTTTATTTTTGTCTGTAGAAAGAATAAAAATCACTAGGGATACTGGTATTTAAAGGCAAGTAATTTGGCTACCACGAAATCAAGTTGCTTGGCAGGCACGGACTATGGTAAATTGGCAATCACTTATTCTGGAAAATTTGAAGAGCACGGGGTCAATAGTGTGGATGTCACGCAATTTATATTTTATTTTATTTTCCATTCTCCTATTCTTGCGTCTTCTGGCACATTCTTCTTATATATTAAGATAGCAGCATAAACCTATACGCATGTTGTAGATCCTTGTAACGACCCGGATTTCGCCCGACCCCAATCGATCGCAAGATCGATCAAGACCATTCAAAACCCGCGTACGTTAACTTTGGGCATACAACACATCAGAACAACAACACAGACTTTTATAACATCAATAATAAATGTTACATCAGAGTACAGAATATATCAGAGTACATCGATAAATAATACAGCGGAAGATACATTTACAATAAATTAAATACATTGCAGCGGAACTAATATCAGCGGAAGGCCATCAATATTCTGGACCCAGCTTCAGACTTCAATCCAGGATCCTGCTTAACTATATCTGCAAAAAGCCACTCGACTGCCCATGTGGAAAGAGGGCACTCGAGTTTGCAAAGTGAAACAAACTACAGGTCAGTCGTGGGACTGGTGTGAGAATTCTTACCTTAACCTATCTAATAAGTAGGCTAATCTCAGGACAACGCCGCTAATGCGGAACGGGTTTACTCCATTGGATTGCCAGTGCCTAAATAAAGTAAATCGTCAAATAACGCAATGCTTTTTAGAAAAATGAAACCATTATAAGACCCAGGTCCCATCACACAATGCAACGCACACCAGAGGATAGGGTTTTACCTTATAATGGTCAAAAGATGCTTGATACATAAAACGATATTATTATTAGTTTGTATATATAAATATTTAAAACATTTTAATATAAATGTATTAATCTTAGACGGCATAGGTACCATATACTATGTCGCCATATATAAGTTTACAATCAAAACCGTGGTGTCGTATTGGAAATTGGTTTTCTGTCATGAAATCGAGGCTAGGGATCATCCTCTTTCGATTCGAGACACTCTAGCAAATGCCTCAGGATCCCCCGCAATGAACCCTTGGAACGGTAGGGCCAGTCCCCACCTAACGGTAGTGGATTGGCAATTCCTGAACATACGTTTCCCGGTCCTTTTGGACCTATAATATGACCACTTTCGGCATATAAAACCCCGAGGTACCTCAATCCAAAATCCACATAGTAAAATGCCGGGCCGTGTCAAAACCCAAACACCACTTCTAGCTAGAAAGAAATGCATGCACACCCTACGGTCCATATCCCGTTTTTGACTCATACCGGGGTGTGAGGTTCGCGAAGTCACGATATACACAAAGCTATGCCTAAAGAGACTGTGCTTTGATCATCAACCACAAAGCCTGCATTTCAACAAAGCCTTGATCATTTGCATCTTAGCATGCCACATTGTCAGACCCTACCATATTATTGATCATCTACCAATATATATATATATAACCTCTAAGCTCATACGTCTTAGAGAAGGGTGATAAGTAAAGAATAAATTCTTCACCACCAGACCGAAATATATAATCAGTAGCGTTCAACAAATACAGTAGAAAGGAATACAATGTCAGACACACAATTCATTTACAAGTCCGCTCTGGGTCTGAGCGAAACATCGTGTCCGTCGATCTCCAAATGCGTTTGGACGATCATTATCAAATACCTTGCCTTGGAAGGCCAATCCCATTTCAAGATACCAGTCATCATCATCCCAACGATGTGAAAACCTTCGGTCTTTAGTCACCGTCTTCATCTTCGACTCTTGATCGTCGTGATGATTATTCAGAATGGGTTAAACCCGGTCTTTCTGAATAACTCGCGTATTTTGGGATTAAAAAGAAATATTGGAAAATCACACATTTCGTCGCATTCCAACTCCAAGTATTCTTTTAGTAAGATATTCGTTTTAAAAGATTCTCATTAATTTTATCAAAGATAAACACTGAAAATGAAATCTATAAATCAATTTCCGAAATATGGAATTCCACAGAAATCAAATCAATACATAATCGATATAGATTTCTGTATCGGACTAATAATATAAATGGAATAACGGCAAAGCCTCTTAAATTCCACTTATAATATCGATCTTCTTTTATTGAAGCCCATTTCGATTATTACCAATCGAATTTCCACTTAATTCCAATTTAATATATTAAATTGAAAAACTTGGTTTTTAGAAAATGCCCTTTTTAAATCTATAAAATAGATTTATAAATTCCAAATAATAATTTCAATGTAAATTGGATTAAAGGACAAATGTCGTTTAAAACATCGTCCACGATAAATCCACTTCACATCTCAATTTATTTCATATCACAAAATATAATTGCAAATGCTAGTAATCTTTTAAAAACATTTTTTTTAAATAATCATAAAAATATTCTTTATATAAAAGATTCTAAATGAAAGGTATTCTTTATATTTACAAATCTTTATCTTTTACAAATATTCTTTGTTTAACATATAGTTGATTAACAATATGTATTATGAAAATATATGCACTTTATATAAAAAGGATTTCTAATGTAAAAATAGTCTTATTCAAAGAACACTTAAATCGAAATGCGACTCAAACATTTACCATCTAATTTGGGTTACATGGATTTCACACACATCATCAAATCATCCATTTACATCCAAAGTGTAAATTCCACTATGTAAGCGTTAAAATTAAGTAATAACGCTCATCACAGCCTGTCGATCTAACGATCAACAAACAATTAAATATTGGGATTGGTGTATATAAATTTTCATCCCAACACCCGTGTGGGGTTTCAACCAACAAACAAATGATAAACTAATTTGTGCACTTGGGCGATGTGTGAAAAATTATCGTCCCAATCACATACACAAGTCGGGTAACTTGTGAATGGAAGTGTAATACACAATACATATAATGATGCCAAGAAAATATCTCTATTGCAATGAATGAATAAGCATAATAACTTTGTCTCTATTGACAAATTCTATTTTGCTAATTTAAACTCTAAACAAAAATGGTTATTTTGTTTTGGCAATCTAATGAGACAAAATGATAAATATTTTGATTTAACTAACCTATCTTGACAAGTATATATCTTGCCAGACATACATATATATATATATCTATATATAAATTGCTTCAACTAATTCATTTTGACAAAAATGAATATTTCTGACAAAATGTAAAATTTGGTTTAACTAGTATAAATTGACTATAATGAATAATTATTTTTAACTAATGTAAATTAACCAAAAATGAATGATTGGTTTTAACTAATATAAATTTACCGAAATGAATAATTTGTTTTTCAATTCTAATAAAATATGCCAATGCTATATTTTGTTTTATTCTTTTAATTTAGACAAAATGAGTGTTTTTGTCCATTCTACTTTAATGATAAAAATGTGAATGTTTAGTTATTAAAATGTAACTTTTAAATTCTATCCTTTATTTCAAACAATCTTTATTCATATCAAAATTATAAATCAAGAATATAATTTCCAATCTGATGATTTGTTTGCATTAATGAATTGGAAACAAAGATGAACATTATTTTAAGGTTTTATTTGCAACAAGGAATGCAGATAACCAATGTGACTTTTATTTCATTTAAAAGTATATTTGTGTGCATGTAAAAAGAACCTCATTTACAAAGTGTATTTACATTATTGAATGTAAATAAAAGAAACAAATTTTATTTAAATGAGCATTTACATTTGTGAAAGCAAACAAAGAATAGTTTTGTTTATAAATTTTATTTACATTAGTGAATGTAAATAAGAGAACAAATATTATTTTCAAAGTATAATTTAAACAAATTCTGTTAAATGTATAAAAGTGTGTACATTGGGGTTGGAAAATATAGATAAAGAAAATAGACTATAGTTTCAATGAATATTTACATTGATAAATGCAAATAAAAGAATAAACCTTAATTTTTAATGCATATATATTGATAAATGCAAACAAAGAAATAAAATTTATTTTCAATATATGTTTGTATTTGCATTGGTGAATGCAAATGAATAATTTGTTTTCAATATACATTTTGCATTGGTAAATGCAAAATGTAGAACAATTTCTATTTTCTATATATATATATATATATACATATATATATATATATATATGCATGGCTGAATGTAAATAGAAGAACAAACTTTATTTTCAAAACATCTTTACATTTGCGAATGCAAATAAAAGAACAAAACTTTATTTCCAATATGTGTTTGCATTTGTGAATGCAAATAAAAGAATAAATTTTATTTTTAATGTTTATTTACATTAGTAAATGCAAATAAAAGAATAAACTTGAATTTCAATGTGTATTTACATTTGAAAATGCAAATAAAAGGACAGTTTTTATTTCAAAGTATATTTGCATTTGAAAATGCAAATAAAAGAACAATTTCTATTTTCAAAGAATATTTGCATTGTAGAACACAAATGAAAAAGGGAACTTGTTTTTTTATGATATTTTTGCATTGTGAAAAACAAATAAAAAGGGGAACTTATTTGTTTATACTTTTATGTGCATGTTAATAACATATAAAAGAATATTTTATATAAGTATTCTTCTATGTATTTCAATGACAAATGGAAAGAGATTTTTAATTTGTGAATCAACTTCTATATTCTAATAAGACAAATAAAATAGTTTTAATATATGTATGGAATAGAGCTTGTTAATGGCGACAGGAGGAAAAATTTCCCCTGCCTTTGCTATGCGTGAGCTCTATCTCATTCATATGATTTCATCTGTTTTACATCCGATTTTCTTCTATAACCTTCAACGAATTTCTTTCATTGATAAGCCTTTACCAACCTTTAGCGAAACGTTTCTGTTTCGTTGATAAGCCTATCGTTTTCCATTTTCATTTTTTTCAGTCAGATCTGGATGGTTTTTTCTAGATCTGAGTTCCACAAATTCATTTTTTTTCAATCCTTTACTTCAAATTTTCTTCAATCAACCTTCATCGTATCCTCTTTGTTGATAAGCCATCTGAAAACTTCATCGATTTTTTTTCGATGATAAGACATCCGTTTTCTTTCCGTTATAATCTCAAAATTTAATGTCAGGTCTGTTTTTACTCCAATATGCTAATGGCGAAATTTCATCAAAAACCTCCAGATCTCTGCCCTATATACACAGATCTACACATCCTTATTCAGATTTTGTGCGAAGACATTTCCCCAGATCTAGTTTTTGACTTCATAGTGTATAGATCCAGGCTATTCTATCAATCTTGAAGCGTCAGGTCAGCCCCTTTATCGCGCTTAAAGATTCCAGAACTTTTATGCTGAATCGCCACTCGCCAGATCGGATGGTGGTCCTACTCGCGAATTGGGTATGGATATCATATGGCGGCAGTGGTAAAGGGCTTTGACAGTAAGGGGATGACCCATAACATTGAACTGGCGTTTGGAGGATTCATCTTCCCCAGATTACAATGGACTGACATCCAATATGTGTTCATCCAGAATTAGCGGTGAGTTGTGTTTTTTGTTTCTGGATGTAATAATTGGTTCATGGAGATACTTATGGTCTGAGCTGTCTTTTGAATTTCAAGAGCAGCTTGGATTTCTAGAAGACATGGCCAGTATAGTCTAGATGGTGATATGTGCCATTGAAGTGTGGCGCTACTGATTCCTTCTTATGTTGGGGTTTCAGTTGTTTTATGAAATTGAATTCTTCTGGTATTTCAATAACAAGGGCTGAATTCAGAATTTTACTATATGCTTGGTTATCTGATGCGTTTGATCATGATTCATGAACTAATTTTATGGATTGCAGTCTTTGGATCTTGGATGTTTATGAATATATATTTTTGGAATAAGGTTACTATTTTGTATTGACACTTGCTTTGTGAAGAGAAGATGCCTACTGCATGTCATGGGCAGTGGAGAATTTGCGTGGGGTTAGTGCTATGAGTATTTCGTCTGATTTAAACAGTTTGATATTACTGTGCTATTTTCATCCAAGCCTGAAGAAGTATACAAAACACGACAGAAATTGGATACAACTATAGCTGCATTATCGTATGAATTTCTAGCATTAAGATTGATTCACAGGCGTCTGTGAGTCGTCAACCAGATTTAGTGTTTGAAATTGAGCCTTGAAAGTATTCTTGCAGTATTATTATACAAGCTATTGTTATTTGTTGCTGTTTTGGGTTTGGAGTAAGCCTTGACATTGGTTTTGTGAAGGATTCAAGTAGATGTTGCGGTGCTGAGTGCATCGGTATGGAGCTGTTTGCTCTGGTGTAGCGAGTCACAAGCAGGGTGGCCTCATCATAGGCCGGGTTTATCTTAGATTAGTTTTAGAGTTCCTTTTATTTTCATGTTGTTCTTTATTTTGTTTTTGTTGTCTTCTAATTGTAACGGTTAGTATGCTAACCTGTCTACTGTATTGCTTTTTATTATAATAAAGTGAACCAATTTTCAAAAAAAAAAATAGTTTTTAATTTGTCAATCAATTTCTATATTCTAATATGACAAATAAAATAGTTTTTAATTTGTCAATCAACTTCTATATTCTAATGATCATGCTTTAACATAAATCAATATTTTATTCTAAATGACTATTTTTATTTTCAGGTAACATTTAATAATAAAAATGTTATTTTCTATTCTAGTGTAGTATTTTCAACAAAAATGCTATTTTATTCTAAATGCAATATTTCATACTAAAAATGTTATTTTCATCCAATGAAACATTTTATACTCTAAATGACATGTTTAATATAATGTAACATTTTAATAACCAGAATGTTATTTTTCCTTATGTAACATTTTACAACAAAATGTTTATTTCAATTTTTTTTTACAAATCTAACATAATATGAAAATAAAATGTTAAATTTAACTCAATAAAAATGATGGTCTTATCTTGTTCGTTCTAATACAATGAAAAGGACATTTCTTATTTTGCCAATTCAAATGAAATAAGAAGGTAATATTTTCTTTCTAACAAGATAAATTTTTTAGTTAAACAAAATCATATTTTTACATATGATTAATTTTTTCTCCTAACATGAAAATGTTCTAATCAAACCAAAGCATATCTTTAACGTACACCATTCAATCTAGTCATTCATCAACAATCACAGACAATCAATTCATAGTTCATACCACACAGATATAAATTTTTATATAACATAAATATAAATTTCACATCACAAACAATAATTAATTTTTAATTTAAAAATAGAGATCTCACCATGCTTTAAATCAGAATAAATCAGGTCTGCAATTTGGTCAAAATTTAATTTGCTACGTTTCAAATCTAGTTAACTTCATAGCGTAGATCTCGTTTTTCTAATTCCAACGCATCTTGAATTTCTGAATTTCGATAACGCAGTCAAAAGTTATGGGTTTTTAAAGTTTAACAATATAATAAAAATAATAAATTAATAATTAAAATTTAAATCCCTTTACCATTCTTCTTCCTCTACTGTCGTTCCATCGTTCTATTTCCTGTACGTGAGAACCCAAACCCACCATGAAAGTATTCTGCACGCATCCTCCCTCGAAGCACCGGAATCCGATCTAAAGCCGCCAACTCGAAGCTCGTGCCCACCCTTGCTCGCGCCCAGACCCCAGCCCAACTCGGTGGACCCCATCTCGCACCGTCTCCCTTCGAACCCGCCGCCTTCTAGCACAGAATTCGCGAAATCCGTGAACTAAAACCCGATCTTAACCGTATGGATGGAAAGGTCTCTGAATTCTCTTCGATTTGGTATATCATACGTCGATTTTCGTTGAGCGGATCAAAAGTTATTAACGATTGAAGCTTGGGACATTTTCAGCCATTAAAACTGCAGGCGGCGGCTGGCCATTGAATTAGGGTTTCGGATTTTAATATTATTTTAATATTTAATCTCGAAAAATGTGCTTAAAAGGTGGATTTTCGGACTTTCTCCGATTTGGGCCTGCTTACTGTCGTTCTTAAGGTTTTGACACCTTCTGAATGCAATGGGATAGGTCCCGTGGCCCAATTCCAAAATATGTACGATTTTTATTTAAAATTGCATTAAAAATCAATTAAATATTGTTCGTACATTAAAATATGCCGGGGCCACATACGACCTCAGAAAATTCTAAAAAAAATATTTTTAGAATTCTTATGACGATACGAATCCAACAAAATTATTTTCATCGAATTTTGAGACTGTTTGAAAAATGGCTATTTTTAAGGCGTTTAAATTTAACTGTAAATAGTCAAAACACATTTTCTCTCGCCACGCTCACATATTAATTCGAAAAATTCTGAAAATTGAAATCTAGCAATAATTTGACATTCCGGTTCCAACAAAAGTGGTTTCGTCGAAAACAGAGGTCGTTTGAAAAATGACTATTTTCAAGGCCAATATATTTAATATTAAAAATACATTTTTAAACCAATAATTCCCGAAACTCAAAATATATAAGTGTTTACTGTTTTTCAATGCAGAAACGTCATTCCGAACTCAATGGAAGTGGTTTCGAGTCGAAATTCCTACATATGTGAAAAGTAGCCTTTCGGGCCCTATATATTATATATATAAATCCTACAACGACCTTTCTAAAAATTGAATTGGCCATAACTTTTGATTTCCGCTATGAAATTTCAATTTTTCAGATTGGTTAGAAATATATGATTAAACAGATTTAAATACTTCTGGTTTCACTCAATTCTGATTTATTTTGAATCCTGTGCATTCAGTTAAAGTTTAAAATCAAATTTTAAAACTACCGCGCCGTTTCTAACTCCTTTTATATTTAAAATTAAATTTATTCGTTTTAACTTCGATTAAAATAAATTCTAGCTATTATTATTAATAGTAAATTATATTACATCCTCAAAATTCATTAAAATTTTCTAAAATAAAATTTTTAAATTGGTCCAGAATTTGCGGGTTGTTACAATCTCCCCAACTTAAAATCTTTTCGTCCTCGAAAAGGAAATGAAGCTAAAGTTGTTTATTTAACTAATTTAATTTCCATTCTCTAATTGTTTAATAATTTTATAGTTGAATTCTTATTCACACAACACAGTCATCAATCTATTAGTTGGTTAAATTTTCAAAAATATCCAACTTTTATATATTCTACGTCATATTTTCTAAAATAGAATTATATATAATAACAAGTACGTTATTTATGAATTCTCTTCACTCTGACTCATTCTAGGGCATTGCTAACCCCATCTCTAATGAGTATTCTCATTCTAGGATACTGCTGATCCTATCTCTAATGAGTATTCCGATTGGATATTACTAATCCAACCTCTGATGAGTCTTCTGTTTAGTTCTAATGAGTTGTACCCCAAAGATTTGAGCTAACCTGGCTCTTATACCAGCTGTAACGACCCGGATTTCGCCAGACCCCAATCGATCGCAAGATCGATCAAGACCGTTCAAAACCCACGTACGTTAACTTTGGGCATACAACACATCAGAACAACAACTAAGAATTTTATAACATCAATAATAAATGTTACATCAGAGTACAGAATATATCAGAGTACATCGATAAATAATACAGCGGACGATACATTTACAATAAATTAAATACATTGCAGCGGAACTAATCTCAGCGGAAGGCCATCAATATTCTGGACCCAGCTTCAAACTTCAATCCAGGATCCTGCTTAACTATATCTGCAAAAAGCCACTAGACTGCCCGTGTGGAAAGAGGGCACCCGAGTTTGTAAAGTGAAACAAACTACAGGTCAGTCGTGGGACTGGTGTGAGAATTCTTACCTTAACCTATCTAATAAGTAGGCTAATCTCAGGACCACGCCGCTAATGCGGAACGGGTTTACTCCATTGGATTGCCAGTGCCTAAATAAAGTAAATTGTAATGACCCGCAAATCCGTGCCATCTGAGTTGACTAAAAACACCACACGTCCAACCCAAATTGCACAGAAATACGAATCATTTTTAGAAAGAAGTTAGAGGATGAGAAATAGAAAGAAAGAAATATTAGAATAGAAGAAAGCGAAGATCACAAACTCACAGCGGAACGAATAAAAATATCTTTTATAACATAACTTTTGAAATACAAATCAGTAACTTTACATACATACCATCATCAGAGCACAACAGCCATTCCTGGAACAGTTATAAACACCTGTTTCCAGATACAACCATAGTACACAGCGGAATATATGATAGTCTATATCTAACTGGTGAAGCCTCCTGCTTCCAGCTCTTCCAAGTGAATCTGAAAAATCCCAACTACTTGACTGCCCGTACAAATTTGGGCACCCAAGAGTTTAGGGAAAACAAACAAAATAAACTCTGGGTCAGTCATGGGACTGGTGTGAGTAAATTCCAATCACTTGTTTAACTTTCAAAACCCTTTTCGAAAGAAAAGATAATAGTAAGACCAGCCCACACATAAACATGGACGGTTTTTACCTTACTATAACCCAAATCACTTTGATACGAAAATCTAGTGATATTATAATAATGTCTACATCAAGTAAATAACCAAATAGCAGAACGCTTGCATCTCACGCTCCACACATATAGTATAAAATCAAAAACCGCATGGCGCTTATTGGAGATTGGATTTCCAACATGACAAGGTATGGAACCACCTTCCGCTAGTGTATCTCTAGAGAGGAATACACTGGGTTCAACAAGAACATCTTGTAACCCGGCCCACACATGACCGACCACTCATTTCGCTTGAGTGTATCGAATGTATATCACCAACGGTTGGGATCAGCAACCGCCTCCCGACTGGGACAGCATCGAATAGAATAAGAAATTAAATGAACCTCTAGATAGGTGATTATACATCCTAATGGGTGCGACCCACATAGCCATGCTGCCTGCCCGATTTTTGTCCTTTCCCGGTTGTTGAGGCCTGAGGCTACGAATACTTACCATTCATTGATAACACAATCACTTTGAATGCCACATTGTCAGATCCGTTAATCACTAGTTGAGTTTGCACAAATATTCTGGATATTATGCTAAGGGATAAATCCGTTGCAACCATATATATTCATACAGACCAACCCATTTGATCATTGGAAATACTTTGTCAGACATTCGTCCATTTACGTTCGTTCTGGGACTGAACGAAACCGAATGCACTATTTCTATTTAATAGAAAAAGTCCTTGCACTTTACTTCGTCTTCAATATATTCAGCATACTTGGTTCGCAACGCTTATGCCGATACGGAGTGGTTCTTCGGATAATAATCCAACCGGTCTCTCCATATTGACAACGATGGTCAAAACTTCGATAGTCTGTGATTCAACTATCAAATAAAAACAAGTGTTCATCCAAACATATCAAACAAATCACTGGGCTTTTTAATTGATATTTCATTAATTAAATCACTTCTCCATTTTCTCTAACAATATTTGTTAACCAAATAATTTCAATAATCATCTTGCCTCTTATGCCCTTTGGAAAACGTTTCCAAATATTAACTTCTTTTATTTTCTATATATTAGAAAATATCTCTATTTGCAATTGGAAACAATTCCAATCACTTATCTCTATTCCGACTATTTAATTATACTCAGGAAATTTTTTCTTGTTATATTTCCAAAATTCCATCACTTGGGTTTAAAACGAACGTTGTGTAAAACATCGTTACAACAACCCAAAATATTTTATTCAACTAACCCTTTTCAAACACTTCTCTTCGAGGCGGAATTCTGCTATTTATCAATTAAAAATGAAATCAATCAAGTTGGGGTAAATTTACCTCTCAGACCTTAACTGAAAACATCCTCAACTTCAAAACGGCAAAACCACTAACCTCGAATAAACACACTATAATACCCAATTATTCATTGTTAAAACATGTACATGGTTCGCTTTCTATTTCAAATTTAGATTTCCCTTCCTGTTTCCAATATTCTATTTTGATTTCATTTCCTTATCGAATTCTACATATATTGATATATTGATTTATAACTATCAAATTATCTTAAAAATATTCTAACTCCTTAAATTTTCGGAAAAATTCGCCATAACCTCCCCTGTATCGGGAGCATCGGGAAATTTCAAATAGCTTCCCGGTAACTTCTCATCTCAAAAAGAAAAAGAAAAAGCCAAGCGGCTTGCCGATCCGGCGCATAAAATCTCATATATGAATTAAACATGTACCTTTTTGTCGAGCACACTAATTATATACCTTCATCACTTTATCCCATAACTGTCTCCGGTATATCTATACCTGTACAATTCATTTCAACTTCATACACTCGTTTTGACTCAGTTCGTTAAAGTAACTCTTTAACTAACTCTTTGCCCATTTCGCTTGTATATATGAATATAACACGTTTCAAATATATTTCAACTTACTTATCAACTAATTGAATTCAAATTTTAATTTAAGTTTTATATTCGATTTCAAATATATGTTTACAATTCAAAATTTTCAATTTTCAAAGTTCGACTTCAATTCACCACTCGATTAACTAATTCTTCTTTGATTTAGTTAATTTTATTCAATAATCAAAAATATGATTATTGTTTCAAAAAAATCACTTTTCTTACTTCACTTGAGTTCACCTTTATGTTCTAACTCAAGACCAGGTTTTTAAATGGAAAATTCGGATTTTTATTTGCTTAAAAATCCCTATATTTATTATAGAAAATCCATTATGGTTTTAATGGTTTCTGGCGCTGCACTTTTAAAAATTTGATTTTGACATAACTCAAAATCTATTCGACGAAATACAGATTTTTCTCTTCCATTAGAAAACTATTATTCAACCGGTCCTGACGATTCTTGTTTCAAAGAATTCCGACTTCAATTGAGTCCTGTATACTCAATTTAAGTTTGAGTCGCCAATTTACGAACTACCGCTCCGCGGCGAGTTCGTTGTATATATATATATATATATATGCACTTTTAAAACTTTGTTTTTAAAAATAAATTCAACTCTATTTTTGATATATATTTTTAATATATATCGAATATATTTTCCTTTTCAATTCCAAATAATATTTTCTATATTCAATTACTATTTTCATTTCTATTTGAATTCTAAATTTAAAATTCATTTCAACTCTATTTGAATTCTATATTCAAATGCCATTCGCATTTCTATATTCAAAATTTCTATATATTCAAATCTCTTATTCAAATTCTATTTAAATTCTCTTAGTCAAATTCCATTTGGATTCTCTTATTCCAAATTCTATATTCAAATTTCATATGAACTTTCTTTATTCAAATCTATTTGACTTCCTTTGAATTCAAATTCTATTTCAATTCCTTTGACCTCAAATCTATTTCATTTCCTTTGAATTCAAATCCCATATTTAAATTCCTTTGAATTCAAATCCTATATTTAAATTCCTTTTGAATTTCTATAGTCAAATTCTCTTTCAATTATATTTGAATTCAAATTTCATTGCAATTCTATTTTTGAAATTCTATTTTCAAAGTCTATTTCAAATTCTCTTTTGAAAATTCTATTTTGAAAATCTATTTCAAATTTCTATTTGGGAATTCTATTTCAAATTCTCTATATTCAAACTCCATTTGAAAGTTCTATATTCAAATCCACTTTGGATTTTCTATTTGAATTCTATATTCAAAATCTATATTCAAATGTTGCTTCAAATTCCCTTATTTAAATTCTATTCGAATCCTCTTATTCAAACTCTATATTTAAATTCCATTTGAATCATATTTTCAAATCTCTATAGTTAACTTCATTGAATTCTATTTTCAAGTCTCTATAGTTAACTCCATTTGAATTTTCTTTATTCAATTTCTTTAAACAAGTCTCGACTTCAATTCCTTTTTGAAATCAATATCTCTATTTTCCTTTTGAAGATAGATTTCCCATTCCAATTTCACACTTGTATTTCTATTTCTGAATTATCAAATGATAATTCTTTTCACTTCATTTATAACTTCGTTATAAAAGAACTATTTATAAACTTCGTTATAAAAGAACTACTTGTTTTATTTTTCAAAAACAAGTTTATATTTTTATTTCCATTTAAAACTCAAATTCTATTTAAAAATAGAATTTTCCCTGTTAAATCTCAAATATCCTTCCACGATATTTTAAATAAATTAACACCTAGCCCAGTGATATTTAAAACAATCAAATCACCCAATTTTCAATCATTTTATTTTTAACACATCATATATGAATATATGAAATCAGCAAACAACAAACAGATAATATATTTTTGAGGAATCCAGTTGGATCCCTCCAACCTGTTTTCCTGCATCCACAGATATTAGCACATAAATAATACCCATTCTGCTTCGTGGCAGAATATCGCGGTATAGAAGGTCATCCACTAATCATAGCGTGGGGCGTATAGGGTAATCATCCGCTATGGAACTGCGGGCATCCGCTAATGAGACTGCGGGAATCCAACCAATCAATCAACCCAATATATATATAATAGCCTAAATAACTAATATATATAAAACAAGCAGAAAGCATCCACACAAGCAACAAACAATTATTTTTAATGAAATAAAAATAATTCTAAAGGTGAGTGAGATTTACTCACCTCGATTTCTGTTTTCTGAATATCCAGCTTAATCCCATACCGCGTAGCTACGAACCTACTCGTCTCGTCTCGCATGAATTTACCAAGCCCCTATGATTATTTATTTAATTTAACGATCAATGATTATTGATTTAACTTTACTACTAACGATGAATAAATAAATTATCCTAAGTATTTTAAATTTCGGAAAAACGAATACCTTACTACTTCGACCATTCACAAAGCTAACTCAAGAAATGTTGAATCATTTCTACTGTGATCAGCCCCAAACACAGCCAGCATTCATTATACCATTTCAACAAACATCTCGCGTTCAATCCAGTATTAGTCTAAACAGGACATGCTATTCAAAAATCGAAGTCCACCATGACAATTACACTGACCGGACTCCACTGTTTAAAACTGAACGCCACCCACCGCTAAAACCCAAAACAATCCCGTCACTACTGTTGCCCTGTCACACAACTCCAGTCAACAAACATCACCCCAAACCCATTACATTCGAACTGGACCTTCCTCTTTTCACTGTTAAAAATCGCGTTTTCCCCCTTTCATAAATCACGACATCCAGTCACAACCATCATCGATGTCATATCGCTCCAAATTTCCATTGTCGCTCCCCCATCCATTCACATAGTTCGACCATTTCTTCTTAGACAAATCGCCCCCCCACAAACCCTCCTCAGAAAAATCGAACTAACCTTGTTCG
This sequence comes from Allium sativum, assembly GCA_030737875.1. Lineage (NCBI taxonomy): Eukaryota > Viridiplantae > Streptophyta > Magnoliopsida > Asparagales > Amaryllidaceae > Allium > Allium sativum. Next base: position 822,482,988 of record CM060919.1, on the reverse strand, counting down.
AATTCCAGTCAGCCCTCGATACGAGATCGTCCTCCTTTCCTCCTTCGACAGCGCGTCTCCTGCTTCAAGAACTCGAGGGTAATCAAATCGCGATCGTCAATTATTATTATTTTTATCTGGTGGAATTGATTTTCGGTTGGGAGAGAGAAAAGAAAAGGGAAAGAAGATGGACTCGAATTGGTTGGAGAAGGATGACTATCGGTTCATTATATAGGCCCAAATGGAGACATCTCGTACAACACCATTAAATTCTCTGATTACTTAAGAACAAAGGAGAAACAAATTTGTCAGCTCAAGAAGGAAAATAACTGTGTGATTCCAATGATAGGTCTGCCTTAGGTCGGTTGTTCATACCATAGGGTGGCAATTTTTAGCTTTTGTCTGTAAGGTTTAGGACATAGGACGATGAAAATATATTGATTAGAAAACTTAGGATTTTTATTAGATTTTGATTTATTTAAATAACAAAAAAAAATCTCGTGGTCTTTTAACTTGAATCCCTGAACCGTTATTTAATCGTAATGACTAATGTTCACAAGGTTATTCATTATTCTGATTTTAATGGAACGGTTTCTGAACTTTAATTCGACTATATAAAGGAAATAACAATTTAAATTAATGATTTAAATTAATTTCAATTTAAAATATGATTCAATTTTAAACAAATAAACCCATCGATAATAAATTCAAATAGAGTTATATTAACAGTTAGTATTGTTTTTTTTTATTCAGTTTTAAATTCTGAATTCAGTTATATATTATTTTCGTATTACGTTACCCGATATATTAATTCGTATATCGATCATTAAATCGATAAATTCAATAAAAATTTATTTATATTATATATTCAATATTTAAAACCATACTAATATTTAAAATAAACTGTTCAAAAATCTGGGTCGTTACATAAATCGTCAAATAACGCAATGCTTTTTAGAAAAATGAAACCATTATAAGACCCAGGTCCCATCACACAATGCAACGCACACCAGAGGATAGGGTTTTACCTTATAATGGTCAAAAGATGCTTGATACTTAAAACGATATTATTATTAGTGCGTATATATAAATATTTAAAACATTTTAATATAAATGTATTAATCTTAGACGGCATAGGTACCATATACTATGTCGCCATATATAAGTTTACAATCAAAACCGTGGTGTCGTATTGGAAATTGGTTTTCTGTCATGAAATCGAGGCTAGGGATCATCCTCTTCCGATTTGAGACACTCTAGCAAATGCCTCAGGATCCCCCGCAGTGAACCCTTGGAACGGTAGGGTCGGTCCCCACCTAACGGTAATGGATTGGCAATTCCTGAACATACGTTTCCCGGTCCTTTTGGACCTATAATATGACCACTTTCGGCATATAAAACCCCGAGGTACCTCAATCTAAAATCCACATAGTAAAATGTCGGGCCGTGTCAAAACCCAAACACCACTTCTAGCTAGAAAGAAACGCATGCACTCCCTACGGTCCATATCCCGTTTTTGACTCATACCGGGGTGTGAGGTTCGCGAAGTCACGATATACACAAAGCTATGCCTAAAGAGACTGTGCTTTGATCATCAACCACAAGGCCTGCTTTTCAACAAAGCCTTGATCATTTGCATCTTAGCATGCCACATTGTCAGACCCTACCATATTATTGATCATCTAGCAATATATATATAACATCTAAGCTCATACGTCTTAGAGAAGGGTGATAAGTAAAGAATAAATTCTTCACCACCAGACAGAAATATATAATCAGCAGCGTTCAACAAATACAGTAGAAAGGAATACAATGTCAGACACACAATCCATTTACAAGTCCGCTCTGGGTCTGAGCGAAACATCGTGTCCGTCGATCTCCAAATGCGTTTGGACGATCATTATCAAATACCTTGCCTTGGAAGGCCAATCCCAATTCAAGATACCAGTCATCATCATCCCAACGATGTGAAAACCTTCGGTCTTCATCTTCGACTCTTGATCGTCATGATGATTATTCAGAATGGGTTAAACCCGGTCTTTCTGAATAACTCGCGTATTTTGGGATTAAAAAGAAAATATTGGAAAATCACACATTTCGTCACATTCCAACTCCGAGTATTCTTTTAGTAAGATATTCGTTTTAAAAGATTCTCATTAATTTTATCAAAGATAAACACTGAAAATGAAATCTATAAATCAATTTACGAAATATGGAATTCCACAGAAATCAAATCAACACATAATCGATATAGATTTCTATATCGGACTAATAATATAAATGGAATAACGGCAAAGCCTCTTAAATTCCACTTATAATATCGGTCTTCTTTTACAGAAGCCCATTTCGATTATTACCAATCGAATTTCCACTTAATTCCAATTTAATATATTAAATTGAAAAAATTGGTTTTTAGAATATGCCCTTTTTAAATCTATAAAATAGATTTATAAATTCCAAATAATAATTTCAATGTAAATTGGATTAAAGGACAAATGTCGTTTAAAACATCGTCCACGATAAATCCACTTCACATCTCAATTTATTTCATATCACAAAATATAATTGCAAATGCTAGTAATCTTTTAAAAACATATTTTTTTTTAAATCCACTTCCCCAGATCTTCACCCTGACCTCTATACTTCGAATCCCTAACATCACCGTCATCGAACTGGACGGGGCCCCCTCGATTCACGACTTCCAGCGATCGAGTCACAGGAACCATCGACCAAAACTACACCATAAACTCAATACGCCTATCAAAACCACCAATTTAACACTAATATACCCAAATCCCCAAACGATGACCCTATGTATTGCGATTTGAAAATTTCGTGCTCCAGAAAGGTTGTCGCACGCTGCAAACTAAACACGAGAATAAAGCTCTCGGTTTCTGTGTCTCGACGCATATGAAATCACAAAATTTTGTTGAAGAATTGATTTTTAACAATTTTATGAAGTGGGATTTTTACCTTTCGTAATTACTGAAAGAATAAAGGAGAGAACAGGCAAAAAGAATTGAGGACTTCATAATGAAGAGACGATTTGCTAATTTGGTTTGAGAGGAGTTCATGAAAGTTGAAATGAAGAAATACAGAAGGGTCGTCTTGTTTTTTTATTTTTGTCTGTAGAAAGAATAAAAATCACTAGGGATACTGGTATTTAAAGGCAAGTAATTTGGCTACCACGAAATCAAGTTGCTTGGCAGGCACGGACTATGGTAAATTGGCAATCACTTATTCTGGAAAATTTGAAGAGCACGGGGTCAATAGTGTGGATGTCACGCAATTTATATTTTATTTTATTTTCCATTCTCCTATTCTTGCGTCTTCTGGCACATTCTTCTTATATATTAAGATAGCAGCATAAACCTATACGCATGTTGTAGATCCTTGTAACGACCCGGATTTCGCCCGACCCCAATCGATCGCAAGATCGATCAAGACCATTCAAAACCTGCGTACGTTAACTTTGGGCATACAACACATCAGAACAACAACACAGACTTTTATAACATCAATAATAAATGTTACATCAGAGTACAGAATATATCAGAGTACATCGATAAATAATACAGCGGAAGATACATTTACAATAAATTAAATACATTGCAGCGGAACTAATATCAGCGGAAGGCCATCAATATTCTGGACCCAGCTTCAGACTTCAATCCAGGATCCTGCTTAACTATATCTGCAAAAAGCCACTCGACTGCCCATGTGGAAAGAGGGCACTCGAGTTTGCAAAGTGAAACAAACTACAGGTCAGTCGTGGGACTGGTGTGAGAATTCTTACCTTACCCTATCTAATAAGTAGGCTAATCTCAGGACAACGCCGCTAATGCGGAACGGGTTTACTCCATTGGATTGCCAGTGCCTAAATAAAGTAAATCGTCAAATAACGCAATGCTTTTTAGAAAAATGAAACCATTATAAGACCCAGGTCCCATCACACAATGCAACACACACCAGAGGATAGGGTTTTACCTTATAATGGTCAAAAGATGCTTGATACATAAAACGATATTATTATTAGTTTGTATATATAAATATTTAAAACATTTTAATATAAATGTATTAATCTTAGACGGCATAGGTACCATATACTATGTCGCCATATATAAGTTTACAATCAAAACCGTGGTGTCGTATTGGAAATTGGTTTTCTGTCATGAAATCGAGGCTAGGGATCATCCTCTTCCGATTCGAGACACTCTAGCAAATGCCTCAGGATCCCCCGCAATGAACCCTTGGAACGGTAGGGCCAGTCCCCACCTAACGGTAGTGGATTGGCAATTCCTGAACATACGTTTCCCGGTCCTTTTGGACCTATAATATGACCACTTTCGGCATATAAAACCCCGAGGTACCTCAATCCAAAATCCACATAGTAAAATGTCGGGCCGTGTCAAAACCCAAACACCACTTCTAGCTAGAAAGAAATGCATGCACACCCTACGGTCCATATCCCGTTTTTGACTCATACCGGGGTGTGAGGTTCGCGAAGTCACGATATACACAAAGCTATGCCTAAAGAGACTGTGCTTTGATCATCAACCACAAGGCCTGCATTTCAACAAAGCCGTGATCATTTGCATCTTAGCATGCCACATTGTCAGACCCTACCATATTATTGATCATCTACCAATATATATATATATAACCTCTAAGCTCATACGTCTTAGAGAAGGGTGATAAGTAAAGAATAAATTCTTCACCACCAGACCGAAATATATAATCAGTAGCGTTCAACAAATACAGTAGAAAGGAATACAATGTCAGACACACAATTCATTTACAAGTCCGCTCTGGGTCTGAGCGAAACATCGTGTCCGTCGATCTCCAAATGCGTTTGGACGATCATTATCAAATACCTTGCCTTGGAAGGCCAATCCCAATTCAAGATACCAGTCATCATCATCCCAACGATGTGAAAACCTTCGGTCTTTAGTCACCGTCTTCATCTTCGACTCTTGATCGTCGTGATGATTATTCAGAATGGGTTAAACCCGGTCTTTCTGAATAACTCGCGTATTTTGGGATTAAAAAGAAATATTGGAAAATCACACATTTCGTCGCATTCCAACTCCAAGTATTCTTTTAGTAAGATATTCGTTTTAAAAGATTCTCATTAATTTTATCAAAGATAAACACTGAAAATGAAATCTATAAATCAATTTCCGAAATATGGAATTCCACAGAAATCAAATCAATACATAATCGATATAGATTTCTGTATCGGACTAATAATATAAATGGAATAACGGCAAAGCCTCTTAAATTCCACTTATAATATCGATCTTCTTTTATTGAAGCCCATTTCGATTATTACCAATCGAATTTCCACTTAATTCCAATTTAATATATTAAATTGAAAAACTTGGTTTTTAGAAAATGCCCTTTTTAAATCTATAAAATAGATTTATAAATTCCAAATAATAATTTCAATGTAAATTGGATTAAAGGACAAATGTCGTTTAAAACATCATCCACGATAAATCCACTTCACATCTCAATTTATTTCATATCACAAAATATAATTGCAAATGCTAGTAATCTTTTAAAAACATTTTTTTTAAATAATCATAAAAATATTCTTTATATAAAAGATTCTAAATGAAAGGTATTCTTTATATTTACAAATCTTTATCTTTTACAAATATTCTTTGTTTAACATATAGTTGATTAACAATATGTATTATGAAAATATATGCACTTTATATAAAAAGGATTTCTAATGTAAAAATAGTCTTATTCAAAGAACACTTAAATCGAAATGCGACTCAAACATTTACCATCTAATTTGGGTTACATGGATTTCACACACATCATCAAATCATCCATTTACATCCAAAGTGTAAATTCCACTATGTAAGCGTTAAAATTAAGTAATAACGCTCATCACAGCCTGTCGATCTAACGATCAACAAACAATTAAATATTGGGATTGGTGTATATAAATTTTCATCCCAACACCCGTGTGGGGTTTCAACCAACAAACAAATGATAAACTAATTTGTGCACTTGGGCGATGTGTGAAAAATTATCGTCCCAATCACATACACAAGTCGGGTAACTTGTGAATGGAAGTGTAATACACAATACATATAATGATGCCAAGAAAATATCTCTATTGCAATGAATGAATAAGCATAATAACTTTGTCTCTATTGACAAATTCTATTTTGCTAATTTAAACTCTAAACAAAAATGGTTATTTTGTTTTGGCAATCTAATGAGACAAAATGATAAATATTTTGATTTAACTAACCTATCTTGACAAGTATATATCTTGCCAGACATACATATATATATATATATCTATATATAAATTGCTTCAACTAATTCATTTTGACAAAAATGAATATTTCTGACAAAATGTAAAATTTGGTTTAACTAGTATAAATTGACTATAATGAATAATTATTTTTAACTAATGTAAATTAACCAAAAATGAATGATTGGTTTTAACTAATATAAATTTACCGAAATGAATAATTTGTTTTTCAATTCTAATAAAATATGCCAATGCTATATTTTGTTTTATTCTTTTAATTTAGACAAAATGAGTGTTTTTGTCCATTCTACTTTAATGATAAAAATGTGAATGTTTAGTTATTAAAATGTAACTTTTAAATTCTATCCTTTATTTCAAACAATCTTTATTCATATCAAAATTATAAATCAAGAATATAATTTCCAATCTGATGATTTGTTTGCATTAATGAATTGGAAACAAAGATGAACATTATTTTAAGGTTTTATTTGCAACAAGGAATGCAGATAACCAATGTGACTTTTATTTCATTTAAAAGTATATTTGTGTGCATGTAAAAAGAACCTCATTTACAAAGTGTATTTACATTATTGAATGTAATAAAAGAAACAAATTTTAGCATTTACATTTGTGAAAGCAAACAAAGAATAGTTTTATTTATAAATTTTATTTACATTAGTGAATGTAAATAAGAGAACAAAATTTATTTTCAAAGTATAATTTAAACAAATTCTGTTAAATGTATAAAAGTGTGTACATTGGGGTTGGAAAATATAGATAAAGAAAATAGACTATAGTTTCAATGAATATTTACATTGATAAATGCAAATAAAAGAATAAACCTTAATTTTCAATGCATATATATTGATAAATGCAAACAAAGAAATAAACTTTATTTTCAATATATGTTTGTATTTGCATTGGTGAATGCAAATGAATAATTTGTTTTCAATATACATTTTGCATTGGTAAATGAAAAATGTAAAACAATTTCTATTTTCTATATATATATATATATGCATGGCTGAATATAAATAGAAGAACAAACTTTATTTTCAAAACATGTTTACATTTGCGAATGCAAATAAAAGAACAAAACTTTATTTCCAATATGTGTTTGCATTTGTAAATGCAAATAAAAGAATAAATTTTATTTTAATGTTTATTTACATTAGTAAATGCAAATAAAAGAATAAACATGAATTTCAATGTGTATTTACATTTGAAAATGCAAATAAAAGGACAGTTTTTATTTCAAAGTATATTTGCATTTGAAAATGCAAATAAAAGAACAATTTCTATTTTCAAAGAATATTTGCATTGTAGAACACAAATGAAAAAGGGAACTTATTTTTCTATGATATTTTTGCATTGTGAAATACAAATAAAAAGGGAAACTTATTTGTTTATACTTTTATGTGCATGTTAATAACATATAAAAGAATATTTTATATGTAAGTATTCTTCTATGTATTTCAATGACAAATGGAAAGAGATTTTTAATTTGTGAATCAACTTCTATATTCTAATAAGACAAATAAAATAGTTTTTAATTTGTCAATCAATTTCTATATTCTAATATGACAAATAAAATAGTTTTTAATTTGTCAATCAACTTCTATATTCTAATGATCATGCTCTAACAAAAATCAATATTTTATTCTAAATGACTATTTTTATTTTCATGTAACATTTAATAATAAAAATGTTATTTTCTATTCTAGTGTAGTATTTTCAACAAAAATGCTATTTTATTCTAAATGCAACATTTCATACTAAAAATGTTATTTTCATCCAATGAAACATTTTATACTCTAAATGACATGTTTGATCTAATGTAACATTTTAATAACCAGAATGTTATTTTTCCTTATGTAACATTTTACAACAAAATGTTTATTTCAATTTTTTTTTTTTACAAATCTAACATAATATGAAAATAAAATGTTAAATTTAACTCAATAAAAATGATGGTCTTTCTTGTTCGTTCTAATACAATGAAAAGGACATTTCTTATTTTGCCAATTCAAATGAAATAAGAAGGTAATATTTTCTTTCTAACATGATAAAATTTTTAGTCAAACAAAATCATATTTTTACATATGATTAATTTTTTCTCCTAACATGAAAATGTTCTAATCAAACCAAAGCATATCTTTAACGTACACCATTCAATCTAGTCATTCATCAACAATCACAGACAATCAATTCATAGTTCATACCACACAGATATAAATTTTTATATAACATAAATATAAATTTCACATCACAAACAATAATTAATTTTTAATTTAAAAATAGAGATCTCACCATGCTTTAAATTAGAATAAATCAGATCTGCAATTTGGTCAAAATTTGATTTGCTCCGTTCCAAATCTAGTTAGATTCATAGCGTAGATCTCGTTTTTATGATTCCAACCCATCTTGAATTTCTGAATTTCGATAACGCAGTCAAAAGTTATGGGTTTTTAAAGTTTAACAATATAATAAAAATAATAAATTAATAATTAAACTTTAAATCCCTTTACCCTTCTTCTTCCTCTACTGTCGTTCCATCGTCGTACGTGAGAACCCAAACCCACCGTGAAAGTTTTCTGCACGTATCCTCCCTCGAAGCACCGGAATCCGATCTAAAGCCACCAACTCGAAGCTCGTGCCCACCCTTGCTCGTGCCCAAAACCCAGCCCAACTCGGTGGACCCCATCTCGCACCGTCTCCCTTCGAACCCGCCGCCTTCTAGCATAGAATTCGCGAAATCCGTGAACTAAAACCGGATCTTAACCGTATGGATAGAAAGGTCTCTGAATTCTCTTCGATTTGGTATATCATACGTCGATTTTCGTTGAGCGGATCAAAAGTTATTAACGATTGAAGCTTGGGACATTTTCAGCCATTAAAACTGCAGGCAGCGGCTGGCCATTGAATTAGGGTTTCGGATTTTAATATTATTTTAATATTTAATCTCGAAAAATGTGCTTAAAAGGTGGATTTTCGTACTTTCTCCGATTTGGGCCTGCTTACTGTCGTTCTTAAGGTTTTGACACCTTCTGAACGCAATGGGATAGGTCCCGTGGCCCAATTCCGAAATATGTACGATTTTTATTTAAAATTGCATTAAAAATTAATTAAATATTGTCCGTACATATGCCGGGGCCACATACGACCTCAGAAAATTCTAAAAAAAAATATTTTTAGCTTTCTTATGACGATACAAATCCAACAAAATTATTTTCGTCGAATTATGAGACTGTTTGAAAAATGGCTATTTTTAAGGCGTTTAAATTTAACAATAAATAGTCAAAACACATTTTCTCTCGCCACGCTCACATATTAATTCGAAAAATTCTGAAAATTGAAATGTAGCAACAATTTGACATTCCGGTTCCAACAAAAGTGGTTTCTTCGAAAACAGAGGTCGTTTGAAAAATGACTATTTTCAAGGCCAATATATTTAATATTAAAAATACATTTTTAAACCAATAATTCCCGAAACTCAAAATATATAAGTGTTTACTGTTTTTCAATGCAGAAACGTCATTCCGAACTCATTGGAAGTGGTTTCGAGTCGAAATTCATTCATATGTGACAAGTAGCCTTTCGGGCCCTATATATTATATATATAAATCCTACAGCAACCTTTCTAAAAATTGAATTGGCCATAACTTTTGATCTAGGAAATTTCAATTTTTCAGATTCGTTAGAAAGATACGATTAAACGGATTTAAATATTTCTGGTTTCACTCAATTCAGATTTATTTTGAATCCTGTGCATTCAGTTAAAGTTTGAAATCAAATTTTAAAACTACCGCGCCGTTTCTAACTCCTTTTATATTTAAAATTAAATTTATTCGTTTTAACTTCGATTAAAATAAATTCTAGCCATTATTATTAATAGTAAATTATATTATATCCTCAAAATTCATTAAAATTTTCTAAAATAAATTTTTTAAATTGGTCTAGAATTTGCGGGTTGTTACAATCCTACTGTCACCTATATACATAGGAGTTTCCAACGATCACAATATTTTATGATCTTCAAATGTAAATGTGTTTTAATGTTGACGTGGGTATTTAAATGAATGGCTAGGATGTTTCCTTAAAAAGGAAGGTAGGGTGCACAAAAGATAATAACGTGCAATATAATACGTTCTAAGTGTACCGGTTATATAGAATTCTATTCGCGTATGATCCGTTATAGACAGAAGTAAGAATACGGTCGTGTCCAGCGAGGTACCCCGATCCTAAAAATATAATAATATCTGTAGTTTAACTTATATTATGAAACCCCAAAATATTGATATAGGGTGCAAAATACTCCAAATAAAAAGTTGCGTATTTAATTAATTAAAAATTACAGTAAAATTCTAAAAATTAAATTTTCACTATGTCTCAAAGGGCTTGTCCAAATTCAAGATGGATATCTAAATATATTAAATAAACCGTTATGGTCTATAGGCGATTCTACAGCGACTTTTCTGAAAATTTGATTTGGACATAACTTTTTATTCCCGCAATGAAATCATGTACATTCATTTGAAATTTGAAATCGAATTTTGAAACTACCGTGCCATTTTGAACTCGTTTTAAATTATATTATAAATTATACGTTTAAATATCATTTTATTAAATAAATTCCTATATAAATCCCTATATATACTTCAAATAAAATATTTAAAACAAATTTAAATATTCAGAATTCAACGGTTAAAAATTCGGGTCGTTACACCCGGGCTGGGCGGGAAAATTCCCGCCTAGGACCCAGGTCGACACTATGGTCGACCAAGGGGTCGACCTTTGTAAACAGGTCGACACTAGGGTCGACCTCCCCCCTATTTCCAGATCCGTGGACAGATGCATTTTTCTATATTTAGACGCCCGTTCTGACCAGATTCGTGACCCCTATGCTATTTAAACACCCCCAAACCTAGTTTTCTCTCCACACAATTTCATTCTGCCTATACTCTGCCTCTATTCTAATTAAAAATAAAAATGGCGTCGCTACTCTCTTGGAATCAAAACTAGGATCAATGCATCTTCTTCCAATCTGAATAGTATTAAAACAGAACAACTATTTTCTAATCGATAGTCTACGCCAAAGGAGCGCTATTCAGTGTCAGAATGCAGATCCTAGAAATCAAGAATTGTTCCCATTTTGTGAGTACATTTATTTTCAGATATGAAATTTAATAATTATCTTGACATTTTTGTGAATCTGGATCTGAGGTTATGCATACTTTTCTGTGGATCTATCTTGTTAATATTATAGTGACTGTTCTGTATCTGTTCCCTCTTTTCTTCCTTTTTGTTTATAGCCAGGCTACCATGAGCCTGCGCCAAATCTCATAAGAGATTAACGCACGAACGATAAATTTTGGGACATATAATGGATAATGCATAATTGGACATGACTGATCTTTGACTGATTTGAGAATTGGACATATGTTGTAAATTAGATCTAGATCTGTGCATACTCTAAAATTTGGAAGAAGAGGAATCATTGTATGATAACATATGATTTGAAACTTGGGGGACATAACGCATGTTTAAAATTAAGATCTGATTTTGAGATGTTATAATTTAATGATCTAGATTCTTGGGCATATTTTTATATAACGATTCATGAATTGAAAAAGGAATATGTGACTTAGGCGTATAGACCTATATTATAATAGGATAACTATCAATGTGAATATGCCTAAAAGTGAATTTTTGGATATTTGGCATTAAAGGTTACAATTTGACATAATTCATATGGTATATCATGATTTGGGCTTTTAGATAATATTCTGTACTGTGCCAAGTTCAACTAAAAATTTGGGCATTGTTGTATTATGAATTATGGCCATGATTTAGGTATGTAAGTTTAGGCTTAATTTATGATTAGGTAAGACATGTAAATAGAATTTTAGAAATATATAATCTGCTAAATCTGTTATCTGCTAAATATGTTGAATTGCCTAATCTGCTAAATCTTGTATCTGCTAAATCTGTTGAATCGCCTAATCTGCTAGATCTGTTATCTGTTGAATTGCCTAATCTGCTAATCTTTTGAATCGCCTAATCTGCTAGATCTATTATCTGTTGAACTGCCTAATCTGCTAATCTGTTGAATCACCTAATCTGCTAGGTCTATTACCGGTTGAATTGCTTAATCTGTTGAAAGCTAAATAATTGTAATTTGGGTATGAAAATCCATAGGCTCGATCTACAATTGAGTAAAACATGGAAATTTGATTAATCTGTTGTAACTTGTAAAGAAGTTTAATCTGTTAAATGGACATAATTAGTCTGATATCTGTTTAATCTGTATTGGAATAAATTGACTATGACACGAGGTTAGACTCCGTTTGCGGTAGAAGCCTGCCCGGAACCAACTGGCTTAACCAGCGATCGCAAACTGTCAGTCTAATGTGAGAGGTCATAGGCATAACTAAAATATGCTTAGACACGAGGTTAGGACTGGCTTGTGGCAGAAGTCTGCCTGGAACCGCCCGGCACATCCAGCGGCCACAAGCTACCGACCTAATGTGAGAGGTCTATGCATTAATATTTAATTAATGAAAATTTAAGAGAAATGTGGTGTCTAAAAACATGTTGGGTGGATTGGGTTAAACCAACTGGGCCGATGAATCTAATAAACCTTTTTCGTGAATTTGTAGGCCCGTTACAAAGTTAGACAATCTGTAAGTCTGTTAAATCCGTACATCTGATCTGCTAATCTGAAACATGTTAACTTGATTGTCTGATCTATGAAATAGTAATATGAACTCTGTCTGAAATTTGTAAACAAGTTAATCTGAAATCTGCTAGTTTGGGGACACAAGGTTAGGAGGGGAAATACCTGTGTCATCTGTTGTTTGGGACCCATATTAGTCAGTAACCCTTTTCTGGTATCAAAACTTTGACCCCACACTATGTAGGGGTCCGGGCACGCTTACTGAACTAATTATAAGCGGTTCATTCTGATAATGGCGAGGGGTGTTGATGGCGCGTTCCAACCGGGTCAGGTGCGTGTGCGGATCCGGTCTGCTCTGAGGATGTAAGACACCGTGACATCTGTAAATATGTCTATGCTAATAGGTTGACACTTTAGAGAGTGATACACCCTACTGTGGGGCCGACACATGGTATTTATGTATTAGGGAGCCAATCGCTTCGGGGTAGGACTTAGGGTACACTTAGTTCTGTCTGTTTCTGTGGGTACCGTCTGTTTCTATTGGGTGGTAACACCTGTCTGTTTCTGCGTGGTACCGTCTGTTCGGGTGGTAAAGGCCCATTACTAGTGTACACCTAATTCTAGCATTCTGTTTCTATAGAGATTATTCTGTTTCCTTTTCTGTTTCAGTTTAGACATCAGCGTACACCTAGTTCTGTCTGTTTCTATGGGTACCGTCTGTTTCTGTTGGGTGGTAACACCTGTCTGTTTCTGCGTGGTACCATTGGTTCGGGTGGTAAAGGCCCATTACTAGTGTACACCTAATTCTAACATTCTGTTTTTGTAGGGATTATTCTATTTCCGTCTCAGATTCCATCTCCGATTCTGTTTCCGTACCTTCTGTCTGTTGGGGTGGTAAAAGCCCATTAGTTGGGTGGTAAAGGCCCATTATTAGTATTATGTTTCTGTACCTTCTGTCTGTTGGGGTGGTAAAAGCCCATTATTAGCATTTTGTTTCTGTACCGTCTTCCTCTATTCAGGTGGTAAAGGCCCATTATTAGCATTCTGTTTCTGTACCGTCTGCCTCTGTTGGTGTGGTAAAAGCCCATTATTAGCATTCTGTTTCTGTACCGTCTGCCTCTATTCGGGTAGTAAAGGACCATTATTAGCATTCAGTTTCTGTTCCGTCTGCCTCTGTTCGGGTGGTAAAGGTCCATTACTAGCATTCTGTTTCTGTAGAGATTATTCTGTTTCCGTTTCTGTTTCAGCTTAGATATTAGGGTAGCACCTAATCCTGTTATATTAGTATTAGTGCAGAGAAGTGAATACTAAGTAAGTATCTTAGCTTAGCCTATATCATTCTGTTTCTTCTGTTAACCTGCTATTCCTGTTATGGTCATCTCTCATCCAGTTTTATTTTCATGCCATGATACTGTTATCTGTTTATATGCTGAAAGTCACTGGACTCACCAGACTTATGTCTGACCTAGTTTGTTTCGCATCTTTTCTTCCGTTCCCCCCTAACGTTCTCGGGGTGGAAACATTGGAGCTTGTTTCTGATTCTCTCTGCTTGAAGTGTTTGAAGTATTTCTTGGCTTTGGCTCTATCTTTCCATGGCAGTTTATACTGGGGATTATGGCTTTAAAAACTATGCATTCTGAAGGCTTTTGTACAAGACTGATATTTATGCACTTGAATTCCGATATTGTGATTTTGAAAGATGTAACTAAACTCATTTCTTTTTCTGTTGTAATAAAGTTATAAATTTTTCAAGTACTACTTTATCTGTCTTGTTAATTTCTGTTCTGTCTACTAAAAACGCTCCACCAAAGTTAAGGCATTCCCTTTGCGAGTGACCTTAACGGAGGTGGGGTGTTACACTTGTTATTAGAGCTGAAGGTTACCAGATTTGATAAAAAGTTTTTGAAAATTATTTTCAAAAAGGTTTAAAAAGGAAGTATTTTCAAAAGTAGAGTTTATTTTGAAAAATATAATCCCCAAAGCCATAGCCTATCTTTCTATCCTTTGTTTTGATTCTTTACTTTTCTTTTGTTTCAGCATGTCTGGGGATCTTAACCTTACAGAGGGCGTACGGATACCTGGCTGGTTCACGAGGAACCTAGAAGCCAAGGCTAACGATGCGGGCCCAGCAAACGTCCCTCCTCCCCTAGCTGCAGCGGTTCCTTCTCCTCCTCCGCGCGTGAATACTTTCTCGAAGATATGTAGAGACTTTCGAGCCATGGGTGGGAAGAACTTTAATGGAACTGAATCCTTCGTGGAGGCAAGGAACTGGCTTAAAGAAACTGAGGATTTGTTCGTTATCTTCGAGGTGGACGATAGGCAGAAGATACAGTTGGCGGTATGGTTGCTTAAGGACGAAGCTTCTTTTTGGTGGGAGGTCACAAATGGAGAGCGTCCGGTAGAGAGATGGATGGATTTCAGGCATAGGTTCGAGATGAAATTTCTCTCACAAGCAGAAGATAGTCTATACGTAGAGAGGTTCTTGGCGTTGAAGCAGGGGAATTTATCAGTGAGAGAGTATGTCAACAAGTTTAATCAGTTGGCAAGATTCGGCTTAGATTTGGTAAATATCCCGCATAAGAAGGCACTATGGTTTGCTAAAGGTTTGAACGAGCCGCTACACGAATTGGTAATGTCCTACATTCCTATGGGGGCAACCTTCGAGAAATTGGTGGACATGGCGTTAATGCATGAAGAGGTAGCCGAAAGTAAAAAGAAAGAGGGAAAGCTCGAAGGACCACAGAACAAGAAGGCGGGGCCCAAAAAGGAAACACAAAAGAAGGATGAAAAGTCCGAAGATAAGAAGGAGAAAAAGTGCTTTACTTGTGGAAGCTCGACTCATCTGAACAAGGATTGCAGAAAGAGGAAGGGTACTTGCTTCAACTGTGGAGAAATGGGACACTTCACTAGGGACTGCCCGAAGAAACGTGGGCAAGGGCAGAACCTACTTCTGGAGGGCAAGCGAATGGTCACGTAACTGGTAGATAGGGTAGAGATAGGAAAATTTCTGTAGAAGGGTAAATTTCCTTATATGATTATTGAGTTAAAACTCTCTTTGATTCTGGCATTTTGATTCTGTAATTGAAACTCTGCACTTTATTACTAGCCTTGTTTCTGATTCCGCTATAGTCTCAAACCCCATGAGGGTTATGACTCATCTGTTTGTGTTAAGTTGGGGTTTGAGGGTATCTGTGTTGGGCGTTGAGTTGACTATGACGCATATATTCTGGGTTTTTATCATGCTTAGTTTCCTAAGAATCATTTGGTAATCTGATCTGTATCAGTAGTCTGTAGGTATCTGAATATTTCTGAAAAGGATTATGGTTTTTACTCAAAGCGTGAAGTAGATTTCCAGTTGGACATTTGTTTAATGGAAGTGATTCTCTGAGTGTTAATCTGATGTTGATTTAGGTCTTCGGGGTTGATACTTAGGGGGTTGTTCTCTTAAACCGATGTCTAATGGGAACCTAGCTTTTGTTTTAATTGTACTTGCTTCTATCACTCGATTTTATCCTATCAACCGAATCTTCGACCTTTAGGTAGAAGATAATGGGTGTAAACATGTGTTTGAGACATGTGTTTGAGACATGTTATGTTTGATGGTTGTAAGTGGATGCAAGTGGTTGCTCGTGGATGCATATACACACACTAGGCACTAGATCGGCTCAAAAACACTCTCATACTGCATATGGATGTGTGTGCATTTTTCAATTTTGTGAATGAAAAATGGTTGACTCAGCACATGGATGTTGCATATGAATGAACGGTTGTGCACTCATATAGAAATGATATGTATCAAATAGGAAAATTGCATACATGTTGGACTCTTGGCACTGACATAATTCGCATTAAGGAGGTCAACTGAATCAGTCGACCGCCTGATCTTTGCATTAGATAAGGAACATATGCA
Organism: Allium sativum; assembly: GCA_030737875.1. NCBI lineage: Eukaryota > Viridiplantae > Streptophyta > Magnoliopsida > Asparagales > Amaryllidaceae > Allium > Allium sativum. The sequence goes on along the minus strand of CM060919.1, from coordinate 822,466,146 downwards.
CACACTTTTGCATATGTTCATACAACATTAGAAGTTTTCTAAGGACAATGGATTCTTGTGGATGATGGTTGAGTAGATGGGAGACTGGATGGTAGGACACATTCTTCTTAACTTGAAGATTTCGAGGACGAAATCATCTAAAGAGGGGAGAATGTAACACCCCGTATTTTCTATGAACATAAGAGTGACAAATCAGAGAATAATTAAATTGTAACAAAATAATTAAGGAAAACGGGTTACGCCATTGCGTTCCTCTCGAAATTATGCGTGGAATAGAGTCCAAGTTTGCGTAAATCGGACTCCGAATGAAGAAGATATGGCCTTCAGAAGTTTCAGTGAAAACCAGCCCGAAATTCAAAAATCAGATTTCGAAATTCAAAACAAACACCCGGGCTGGGCGGGAAAATTCCCGCCCAGGACCCAGGTCGACACTAGGGTCGACTTGGGGGTCGACCTGTGTAAACAGGTCGACACTAGGGTCGACCTCCCCCCTATTTCCAGATTCGTGGACAGATGCATTTTTCTATATTTAGACGTCCGTTCTGACCAGATTCGTGACCCCTATGCTATTTAAACACCCCCAAACCTAGCTTTCTCTCCACACAATTTCATTCTGCCTATACTCTGCCTTTATTCTAATTAAAAATAAAAATGGCGTCGCTACTCTGCTGGAATCAAAACTAGGATTAATGCATCTTCTTCCAATCTGAATAGAATTAAAAGAGAACAACTATTTTCTAATCTAATCGACAGTCTACGCCAAAGGAGCGCTATTCAGTGTCAGAATACAGATCCCAGAAATCAAGAATCGTTCCCTTTTTGTGAGTACAATTATTTTCAGATATGAAATTTAATAATTATCTTGACATTTTTGTGAATCTGGATCTAAGGTTATGCATACTTTTCTGTGGATCTATCTTGTTAATATTATTGTGACTATTCTGTATCTGTTCCCTCTTTTCTTCCTTTTTGTTTATAGCCAGGCTACCATGAGCCTGTGCCAAATCTCATAAGAGATTAACGCACGAATGATAAATTTTGGGACATATAATGGATAATGCATAATTGGACTTGGCTGATCTTTGACCGATTTGAGAAATGGACATATGTTGTAAATTAGATCTAGATCTGTGCATACTCTGAAATTTGGAAGAAGAGGAATCATTGTATGATAACATATGATTTGAAACTTGGGGGACATAACGCATGTTTAAAATTAAGCTATGATTTTGAGATGTTATAATTTAAAGATCTAGATTCTTGGGCATATTTTTATATAACGATTCATGACTTGAAAAAGGAATTTGTGACTTAGGCATAGAGACCTATATTATAATAGGATAACTATCAATGTGAATACGCCTAAAAGTGGATTTTTGGATATTTGGCATTAAAGGCTACAATTTGACATAATTCATATGGTATATCATGATTTGGGCTTTTAGAGAATATTCTGTATTGTGCCAAGTTTAACTAAAAATTTAGGCATATGTTGTATTATGAATTATGACCATGATTTAGGCATGTAAGTTTAGGCTTAAGTTATGATTAGGTAAGATATGTAAATAGAATTTTAGAAATATATAATCTGTTAAATTTGTTATCTGCTAAATCTGTTGAATTTACTAATCTTGTAAATCTGTTATCTGCTAAATCTGTTGAATCGCCTAATCTGCTAGATCTGTTATCTGTTGAATTGCCTAATCTGCTAATATGTTGAATCGCCTAATCTGCTAGATCTGTTATCTGTTGAATTGCCTAATCTGCTAATCTGTTGAATCGTCTAATCTGCTAGGTCTGTTATCTATTGAATTGCCTAATTCGTTGAAAGCTAAATAATTGTAATTTGGGTATGAAAATCTGTAGGCTCGATCTAAGATTGAGTAAAACATGGAAATTTGATTAATCTGTTGTAACCTGTGAAGAAGTTTAATCTTTTAAATGGACATAATTAGTCTGATATCTGTATAATCTGTATTGGAATAAATTGGCTATGACACGAGGTTAGACTCCGTTTGCGGTAGAAGCCTGCCCGGAACCAACCGGGTTAACCAGCGACCGCAAACTGTCAGTCTAATTTGAGAGGTCGTAGGCATAACTAAAATATGCTTAGACACGAGGTTAGGTCTGGCTTGTGGCACAAGTATGCCCGGAACCGCCCGACACATCCAGCGGCCACAAGCTACCGACCTAATGTGAGAGGTCTATGCATTAATATTTAATTAATGCAAATTTAAGAAAAATGTGGTGTCTAAAAACGTGTTGGGTGGATAGGGTTAAACCAACTGGACCGATGAATCTAATAAACCCGTTACATGAATCTGTAGGCCCAATACAAAGTTAGACAATCTGTAAGTCTGTTAAATCCGTACATTTGATCTGTTAATCTGAAAACTTGTTAACTTGATTGTCTGATCTGTGAACTAGTAATCTGAACTCTGTCTGAAACTTTTAAACAAGTTAATCTAAAATCTGCTAGTCTGGGGCCACAAGGTTAGGAGGGGAAATACCTGTGTCATCTGTTGTTTGGGACCCATATTAGTCAGTAACCCTTTTCTGGTATCAAAACTTTGACCACACACTATGTAGGGGTCCGGGCATGCTTACTGAACTAATTATAAGTGGTTCATTCTGATAATGGCGAGGGGTGTTGATGGCGCGTTCCAACCGGGTCATGTGCATGCGTGGATCCGGTCTGCTTTGAGGATGTAAGACACTGTGACATCTGTAAATAAGTCTATGCCAATAGGTTGCCACTTTATGGAGTGATACACCCTACTGTGGGGCTGACACAGGGTATTTATGTATTAGGGAGCCGATCGCTTGGGGCTAGGACTTAGGATACACTTAGTTCTGTCTGTTTCTGTGGGTACCGTCTGTTTTTGTTGGGTGGTAACACCTGTCTGTTTCTGCGTGGTACCATCTGTTCGGGTGGTAAAGGCCCATTACTAGTGTACACCTAATTCTAGCATTCTGTTTCAATAAAGATTAATCTGTTTCCGCTTCTGTTTCAGTTTAGACAATAGAGTACACCTAGTTCTGTCTGTTTCTGTGGGTACCATCTGTTTATGTTGGGTGGTAACACCTGTTTGTTTTTGCGTGGTACCTCTTTTTGGGTGGTAAAGGTCCATTACTAGTGTACACCTAATTCTAACATTCTGTTTCCGTAGGGATTATTCTATTTCCGTCTCTGATTCCATCTCCGATTCTGTTTCCGTACCTTCTGTCTGTTGGGGTGGTAAAGGCCCATTAGTTGGGTGGTAAAGGCCCATTAGTTGGGTGGTAAAGGCCCATTATTAGTATTCTGTTTCCGTACCTTCTGTCTGTTGGGGTGGTAAAAGCCCATTATTAGCATTCTGTTTCTGTGCCGTCTACCTCTGTTCAGGTGGTAAAGGCCCATTATTAGCATTCTGTTTCTGTACCGTTTGCCTCTGTTGGGGTGGTAAAATCCCATTATTAGCATTCTGTTTCTGTACCGTCTGCCTCTATTCGGGTGGTAAAGGCCCATTATTAGCATTCTGTTTCTGTACCGTCTGCCTCTGTTCGGGTGGTAAAGGCCTATTACTAGCATTCTGTTTCTGTAGAGATTATTCTATTTCCGTTTCTGTTTCAGCTTAGACATTAGGGTAACACCTAATCCTGTTATATTAGTATTAGTGCAGAGAAGTGAAAACTAAGTAAGAAGCTTAGCTTAGCCTATATCATTCTGTTTCTTCTGTTAACCTGCTATTCCTATTACGGTTATCTTTATCCAGTTTTATTTACATGTCATGATAATGTTATCAGTTTATATGCTGAAAGTCACTGGACTCACCAGACTTATGTCTGACCTAGTTTGTTCGCCTCTTTTCTTCCGTTTCCCCCTGGTTCTTAGGGTGGAAACATAGGAGCTTGATTCTGATTCTCTCTGCTTGAAGTGTTTGAAGTATTGCTTGGATTTGGCTCTATCTTTCCATGGCAGTTTATATTGGGGATTATGGCTTTAAAAACTATGCATTCTGAAGGTTTTTGTACAAGACCGATATTTATATACTTGAATTCCGATATTGTGATTTTGAAAGATGTAACTAAACTCATTTCCGTTTCTATTGTAATAAAGTTATAAAATTTTCAAGTACTACTTTATCTGTCTTGTTAATTTCTGTTCTGTCTACTAAAAACGCTCCACCAAAGTTAAGGCATTCCCTTTGCGAGTGACCTTAACGGAGGTGGGGTGTTACCGAATGACTACTAATGACCTAGACTGATTTTCACCCAGGAAAGGGTTAAAGTGGTAGTTGTCCGGACGCACTTGTTGATTGTCCGGATAAGCGAGCACCTTCTTCCGTATTGGACATACGAGACGAGGAATAATGTGTCTTCGGTTTTGTTCAGACCCATAACAGACTTGTATATGGATGTGTGTCTTACATTGGATTTCATTCCATGTAAATTAAATTGATTTCTATTTAATATATATCTGTGGTGGAGGAGAATTTATTCTCTTGCTTAACACCCTTCTTTGAGACACACGAGCTCAGAGGTTATATATTGGTAGTTATCAATCGCAAGGCGTGAATTGTCAATGTGGCATGCCAATATGCAAAGGATCAAGGCTTTTGTTGAAAAGTAGAGCCTTGTGGATGATGATCAAACCATAGCCTATTTTCGGCAAAGCTTTGTGTATAACGTCACCTCGCGAGCCTCACACCCCGGTATGAGTCAGAAATGCGACAAGGGAATGCAGGGAGTGCATACATTTCTTTCAAACTAGAAGTGGTGTCAGCGTTTACAAGCCCTGACATTTTTACTTATGTGGTTGATGGAATGAGGCGCCTCAGATTTATTGGTTGATTATGACAATTTTATAGGTCCAATAGGATCCAGGAGCATGTGTTTAGGCATAACTAATCCACTAAATTAATTTGTGGACCGGTCCTACAGTATCCAAGGGTTCGCCAACGTTCGGATCCTGAGATATTGCTAGAATGTCTCGAATCGGTAAGGAGATCATTTCTAGCCTTGACTCATGATGGAAATCCAACTTCCAATAAGATACCAGGCAGTTTTGATTGGAAAACTAGTATGGAGACATAGTAGGATGGGGTACTATGCCGTCTATGATTGATACATTATGATTGAATTGTTTTTAAAAACATATATACACTAATAATAATATCAAATTCGTTTTAGACATATCAAGCATTTTTGACCATTATAAGGTAAAACTCTATCCTCCGGTTTGCGTTGCATTGTGTGATGGGACTTGAGTCTTATAATGGTTTCATTTTTCTAAAAAGCATTGCGTTGTTTAACGATTTACTTTATTTATGCACTGGCAATCCAATGGAGTAAACCCGTTCCGCATTAGTGGCGTGGTCATGTGATTAGCCTTATTATTAGATAAGTTAAGTTAGATTTCTCATACCATTCCCATGACTGACCCGTAGTTTGTTTCACTTTGAAAACTTGGGTGCCCTCTTTTCCACACGGGCAGTCGAGTAGCTTATTTTGCAGATATATTGAGCAGGATTCTAGATCGAAGCTTAAAGCATTGTCCAGAGCATTGATAGACTTTCGCTGTATCAATTTATTCATTTCCATTGCAATGTATTAAATTATTCTAAATTATCTTCCGCTGTATTTTATTGGTGTACTCTGATATTCTGTACTCTGATGTAACATTATTATAATGTTTATAAAAGTCTTCTGTTATTTGTTCTAATGTGTTGTACTTTCAGAGTTAGCATATTCAGGTTTTGAGTGGTCTTGGTCGATTTTACGATCGATTAGGTTCGGGAGAAATCTGAATCGTTTCAATTAGTATCAGAGCTTTGGTTAACTCAAATCTTTTGGGGTACAACTCATTAGAACTGAGAAGAAGACTCATAGAGGTAGGATTAGTAATATCCTATATAAGAATACTCATTAGATATAGGATTAGTAGCATCCTAGAGTGAGAAAACCCGGTAGAGATGGGGTTAGAAATGCCCTAGAACGAGTTGAGAGTGACAAGTCTACAATTAATGTATTTGTGATTATATAATCCAATCTTAGAAAATATGTTTTTTGATATATAAAAGTTATATATATTTGAAAAACTAATCAACTAATTGATTGATGATTGTGTTGTGTGATTATTAGTTTTACTAATAAAATTATTGAAACCAATACAAGAAGGAAAATTGAGTTGGTAAATAAAACAACTTTCAGCTTCGTTCCTTTTCGAGGATGAAAAGATTTTAAGTGGGGGAGATTGTAACAACCCGGAATTTTGGAACCAATTTAAAAATTTTATTTTAAGAAACTATTGTATATTTGTAGTAATTGACTTTTGACTATTGATAATAAAAGAATGTTTCCATTTTAAATTGTATAAGAGAAATTGTAAAGAAATAGAGTGTCAATGGTATACGATGCATGTTTTAACTAGCAGATAACGAAAATTAATGTTGACATTAATAATCAAATAAATCATGCACAAAATTTCTTTTCTCATTCACATTTTATGAAGTTTATTGTTTTTACCTCTCCTTTTTCCACTACCCCAAATTCATTGGTTCCTTTCTCTCCACTTTATTTCTTCATTAATAACGCATTTCTTTCTTTCCTTACTTCTACATTCATGCATCTGCATGTTCACATTTTATTTTCTCTCTTTTTCTACATTCATGTATTCTAGTTCACATTACCAATGCATTCATTTATTTCCTTCCCTACATTCTATTTACAGGTATCTTAGTTTGTATTCTCATTTCTTAAATCTACATCCCTTTAAATCTTCTTTCTCCATTTTGTTATATATGTGTCATTTTTATTCGAGGTTTGAAATTTTTTTCTTCCTTTACGTACAACTACAATTTTAATCTTATAAATCTTTCTAAACTGAAGCTTGATTATTTTGTAATTCTAGTTTTCAAATTATGACAAAGGTTAAATTTCATTTTATATGCATATATATGATTTAGAGTTCAATTACTAACTGGAATGAATGTGCAAATAATAAGAAAAATGCTACATCTTTCTTATTTTTTTTCTTAAATGTCAGCCTTAATTACTTAACTATTCCTTTGGTTAACATATGTTAACTTTTTCCTATTAGTAAAATTTCTTTTAATGCATTTTACACACAGGCACATGCATAAATATTTACTATCACTTACTTGTTATAAAATAAATTTTGGACAACAAAGGCATCAAATATTATGTAATAATTGTCATTAATTTTAACTTGATTTAAAAAAATAAAAAAAGAGAGAAATGAAACAAGGGATGGCAATGTATAAACGTCTGCGTAAGGATTAAAAAAAAGAAACAAAATAATATAATGTTATAGATACGTAAGGGGGTTAAAAGAATATAGTTAAACATAATTAAAATACACAAGGGGTTAAAACAAAAATTCCTCACCACCATATAACATACTAAACTTATTCCTAATTACAAAACATCGGTCGCCTTCTTCTTCTTCTTCTTCACGTTTAATGGCCACGAACCTTCCAATCTTCCCTCTCCGATTTCTCTCCATCCACTCTATGAAATTCTAAATTTCCAAAGGCAAAAATGTAGAGCAAAGGGAGATGAACAACTTCAAAGGTGGTGATCGAAAAAGAGACTTGTGGGTGGTGCGACTTTCAAAGAAGGAGGCCGACTTTTTGGGTTCAGTTCAACGGAAGGGAAACGAAGAAGATGACGCAGCATTTTAATTCAAACATTATTAAGGGTGGATTAAAAAGTTATTATTTAATTTAATTAATTATTTAATCATCGAATGAAAAAATTATCATAACTTTTGCGTACGTTGTTAGAAAATTGCAAAATCAGTCACGTTGGAATCATTGTGAAAATATCTTCACGATGGAATAGATTCTGAACCCCTTAGAATTTTAGATCCGCTTCGAACAAGGTGAGATTTCTATTTTAAATAATTTATTATAATTTAATTATTTTTCTCGCTTTTAAAATCATTGTATGTATGTTAATGATTTGGATCTGCGATGTTTATGATTTAGAATTTATTGATTGTTGCTTATGATATATTATGTTGTTCATAATTTGCTAGATCTACGACGAAATTTCATTTTTTGTTGAATCTCTAGTTGCGGTTAAATACAACTCTAAAATAAAATCATATTTTAGATCTATGGATACGGTTATAGTTTACAGTAAAATCGTTCTTCTATTTTCTAGATTTACCTTCTGTCATTCAGATCTATGTCTTTCATTTTAGATCCATGCGTACAGATTTGATTGAAATAAAATTTTCAACTTTTATTTTTAAATCCATTAATATTGATGTGATTTATTCATAAAAATATAGTTTTTATCGAATACATAAACTTGAGATTGGGAGTTAGAATAAAGGTTTCATTTTTATTTTGATTTGTGAACATGGAATTATTTTATAATAAAGATTTCATCTTTATTTTGATTCATGAACATGGGATTATTTTAGATTAAAGATTTCTTCTTTATTTTGGCATGTGAACATTGGAATTAACTTAACAATAAAAATCTCATTTTTATTTTTACATGAAATATGGTTCTTGTAAATGAATTAGAGTTGAAATAAAAGATTGCATTTTTATTTACAATTAGTTAAAATGTAAAAAGAATATATTTTGTTGTCATTTTCTTTTTAGATAAAAAGAACATATTTTTAGGGTTATTTTGTTTCAACTAAAAGGAACATATTTTTAGCGTCAAAATTTCCCAAATAAAAAGAACATATTTTTAGAGTCAAAGTTGTTCAAATTAAAAGATTAGATTTTTTTTGTCATTTGTTTTCAATAAAAAGTATTGAAATAAAAGATTAGATTTTTATTGTCTTTTGTTTTCATTAAAAAGTATTAAAATAAAAGATTAGATTTTTATTGTCATTTTTTTCAATAAAAAGTATTGAAATAAAAGATTAGATTTTTATTGTCCTTTGTTTCCAATGAAAAGAATTGAATTAAAAGATTAGATCTCTATTGTCATTTGTATACAATAAAAAGAATTGAAATAGAAGGTTAGATTTTTATTGTCGATTTGTTACAATAAAAAGTATAGTTATTAAAGTCTATATTTTTATTGTCATTTTGTTACAATAAAAAGTATAGTTATTAAAGTTTATATTTTTAATGCCATTTTGTTATAATAAAATGATTATAATATAAAGTTCACATTTTTGTTGTCATTTGTTTTGCAATAAAAAGAATGGACGATAACACTTCATCTTGTTGTAATTCATTTTAATTAAAAGGATTTGACAATGAAAATTATATTTCCATTGTATGCATTAAAAAGAATTAGATATTAAAATGGAATAGGTTAACAATATAATTTACATTTTTTTTTGGTATGTAGGAATCATTAAAATTTCTCATTGTTGAAATGAAATTTGTTAGCAATAAAATTTACATTTTATTGTAGGAAGGTTTAAAACATTGTCATTTATATGTTGGCAATGGTGGTGAAAATATTCATATGTTAAAATATGATGTTAGTGATGTCTTGAAATATATGTCTGTGATATTGAAATGTTTGACGTATTAAAGATAATGTTAGTATATTGATTATAATTAAAATTGAATATTACACTTCCATTTACAAGTTATCCGACTTGTTTATGTGATTGGGATGATAATTTTCACACATCACCCAAGTGCACAAAAAATTTATTATTTATTTGTTGGATGAAACCTCACACGGGTCTTGGGATGATATTCTAATCACATATCTCCCTTGTGATTAGTTGTAGAATGCACTCTGGTTGTTATTTGGATGTTTATTTATCATTCATATGTAATGTATGAAAACCACATAAATGAACTTATATGGTAATTGGTTGAGTCGCATTCCGATTAAGAAATAAAGAATATTTGGTAACAAGAATATTATAAAATAAATAACAATCTTGTATAAAGGACATTTTAGAATAAAGGATATTTTAAATTAAATATTTTAGAATAAAGATATTTTGAATAAAGAATAATTTAGAATAATGAATATTTTTCAGTGATATAATTACAGTTATAAATTATAATTGCACTTTTGACATGAGGTTAGGTTGCATTTGTGGTGGAAGTCTGCCGGGACCTGACCGGCATATCTAGCAGCCACTAATGTTGAACCTAACGTGAGAGTTCTAAGTGCACAAATACGAAGAGGGCTGTGACACGAGGTTAAGCCCAACTTGTGGGATAAGTCTGCCCGGACCCGACCGGCATGTCCAGCATCCGCAAGTTGTAGGCCTAATGTAACACCCCACCTCCGCCAATGCCACTTTTGCAAGCACACTAGCTTTGGAGGGGCGTTAAACAAGGTAAACATGCATGCAGATATCACAAGACAGAACATATAAGTAAAAACAGAGTAAATAAAGCAGCGGATAAAACTAACATTTCAAAACCATAGTCAAGTTACATCAAAGTACTTGGTCATTATTTTCCACAAAACATAGTCTAGAAACATCAACTGAAAACTGGAAAGAAAATCATAAAGTAACTATCCTCAAGGTAGAATAAAGCCATAGCGAGCTCAAGTCCAAACTGTACGTGAGCTATCCAGAAAAGCAGCTAAAGATCCAAGCTAGGTACCAGTGTTCCCACCCTGTAAACCGGGGGGGGGGGACGGAAGAAAAGAGGCGAAAGAAAACGGGTCAGTCAAAAAGACTGGTAAGTCCTACCTACTATTAGTATAAAAACTAATAAAGTTAACTGGACATGTAAAGCATAGATGAAACATAGGGTGATAACTGTCATAGCGAAGAGTTAACAAGATAGATCAAGTGTGGCATCGCATATACAAGGTTGAGTTGCACCAAGTGTGTACTAGTATTCCGATCCATGTCAAGTATAAACAAGAAATGATCCCTTGGCCTAAAGCTGGCCCAATATCATGAGGTGACCTAAATCAAGGTCCAACTACTCGGTCTAGTCGATCGGCTCCATAAAGCCTAACTCGTCAAGTGTCGGTGGCATACGACCCAATCACGAAGTGTAGTCAAACTGTGCTAGGTCCACCCTAGGGTGTATCAAGCCCTAGGGTGCCAACCCCGGACACACATCAAGCACGCACAGTCTACTGGTGCCCGTGTCTGCTTTTTCAACTCCAGACTATGTGCACGACCATAGTCCGCCTGAACCTACACCGGCGCACCTACTCAGCCGTCGTTTTGGTCGCTTACATGTCAGCCCAGTAATCGTGCCCCACCCTAGCCTAGTCCCTAGGGTATCATGATACCATAAAGAGGGTTACTGGTGAAAAGGACCACGTAACTAGGGTTTCTAACGGGTTAAACGTGGTTAACCCTACCCAATCAAGTTGGTTAAGTGTACCCAAGGTTCATGACTTAACCCTATCAACCCATCGTGTTTAATTGGTTAAGTATTCAAGTGGTCCATGACTTAACCCTATCATGTGGCATTAATTAATTTAATGCATCCAACCTCTCACATTAGACCTTGTTGTGGTTACTAGTTAAGCCGGGCGGGTTCGGGTAGATTTACACCACAACTTGGTCTAACCTCGGGTTTCAAGTGCGACATGACCAACTACTCACATTGGGTCCTATTGCTTGTAGCCACTAGTTAAGCCGGTCGGTTCCGGGTAGATTTATGCTACAAACTCAACCCAACCTCGAGTTGGCCATTCTCATGTTTTCTAGAAGTCATGTCCAAGTTCATGTTCATGTTTCAAGCATAATCACATGTCATATTTCATGTCATCTTTTCAAGTCATATCTTTATGTCATTTTAGTTTACCCCTAACGTAACCCCATCGCATGTAAGTTCGCATAAACGAAAATAGATCTCAAAGAGGGAACTTAGAAGCATGACATAATTAATAAGGTTTGGGCCACAAGTTAAACATGGTGGCATATGAGGCAAATGTGTTCATAAACTTGCATATTACATTATAGGCCTCAAAACATGCATGATATCAACTTTAGCAAAATAGATGAAACATGGTCATAAATAACATGGGATGATAGCAAGTGATTCACATATAACATCATATGCAAGCTAACATAAGGGTTATGAGAGTTTCTATGTTGCTTCTATGCAACATTTCAAACCAAAGCTCATAGCTTTTTATGCACAAAGTCAAGGTGGTAGCTTTACAAACATGCATAGAATAAGTCTATGCATAACATCAAAGCTCATAGCTTTCTATGCACAAAGTCAAGGTGATAGCTTTACAAACATGCATAGAATAAATCTTATGCATAACATGATAGAATCAAAGCACAAATCATACTTAGGCCCAAACTCAAACTTGCAACATGTCATATTTTACTTCATAGTTAGAATCTAAGAGTAGAATAGGACTTACAATGCTATGAAGACTTATAAAATAAAATAAGATTGAGACGAAGCCACTAGCAACTCTAAAAACCCCAAATGAATACAAGCTCCAAGAAGCTCCTTTGATTATATGAAGAAAGATCCTCGTTTTAATGAAGAAAGATTGAACTTTGGCCTTGAATCAAGCTTTGAAACTCTCAAACAAGCTTAGGAACTCTCATATGAATGAAGATGGAGGTTATGACAAGAGGGTGGAGGCCATAATTAAACATTTTGGCATAGTTTAGTTGTAGGATTGATTTATGATGATTTAGGCTAGGTATTAGGGTCTTTTTATAGATGATTAGGTTAGTTTAGACCATAGGATTAACCCTAATTCAGACCTGGGCCATCAATTAACGTCACTAGCCTCCAAACATGTCTTGAGAAACAAGTCAGGTGCACCCAGGCCAGACTGGTCGACCACCCAAGTCGACAGGGGTGTCGACTGGGCAATCGACACAGCCTGGGGTGTGTCGACTCCCAAGTCGACTCCCCAGTCGACTTGGGGAGTGGCGGGATCTTTTCCCGCCTACCTGCCCAGCTGAATTTGAATTCGAATCTGTTTTTAAACTTGAATTTTCTGAAAACTTCTATGGGCCATAACTGGGTCATACAGACTCCGATTTTCAAAAACTCGGACTCTATTTCGCGTATTTTTCCGAGACGAACACAATGGCGCAGCCCTTTTCCCTTGATTCAGATTTTATCATTTAATTCTGCCTTGATTTATTTTATAATATGTTATTCAAAAATACGGGTTGTTACATCCTCCCCACCTTAAAGGATTTCGTCCCCGAAATCTCTAAGTTAGGAAGAACGTATCCTACCATCCATCATCCATCTATTTAAAACATCATCCACGAGCAGTCATTGTCCTTAAAAGATTCTAAATGTTGTATGATTATATGCGAAGGTGTGTGTATATGTACTTATCTAATGCGAAAATCAGGCGGTTACTGATTCAGTAAACCTCCTTAATGCAAAGTATGTTGGTGTAATGAGTCCATATGTATGCAAATTCCTAATCATAATTTATAATCTCTACATGAGTGCACAGAACATCTATCCATATGCAACATCCACGTGATAGCATAACAAGTTTTAGCCATGAATAAGTATAAGCACTCATGCACATGCAATATGAAAGTGTGTGAGCCGATCTTAGTGCCTAATGTGTATCATGCATCCACGGGTATCCACTTGCAAACACTTGCAACGACTGGCAAACATCAGGCATAACATGTTTCAAATACATGTTTCATCCAAAGGGTTTCTACCTAAGGTTCTCATGACAAGGTTAATGAGATAACAAGATAAACATGGATAGCAAAAAGAAAGATATGCAAAAAGGGAAAAGAGATCGAGAATGTACCCTCAAAAAGAAATGGATAAAGCCCACGCATCTTCTCCTCGGTTTCCCAAGTTGCATCTTCTTCGGCCTCACTCCACTGAACCTTCACCAATTTGACTTCTCGATTCCTTAGCTTCTTGATCTCCGTTCCCAAGATACGAATCGGAGCTCTCCTCAAGGTTGCCTCTTTATCTACCTCCACGTCTTTAAGAATGCTAGGTTCAACCACCTCAGCGGACTCATGTAGGCACTTTCGGAGATGCGAGACATGAAAGACATTATGCACTCCGGCCAGCTTCTCGGGCAATTCCACCTTATAAGCCATCTTCCTAATTCTCTCTATGATAGGGAAGGGTCCTACGAACCTTGGTGCCAGCTTCCCAACTGCTCCAAAACGAACCACATTACGCAAAGGAGAAACTTTCACGAAAACCATATCTCCAACTTCAAATTCCAGATCTGTCCTTCGCTTGTCAGCATAGGATTTCTGTCAGTCTTGGGCCGCTTTCATCCGTCTTCTCACCAATTCAACTTTCTCGGATGTGTCCCGTATCATATCGGGCCCAAGTATAAGCCTATCCGTTGTCTCCCACCAACAAGATGGTGACCTACACGGCCTCCCATACAAAGCTTCAAATGGTGCCATCCCTATGCTAGCTTGATAGCTATTATTATAAGAAAACTCTACAAGAGGAAGGTGGTCTTCCCAAGTACCACCAAAGTCAAGAACACAAAGCACAAAAGATCTTCTAGCACTCTATTCACGCTTTCGGTTTGGCCATCCGTCTGAGGGTGATAGGCTGTACTTAGATTCAATCGCATACCTATCGCTTCTTGCAAACTATTCCAGAACTGGCTAGTGAAGATTGGGTCACGATCGCTAACTATGCTAGAAGGAACTCCATGCAATCGCACTATCTCTCGAAGATAAACAGATGCTAGCCATGATGCGATCCTCTTGCTCTTTACTGGAATGAAATGAGCACTCTTCGTAAGTCTGTCAACTATAACCCATATGCTCGTATTCCCTTTCCTTGACCTGGGCAATCCATCCACAAAATCCATAGAGATACTTTCCCACTTCCATTGCGGGACCTCCAATGGATGTAATAGCCCACCGGGTTTCTTCGACTCGGCTTTCACTTGTTGGCACACCATGCACTTTGAAACATACTCTGCCACATCCTTCTTCATTCCAGCCCAAAAGAAAATGCGCTTCATATCCCTATACATCTTATCTCCTCCAGGATGTATAGTCATCTTCGAGTGATGCGCTTCTTCGAGAACTTTATGCACCAAGTCTCCTACTTGTGGAACGCATAGCCTTCCATCATGCCTTAGCCAACCCTTGTCATCAATAGTATATCTAGCAAGGTGACTAGACGTCTCACCATGAATCAACTTCTCCATGATCTCGACTATCTGCGGGTCTTCCTTCTGCGAAGTCCCTACCTGATCAAGAAGTGTAGGTCTAAGCTCAAGAGATGCTAACGAACCCGTCATTGAATCAACAGCCGTTGTGAGATCAAAGGTTGCCAAAAACTCTAGGCTCTTCATCTCAACAAATAAGGGACTCAAAGTCAACCTACTTCTGCTTAATGCATCTGCCACAACATTACCCTTGCCAGGGGTATAAGCTATCTCGAAGTCATAAGAGGCCAAGAATTCCATCCACCTTTGCTGCCTTAGATTCAGATCTTTCTGCGAGAAGAGGTACTTGAGCGACTTGTGATCAGTATATAACTCAAACCTTTCGCCTAGAAGATAGTGGCGCCAGGATTTGAGTGCAAAGACGATCGCCGCCAACTCCAAATCATGAGTGAGATAGTTCTTCTCATGAACTTTAAGTTGCCTACCCCCATAACATATCACTCTTCCTTCCTGCATCAGAACAACACCTAAACCCGTGCCACATGCATCGGTGTACACGGTAAACATCTTACCGCCATCAGGTAATGCCAAAACTGGAGCTGTAGTAAGGGCCCTCTTGAGCCTTTGAAAAGCAAGCTCACACTCTAAGTCCCATGCAAAGACTAAGTTCTTCTTCGTCCACTTAGTAAGAGGGGCTGAAATCTTAGTGAAGTCCCTGATGAACTTCCTATAGTAGCCCGCCAGACAGAGAAAGCTTCTTACTTTGGTTGCATTCCTAGGAGTCTTCCAGTCTTGAACTGCAACCACTTTCGCGGGATCCACCGCTATGCCTTGCTTAGAAACTATATGTCCAAGAAACCGAACTTCCCTTCTCCAAAAATGGCATTTGGAGAACTTGGCTTTCAACTGATGAGCTCTAAGCGTATCCATCACTTTCTTGAGATGTCTAGCATGTTCTTCCTCATCCTTTGAGAAGATCAGAATATCATCCACGAAGACAACCACAAACTTGTTAAGGAACTCCCTGAACACCCTACTCATCAAATCTACGAAGTAGGCGGGTGCATTAGTCAAACCGAACGGCATGACAAGCCATTCAAAGAATCCATCTGGAGTCCTAAACGCAGTCTTATCAATACTATCCTCAGCCACTCTAAGTTGATGGAATCCGGTGGCTAGATCGAGTTGAGAGAAAACAGAAGCACCAACAAGCTGGTCAAAGAGATCATCAATCCTCGGTAACGGGTGTCTATTCTTCTTTGTCAGCTTGTTCAACTCTCGATAATCAACACATAGACGAAGCGAACCATCCGCCTTAGTAGCGAACACCACAGGAGCACCCCATTCCGAAATGCTTCTCCTAATAAAAAATTTCTCAAGCAACTCCTTGATTTGCTTACTGAGCTCTCTTCTTTCTCGTGGGGCCATGTGCCTAACGGGCAATGAAACTGGCTTGGCATTATCAACAAGATAAATGCGGAAATCTATCTCTCGTTTAGGGGGTAACCCCTTAACCTCTTCAAAGACATCAGGATAGTCTCGAACCACCCTTACAGATTGCAGATCATCGATGGACGAGTCAAGAGATTCAAGATAACATAACATGACGGGATCCAGCGGGTTGCAAGAAATCTCTAGGGTATTACTGAGGCGAGTCATGAGCCTCACCACCCTATGCTCACAATCGAGGATGGCACCATAACTGGACAACCAATCCATGCCCAGAATCAACCCGTATCCCGTGAACCCGAGAACATAAGCATTACACGTGAATTCCACGGTCAAGATAGAAATCTTCTAATCCACACAAATCATAGATAGATGGGCGGAACCCCCAATTGGATTTGAAACACTAACGGGATCCTCAACTAGATTAGTACTTAGGTGCAAACTTTCAACAATGTCAGAAGAAATAAAGGTATGCGATGCGCCAGAATCAATTAAAGTGCGAACAGGAAAATCAGAAATATAAACAAGGCTTTCTACAGAAATACTACCTTGGTCCTGAACTGGAGCAGTGTTGAAAGCATGCACTTGCCCTCCAGAAGGTCCTGCACGCTGAGTCTGCCCTTGCCCTTGTCCTTGCTTCTTGGGGCAATTCTTGCTAAGGTGTCCAGGCTCTCCACAGTGAAAGCATTCGCCCAACTTCTTCTTCTTCTTTCTACAATCTTTGGCTATGTGCCCAACAATCCCACAAAAGTTGCACTTTCTTGGGTCCTTTGCTTTGCTGTTGTTGGCCTTATTGCCCTTGTTATTCTTGTTGTTCTTGTTGTTCTGATTGCTCTAATTCCCTCCCCGCTTGGAGTCCGTCTTCTTGGTTTGAGTCTCATTAGGCTTGACTTATTTCTTGCCATTCTTATCGTCTCCTTGAAGCAATGCCATGTCCACTAGGCCTTCAAAAGTGGCCCCCATGGGTATATGAGACAGGGCTAAACCTTGTAATGGCTCATTCAACCCTCGTGCAAAGCATAAAGCCTTCTTCTGGGGAGTATTAACCATGTCCAAACCGAATTGAGCAAGCTGGTTAAACTTATTCACGTACTCCCTCACTGTCATGTCCCCTTGCTTCAAAGATATAAACTTCTCTAATTGCAGATTCGCCTCAGCAGATGATAGAAACTTAAGCCCAAATCTCGTCCTAAAGTCGGCCCAAGTCTCTATAGGCCTAGTAGCATTGGTGACCTCCCACCAATAAGCAACTTCTTCTTTCAATAGCCACGCTGCCAACAGAACTTTTCTACGGTCTTCCACATCAAAGATGGCGAAGAGATCTTCAGTTTCTTTCAACCAATTTCTCGCCTCCACAAAAGTCTCCGTCCCAATAAAATTCTTGCCACCCATCGCCTTAAAGTCTTTACAAACCTTTGCGAAATTTGCTTGTGGATGCTGAGGAGGAGGAGGAGGAACCTCAGTTACAGTGGGAGTGTTTGCTAGGCCCACATCGTTGGCCCTGGCTTCCAAGTATCTCCGGAACCATCCGGGAAAGGTTACTCCCTCGGGAAGGTTAAGATCGGCCATGCTGAAAAAGGAAAAGATAGATTAAGAACGAGGAAACAAAGGAAAGTGCTAATGGCTTTTGGGGAATAGCCTTTTAAAACAAACTAGACTTTTCTTGGAAAATACTTAGTTGGTTTTGAAAATAGTTTTCCAAAAGGTAAGTTTTAAAAACCCTTTTTGCTCAAATCTTGTAAACCTTATGCTCTGATACCAAATGTAACACCCCACCTCCGCCAATGCCACTCTTGCAAGCACACTAGCTTTGGAGGGGCGTTAAACAAGGTAAACATGCATGCAGATATCACAAGACAGAACATATAAGTAAAAACAGAGTAAATAAAGCAGCGGATAAAACTAACATTTCAAAACCATAGTCAAGTTACATCAAAGTACTTGGTCATTATTTTCCACAAAACATAGTCTAGAAACATCAACTGAAAACTGGAAAGAAAATCATAAAGTAACTATCCCCAAGGTAGAATAAAGCCATAGCGAGCTCAAGTCCAAACCGTACGTGAGCTATCCAGAAAAGAAGCTAAAGATCCAAGCTAGATCCCACCCTGTAAACCTGGGGGGGGGGGGACGGAAGAAAAGAGGCGAAAGAAAACGGGTCAGTCAAAAAGACTGGTAAGTCCTACCTACTATTAGTATAAAAATTAATAAAGTTAACTGGACATGTAAAGCATAGATGAAACATAGGGTGATAACTATCATTGCGAAGAGTAAACAAGATAGATCAAGTGTGGCATCGCATATACAAGGTTGAGTTGCACCAAGTGTGTACTAGTATTCCGATCCATGTCAAGTATAAACAAGAAATGATCCCTTGGCCCAAAGCTGGCCCAATATCATGAGGTGACCTAAATCAAGGTCCAACTACTCGGTCTAGTCGATCGGCTCCCTAAAGCCTAACTCGTCAAGTGTCGGTGGCATACGGCCCAATCACGAAGTGTAGTCAAACTGTGCTAGGTCCACCCTAGGGTGTATCAAGCCCTAGGGTGCCAACCCCGGACACACATCAAGCACGCACAGTCTACTGGTGCCCGTGTCTTCTTTTTCAACTCCAGACTATGTGCACGACCATAGTCCGCCTGAACCTACACCGGCGCACCTACTCAGCCGTCGTTTTGGTCGCTTACATGTCAGCCCAGTAATCGTGCCCCACCCTAGCCTAGTCCCTAGGGTATCATGATACCATCAAGAGGGTTACTGGTGAAAAGGACCACGTAACTAGGGTTTCTAACGGGTTAAACGTGGTTAACCCTACCCAATCAAGTTGGTTAAGTGTACCCAAGGTTCATGACTTAACCCTATCAACCCATCGTGTTTAATTGGTTAAGTATTCAAGTGGTCCATGACTTAACCCTATCATGTGGCATTAATTAATTTAATGCACCCAACCTCTCACATTTGACCTTGTTGTGGTTACTAGTTAAGCCGGGCGTGTCCGGGTAGATTTACACCACAACTTGGTCTAACCTCGGGTTTCAAGTGCGACATGACCAACTACTCACATTGGGTCCTATTGCTTGTAGCCACTAGTTAAGCCGGTCGGTTCCAGGTAGATTTATGCTACAAACTCAACCCAACCTCGAGTTGGCCATTCTCATGTTTTCTAGAAGTCATGTCCAAGTTCATGTTCATGTTTCAAGCATAATCACATGTCATATTTCATGTCATCTTTTCAAGTCATATCTTTATGTCATTTTAGTTTACCCCTAACGTAACCCCATCGCATGTAAGTTCGCATAAACGAAAATAGATCTCAAAGAGGGAACTTAGAAGCATGACATAATTAATAAGGTTTGGGCCACAAGTTAAACATGGTGGCATATGAGGCAAATGTGTTCATAAACTTGCATATTACATTATAGGCCTCAAAACATGCATGATATCAACTTTAGCAAAATATATGAAACATGGTCATAAATAACATGGGATGATAGCAAGTGATTCGCATATAACATCATATGCAAGCTAACATAAGGGTTATGAGAGTTTCTATGTTGCTTCTATGCAACATTTCAAACCAAAGCTCATAGCTTTTTATGCACAAAGTCAAGGTGGTAGCTTTACAAACATGCATAGAATAAGTCTATGCATAACATCAAAGCTCATAGCTTTCTATGCACAAAGTCAAGGTGATAGCTTTACAAACATGCATAGAATAAATCTTACGCATAACATGATAGAATCAAAGCATAAATCATACTTAGGCCCAAGCTCAAACTTGCAACATGTCATATTTAACTACGTAGTTAGAATCTAAGAGTATAATAAGGTTTACAATGCTATGAAGACTTATAAAATAAAATAAGATTGAGACGAAGCCACTACCAACTCTAAAAACCCCAAATGAATATAAGCTCCAAGAAGCTCCTTTGATTATATGAAGAAAGATCCTCGTTTTAATGAAGAAAGATTGAACTTTGGCCTTGAATCAAGCTTTGAAACTCTCAAACAAGCTTAGGAACTCTCATATGAATGAAGATGGAGGCTATGACAAGAGGGTGGAGGCCATTGTAACACCCCACCTCCGCTAGGGTCACTCACAAGGGAATGCCCTAGTTTTGGAGAGGTATTATCGAGATAACATCACAGAATTATCACAAGACAGAACATAAATAAAAAATTAAGTAAACAGCAGAAGAATTTCTGAGCAAAACAGAACTTCATTTCATTCCAAATTAAACCATGTCTCTTACAAACATTTCAAGTAAATTCATTACAACTGTCTTGTAATAATAGCCAAAGAAGCAGTAATTTAAAAACAGTAAAACAGCTTATTCCCCAAGTGCAGTCAAAAGAAGCAGCCATAGCAAACCGTACATGCTGAGCCAAAGCAAGTGATATCCAAGCTAAGAGCTAGTTATTCCTCCCTGAGAACCTGGGGGGGGGAACGAAAGAAAAAGAGGCGAAAGGAAAAGGGTCAGTCATAAAGACTGAGTAAGTTCTAGTGACTTTCAGTGTAAAAACGGTTAAAACAACCTGTCATGAATGAACTGGAACTAAACTTAAGAATAGTGTCAAGGTGGACAAGATAGACTAAGGTGATCAGGATAAGTCAAGACAAGTCAAGTAAAGCATCACATGTTCGAGATCCGTTGCATCGACTTCACTAGTATACTAAGCCCGTGTCACAAGTTAATCACGAAATAAATCCCATGGCCCAATATCATGAAATGACCCTGAAACGGGGTCTGACCCAAGTACGGGGTCCTACGGAGCGATTATCTAGTCGATCGGCTTCCTACAAGTTCTAGCTCGTCAAGTGTCCGTGTCATACGGCTAATCACGAATGTAGTCACCTGTGCTGGGTCCACCTTCGGGTGTATCAGCCCTAGGGTGTCAACCCCTGACACGATTCAAGATGCACAGATAAATCTACGGATACCCAGTGTCTGCCCCGGATACGTGCACGATCGTAGTCCGCCGAACCTACACTGGCGTACCCCACTGCCGTCGTTCACCTCTTACAATCAGCCCAGTAATCGTGCCCCCACCCGTCCTAGCCCCAGGGTACCTTGATACATCTAGAGGGTTACTGCTGAAAGGGGTCGTGTCTAGGGTTTCGCCTAATAGATTAGGTCATGTAATTCGTGACCTATCCCGCCTAACAGATCAAGTCATGTAATTCGTGACTCAATCCCTTTCTAGTCTAGTCATGTCAAGATGGTTAAGTATGTCATTTCGGTTCGCGACTTAACCCGCCTACGTGTCATGCCAGGTTGGCTAAATGTTGTCGTTTTCAAGTTCATGACTTAGCCCTACAAATCATGTTCAAGTCGGTTAAGTTGTCTTTTCATGTTCATGACTTAACCCTAATTGGCATTAGTTGATTCGTTAATGCACCGAACCATTCACATTGGATCCTGTTGTTCGTAGCCACTGGATTTGCCGGGCGGTTCCGGGCAGGTTTACGCTACGAACTCAACCCAACCTCGGGTCTGAAGTGCGATGTGACCAACTACCCACATTGGATCCTATTGTTTGTAGCAACTGGATTTGCCGGGCGGTTCCGGGCAGATTTACACTACAAACTCAACCCAACCTCGAGTTGGCCACTTTCTTGTTTTCTAGAGTCATGCCCATGTTCTTATCAGATTTTGCTATCATGTTCATATGTCAACTTCGTGCCCAACTAAGGCATGTTTAAAGTCAAGTTATGGCATGTTCAAGTCAAGTTTTTCGTGCCATATTTCATGTTCTACTTATGCCAAACTTCATAGTTTATGCTTATAATTAATTCAAGTTTTGCCTATTCTACCCAATCGTATCCCCAACGTATATAAACGTACTTCGTTCACAAGTATAAACAATTCAAGAGATAAAGGGGAATAACACCAAACATGTGATAGGCATATGTGACAGTTACAACATTACTTGCATAATAAACAGGCTATAACATATCACATAGTTGCAATACTAGTATGATGATAACTTGGGATAGTAATGATTCCAACTTAATTTAACATGATGATTTCAACTTTGCATCATAGGCATAATAATCATTGCGGCATCATAATAATTTTATTATAAACATGAAACATTAAAGGCATAGTAATCCTAATAGGCACAGTGGATTCCAATTTAGCATTTTTACATAATAATTCTCATAGACATAATAATTCCAATTTATCATAATGATACTCATCTAATATTATAAACATAATGGTTCCAACTTAGCATTTTTAACATGATTAACATGATAGACATAATGATTCCTATTTAGCGTTTTTTAACATAATGATTCTCAATTAACAAGATAGACATAATGATCCTAATTTAGCGTTTTTAACATAATTAACATGATAGACATAATGATTCCAATTTAGCGTTTTTAACATAATTAACATGATAGACATAATGATTCCAAATTTGGCGTTTTTAACATAATGATTCTTGATTAACATTATAAACATAATGATCCCAATTTAGCGTTTTTAACAATTCTAACATTATAAACATAATAATTCCAACTTTTCATCATAACCTATCAATACCCAATTTTTCATTAATCATGATGGGTATATTAACATCACAGGCATAATTCCATCAATAGTCATAGCCATGGTTTACTTAGCACCATAGGCATGGTTTAATCAACATAAAGATTTCATAGCGATTTCATGGACATGAATTAGTCCAACTTGCCAAACAATTAAGCCCAAATGATTCATGACAACATAAAACTCATGACAAGTTTAACCTGTAACGTTGCCATAGCAATATCCCCAAATTATAATTCAACGATACATAATATAAACAATGGATTAGCAATAGTACATAAATTCAGTTTCAATTCATCGCATGTCCATATTGTTTTAGCGTTTTTGCCTAAAAAGTAACATAGAACTTACAATTATGAAGCAAATAATAAAAATCCCAAATCAATTAGTCCCAAATTCGTTGTCTAAAGCGTCGTAGTCGTTGTAGCTTCTAGTTGTAGCCTTCAAGAATCATCCTCCTTCTTCTATAATTTTTTTCTTTGTATTTTTAATTTAGAGCTCTAGGTTTAATGACGGCGGCCTGAGGCTAAAATGAAATAGTATGATTTAGGCTAGGTCTTAGGTCCTTTTTATAATGTTTGAGAGTCGCTTTAGACCGTCGATGGAGCTTGATTCAACAATAGCCGTTCGTTTGAAGGGGAGGCCAATCCGGAGCTGCCACCTAGCCCTAGTGACAAAGCAGCCCTCTGAAAATCGACCAAACATAGACCAGGCCAGCCAGGGTGGGCTGGGTTCGACCTGGCTCTGGGGCCAGGTCGACAGCCCAGTCGACACCGTGTCGACAGGGCAGTCGACAGCCCTGTCGACCTGGCAAGCCCAGGTCGACAGCCCAGTCGACCTGGGTGCCTTAGGCGAGAATTTTCCCGCCCTGGCCAATTGGGCCCGATTTTGAATTTTAAACTTGTTTTTCTGAGCTGTTTTCTTCTGTTCGAATTTTAAACTTAATTCTGAAACTTCCAGAGGCCATATCTTCTTCATACGGACTCCGTTTTTCGAAAACTCGGACTCTATTTCGCGTATTTTTCCGAGACGAACAGAATGGCGTATCCCGTTTCCCTTAATTCTTTGATTTGAAATTAATTATACTTTAATTTGAGAATTTCACTGTTATAGAATACACGGGGTGTTACATTCTCCCCCACTTAAAAGGATTTCGTCCCTGAAATCTTCAAGTTAGGAGGAATGTATATCCTAACATCCAAACATCCATCTACTCATCCATCAAACACGAGTATCCATTTTCCTTAAAAGACTTCTAATGCTTTATGATCATATGCGAAGTGTGTGTATATGTTCCTTAGCTAATGCTAATGATCAGGCCTGATTGATCTTCTAAATGCAAAATATGTTTAGTGAAATGAATCCAATATGTATGCAAATTTTTCCTACTATAATTCATAATTTCTACATGAGTGCTCAAACATTCAATCATATGCAACAACCAAATGATAGCACAACCAAGTTTCCAAAATAAACGCTCATGCATATGCAACATGAAAATGTGTCTGAGCCGATCTAGTGCCTAATGTGTATTCATGCATCCACGAGCAACCACTTGCGACCACTTGCAACCATTTTGCAATCATAACATGTTTCAATTACATGTTTACATCCAAAAAGATTCTAACTATGGTTCTCAAGATAGGATCGAGGAGAGAAATAGGATAAAACAAAGCATCTAGAATAAGTTATCGATGTACCGCCAGAAGGTCCGGTCTGCTTCTCAGGGCAGTCTTTGCTGATGTGTCCAGTCTTCCCACAATGAAAACATTCACCGTGCTTTCTCTTCCTCTTTCTACAATCCTTGGCTATGTGCCCTTCCGTACCACAGTAATGCATTTCCTTTTATCGCGTGAGTTGTTGTTCTTGCCTCCCTTCTCGGAGTCTACCTTCTTATTCTTAGAATCGGTAGGCTTGACCTCTTTCTTCCCTTGAGAGTTTTCTGCCTCTGTCTCCTTCTTGCCCTTATCTTCCTCGTTTAGCAATGCCATCTGCACCAACCTTTCGTACGTAGCTCCCATGGGTATATGGGTCATGGCCAAACTGTGTGATGGCTCATTCAACCCTTTGACAAAGCGGAGAGCCTTTTTGTGCGGGGTGTTGACTAGGTCTAGTCCGAACCTAGCCAACTCGTCGAACTGATTAACGTACTCTTTGACTGTCATATTTCCTTGCTTAAGAAATAAAAATTTCTCCAACTGCAAACTCCTTTCGGCTTCTGAGAGAAATTTAGCCTCAAACCTTGCCCTAAAGTCCTCCCATGTTTCCACTGGTCTTTCTGCATTAGTGACTTCCCACCAGTAGGAAGCCTCACCTCTTAGTAGCCACAGCGCCAGTTGTATCTTCTGCCTATCTTCTACCTCAAAGATGACGAATAAGTCCTCGGTTTCCTTTAACCAATTCCTAGCTGCCACGAAGGACTCAGTTCCATGAAAGTCCTTTCCTCCCATAGCCTTAAAAATCTTTGCATATCTTAGCAAAAGTGTTTCCCCGTGGAGGAGGTGGAGGAGGAGGTGCTGCTGCAGCTGGATGATTTCCTGCAGCTGGGGGAGGAGGAACGGTAGGACCTGGCTGGGTGGCCCTTGCTTCTAAGAATCGTCTAAACCAACCAGGTATTGGTACACCCTCTGGCAAGTTAAGTTCTTCGGACATGATGCTGAAACAAGAAGGATAGATTCAAAACGAAGGATAAGAGATAGTGCCTATGGCTTTTGGGGAATAGCCTTTAAAAGCTTTTTCTTGGAAAATGCTTCTTTGTAAATGGTTTTGAAAAAAAGGTTTTCAAAACTTTTGCCCAGTCTTGGTAACCTTCTGCTCTGATACCAAGTGTAACACCCCACCTCCGCTAGGGTCACTCACAAGGGAATGCCCTAGTTTTGGAGAGGTATTATCGAGATAACATCACAGAATTATCACAAGACAGAACATAAATAAAAAATTAAGTAAACAGCGGAAGAATTTCTGAGCAAAACAGAACTTCATTTCATTCCAAATTAAACCATGTCTCTTACAAACATTTCAAGTAACTTCATTACAACTGTCTTGTAATAATAGCCAAAGAAGCAGTAATTTAAAAACAGTAAAACAGCTTATTCCCCAAGTGCAGTCAAAAGAAGCAGCCATAGCAAACCGTACATGCTGAGCCAAAGCAAGTGATATCCAAGCTAAGAGCTAGTTATTCCTCCCTGAGAACCTGGGGGGGGGGAACGAAAGAAAAAGAGGCGAAAGGAAAAGGGTCAGTCATAAAGACTGAGTAAGTTCTAGTGACTTTCAGTGTAAAAACGGTTAAAACAACCTGTCATGAATGAACTGGAACTAAACTTAAAAATAGTGTCAAGGTGGACAAGATAGACTAAGGTGATCAGGATAAGTCAAGACAAGTCAAGTAAAGCATCACATGTTCGAGATCCGTTGCATCGACTTCACTAGTATACTAAGCCCGTGTCACAAGTTAATCACGAAATAAATCCCACGGCCCAATATCATGAAATGACCCTGAAACGGGGTCTGACCCAAGTACGGGGTCCTACGGAGCGATTATCTAGTCGATCGGCTCCCTACAGGTTCTAGCTCGTCAAGTGTCCGTGTCATACGGCTAATCACGATTGTAGTCACCTGTGCTGGGTCCACCTTCGGGTGTATCAGCCCTAGGGTGTCAACCCCTGACACGATTCAAGATGCACAGATAAATCTACGGATACCCAGTGTCTGCCCCGGATACGTGCACGATCGTAGTCCGCCGAACCTACACTGGCGTACCCCACTGCCGTCGTTCACCTCTTACAATCAGCCCAGTAATCGTGCCCACACCCGGCCTAGCCCCAGGGTACCTTGATACATCTAGAGGGTTACTTCTGAAAGGGGTCGTGTCTAGGGTTTCGCCTAATAGATTAGGTCATGTAATTCGTGACCTATCCCGCCTAACAGATCAAGTCATGTAATTCGTGACTCAATCCCTTTCTAGTCTAGTCATGTCAAGATGGTTAAGTATGTCATTTCGGTTCGCGACTTAACCCGCCTACGTGTCATGCCAGGTTGGCTAAATGTTGTCGTTTTCAAGTTCATGGCTTAGCCCTACAAATCATGTTCAAGTCGGTTAAGTTGTCTTTTCATGTTCATGACTTAACCCTAATTGGCATTAGTTGATTCGTTAATGCACCGAACCAATCACATTGGATCCTGTTGTTCGTAGCCACTGGATTTGCCGGGCGGTTCCGGGCAGGTTTACGCTACGAACTCAACTCAACCTCGGGTCTCAAGTGCGATGTGACCAACTACCCACATTGGATCCTATTGTTTGTAGCAACTGGATTTGTCGGGCAGTTCCGGGCAGATTTACACTACAAACTCAACCCAACCTCGAGTTGGCCACTTTCTTGTTTTCTAGAGTCATGCCCATGTTCTTATCAGATTTTGCTATCATGTTCATATGTCAACTTCGTGCCCAACTAAGGCATGTTTAAAGTCAAGTTATGGCATGTTCAAGTCAAGTTTTTCGTGCCATATTTCATGTTCTACTTATGCCAAACTTCATAGTTTATGCTTATAATTAATTCAAGTTTTGCCTATTCTACCCAATCGTATCCCCAACGTATATAAACGTACTTCGTTCACAAGTATAAACAATTCAAGAGATAAAGGGGAATAACACCAAACATGTGATAGGCATATGTGACAGTTACAACATTACTTGCATAATAAACAGGATATAACATATCACATAGTTGAAATACTAGTATGATGATAACTTGGGATAGTAATGATTCCAACTTAATTTAACATGATGATTTCAACTTTGCATCATAGGCATAATAATCATTGCGGCATCATAATAGTTTTATTATAAACATGAAACATTAAAGGCATAGTAATCCTAATAGGCACAGTGGATTCCAATTTAGCATTTTTACATAATAATTCTCATAGACATAATAATTCCAATTTATCATAATGATTCTCATCTAATATTATAAACATAATGGTTCCAACTTAGCATTTTTAACATGATTAACATGATAGACATAATGATTCCTATTTAGCGTTTTTTAACATAATGATTCTCAATTAACAAGATAGACATAATGATCCTAATTTAGCGTTTTTAACATAATTAACATGATAGACATAATGATTCCAATTTAGCGTTTTTAACATAATTAACATGATAGACATAATGATTCCAAATTTGGCGTTTTTAACATAATGATTCTCGATTAACATTATAAACATAATGATCCCAATTTAGCGTTTTTAACAATTCTAACATTATAAACATAATAATTCCAACTTTTCATCATAACCTATCAATACCCAATTTTTCATTAATCATGATGGGTATATTAACATCACAGGCATAATTCCATCAATTGTCATAGCCATGGTTTGCTTAGCACCATAGGCATGGTTTAATCAACATAAAGATTTCATAGCGATTTCATGGACATGAATTAGTCCAACTTGCCAAACAATTAAGCCCAAATGATTCATAACAACATAAAAATCATGACAAGTTTAACCTGTAACGTTGCCATAGCAATATCCCCAAATTATAATTCAACGATAAATAATATAAACAATGGATTAGCAATAGTACATAAATTCAGTTTCAATTCATCGCATGTCCATATTGTTTTAGCGTTTTTGCCTAAAAAGTAACATAGAACTTACAATTATGAAGCAAATAATAAAAATCCCAAATCAATTAGTCCCAAATTCGTTGTCTAAAGCGTCGTAGTCGTTGTAGCTTCTAGTTGTAGCCTTCAAGAATCATCCTCCTTCTTCTATAATTTTTTTCTTTGTATTTTTAATTTAGAGCTCTAGGTTTAATGGCGGCAGCCTGAGGCTAAAATGAAATAGTATGATTTCGGCTAGGTCTTAGGTCCTTTTTATAATGTTTGAGAGTCGTTTTAGACCGTCGATGGAGCTTGATTCAACAATAGCCGTTCGTTTGAAGGGGAGGCCAATCCGGAGCTGCCACCTAGCCCTAGTGACAAAGCAGCCCTCTGAAAATCGACCAAACATAGACCAGGCCAGCCAGGGTGGGCTGGGTTCGACCTGGCTCTGGGGCCAGGTCGACAGCCCAGTCGACACCGTGTCGACAGGGCAGTCGACAGCCCTGTCGACCTGGCAAGCCCAGGTCGACAGCCCAGTCGACCTGGGTGCCTTAGGCGGGAATTTTCCCGCCCTGGCCAATTGGGCCCGATTTTGAATTTTAAACTTGTTTTTCTGAGCTGTTTTCTTCTGTTCGAATTTTAAACTTAATTCTGAAACTTCTGGAGGCCATATCTTCTTCATACGGACTCCGTTTTTCGAAAAATCGGACTCTATTTCGCATATTTTTCCGAGACGAACACAATGGCGTATCCCGTTTCCCTTAATTCTTTGATTTGAAATTAATTATACTTTAATTTGAGAATTTCACTGTTATAGAATACACGGGGTGTTACAGCCATGATTAAACATTTTGGCATAGTTTAGTTGTAGGATTGATTTATGATGATTTTGGCTAGGTATTAGGGTCTTTTTATAGATGATTAGGTTAGTTTAGACCATAGGATTAACCCTAATTCAGATCTGGGCCATCAATTCACGTCACTAGCCTCCAAACATGTCTTGAGAAACAAGTCAGGTGCACCCAGGCCAGACTGGCCGACCACCCAAGTCGACTGGGCAGTCGACACAGCCTGGGGTGTGTCGACTCCCAAGTCGACTCCCCAGTCGACTTGGGGAGTGGCAGGATCTTTTCCCGCCTACCTGCCCAGCTGAATTTGAATTCGAATCTGTTTTTAAACTTGAATTTTCTGAAAACTTCTATGGGCCATAACTGGGTCATACGGACTCTGATTTCAAAAATTCGGACTCTATTTCGCGTATTTTTCCGAGACGAACGTAATGGCGCAGCCCGTTTCCCTTGATTCAGATTTTATCATATAATTCTGCTTTGATTTATGTTATAACTTGTTATTCAAAAATACGGGTTGTTACACCTAATGTAGGAGAGCCCATTATAAACCACAAATGGACAAGGTAATGAATTGGACTATTTAGCCCATTATAAGTTGAAACGCCATTTTAACCCGAACGGGTTTATCAATAGTTTTTATTCATTTTATAATGAATATAATAAAAAGTAGTAATTTCCAAAATCTAATATTTTGAAACATTATTTTAATAAAGAAATAGGATAAATATTTAATCAAGATTTAATTGAGTTTTCCAATTAATTAATATTTATTTGGAATCAAATAAATAAATTGAATTTTTGGGTTTGTCATGAGTGGTGTCTTCAATTATACCATTCTTAAACCCAGTTGAGAAAAAGAATAAATCTTTTAATTAAGATTATTAGAGTTTCCAATTATATTTAGTGTTTGGAATAAAATGAAATGTGAATTGGGTTTATTGTGAACCGTGTTTTAAACAACATTTGTTCTTTAACCCGATTTCCAGTGAAAATATGATTTGGAATTTATAAATCTTTTATTTAGATTTAATGGAAAATTTTCCAAAGTAAAGTTTTCCAATTTAATATATTAAATTGGAATTGAATGGAATTCGATTTAATAATAATCGACATAAGCTTCTGTAAAAGAAGACCAATACTATATATGGAATTTAAGAGGCTTTGCCGTTATTCCATTTATATTATTGGTTTGATACAGAAATTTATATCGATTATATATTGATTTGACTTCTGTGAAAATTCCATATTTAATGGAAGACGATTTTAGGTTTACCGTGAACTGTGTTTTAAATGACATTAGTTCTTTAACCCGTTTAAAGATAAGATTAAGTTCTAAAATTTAAATAATCCTTAAATAGTGATTTTTGATATTAAAACCAAATTGGAGTTTTAATAAATTTTTAAAAGAAAGGTTTAAGAATAAATTTAAGGAATTATCTTTGATAGAATAATGTGAATATTTTATAAAAAGAATATTCTGAATTGGAATGAGGCATTTGATGTGTTTTTACAGCACTTGATTTTTGATTATAAAATACGCGAGTTATTCGGAAAGACTGGGTTTAACCCATTCCGAATAATTACTACGACGATTAAGAGTCGAAGATGAAGACGGTGGTTGAAGACCGGCAATCTTCACATCGAATGGATGACTACTGATGCCCTGGACTGATTTTCTCCTAGGAAAGGGTTAAAGTGGTAGTTGTCCGGACGTACTTGTTGATTGTCTGGATAAGCGAGCACCTCTCTTCCATATTGGACATACGGGACGTGGAATAAGGTGTCTCCGGTTTCGTTCCGGCCCAGAACGGACTTGTAAATGGATGTGTGTCTGACATTGGATTTCATTCCATGTAAACTAAATTGATTTCTATTTAATATATATCTGTGGTAGTGGAGAATTTATACTCTTGTTTAACACCCTTCGTTGAGACGCATGAGCTCAGAGGTTATATATTGGTAGTTATCAATCGCATGGCGTGAATTGTCAACCTGGCATGCCAAGATGCAAAGGATCAAGGCTTTTGTTGAAAAGCAGAGCCTTGTGGATGACGATCAAAGCATAGCCTATTTTCGACATAGCTTTGTGTATAATGTCACCTCGTGAGACTCACACCCCGGTATGAGTCAGAAACGGGACAAGGGAACACAGGGAGTGCACACGTTTCTTTCTAGCTAGAAGTGGTGTCAGCATTTAAAAGCCCTGACATTTTTACTTATGTGGTTGATGGAATGAGGCGCCTCGGATTTATTGGTCGATTGTGACCATTTTATATGTCCAATAGGATCGGGGAGCGCGTGTTCAGGCATTTTTACTTATGTGGACCGACCTTGCAGTATCCAAGGGTTTGCCCACGTCCGGATCCTGAGACATTGCTAGAGTGTCTCTAATCGGTAAGGAGATCGTTCCTAGCCTTGACTCATGATGGAAATCTAACTTCTAATACGACACCAGGCGGTTTTGATTGTAAAACTAGTATGGCGACATAGTAGGATGGGGTACTATGCCGTCTATGATTTAATTGTTTTTGAAAACATATATACACTAATAATAATATCAAATCCATTTTAGACGTATCAAGCATTTTTTACCATTATAAGGTAAAACTCTATCCTTCGGTTTGCGTTGCATTGTGTGATGGGACTTGAGTCATATAATTGTTTCATTTTTCTAAAAAAACATTGCGTTGTTTAACGATTTACTTTATTTATGCATTGGCAATCCAATGGAGTAACCCGTTCTGCGTTAGCGGCGTGGTCCTGTGATTAGCCTTATTTTTAGATAAGTTAAGTTAGATTTCCCATACCAGTCCCATGACTGACCCGTAATTTGTTTCACTTTGCAAACTTGGGTGTCCACTTTTCCACATGGGCAGTCGAGTAGCTTATTTTGCAGATATATTGAGCATGATTCTGGATCAAAGATTAAAGCTGTGTCCAAAGCATTGATAGACTTTCGTTGTATCAGTTTATTCATTTCCACTGTAATGTATTAAATTATTGTAAATTATTTTCCGTTGTATTTAATCAGTGTACTCTGATACTCTGTACTCTGATGTAACATTATTATAATGTTTATAAAAGTCTTATGTTATTTGTTCTAATGTGTTGTATTCCTAGAGTTAGCGTATTAGGGTTTTGAGCGGTCTTGGTCGATTTTACGATCGATTAGGTTCGGGAGAAATCCGAATCGTTACAGCGATTCTAGGTAGAAATTACGTAAGATGGATTTAAAGAATAGTGCCTTCGGTTTGTCCAGTCCCAAGACGACCTGTATGGAAGAATGTATGACAGAGTATATTTAATAGATCACGTAAGTTGATCTCTTCAAACGTATGTACGTTTGGTGGCGGAGAAATTCGTTTCTCTTAGCTGTATACCCATTGTATTTTTTGGAGAAATCAACTTGTGATTTGGCGGGTATGACGATGTGACATTCAAAGTGAATAAATGTGTGATCTGTCAGAGATAAGCGTGACCTCTAGCCTCACAACCGAGGAATGGTATAAAATCAGGTAGGTCGCATGGCTAAGTGGTTGGCTTCCAATTAGGGTGTATTGTCACCTGATCTAGAGAAATTCCATTTACTTCTATAATCTATTTCGATGCTGTCCCTATCGGGAAACGGTTGCTGATCCCAACCGTTGGTGATAATACATTCGGTACACTCAAGCGAAATGAGTGGTCGGTCATGTTTAGCCTAGGTTGCAAGATGTTCTTGTTGAACCCAGTGTATTCCTCTCTAGAGATACACTGTTGGAAGGTGGTCCCATACCTTGCCAGTTGGAATCCATTACCCAAAAAGCGCCCATGGTTTTTGATTATATACTATATATGTGGAACTTGAGATGAAAGCGTTCTGCTAAATAATTATTATATTGTGGTTGATAGACACTATTATAATATCATAAGGACTTTGATATAAAGATTATCGTTTCTTTCAAAAAGGGTTTTTGAAATGTTGAATCAAGTGTTTTGGATTCTCATAAGGGAAAAACCCGTTTCGTGTTATACAACGTGGTCTTATGAGATGTCGTTTATTTTCTCAAACTGTTTTAAATTGTTTACTCACATCAGTCCCATAACTGACCCGGAGTTTATTTTGTTTTGTTTTCCCTAAACTCTTGGGTGCCTAATTTTGTACGAGCAGTCAAGTAGTCAGGATTTTACAGATATACTTGGAGACCTTGGAGCAGGACGCTTTAGGATTATATAGCTGTTGTTATTTCCGTTGTGTTGTAAGTGTTATACTCTGATAATGTTACTATATACATATACTGGTTTTATTTCAAAGTTTTGTATCTATTATATATTGTTGGTTCTACTGTGAGATTCGTGTTTACTCTGATGTTATATGTTCTTCTTCTTCTTCTTCTTTTATTCTAAGTTTTTATCCTATATATTCTCACCCTCTAATTTCTTTCATGGACTATCCGGTGTTTTCCGATGCTTGGGTAGTCGACATTGAGTTTATGTCAATAACCAAGGTCGCAAATTCTCAGGGTCGTTACAGTATCAGTAGTCGTCTATTCGATGTGAAGATCGTCAGTCTTCAACCACCGTTGTTATTACCCGAAAATCTGAGCCAATTTAAAATTTTTGTTTTGGCAATTTTAGTGAATTTTGATTATTTAAAATGATTTATTTTAAATAATAACAACGAGAAATTCATTTTGAATAGAATTAGAATGGAAATATTTATATAGATCGTCGTTAGAATATAAATATTTTATTTTAATTATAAAAGGAATTGAAAATGGCGCGGTAGTTCAAAAATTCAATTTCAAAGTTCAAATGAATGTACATGATTCAAAATAAACCGGATTTTGGCGAAACCAAAAATATTAGAATCTACTTGAGAATATCTTTCCAACGAATCCGAAAAATTGAAATTTCATAGCGGGAATAAAAACATACGTCCTGTTGAAAATTCAGAATAGTCGCTATGGAATTCTAGCCCTTAAAAATGGAAATTTTGCAAACGACCTCCGCTTTCGACGAAACAACTTTTGTTGGATCCGCGATGTCAAATAATTGCTATGTTTCAAAATTCGTAATTTTTCGAATCAATATGTGAGCGTGGCAAAGTAAAACGTGATTTGACTGTTTCAATCAATTTGGATCGACCAGAAAATGGCCATTTTTCAAACGGTCTTCAAAATTGGCGAAATTAGTTTTGTTAGAACTGTATCGTCAATACGAAGCTAGAAACAATTTTTCGGGAATTTTTAGAGTCCGTATGTGGCCCCGACAAATTAAAATGTACGTTCAAATCCATATTTAAATGTTTTATATTTTAATTTGAAGAATAACTAACTGAAATAGTCAAATGGGCTTACGAAACATATTCCATTGTGTTCGGAATGGGGGTATTTAGCGAGGGCGACAGTCGTTGGGATCCATTTCGAGTTCGAATGAGAAACTTGGCTAATAAGAGAATAAATGAATTTAATATTATTAAATTATATATATATATAACCTATTCAAAACCCTAACTCCTCACAATGTCCAACCCGCCGCCGTACTATCGAAACCAAAGGCGGAAATCGCCTTTGGCTTTTCCTTCCTCGTTCTCATCATCCACGCGATGATTTCCTATGCTCCCAAAGGCTAAATTGAAGTACTCATCGAGATTCAGGAATCTAGCGGCTAAGATCTGATATCTCGAACCAAGGTGGTCTGAATTCGCTCAAGAACCCATCGACTTTGGGTTGATTTTTTAGCCAAGAGGGGCCGATGAGCTGGCCCACCCTCTGGCAGGTGAAAGGCAGCGCCAAGGCGCGCCTTGTGATGGCCACTGATCATCGTCACGGCTGACGAGGCATGAGCAAATGGAAGCCATAATGGGCCAGCAATGGGCTTTCACGGTCGTGGTAAGAAACGAGAGAGGGAAGAAGGTTAAGATTTTAATTACTTAACTAATTAAAATTTATTTGCCTCGAAATGTCATTAACACAAATATCGACATATCTTTTGCATATGAGGTCAGAATCTGACGATTCCTGTAACAACCCGTATTTTTTTAATAATCTGTTATAACATAAATTGAGGCAGAATTAAATTATAAAATGGGAATCAAGGGAAACGGGCTATGCCATTGCGTTCGTCTCGGAAAAATACGCGAAATAGAGTCCGAGTTTTTGAAAATCGGAGTCCGTATGACCCAGTTAAGGCCCGTTGAAGTTTGCAGAAAATTTCTAAGTAAAAACAGATTTAAATTTAAAATTTAAAAACAAGGGTTTGGGCCAGCAGGGCCAAGGCGGGAAAAATCCCGCCAGGACCCGCATGTCGACAGGCCTGTCGACAGGGTCCTGGGCATGTCGACTGCCCTGTCGACAGCCCTGTCGACAGGGGGTGCCCGGGCTGCTTAGCCTGGTGCACCATTTCTGATTGGGGTTGGGTCTTGTGGCTTGTTTCTAGAGAGTTCCGGGATCTGATGGCCCTAATTGAATCTAGGGTTAATCCTATGGTTCAAATCACTAACCTAATCTATAAATAAGACCCTAACCTACCCTAAATCATTCATTATTCATCCTAGCAACTAAACTATGCCAAAATCAAAACTCTCATGGCCTCCACCCTCTTCATACAATTCCTAAATTGATTTCTAAGTAATTTTCCATGCATACAAGTATATTTAGGCTTGTATGATCCTCCTTAGCTTGCATTAAAGGCTTGTTTTTCAATTGGCACCATAAAAGAGGAGTTTTGATCAAGTTTGCTTGCATTTGGGGGTTGTAATTAGTTGCATAAGGGGTTCTTTACATTTGCTATAGTCATTTGAGCCCGCATAAGCATTGTAAGCCCTCTTACCTTCACATTGTAAACTCTAAAGTTAATATGTGGTGAAAATTGAGATTTATGTGAGTTTATTTGATTATGCTTGCATATGCGGATTTACTATGCCATGTTTTACATGTTTCACAAGTTATGCATATGCGGATTTACTATGCCATGTTTTACATGTTTCACAAGTTATGCATATGCGGATTTACTATGCCATGTTTTACATGTTTCACAAGTTATGCATGCATATGCGGATTTACTATGACATGATTTGCAAGTTTATTTGAGTATGCATGTTTATGCGAGTTTGCTAAACCATGATTTGCAAGTTTATTTGAGTATGCATGTTTATGCGGGTTTACTAAGCCTTGATTTGCATGTTTAACAAGTTATGCATGTTTATGCAAGTTTAAAATGGCAAGTTGTGCATGTTTGACAAGTTATGCATGTTTATGGTAATATGCAAATTCACTATGCTAAGTTATGCAAGTTTAACCATGTTATGCATGTTTATGGTAATATGCAAGTTCACTACGCTAAGTTGTACAAGTCTAACATGTTATGCGTGATTGTTGTGCAAGTTTATCATGTATGTTGTGCCAAGTTCCCTCTTCCTATCCTTTATGCGTTATTACGAATATGTAAGCGATAGAATGACGTTGGGGGGGGGGGGTTTGGGTAAACTTAAAATACATAAAAATGTAAGATTGGGAATTTACCTATTAAGTTAGGTCTACCCCTTGGGAATTTACCTATTAAGTTAGGTCTACCCAAGCATTTGTTGACTTGTAACTATGTTTTGAAATAAAGTGGACATGACACTTAGAGAACAAAAGTGTGGCCAACTCGAGGTTGGGTTGAGTTTGTAGCGTAATTCTACCCGGAACCGACCGGCTTAACTAGTGGCTACAAACAATAGGACCCAATGTGAGAAGTTGGTCATGTGGTGCCAAAACCCGAGGTTAGCCTGAGTTGTGGTGTAAATCTACCCGGATCCGCCCGGCCTAACTAGTAACCACAACAAGGTCTAATGTGAGAGGTTAAGGTGCATTAAATTAATTAATGCCTCATGATTAGGGTTAAGTCAGGATCCACTAATACTTAACCAATTTGAAAATTTGGAGGATGAAAAATGGGGTTAAGTTACACTTAACCAATTTAATCCATTTGGGGATACAAGGGATTAGATGGGGTTGAGTGGTGAACAGTTGATTACACTTAACTAATTTAATCCATGATTAGTGAGGGGTTAAACCACACTTAACCCTCTTAGAAAACCCTAGCGGCGGGTCTGTTCCGGCAGTAATCCCAGTTTGGTATCATCACAACCCTAGAAACTAGGCTAGGGCGGGGCACGATTACTGGACGGGCGTAATCGACCAAAGACGAGGCCGAGTGGTACCGCGATGCGGGTCCAGGCGGGCTACGGACGTGCACGTAGTCCGATGTTGGACGCATACTATGCATGGGTACCAGTAGATCTGGGCTGTGCATTATTGCTTAAGTGTCCGGGGTTGGCACCCGAGGGCTTGATACACCCGAAGGGGGACCCAGCACAGTCAGACTACATCCATATATGGGCCGTATGGACAGTAACACGTGACGTGTTAGGCTTATAGGGAGCCGATCGACTAGACCGTTGGGCTGGACCTTATATTAAGGTCACTTCATGTTATTGGGCCAAAGTTTGGGCTAAGGGATAAATACCTGTTATGTTGGTTTGCTAGTACACCGTGGTGCAAGACTTGACTTTGTTTTATGCGATGACACCTCTATCTATCTTGTGGTTGATTTATCATGCTAGTATGTCGTTACTTATGACCATCTCAGTTTCCATCATGATGTTAACTTTATTAGTGTATAGACTGATCGTAGCAGGGCTTACTCAGTCTTTTCGACTGACCTGTTTTCTTTCGCCTCTTTTCTTCCGTTTCCCCCCCCAGGTTCTCAGGGAGGGAATACTAGAGCCTAGCTTGGATTTTGGCTGCTTCCTTGGATAGCTCAAGTATGCTTTGGACTTGAGCCGCTATGGTTTATCACTCTTCTTTGGGGATAGTACTTATGTATTTTCAGTATATCAGATGATGTATTTATCTAGACTTGTAATTTTGGAAAAGTGACATTTTGATGTACCAGACTTGTGTTTTGAAATGGTTTATAAATCTTCCGCTGTTTTATTTACTTACTCTGTTTATTTACATATATATATATGTCATGTCCTGCCTTGCTATATCATTATGCATGTTTACCAATAATGCCCCTCCAAAGCTAGTGCATTCCTTTGAGAGTGACCCTGGTGGAGGTGGGGTGTTACATTTGGTATCAGAGCATATGGTTTACGAGAAGGGATAAAAAGGTTTTAAAAACTTTTGAAAAACTATTTTCAAAACCAAGTATAAAGTATTTTCCAAAGAAAAGTCTAGTTATTTTAAAAGGCTATTCCCCATAAAGCCATTAGCACTATCCTTTGATCTCTCGTTTGAACTCTTTTTCTTTTCGTTTCCAGCATGTCTGATAATCTCATCTTACCCGATTGGTTTCGTCGGTACTTGGAAGTCACGGCACCGGTCCCGGATGTCCCTCATACTGTCTCCCCAGTCGAGGCCGCTGTTCCTCCTCCTCCTCCTTCCGTAGCTGATGTTCCTCTTCTCCCTCAGCCTCCACAAGCGGATTTTGCGGAAACTTGTAGGAACTTTAAGATGATGGGTGGCAAGAATTTCTTTGGAACCGAGACTTTTGTAGAAGCAAGGAATTGGTTGAAAGAGACCGAAGATCTTTTAGCCACCTTTGATATAGGTGACCGCAGGAAGGTTTTATTGGCAGTATGGTTGCTAAAGGAAGAAGCTGCACGTTGGTGGGTAGTCACCACCACTACTAGGCCAATTGAGACTTGGGATGACTTTAGAGGAAGGTTCGGACTGAGATTCTTATCACTGAAGCAAGGGGACATGACTATTAGGGAATACATAGATAAGTTTAATCAACTGGCTCAGGACGATTTAGACTTGGTTAATACAGCTCAGAAGAAGGCCCTACACTTTGCTCTAGGATTAAACGAGCCATTACATGATTTGGCCCTGTCTCATATACCCTTGGGGGCGACTTTCGAGAGTTTGATGAATATGGCCCTACTTCAAGAAGAAGATAGCAATGACAAGAAAGAGGTCAAGGCGAATGAGTCTCAAGGCAAGAGAGTAAATTCCGGGAAACGGGGCAAGAATATAAAATGTAGCTTCTGTGGTACAGTTGGACATATAGCCAGGGAATGTAGGAAGAAGGAGAAGAGAAAGCGGGGCGAATGCTTTGATTTTGGTGAATTTGGACATTTCAGCAAGGATTGCCCGAGGAAACAAGGGCAAGGCCAGACTCGGTGTGCAGGATTATCTGGAGGGCGAATTCATCCCCTCAACCCCGTTCTTCCAGCTTATGATAGAGGTAGTGTTTCTGTTGAAAATCTTGTTTGCATTTTCTGATTTTTCCTGTTCGAACTTTGTTCGATTCTGGCACATCGCATAGTTTATTTCATCTGATCCAGTTGAAAGTTTTGCACCTAAGTACTAGCCTAGTTGATGATCCCGTATGTGTTTCAAATCCAATTGGGGGTTCTGCCCGCCTGTCTGTGGTCTGAGTGGATTTGAAAATTTCTATCTTGAGTATAGAATTCTCGTGGGATGTTTATATTCTCGGTTTCGGGGGATATGGGTCGGTTTTGGGCATGGAATGGTCGTCCTATTTTGGAGCCATTCTGGGTTTTTGTATATAGGGTGTGGGGCTCAGGACTCGCCTCGGTAATACCCTAGAAATTTCTAGCAACCCTATGGGTCCCGTCATGTTATGTTATCTTGAATCCCTCAACTCGTCTATCGATAGTTTGCAATCTGTGAGGGTGGTCCGAGAATATCCTGATATCTGGGGATAGATTTCCGTATTATCTGGTTGGTAGTGCCAAGCCAGTTTCGTGGCCGGTTAGGCACGTGACCTCACGAGGTGAGAGTTAAGAAAGCAAGTCAAGGAGTTGCTTGAGAAGAACTTCCTGAGACGAAGCATTTTTCGAGTAGGGTGCTCCAGTAGTATTCGTTACTGATGTGGACAGTTTATTTCGCTTATGTGTTTAGACAACCGTTACCAAGGATCAATGATTTGTTTGACCAGCTTGTAGGAGCATCTGTTT
Organism: Allium sativum; assembly: GCA_030737875.1. Classification (NCBI taxonomy): domain Eukaryota; kingdom Viridiplantae; phylum Streptophyta; class Magnoliopsida; order Asparagales; family Amaryllidaceae; genus Allium; species Allium sativum. The sequence goes on along the minus strand of CM060919.1, from coordinate 822,425,687 downwards.
TCTTTTGATCTAGCTACCGGATTCCATCAGCTTAGGATGGCTGAGGATGGAATTGACAAGACTGCGTTTAGGGCTCTAGATGGGTTTTAGAATGGCTAGTCATGCTATTTGGATTGACTAACGCACCCGCATATTACGTGAACTTGGTAGGGTGTTTAGGGAGTCCTTGAACAAGTTTGTCATGGTCGTCATAGACGATATTTTGATCTCCTCAAAAGAACGAGGAAGAACATGTTATACATCTCAAGGAGGAGATGGATACGCTTAGAGCCACCAGTTGAAGGTCAAGTTCTCCAAATGTCACTTTGGAGGAAAGAAGTTGGATTTCTTGGGCATATAGTTCCTAAGTAAGGCTTAGCGGTGGATTCCGCTAAAGTAGTTGCGGTTTAAGACCGGAGAACTCCGAGAAGGACAATTGAGGTAAGGAGCTTTCTCCGTTTGGCTAACATTCCCTGAGCTTAGACTTACTCTTCTGGATCAAGAAGAGGGTTTCACAGGAAGAAGACCCGCAGTTGGTCAAGAACATGGACCAGTCGATTCGAGGCGAGATGTTAAGTCACCTCACTAGATATATTATAGATGACAAGGGATGACTGAGGCACGATGAGAGATTATGTGTTCCTCGAGTGGAAGACTTGGTAAAGAAGGTTCTTACAGATGCGCATCACTCGAGGAGGTGGCCGAGTTGGTCTCGGAATGCATGTTGTGCCACCAAGTTAAGGCCAAGTCATAGAAGCCCAGTGGGCCATTACCTCTATTGGGGGTTCCGCAAGGGAAGTGTGAAAACATCTCGATAGATTATGTGGATAGAGTACCTAGATCAAAGAAAGGGAATACGGGTATGTGGGTCATAATAGGTAGACTCACGAAGAGTGCTCATTTCAGTCCGGTGAAGAGCGAGAGGACTGCACCATGGTTAGAAACGGTTTACCCTCAAGAAGTTGGCCAGTTTTAAAATAGCCTACAGGAAGCCATGAGTAGGCAGCGGAATCTAGGTATGACTTATCACTCATAAGCAGATAGTTCATTTCGATTAAGCATGAGTTATAGAAAATCACGTTTATAGGGTAATTGGCAACGTGGATTGGTATTTTCAAGAGAAAGCTCTGCTGCATGGAATACTTTATAGTAAGAAGACGAGATCCAGGATTCACTAGTGAATTTTGGAGAGCTGGCATGAGATCATGAGGTTATAGTATGTTTAAGCCAAGAATACAGAAGGAAGAATAAGTGGGAAAGAAAGACGAGAGGCAATAATGAAATACGTTCCAACTCGAATTTGGGAAATAGGGGTTAGGAAGCCAAGGAATCATGAAGGGAAAGATAGTCAAAGCACAGTGAAGTTAAGCTCAAGGAAACGTAACTGAGAAGAGTGAAGACTAGATATGCGCATCATATCTCTTTTTAAGAGTGTATCCTTGATCCTTGTTTTCCTGTGGAACTTGCTTGCAAGTTATCTTTTGTATATATATATCCTCTCGGTCCCATTCTCGATCCTATTTCTGTTGTAAACTCCATAAGGGGGTTAAGACTCATCGGTTAGTACTATATGTCAAAGTTTGAATGGATTTCTTGTAATCCAAAAAGGAGTTTATCTAGTTTATCTAGTTTATCGTGTCGATCTTGTCATGAGAACCTTAGGTAGAAACCCTTTGGATGAAACATGTATTTGAAACATGTTATGCTTGATGGTTGCAAGTGGTTGCAAGTGTTTGCAAGTGGTTGCTCGTGGACGCATTATACACGATTAGGCACTAGATCGGCTCACACACTCCTCATATTGCATGTGCATGAGTGTTTATGTTTATTCTTGGATGAAATTCGTATGCTATCACATGGATGTTGCATATGGATGTATGATTGAGCACGCATGTAGATATTATACATTATGTTAGGAATTTGCATACATATGGATTCATTTCACTGACATACATGTGCATTAAGGAGGTTTACTGTATCAGTAACCGCCTGATTTACATACATATGCATTAAGGAGGTCTACTGTATCAGTAACCGCCCGATTTTTGCATTAGGTAAGTACATATACACACACTTTTGCATATGTTCATCCAGCATTTAGAATCTTGTAAGGACAATGATTGCTCGTGGATGATGCTTTGAGTAGATGGATGATTGGATGGTAGGATACGTTCTTCCTAACTTGAAGATTTCGGGGACGAAATCCTTTAAGGAGGGGAGAATGTAACAACCCGTATTTTTTTAATAATCTGTTATAACATAAATTGAGGCAGAATTAAATTATAAAATGGGAATCAAGGGAAACGGGCTATGCCATTGCGTTCGTCTCGGAAAAATACGCGAAATAGAGTCCGAGTTTTTGAAAATCGGAGTCCGTATGACCCAGTTAAGGCCCGTTGAAGTTTGCAGAAAATTTCTAAGTAAAAACAGATTTAAATTTAAAATTTAAAAACAAGGGTTTGGGCCAGCAGGGCCAAGGCGGGAAAAATCCCGCCAGGACCCGCATGTCGACAGGCCTGTCGACAGGGTCCTGGGCATGTCGACTGCCCTGTCGACAGCCCTGTCGACAGGGGGTGCCCGGGCTGCTTAGCCTGGTGCACCATTTCTGATTGGGGTTGGGTCTTGTGGCTTGTTTCTAGAGAGTTCCGGGATCTGATGGCCCTAATTGAATCTAGGGTTAATCCTATGGTTCAAATCACTAACCTAATCTATAAATAAGACCCTAACCTACCCTAAATCATTCATTATTCATCCTAGCAACTAAACTATGCCAAAATCAAAACTCTCATGGCCTCCACCCTCTTCATACAATTCCTAAATTGATTTCTAAGTAATTTTCCATGCATACAAGTATATTTAGGCTTGTATGATCCTCCTTAGCTTGCATTAAAGGCTTGTTTTTCAATTGGCACCATAAAAGAGGAGTTTTGATCAAGTTTGCTTGCATTTGGGGGTTGTAATTAGTTGCATAAGGGGTTCTTTACATTTGCTATAGTCATTTGAGCCCGCATAAGCATTGTAAGCCCTCTTACCTTCACATTGTAAACTCTAAAGTTAATATGTGGTGAAAATTGAGATTTATGTGAGTTTATTTGATTATGCTTGCATATGCGGATTTACTATGCCATGTTTTACATGTTTCACAAGTTATGCATATGCGGATTTACTATGCCATGTTTTACATGTTTCACAAGTTATGCATATGCGGATTTACTATGCCATGTTTTACATGTTTCACAAGTTATGCATGCATATGCGGATTTACTATGACATGATTTGCAAGTTTATTTGAGTATGCATGTTTATGCGAGTTTGCTAAACCATGATTTGCAAGTTTATTTGAGTATGCATGTTTATGCGGGTTTACTAAGCCTTGATTTGCATGTTTAACAAGTTATGCATGTTTATGCAAGTTTAAAATGGCAAGTTGTGCATGTTTGACAAGTTATGCATGTTTATGGTAATATGCAAATTCACTATGCTAAGTTATGCAAGTTTAACCATGTTATGCATGTTTATGGTAATATGCAAGTTCACTACGCTAAGTTGTACAAGTCTAACATGTTATGCGTGATTGTTGTGCAAGTTTATCATGTATGTTGTGCCAAGTTCCCTCTTCCTATCCTTTATGCGTTATTACGAATATGTAAGCGATAGAATGACGTTGGGGGGGGGGGGTTTGGGTAAACTTAAAATACATAAAAATGTAAGATTGGGAATTTACCTATTAAGTTAGGTCTACCCCTTGGGAATTTACCTATTAAGTTAGGTCTACCCAAGCATTTGTTGACTTGTAACTATGTTTTGAAATAAAGTGGACATGACACTTAGAGAACAAAAGTGTGGCCAACTCGAGGTTGGGTTGAGTTTGTAGCGTAATTCTACCCGGAACCGACCGGCTTAACTAGTGGCTACAAACAATAGGACCCAATGTGAGAAGTTGGTCATGTGGTGCCAAAACCCGAGGTTAGCCTGAGTTGTGGTGTAAATCTACCCGGATCCGCCCGGCCTAACTAGTAACCACAACAAGGTCTAATGTGAGAGGTTAAGGTGCATTAAATTAATTAATGCCTCATGATTAGGGTTAAGTCAGGATCCACTAATACTTAACCAATTTGAAAATTTGGAGGATGAAAAATGGGGTTAAGTTACACTTAACCAATTTAATCCATTTGGGGATACAAGGGATTAGATGGGGTTGAGTGGTGAACAGTTGATTACACTTAACTAATTTAATCCATGATTAGTGAGGGGTTAAACCACACTTAACCCTCTTAGAAAACCCTAGCGGCGGGTCTGTTCCGGCAGTAATCCCAGTTTGGTATCATCACAACCCTAGAAACTAGGCTAGGGCGGGGCACGATTACTGGACGGGCGTAATCGACCAAAGACGAGGCCGAGTGGTACCGCGATGCGGGTCCAGGCGGGCTACGGACGTGCACGTAGTCCGATGTTGGACGCATACTATGCATGGGTACCAGTAGATCTGGGCTGTGCATTATTGCTTAAGTGTCCGGGGTTGGCACCCGAGGGCTTGATACACCCGAAGGGGGACCCAGCACAGTCAGACTACATCCATATATGGGCCGTATGGACAGTAACACGTGACGTGTTAGGCTTATAGGGAGCCGATCGACTAGACCGTTGGGCTGGACCTTATATTAAGGTCACTTCATGTTATTGGGCCAAAGTTTGGGCTAAGGGATAAATACCTGTTATGTTGGTTTGCTAGTACACCGTGGTGCAAGACTTGACTTTGTTTTATGCGATGACACCTCTATCTATCTTGTGGTTGATTTATCATGCTAGTATGTCGTTACTTATGACCATCTCAGTTTCCATCATGATGTTAACTTTATTAGTGTATAGACTGATCGTAGCAGGGCTTACTCAGTCTTTTCGACTGACCTGTTTTCTTTCGCCTCTTTTCTTCCGTTTCCCCCCCCAGGTTCTCAGGGAGGGAATACTAGAGCCTAGCTTGGATTTTGGCTGCTTCCTTGGATAGCTCAAGTATGCTTTGGACTTGAGCCGCTATGGTTTATCACTCTTCTTTGGGGATAGTACTTATGTATTTTCAGTATATCAGATGATGTATTTATCTAGACTTGTAATTTTGGAAAAGTGACATTTTGATGTACCAGACTTGTGTTTTGAAATGGTTTATAAATCTTCCGCTGTTTTATTTACTTACTCTGTTTATTTACATATATATATATGTCATGTCCTGCCTTGCTATATCATTATGCATGTTTACCAATAATGCCCCTCCAAAGCTAGTGCATTCCTTTGAGAGTGACCCTGGTGGAGGTGGGGTGTTACAATTCCAATTGCGTTGCGATCGTGGCGGAGAACTCTACAACATGGAACTGACCAAAACGAAAACAGAGCACATTGGAGTTTCAGGCAATTTCAAATTGAAACAGTTCAAAAATTCAGAAATAAAACCGATCAAAGTGAGAATTCTCTCACTTTAAATTTTCTGTACAGTTATTTATTTTGTAACTGCATATATGAACTGCTCCCCGTCGTCCACAGACCATGGACGACTTGTTTGATTGTATTTTGTGTGAAAATTGATCGTGATGTGAAATGAAATATATATATATATATATATATATATGAAAAGTGAAAATATCGTATATATTAAAAGTGAAAATATCGTATATGTATTGAAAGTGAAAATATCGTGTATATTGAAAAGGGGAAATATCGTATACATATTGAAAGTGAAAATACCGTATATATTGAAAAGTGAAAATATCGTATATATTGAAAAGTGAAAATATTATACATATGAAAGGTGGAAATAATATATATATATATATATATGAAATGAAAACGATATATATATGAAATGTGAAAACGATGTATATATGAAATGAAAACGATATATATATATATGAAATGTGAAAATGATTTGATTGTTAAAAATATAATTTTTAACATATATATATATACACTGTATAAAATTGTCCTGTATATGGAATATTCAATTTTGATTAGAAATTGAATATGAAGTTGAAATCATTTTGAAAACGAATTTAAAACGATTTATAAAATACATTTTAAAAAGGGAATCGATGAAATATATATTATATATATTATATAATGGCTTGAATAGAACGCGTCGCGCTGTGGCAGTTCGCGAATTTCAACCATTAAATTCGAACGGACATTACGGGAGATCCGACCGTCGGATTCTCCTGAAACTGGGACCATTGGGTTCGTATCGAAAAGAGATTTCTAAGAATATGAGAAATTTGAAATCTAACAGTTGGATTTGGAATTATGTCTAAATAAAATTTGGAAAAGGTCGCTATAAGTGCAGTTCGATGGCCTTTGATGGAAATCGACTGTATGGGCCTTGATAAAATTATTAAAAATATCAATAATTTGTGTAAAATCATAATAAATGATGTGGAAAGAATTGGGCTGAAAAATCCCATATTTGAAAAGATATAAATAGATTTTTATTGAAATGAACTAGTTATTAACTAGAATAATAATTTATTTATTTTTAAATAAATAAATTGTATTTGAAATGGTTTTAAAAATAACCAGAATTTCCAATATATGAATTGGAATGGATTTGAATCGAAATTATCTTCGAAATATTTCGATGTTGGATTTCGTGATTATACAGATATGGTTGTGGAAATTTGAAAGATATGTTAATATCATTATTTCCAATACGATATTTGTTGGTTTTAGAATTTGATGTTGAATATAAGCTGATACTATTTTCTATTCAGAGCCTTGTGTTTAATATCAAATTGGATTTGGGGTTTGTCGTGAACTGTGTTTAAATGACATTAGTTCTTTAACCCACGTAAAAGCAGGATTAATTTCCAAAAAGTAGAACAATCAATATGATATGATTTTAGAGATGAAACCAATTGGGTTTGAATAAATCTTTAATTAGATTTGGATGAATGAATGGTGATTAAATTTACCAAAACACGTGATGTGATTAAACCAAATTTACTTAGTTGTTGATATTTATTGTGGTTGATTGATTGTTTGGATGGTGCTCGACCAGTTTATGAGAAGAATATGCCTTTACATAGCATTGGGTTGGGTAAAGATATCATTGTGCTAACACCTTGTGAAACACTTCACGATTTGACGATAAGGTGTTTAGCGATGATGTGTTCATTTCAAATTTAATGAATGATTGTGAAATGATATATTTTTCTTAAGTGAAAAGAAATGTATTCCCGATTTTGGACAGTGAAAGTTATGGCCAGTTCAAAATTTAGAAAAGTCGGTGTAGAATTTATATATATATTAATTAAATATATTGGCCTTGAAAATAGCCATTTTGCAAACGACATCTGTTTTCGACGAAACCACTTTTGTTGGAACCGAAATGTCAAATTATTGCTAGGTTTCGATTTTCAGAATTTTTCGAATTAATACGTGATCGTGGCAAAGGAAATTGTGTTTTGTCAGTTTCAGTCAAATTTTATTGACTTGAAAATGGCCATTTTTCAAACTGTCTCAGAATTCGACGAAATTAGTTTTGTTAGGACCGTATCGTCATAACAAAGCCAAATATATTTTTCTGGATTTTTCTGAGGTCATATGTGGGCCCGGTAAATTAAAATGTACGATCGAATTCAATAATTAAATGTCTTATATTTTAATTTAAAGAAAAACATATCGTAACAGCCGAATTGGGTTACGAAACATGTTCCATTTTGTCCGAGATATGGGTATTTAGCTAGGGGCGACACTCGTTGGGTTCGGATTGGAGTTCATATCAATAAACAAGAATTTTCGAATTAAAAGAATTATTAAATAATAATTTACACAGTATATATACGGTATAAATCCACCATACTATACCCTAACCTCAACATCCTAAACCAGCCGCCAACTACAGGAACCGATGGCCAATCTTGTTCGATTTTAATTCCTTATTCATCTCTAATCCAATTCGAAATATTTAGTGAAATCAAAACAAACTTTGTAGAGGATTCCAAGCTCTACGATCCAATACGGTCGAGATCGGGTTGTGAGTACTGTGGAGGTCGGAATGGGCGAGGGAAGAGGTGGACTTGCAGACCGGTTTTGAGGATGGTGGGCCCACCAAGCTGGGCGATGCTCAGGCCGGGGGGAGGGCGTGCGAAGGCGGTGGTCGTAGGGGTAGATGATCGGTCTCTGGTGGCGCTTGGCGTGTGCGGCAGCGTGACCTAGTTCTGAGGTCATGGGTTCGACGAAATGCAAAGAGTATCGACAGGAGGAAGAATGATTTAAAAGGGGATTAAGCTTTTAATTGGTAATCAAGGATTTAAATTATTAAATAAAAAATGGTATTAACTTAGAATGTTAATAATGTATTCAAATCTTATCAGAATTCAGTAAATCCAATTGCGTTGAAATCGTGTGATCAAGATCTACCCCATGATACCGACTAGGTCTGATTCTGAGCAAATACAATGTAAGGACCTGTAACTTCACCGTGAAGGAAAGAGCGGATACTTTGAGAACAACACACAAAAGAACGCAGACGGAAGAACATTTCATTGTTTGTTACAACAATTCCATCAGATACAAGAATATACAGAGTATAAATGAATAAAATACATTCGATGAATATCAGAGATTACAATAAATTACATAGCAGCGGAAAAATATACAAATCACAACTGAAAGTGATACACGGATACAGAGCTTTCCGAGCATCGTTCCAGTTGTAAATCAGGACCCTGTGAATATAAATCTGCAAAACCAAAACTACTAGCTGCCCGTGTGGAAAATAGGGGCGCCCAGAGTTTAGGTTAATAGAATAAACTCCAGGTCAGTCATGTGACTGGTGTGAGAACTAAAACAGTTATTTAAAACTTACTTTAAAAGATAGTAATTCAAGGGACCACGCCGTATAACACGGAACGGGTTTCCTCCCAAGAATACTAGTGCATATACTAACAAAACAGCGCAATGCTTTTTGGAAAAATGAAGCTATTATAAGACCCAGGTCCCATCACACAATGCAACGCAAGCCGGAGGATAGGGTTTTCCCTTATAATAGCCAAATAATTCTTGGTACGTTTAAAACAAATCATTTGATACTATAATAAGTGTATAGTGTCAAAACAATTCAATCATAAATATCAATCATAGGCGGTATGGGTACCATCTATCATGTCGCCATACTAGTTCTACAATTAAAACCGCAATATCACGTATTGGAAATTGGATTTCCGTCATGAGTCGAGGCAAGGGGCAAGCTCCTCTCCGATTCGAGACACTCTAGCAAATGTCCCAGGACCCCACTATGATCCTTTGGAACCTCCAAGGCCGGTCCTCTCTTACTTTTGAGGATTAATTATTCCTGAACACACGTTTCCCGGTCCTTACAGACCTATATCCGAGGCACCTCGTATCCAAAAACCGCACAGGTGAAAAGTATATAAATGTCAGGGCTGGTAGGTCACTGACACCTCCATAGCTAGGAAGAAACGTCGTGCACTCCTTTGGTCCGTATCCCGTTTTTGACTCATACCGAGGTGTGAGGCTCGCGAATTCACGTTATACACAAAGCTACGCCACACAGGCCGTGCTTTGATCATCAACCACAAGACTTTGCTTTTCAACAGAAGCCCTGTCCAATTGCCACTTACGCGTGCCACACTGGCAATTCACTCCATGCGACTAATGTCCATCGATATACAACCTTTGAGCTCGTACGTCTCAGAGAAGGGCGTTAAGCAAGAGAATAAATTCTCTGCCGCCAAACAGATGTATATTTAATAGAGATCAATCAACACAGAATAAAATCCAATGTCAGACACACAATCCATTTACAAGTTCGCTCTGGGTCTGAACGAAACTGGAGGCACTTTCCTCGCATATCCATCCATCTCCAAGTACGTCTGGACGATCACCAACTGTTTCCCTCATCTTGGGTGTATAGCCCAATCGAGATCATCAGTAATCACCCAAACGATGTGAGGACTTCCGGTCCTCAATCACCGTCTTCATCTTCGACATCTCGTCGAATCGGTTATTCAGAACGGGTATAACCCGGCCTTTCTGAAAAACCCACGTATATGATAAACAAATGTTACACAAACACAACAAACGCCTCATTCCAATTCAGAATATTCTTTTATTCACAAAATCACATTCTTAGGGAAAGGTTCCCATTAATTTTATCCAAGATAAATTCTTCTAAATTTATTCTTTAATCTTCCTTTGGATATCATTTCAAACTAGTCGGGATTAGCGAACCACGCCGAAGTAATTATTTATTTTATTTCCCAATCCCAACCTATTCATCCCATGGAGCAAAACTGGTAATACTCCATATCTAACACCAGGGTGTTATCGGTAAAATTAATTACTATTTCACGTTCAAATCTAATTAAAGATTTAACTAACGCTTTGGAGCAAAACTGGTGATACTCCACTCTTGATCCCTTTTCAGATTTGATAATTTAAATTATCAATTCACATTTTAATCTAATTAAAGATTCATTAAAACTCCACTTAGTTTTAATCTTCTCAAAAATCAATATTCAGTCTTTAACTGGGTTAAAGGACCAATGTCATCTAAAACACGGTTCACGACAAACCCAAAATCACATTCTATTGTTAATCGGGTTAAAGAACAGGTGTTGTTCAAAACACCGTTCACGATAAACCCAAAAACCAATTCAAATTCAATTCCAATTAAATATTATTTAATTGATACACTTCATTAAATCTAAATAGAAAGATTTAATCTTTTTCTCTATTGGGCTCCAGAACAGTGTTAATGAAGACACCATTCACGACAAACCCCAAATCACATTCTATATTAAATACAAGGCTCTGCAAAGAAATTATACCGGCTTATATTCAATATCAAATCCTAAAACCAACAAATATCGTATTGGAAATAACGATATAAAATATATCTTTCAAATTCCCATAACAATGTCTGTATAGTCACGAAATCCAACATCGAAATATTCCGAAGATAATTTCGATTCTATTGCAGTCCAATTCACGTATTGGGAATATTGATTATTTTTAAAATCACTTTCAAATTCAATTTATTCATTTCAAAACTAAATTGATTTTAATTCTAGTTCAAAACTAGTTCATTTCGATAAAAATCTATTTTTATCTTTTCAAATGTGGAAGTTTTCAGCCCAATTTTTCCCAAATCATTTCTTATGATTTTACACAAATTATAGATATTTTTAATAATTTTATCAAGGCCCATAAGTCGATTTCCATCAACGGCCATCGAACTGCACTTACAGCGACCTTTTCCAAATTTGATTTGGACATAATTCCAAATCCAACTGTTAGATTTCAAATTTCTAATATTCATTGGAAAGCTCTTTTCGATACGAACCCAACGGTTCCGGTTTTAGGAGAATCCGACGGTCGGATCTCCCGTAATGTCAATTCGAAGTCAATGGTCTAAATTCACGAACTGCCGCGGCGCAGCGCGTTCTATTCAGGCCATTATATATAATATATATATATATTATATATATATATATTATATATATATTTTGTCGATTTCCTTTTAGAACGTATTTTCTAAATTGGTTTAAATTCGTTTTCAAAACCATTTCAACTCTATATTCAATTTCAAATCAAAATTGAATATTTCGTATCATTACTATATAAATGATAATATTTTCAAAGCGTTATATTTCGAAATCACTACCTTTTCTATATTCATTATAAAAACGAATATAATCGATATGAATATCGTTCACATCAAAATAGCGCAACTCTAATCAACACGGCTTTATATATTTCAATAAATTCGTTATTCCATTCAACAAATGAATATTTATTCTATTCAACACATGAATCTATATTTCTTTCAACACACGACTAATCTCAACACATGAGTACTGTCAACACATCACTATTTTTGTTATGTAAAATATTTTATAAAATTATGGTATCTATCGTTTGATTTTTAAATCAGACTCCACCGTGAAGTAGTTCTAATTTTAAATATGATAAAATGTAAATTTTATTGTTAAAATATTTTACTCAACACTTGAATAGTCTCAACACATGAACATCGTCAACACATGAATATTTTTCCGATTGGAATGAGGCCCAATCAATTACCATATAACGTTAATTATATGGATTCCATATAACACATGTATATAATAGCAACGATAGACCATCAACCATCATCCAAAGTGCACAACACAACTGCATAAGCATCAAATATAAATAATCAACGCTTACACAGCCTGTCGACCAATCGATCGACATACAATGAAATAATTGGGATTAGTGTACGCCAAATATCATCCCAACACCCGTGTGGGGTTTCAAATCAACAAACCCAGATTTTTATTTGTGCAGTTGGGCGATGTGTAAAATTTATCATCCCAATCAATATCAGTCAAATCAGTTTATATAAACAAATCGGCCGATTTGTTTATAAATATTTATTATTTCACTTTCACGTTAAAAATTATATTTTCAACGATAATATATTTATTTCAATACATTAATCGATATTACCGATTTCACATCAACCTCACAAACAATTTTCACAACACATCAATCAAACAAACAAGTCCTCCATGGTCTGTGGATGACGGGTGTCGGGTGCTGCTAAGCACCGTCTACATCCTAGTATATATATATATATATATATATATATATATGACTAGAAAATGAAATTTGAGTGAGAAGTTCTCACCGATAGCTAATCCAAACGTCTCGATTCTTCATATGTAGAAAATCTCCGCCGTTTCTTCTTTCGTCACTTTCGTCATCCGTATTCACTACATATATAAAAATCGAATTTTTACTTCGCTATTCAATATATAAAAATCGAATTTTTACTTCGCTATTCAATATATAAAAATCGCATTTTTACTTTGCTATTCAATATATAAAAATCGCATTTTTACACCGCTACTATATAGATAAAATTTCTATTTTTACACCGCTACTATATAGATAAAATTTCTATTTTTACACCGCTACTATATAGATAAAAATTCTATTTTTACACCGCTACTATATAGATAAAAATTCTATTTTTACACCGCTACTATATAGAAAAAAATTCTATTTTTACACCGCTACTATATATAAAAAAATTCTATTTTTACACCGCTACTATATAGATAAAAATTCTATTTTTACACCGCTACTATATAGATAAAAATTCTATTTTTACACCGCTACTATATATGAAACACCCACCTCCGTTAGGGTCACTCTCAAAGGGAATGCCCTAATTTTGGTGGAGGTTTATAAGTATAAGTCACAGATATACAAGACAGATATAAAAACACATATTTGTAAACAGCAGAAAAGTGGTAACTTTCATTTCATAAAAGCAAATACGTGTTACAACAACATCACCATGATTGTCTTACATCCTTTCCAAAATCATAACATAACACTTTCATAATCTGTCTTGATTACATTATTTAAAGAAGCTTAAAGAAAACATAAATAAACTGCAAAAGCCCCATAGTTGCTGTCCAAAGCCATAGTTCAAAACGAAAAAGTCCAAGCAATACATTTCTCCTCTTCAAGCTGGATATTAAGGCTGGTCAAGCTGCAGTGTTCCCTCCCTGTGGACCTGGGGGGGGGGGGAAACGGAAGAAAAGAAGACGAAAGAAAAGTAGAGTCAGACATAAAGCCTGAGTAAGTCTAGGACTATTCTGTCTATGAATAAAGAACTGGGTATGATAAGTATAAACAAGAAGTGGGAAAGCACTATAAACTTAGTTAAGTTGTCTAGGGTCGAATATACTATCGTACCCCATATAAATCTCTGAACCCATATAAACTCGTTCCCAGCTGGCACCCCAAAATCAGGGTGAAGTGATCCATTCTATGATGATCGGCTCCTACTCGCATAGTTACATGTGTCTTACGGCCCCCGATGTTGTAGTTACCTATGCTGGTCCCACCATGGGGTGTATCAAGTCCCATGGCAGCGGCCCGACACAACCTTAGAATGCACAGGTATGCTACTGGTGCCCAGTGCCTTATTTTTCTGCGCCGGAGTGAGTGCACGCCCACACCCCGTTAGAACCTACACTGCTGCACCACCGCCGTCGATTTGACCTCTTACAATCAGCCCAGTAATCGTGCCCCACCCTGCCTAGTTTCAGGGTATCATGATACACCTTATAGGGTTACTGCTGAAAAGGGTCCCCCGCTACTAGGTTTTCTATTTCTAGCCAACATGCTAAGTTGGTTAAGTGTTTTATAACCTATCCCCCCAATCAGTCTGTTTAGTTTAGCATGTTCCATTTTGATTAAGTCTTTAGTTCACTTAATCCTAACAATCCTGACTCAGCCTTAATTGTCTTATTAAAGCCTTGACCTCTCACATTAGACAGGTATTGTTGTGGCTGCCTGTTGCCGGTTGGTTCCGGGCAGTCTTACGCCACAACTCAGTCTAACCTAGGGTCCTTATTGGGCTCCATGTTTAACCTCCCACATTGGATAGGTATTGTTGTGACCACTGGACAGCCGGGCGGTTCCGGGCAGGTTTACATCACAACTCAATCCAACCTCGGGTTAAACACGTCGTATTTTCTACATTTACATATTTTGTCTTTCTTCTTTATTTATATGTAAATATTTGCGGCCCATTATTAAAAATCAATGGTGTAAAGGTTACACCAATCATGGGCCCAACCCATTCTTGAATTTGGGCCCCTCTACTTTATCTTTTCATTTATTAATTAATTTAGCCCAACGTTATTTTCCCCTGTTTAATACGTTCGTTTATTATATATATGTTGGGCTTAACCTTTTTAAGCCCAACTTAGCCATGCGAAAGAGGGGAGGCTTAAAGCGTGATTACATACACAAAAAGGGGAATGTGAACGCATGAACTTGCAACATAACGTGGAACTACAAAATAGAAACTGGTGTACTTGCATAGTGGTAATGTATACTTTGGTCATAAAGCATAAGTGACATGAATCAAAGCATGTAAACTTGTAGTTAAGATAAGAATCTAAATTGGATATCATTATTGACACATAGTCTTAACTACAACATAAACCTATGTTTTTATTTAGGCATAATGTCAAACATAAGCAAATCATGTTCATAAGATTCCTACATGTTTACAAAGGGGTTTACTTTTGTTACTAATACAAAAGCATAGTTCAACTTGAATTATTCCAACTTAATCATGATTTTAAATCTATTCACCTAACCATGGCGCACATATACTTATGGCATAAATATTTCTAAACATGAAATCATGATTTTTACTTTAGTCATGCAAACTTGCAAATGGGATTTTGAATCTAACCTAGCTATGTACCACATATGTCATCATATAATTCTTGTTAACAGTATAGAGCTAACATGGTTTTCAATTATGCAAAATATCAATCATAGCCTAGTCATATTCATAAGTTCGCAAAGAGGTTTTCTAGTACAAAAGTATGGCTTAATACATAGACCATGATGCCAAAATTTCAACATAATTTCATATGAATTATAATAACCCAAATTTGTTCCAATTACTCACAAAAATGATTTTTGTACAAAAATACACATTATGATGACATAGTTCCAAAACCCCAAACTTGCATGAATTTAAATTAAACAACTACATACATGTAGCTTCAACATGAATTACATAATTTGCGAATATTCCAAACGTATACTTGCATAAAACTACCGCAAACATGTAGTTTTTATAATGAATAACATGCTTTGCGAATATCCAAACGTATACTTGCATAAAACTACCGCAAACATGTAGTTTTTATAATGAATAACATAATTTGAGAATATCCAAACGTATACAATATTCCAAATCGATAAGAATCATAGTAACGCACAAATATGAATTACTTTATCACCACAAATCAAGTATACAAACCAACACAATTATTTGTTCATACCAAAATAATACTCTACTTACAATCGTGTGGCGAATTCTCTAATTCAGAAATTTAGAGATGCGACTCCTTTTGACGTAGGCGTTGATTTGATTTGTTTAAGTTGCTTTATGCTTTAGAATTTGCCTCCTAATCTTCTCTCCAATTTGGTGGCTACTCCTAGTCGTTCCTCAGCAGCATGGTGGCTTCGTTCTTATTTTTTGAATTAATAGATTATGTAGAGTCTAGGGTCATTTTTATAGAGTTTATGAACTGATTAGGACCATCGATGCTGCTTGGATTGATCGTAGCCATTCATTCGAAAGAGAGACCAATTAGAGCCTGCCACCTAGCCCTAATGACAAAGCAGGCTTCTGAAAATCGACCAACATAGACTAGGCCAGCCAGGGTGGACTGGGTTCGACCTGGGTCTGGACCAGGTCGACAGCCCTGTCGACAGGCCTGTCGACAGCCCTGTCGACATGGCTAGCCCAGGTCGACAGCCCAGTCGACCTGGGTGGCTTAGGCGGGAGTTTTCCCGCCCTGGCCAATTGGGCCCGATTTTAAATTTTGAATTGTTTTTCTGAGCTGTTCGAATTTTTAAACTTAACTCAGAAACTTCCGGAGGCCATATCTTCTTCATACGGACTCCGTTTTTCGAAAACTCGGACTCTATTTCGCGTATTTTTCCGAGACGAACGCAATGGCGTATCCCGTTTCCCTTAGTTCTTTGATTTGTAATTAATTATACTTTAATTTGTGAATTTCACTGTTATAGAATACACGGGGTGTTACATTCTCCCCCACTTAAAAGGATTTCGTCCCCGAAATCTTCAAGTTAGGAGGAATGTATATCCTAACATCCAATCATCCATCTACTCATCCATTCAAACACGAGCATCCATTGTCCTTAAAAGACTCCTAATGCTTCATGATCATATGCGAAGTGTGTGTGTACATGTACTTATCTAATGCAAAATCAGGCGGTCTACTGATTCAGTTGACCTCCTTAATGCGAATCATGTAAGTGCCATGAATCCATTATGTATGCAAATTTTCCTATTCATGATTCTACATGAGTGCACAATCATTCATACAAATGCAACATCCATATGACAACACATTAAAGTTCAACCATATAAGAATGCAAACATATATGCATATGCAATATGAAGTGACTGAGCCGATCTAAAACCTAGATTGTGTGTGTATATGCAACCACGAGCAACCACTAGCAATCACTTGCAACCACTTGCAACCATCATCCATAACATGTTTCAATTACATGTTTTCATCCAAAAGGTATCTACCTAAAAGATAAGGTCGAGGAAATATACCTAAAAAGATAGATAAAATCGCGACTTAAAGGAAAAAGGAAGATCAAGGATGTACCCTCGAAAAGAAAAGGGTAAGCAGTGCGCATTCTAGCTTCAGTTTCCCAAGTCGCGTCTCCCTCGGCGTCGCTCCACTAAACTTTGACGAGCCTGACTTCGCGGTTGCGTAGCTTCTTCACTTCCGTTCCTAATATGTGGGTTGGAACATTCCTCACGGTTGCTTCGCGCTCCACTTCAGCTTCTTCTAGGATATTTGGCTCTACCACTTCAGCAGACTCATGTAGACATTTTCGGAGATGTGAAACATGAAAAACGTTGTGAACTCCGGCCAATTTTTCGGGTAGCTCTAATCTATAGGCCATTTTCCTAATTGTTCCCGTCTAAAGGTATAGTCGAATGATAGAAGCAAGTAAAAACTTTGTGCCCATTAGGCAATGTCAAAACTGGAAATCTATGTCACATATATATTGATTAGGAGAAGAACTCTCTAAGCATCAGCCCCGAAGACCGAAATCAACATCAGACTGACACCCAAAGAATTACTCAACCCAACCACTATATATGATTCTAGGAAACTAAGCATGATGGACTCCTTTTAGGTCACAAGGGAGTCCCTACCTAAGACCAATCCGTATCCTATAAAACCCAAAAACTTTAGTCAAACCAACGAACACCCTCGAGCCCCAACATGTGTTACTAACAGGTGTGTCATACTCCCTATGGGGTTTGCAACAGAAATTGGATTGAGAATGGGACCGAGAGGATATACAGAAAAGATAGCATGCAAGTAAGCTCTACAGGAAGAGAGGGATCAAGGATATACTCTTAAGAAGAGATATGATGCACGAATCTAGTCTTCAATCTTCTAAGTCGCATTTCTTGAGCTTAACTCCATTATGCTTTGTCCGTCTTTAACTTCACAATTTCGTAGCTTCTTAATTCTTGTTTCCAAAATATGAGTTGGAACCTTTTTCACTGTTGCCTCTCGTTCCACTTTCACTTATTCTCCTTCTAGTATACTTGGCTCAAGCATAACTGCGTACTCATGGTTCCATGCAAGCTCTCCAAAATTCACTAGTGAATCTTGGATCTTGTTCACTTACTAGAAGGTATTCCACATAGATGAATTATCTCTTGAAAATAAACAAATGTCAAATGAACTTACTAAGGTGATTCTTCACAACTCATGCATAAGCGAAATGAACCTTCTGCCTTAGTGGCGAACACTACTAGAGCGCCCCCATTCTGAAATGCCCCTTCTGATGAACCCCTTCTCTAGAAGCTCTTTAATCTGTTTACTGAGCTCTTTCCTTTTTCCGTGGAGCCATGTGTCTAACGGGCAACGCAACGGGCTTTGCATTATCTACAAGATATATACGGAAGTCTATCTCCCGCTTCGGAGGCAAGCCCTTCACCTCTTCAAAGACATCCGGATATTCCCGGACCACTCTAACCGATTGCAAATTTTTCTAACGATTCAAGATAACTAAGCATAACCGCATACGAGGGATTACAAGAAATTTCCAAAATATTACCGAGATGGGTTAGGAGCCTAACAACCTTTTTCTCACAATCAAGGATGGCCCCATTACTGGATAGCCAATCCATGCCCAAAATCAAACCATATCCCGAAAAGCCCAAAACAAAGGCACTACATTGAAATTCTACGCTTAGAATAGAAATTTTCAATCCCAAACAGATCATAGACAAATGAGCTGGGCCCCCAATTGGGTTTGAAACAATTAAGGGGTCCTCTACCATACTAGTTTTTAGGTGCAGAGATTCTACTAAAGCAGATGAGATAAAGGAGTTTGATGCGCTGGAATCAAATAAAGTGCGAACGGGGTGATCATACTACACTTTCTACAGAAGTATTTATACCTCGTTTCTTTGGGCAGTCCTTAGCCAAATGGCCTGTCTCACCGCAAGAAAAGCACCCACCATTCATCTTGGCCTTCTTTTTCCGGCAATCTTTCACTAAGTGCCCCCACTTTGCCACAGAATTTACACTTCCTCTTCTCTCGGGACTTGTTGTCTTTCCCGCCCTTCTCAAAGTCTGTCTTCTCAGGGCAGTCTTTGCTGATGTGTCCAGTCTCCCCACAATGAAAACATTCTCCTTGCTTTCTTTTCCTCTTTCTACAATCCTTGGCTATGTGCCCCTCCGTACCACAAAAATTGCATTTCCTTTTTTTCTCGTTTCTTATTATTACTGTTACGATCCTTTCTTGTTTGGCTATTATTCGTCTTCCTACTCTGGGACTCTTCCGCTTGCCGGTTCACGTGGAGGAGGAGGAGTGAAAGCGTCAGCAGCTGGGGAGTAAGGTCTCCAGACATGCTGAAACAGAAAGGATAGATTCAAAACGAAGGATAGAAGATAGTACCTATGGCTTTGGGGGGACTTTGCCTTTTAAAACAAAATAATATTTTATCTTTTAAAAATGCTTCTTTAAATTTCCTTTTTGAAAATAAATTTTCAAAACTTTTTATCTTATCTGGTAAACCTATGCTCTGATACCAAGTGAAACACCCCACCTCCGTTAGGGTCACTCTCAAAGGGAATGCCCTAATTTTGGTGGAGGTTTATAAGTATAAGTCATAGATATACAAGACAGATATAAAAACACATATTTGTAAACAGCAGAAAAGTGGTAACTTTCATTTCATAAAAGCAAATACGTGTTACAACAACATCACCATGATTGTCTTACATCCTTTCCAAAATCATAACATAACACTTTCATAATCTGTCTTGATTACATTATTTAAAGAAGCTTAAAGAAAACATAAATAAACTGCAAAAGCCCCATAGTTGCTGTCCAAAGCCATAGTTCAAAACGAAAAAGTCCAAGCAATACATTTCTCCTCTTCAAGCTGGATATTAAGGCTGGTCAAGCTGCAGTGTTCCCTCCCTGTGGACCTGGGGGGGGGGAACGGAAGAAAAGAAGACGAAAGAAAAGTAGAGTCAGACATAAAGCCTGAGTAAGTCTTGGACTATTCTGTCTATGAATAAAGAACTGGGTATGATAAGTATAAACAAGAAGTGGGAAAGCACTATAAACTTAGTTAAGTTGTCTAGGGTCGAATATACTATCGTACCCCATATAAATCTCTGAACCCATATAAACTAGTTCCCAGCTGGCATCCCAAAATCAGGGTGAAGTGATCCATTCTATGATGATCGGCTCCTACTCGCATAGTTACATGTGTCTTACGGCCCCCGATGTTGTAGTTACCAATGCTGGTCCCACCATGGGGTGTATCAAGTCCCATGGCAGCGGCCCGACACAACCTTAGAATGCACAGGTATGCTACTGGTGCCCAGTGCCTTATTTTTCTGCGCCGGAGTGAGTGCACGCCCACACCCCGTTAGAACCTACACTGCTGCACCACCGCCGTCGATTTGACCTCTTACAATCAGCCCAGTAATCGTGCCCCACCCTGCCTAGTTTCAGGGTATCATGATACACCTTATAGGGTTACTGCTGAAAAGGGTCCCCCGCTACTAGGTTTTCTATTTCTAGCCAACATGCTAAGTTGGTTAAGTGTTTTATAACCTAACCCCCCAATCAGTCTGTTTAGTTTAGCATGTTCCATTTTGATTAAGTCTTTAGTTCACTTAATCCTAACAATCCTGACTCAGCCTTAATTGTCTTATTAAAGCCTTGACCTCTCACATTAGACAGGTATTGTTGTGGCTGCCTGTTGCCGGTTGGTTCAGGGCAGTCTTACGCCACAACTCAGTCTAACCTCGGGTCCTTATTGGGCTCCATGTTTAACCTCCCACATTGGATAGGTATTGTTGTGACCACTGGACAGCCGGGCGGTTCCGGGCAGGTTTACATCACAACTCAATCCAACCTCGGGTTAAACACATCGTATTTTCTACATTTACATATTTTGTCTTTCTTCTTTATTTATATGTAAATATTTGCGGCCCATTATTAAAAATCAATGGTGTAAAGGTTACACCAATCATGGGCCCAACCCATTCTTGAATTTGGGCCCCTCTACTTTATCTTTTCATTTATTAATTAATTTAGCCCAACGTTATTTTCCCCCGTTTAATACGTTCGTTTATTATATATATGTTGGGCTTAACCTTTTTAAGCCCAACTTAGCCATGCGAAAGAGTGGAGGCTTAAAGCGTGATTACATACACAAAAAGGGGAATGTGAACGCATGAACTTGCAACATAACGTGGAACTACAAAATAGAAACTGGTGTACTTGCATAGTGGTAATGTATACTTTGGTCATAAAGCATAAGTGACATGAATCAAAGCATGTAAACTTGTAGTTAAGATAAGAATCTAAATTGGATATCATTATTGACACATAGTCTTAACTACAACATAAACCTATGTTTTTATTTAGGCATAATGTCAAACATAAGCAAATCATGTTCATAAGATTCCTACATGTTTACAAAGGGGTTTACTTTTGTTACTAATACAAAAGCATAGTTCAACTTGAATTATTCCAACTTAATCATGATTTTAAATCTATTCACCAAACCATGGCGCACATATACTTATGGCATAAATATTTCTAAACATGAAATCATGATTTTTACTTTAGTCATGCAAACTTGCAAATGGGATTTTGAATCGAACCTAGCTATGTACCACATATGTCATCATATAATTCTTGTTAACAATATAGAGCTAACATGGTTTTCAATTATGCAAAATATCAATCATAGCCTAGTCATATTCATAAGTTCGCAAAGAGGTTTTCTAGTACAAAAGTATGGCTTAATACATAGACCATGATGCCAAAATTTCAACATAATTTCATATGAATTATAATAACCCAAATTTGTTCCAATTACTCACAAAAATGATTTTTGTACAAAAATACACTTTATGATGACATAGTAGCAAAACCCCAAACTTGCATGAATTTAAATTAAACAACTACATACATGTAGCTTCAACATGAATTACATAATTTGCGAATATTCCAAACGTATACTTGCATAAAACTACCGCAAACATGTAGTTTTTATAATGAATAACATGCTTTGCGAATATCCAAACGTATACTTGCATAAAACTACCGCAAACATGTAGTTTTTATAATGGATAACATAATTTGAGAATATCCAAACGTATACAATATTCCAAATCGATAAGAATCATAGTAACGCACAAATATGAATTACTTTATCACCACAAATCACGTATACAAACCAACACAATTATTTGTTCATACCAAAATAATACTCTACTTACAATCGTGTGGCGAATTCTCTAATTCAGGAATTTAGAGATGCGACTCCTTTTGACGTAGGCGTTGATTTGATTTGTTTAAGTTGCTTTATACTTTAGAATTTGCCTCCTAATCTTCTCTCCAATTTGGTGGCTACTCCTAGTTGTTCCTCAGCAGCATGGTGGCTTCGTTCTTATTTTTTGAATGAATAGATTAGGTAGAGTCTAGGGTCATTTTTATAGAGTTTATGAACAGATTAGGACCATCGATGCTGCTTGGATTGATCGTAGCCATTCATTCGAAAGAGAGACCAATTAGAGCCTGCCACCTAGCCCTAATGACAAAGCAGGCTTCTGAAAATCGACCAACATAGACTAGGCCAGCCAGGGTGGACTGGGTTCGACCTGGGTCTGGACCAGGTCGACAGCCCTGTCGACAGCCCTGTCGACATGGCTAGCCCAGGTCGACAGCCCAGTCGACTGTGACGGCAAGGAATTTCGCTCGGTCCGAACCAGTCGCTAAACCGACCCAGACCGTTCGAAATGCCCTATCGTTTGAGAACACGACAAGACAGAACGCATACAGAAGAACATTTCATTGCTTATTACAACAATGCATCAGATTACAAGAATATACAGAGTATAAATGAATATTACACAGAAATACCAGAGATTTAAATTACATTTAAATACATAGCAGCGGAAAATAATACAATACACAACTAGAAGAGATATACGGATACAAAGCTTTCCGGATATCATTCCAGCTGTAAACCAGGATCCTGTGAATATAAATCTGCAAAACCAAAACTACTAGCTGCCCGTGTCGAAAATAGGGGCACCCAGAGTTTAGGTTAAAACAATAAACTCCAGGTCAGTCATGTGACTGGTGTGAGAACTAAAACAGTTATTACTCTTTATTTTAAATCATTAGGTAAATCAAGGGACCACGCCGTATAATACGGAACGGGTTTCCTCCCAAGAATACCAGTGCATAAAACAAACAGCGCAATGCTAAATAAAGAAAAATGAAGCTGTTATAAGACCCAGGTCCTATCACACAATGCAACGCAAGCCGGGGGATAGGGTTTTCCCTTATAACAGCCAAAGAATGCTTGATACGTTTAAAAGAAATCCTTTGATACTATTATAAGTGCATAGTGTAGGAAACATCTTCAAATCATAAGTATCAATCATAGGCGGCATGAATGCCCCATACCACTATGTCGCCATATATAAGTTTACAATTAAAACCGCAAGACGTCGTATTGGAAGTTGGGTTATCATTTATGGTATGAACCGAGGCTAGGGATCGTCCTCAACCGATTCGTGACTCTCTAGCCCGAGCCACAGGCAAGCGCGCATGCAAGCCTTGGAGCGACAGGGCCGGTCCACCGATGTGGATTATTATGCCTGAACACTACGTTTCCCCACCCTACGGGGTGTAAGTCTGGTCCGTCAGCCGACCAGAAGCATCGGCCGAAACCGATATAACCGAGGCGCCTCGCAACAGCAACAACCACATAAGTCAAACTCGTCAGGGCGTGTAAAACCACTGACGCCACTTCTAACTAGAAAGAAACGCATGCCCTCCCTGAGGTCCGTCTCCCGTTTTTGGTTCATACCGGGTGTGAAACTCGCGAATCAACGTTACACAAAGCTACGCCACAAAGGCCGTGCTTCGATCATCAACCACAAGACTTTGCTTTTCAACAGAAGCCTTGATCATTTGCCACTTAGGCATGCCACACAGGCAATTCACTCCATGTGATTGATATCCATCAATATATAACCCCTGAGCTCGTACGTCTCAGAGAAGGGCGTTAAGCGAGAGAATAAATTCTCTGCCGCCAAACAGATATATATTTAATAGAGATCAATCACACGGACTAAAATCCAATGTCAGACACACAGTCCATTTACAAGTCCGTTCTGGGTCTGAACGAAACCGGAGGCACCTAGTACCCCGCATATCCATCGATCTCCAAGTACGTCTGGACGATCACCAACTGTTTCCATCTTCTTGGGTGTACAGCCCAATCAAGATCATCAGTAATCACCCAAACGACGTGAAAACCTCCGGTCTTCGACCATCGTCTTCATCTTAGACTTATCGTCGTATCAGTTATTCAGAATGGGATAAACCCGGTCTTTCCGAATAACTCGCGTATATCTTAAGTAAGTGTTACACAAACACAACATACGCCTCATTCCAATTCATTAGTCACTAACCGTAAATTAATCAAGAGAATAATTCCCCAAATATTAACCCCGAAGGCCGAAACCAACATCAGATCAATACCCAGAAAACCATTCTGCTTGGCCAACCGACAGTTAGTTTCTAAATTTCACATTCATAGGGAAAGGTTCCCATTAATTTTATCCAAGATAAATTCCTTGAATTTATTCTTTATTCTATTCTTTTGAATTTCGATTCAACTAGCCGGGATTAACGAAACTTACCGAAGTAATCCTTTGTTTTAATTTCCCAATCCCAACCTATTTATCCCATGAAGTAAAACTGGTAATACCTCATATCTAACACCACAGTGTTATCGGTAAATTCAATTACCATTTCACGTTCAAATCTAATTAAAGATTTAACTATCGCCTGGAGCAAAACTGGTGATACTCCATTCTCGATTATTTCAATCTAATTAAAGATTCATTAAAACTCCACTTAGTTTTAATCGTTAACTGGGTTAAAGAATCAGTGTCATTTAAAACACGGTTCACGATAAACCCAAAATCACATTCATTAATTATCGGGTTAAAGAACAAGTGTTATTTAAAACACTGTTCACGATAAACCCAAAAATCAATATCAATTCAATTCCAATTAAATATTATTTAATTGGTACACTTCATTAAATCTAAATAAAAAGATTTAATCTTTTCTCAACTGGGTTCAAGAACAGTGTTAGTGAAGACACCATTCACGACAAACCCAAATCACATTCGATATTCAATACAAGGCTCTGAATAGAAAATATATCGGCCTATATTCAATATCAAATTCTACGATTAACAAATGTCGTATTGGAAATAACGATATCAATATATATCTTTCAAATTTCCATACCAACACCTATATAATCACGAATTCCAACATCGAAATATTCCGAAGACAATTTCGATTCAAATCCACTCCAATGCAATCATTGGATATTTTGGTTATTTTCAAAACCCTTTTTAAATTCAATTTATTTATTTAAAAATAAATAGAATTATATTTCTAGTTCAAAACTAGTTCATTTCGATAAAAATCTATTTTTATCTTTTCAAATATGGAGTTTTTCATCCTAATTCTTTCTAAATCATTTCTTATGATTTTACATAAATTATTACTATTTTTAATAATTTTATCAAGGCCCGTACAGTCGATTTCCATCAATGGCCATCGAACTGCACTTACAGCGACCTTTTTCAAATTTGATTTGGACATAATTCCAAATCCAACCATTAGATTTCAAATTTCTAATATTCGTTAGAAAGCTCTTTTCGATACGAACCCAACGGTTCCGGTTTCAGGAGAATCCGACGGTCGGATCTCCCGTAATGTCCGTTTGAAATAAATGGTCGAAATTCACGAACTGCCGCGGCGCGGCGCGTTCTATTCAGGCCATTATATTATATATATAATATATATAATATATATTTCGTCGATTTCTATTTAAAACGAATTATATAAATAGTTTTAAATTCGTTTCAAAAGCAATTTCAACTTCCATTTCAATTCAAATCAAAATTGAATTCTTCTTTATAAATTCGTTTTAAAATTCATTTCTATTCAATTCAAATTTCAATTCAATTTGAATTCATTTCAATTCAATTTGAATTCATTTCAATTCGCTTTCAATTCAATTCATTTCGAAATCGTTTTCAATTCATTTCATTTCGAAATCGTTTTCAATTCATTTCATTTCGAAATCGTTTTCAATTTAATTCATTTCGAAATCGTTTTCAATTCAATTCATTTCGAAATCGTTTTCAATTCAATTCATTTCGAAATCATTTTATATTCAATTCATTTCGAAATGAATAGAATCGATATAAATCGTTTACGTCAAAATGGCGTCAATCTAATCAACACGGCTTCATAAATTTCTATTTTCAAATATTCTATTTCAAATATTTCTTTTTCAAAATAGTTGTTATTATTAAAATATTTCGTTCAACACATGACCAATCTCAATGGATGAGTACTGTCAACACATGAACCTTTATTTTATATTGATAAAGATGTAAATTTTATTACTAAAATATTTCGTTCAACACATGACCAATCTCAATGGATGAGTACTGTCAACACATGAACCTTTATTTTATAATATTCTATATTTTCTAAATTGGAATGAGGCCCAATCAATCACCATATAATGTTAATTATATGGATTTTCATACAACACACGTATATAATAGCATTGAAAAATAATCAACCATCAACCAAAGTGCACTACACTGTATAAGCATCAAATATAGATATCTAACGCTTATAACAGCCTGTCAATCAATCGATCGACATATTTAATCAATCAGGATGAGTGAACTTCAAATTTAATCCCAACACCCGTGTGGGGTTTCAAACAATCAAACGCATATTTTATTTGTGCAGTTGGGCGATGTGTAAAATTTATCGACCCAATCAATGTCCTTCAAATAGGTGTACATAAACAAACCGTCTGGTTTGTAAACGAATATTTATTTATTCACATTCACGTTAAAAAAATATATTTTTAACGATAAAACATTTTATTCAACCTATGAATATTCTATTCGGTTCATTTATTCAATAAAATGATATTTTTATTTTTCTAACATATTTTAGAAAATTTCGTCGGCATAACGGCACGATACTAGAAACGGGACGAGGCCTAGCCTTATCCCCGGTCTAGTGAAGGCCCACGCCATTCACACATCAATCAATCCATTCATTTCACCAAACAATTCAATTTCAATCAAATAATCTAACTTATTTTTGCAATCAAACAAACAAGTCCATGGTCTGTGGACGATTGTGTCGGGTGCTACTAAGCACCGTCTGCATCCTAGTATATATATATAACTAGAGAAAAGAAAGTGAAAGGTGAGAAATTCTCACCGATAGCTATCCTAGCTCCACGGCACTTCTTATGCAAGAAATCTTCACTGTTCTCGTCGATATCACTTTCTTCGCCCGTATTCTCTACATATGCAAAAATCGAATTTTTACTTCTAAGTTCAACATATAAAAATCGAATTTTTACTTCAAAGTTCAACATATAAAAATCATATTTTTATTTCGAAGTTCAACATATAAAAATCATATTTTTATTTCGAAGTTCAACATATAAAAATCATATTTTTATTTCGAAGTTCAACATATAAAAATCATATTTTTATTTCGAAGTTCAACATATAAAAATCATATTTTTATTTCTGTTTTTAAGATCAATTAAAATTTCTGTTTTTAAGATTAATTAAAAATTCTGTTTTTAAGATCAATTAAAAATTCTGTTTTTAAGATCAATTAAAAATTCTGTTTTTAAGATCAATTAAAAATTCTGTTTTTAAGATCAATTAAAAATTCTGTTTTTAAGATCAATTAAAAATTCTGTTTTTAAGATCAATTAAAAATTCTGTTTTTAAGATCAAACAAAAATTCTCAGATAAATGAAAATAAAAACAAAACTTATATGAAAACTTACAGTATTCAGCGAAGGAGGGAATGTCGATAGGAAGGGGAAGAAGGGGGGTGCGCTGTGTCGCCAGTAGGACGGCGCTCGGATCTGGGTGGCGGGAAGGTGGCGTCGAGCTGACGCAGGCGCGGGGTGGAGGGTTCGTGGGCGGCGCGATGTAAAGGAGCGACGAGGGTTTGAAGACAGGGGGGCGCGGGTGAATAACTGAACGCGGTTTCGTGATAAGGAAAGATGGAGGGAGGGATCGAAGTGGAGAGAGGAAGGAGGAGCTAGGGTGGCGGTCGCGGTGGTGCGTGGGGGAGAGGGAAGCCAGGTCAACGCGAGCGCCATTTTCTTTCTTTATTTTTTTTTACTTTAAAACTGAATCGGGAAGAAGAAGTGAGGGGGGGATTTTTATAAAATTTATATTATTTAATTTATTATTTAATTCAAAAAGTTGACTTTTACATACGACCTCTAAACGAGGTCCATCGCCTGTCGTCCATAGCGTATTACCCCCATTCCGAACACAATGGGATATGTATCGCAAGCTGATTCGACTGTTTGAATCAGTTTCCATTAAATTTACATTTAAATCACTATATTGAATTTTAAACGCACATTTCAATTTACCGGGGTCACATACTAACTAGAAAAATTCCCGAAAAATATTTTCTAGCTTCGTATTGACGATACGGTCCTAACAAAACTAGTTTCGTCGAATTCTGAGACCGTTGGAAAAATGACCAATTTCCAGTCGATTAAAATCAACTGAAACTGGTAAAACGCGTTTTCCTTTGCCACGCTCACATATCGATTCAGAAAATTATGAAATTTGGAATCTAGCAATAACTCGACACTGCGGATCCAACAAAACTGGTTTCGTCGAAATCTGAGGTCATTTGCAAAATGTCCATTTTTAAGGGCCTGAATTCCATAGCGACTATTCAGAAATTTCAACTGGACATATCTTTTGATTCCCGCTATCAAATTTCGATTTTTCGAATTCGTTGGACAGATATTATCAATTAGATCCTAATGTTTTTGGTTTCACTAAAATCCGGAATGTTTTGCACCCGGTACATTCAATTGAAATTTGAAATCGAATTATCGAACTACCACGCCATTTTCAATTCCGTTTATAAATATAAATAAATAATTTATGTTCTAACGACGACGTATATAATATATACGTTTGAATTCCATTCAAAATAATTTTTTCGACGATATTATTTAAAATAATTCATTTTAAATAATCAAAATTCGCTAAAATTGCCAAAATAAAAATTTTAAACTGGCCCAGATTTTCCGGGTTGTTACAATCTCCCCCACTTAAAACTTTTCGTCCCCGAAAAGGAACAAAGTCGAAAGTGGTTTGATTAATCAACTCTACGTTCGATCTGGCTTCCATTCTCCAACTTTTCAGTTTCTGAGAATTTTCAAAAATTTCAAAAATTTGGCTAACACCCTAAATTTTTGAAAAATTTCGCCATAACCTCCCCTGCACCGGGAGCATCGGGGAATTTCAAATAGCTTCCCGGGTCCTTCAGATCTCAAAAAGAAAAAGAAAAAGCCAAGCGGCTAGCCAATAGGCTTATAAAATCATCATCACCCAAACAAAACAGTAAATTATGTAGTAAACATGTACCTATTTGTCGGGCAAACAAATTTTATTCTTCGGCTCTAGCCTCTTTGCTATGACCTGTTCAATATAAGCATATGTATATGCAAGCAAATGCGACCAATTTTCAATATAATTCAATATGTGATTCAGTTAGGCTAAATGGCTAAAAATTAGCAAACAAATAAACAAACAACACAAACATCAATCAATTAGTGAATTAGAGTTTCAAATTCATAATTTTGATACATATACAAAAATCATGTTTTTGATGCCAATTCACAACAATGTATTGTAGCTATATATAAGTTTTGGTTCTCACACCAGCCTAATGGAAATATATAGAAAATCACACCTTCGAAACGCGAACATAAATACTGATGATGTCATGACAATCATCAGTACCATCTGCGGGCGACTAGAATGTGATTCCATATCTATCCAGTATATTAAAACTTTGAATATACGTTTGCAAGGCGTATATGCAAATTCTTTATATACTGAATTGTCCAAAATCAATATAAACAAATAATCAAATACGAATAGTTGATTTAAATTTTCAAAACAAAAATGTTTTCATTTTAAAAAAATTTACTCTTCACACTCGTTCTAGGATACTACTGATCCCATCTCTAACGAGTCATTCTCGTTGGATATTACTAATCCAATATCTGATGAATTCTTTCGTATGGTTCTAATGTGCCTTGTTCTCAAGCTCTGTAAACCAAAGCTCTGATACCAACTGTGACGGCAAGGAATTTCGCTCGGTCCGAACCAGTCGCTAAACCAACCCAGACCGTTCGAAATGCCCTATCGTTTGAGAACACGACAAGACAGAACGCATACAGAAGAACATTTCATTGCTTATTACAACAATGCATCAGATTACAAGAATATACAGAGTATAAATGAATATTACACAGAAATACCAGAGATTTAAATTACATTTAAATACATAGCAGCGGAAAATAATACAATACACAACTAGAAGAGATATACGGATACAAAGCTTTCCGGATATCATTCCAGCTGTAAACCAGGATCCTGTGAATATAAATCTGCAAAACCAAAACTACTAGCTGCCCGTGTCGAAAATAGGGGCACCCAGAGTTTAGGTTAAAACAATAAACTCCAGGTCAGTCATGTGACTGGTGTGAGAACTAAAACAGTTATTACTCTTTATTTTAAATCATTAGGTAAATCAAGGGACCACGCCGTATAACACGGAACGGGTTTCCTCCCAAGAATACCAGTGCATAAAACAAACAGCGCAATGCTAAATAAAGAAAAATGAAGCTGTTATAAGACCCAGGTCCTATCACACAATGCAACGCAAGCCGGGGGATAGGGTTTTCCCTTATAACAGCCAAAGAATGCTTGATACGTTTAAAAGAAATCCTTTGATACTATTATAAGTGCATAGTGTAGGAAACATCTTCAAATCATAAGTATCAATCATAGGCGGCATGAATGCCCCATACCACTATGTCGCCATATATAAGTTTACAATTAAAACCGCAAGACGTCGTATTGGAAGTTGGGTTATCATTTATGGTATGAACCGAGGCTAGGGATCGTCCTCAACCGATTCGTGACTCTCTAGCCCGAGCCACAGGCAAGCCTTGGAGCGACAGGGCCGGTCCACCGATGTGGATTATTATGCCTGAACACTACGTTTCCCCACCCTACGGGGGGTAAGTCTGGTCCGTCAGCCGACCAGAAGCATCGGCCGAAACCGATATAACCGAGGCGCCTTGCAACAGCAACAACCACATAAGTCAAACTCGTCAGGGCGTGTAAAACCACTGACGCCACTTCTAACTAGAAAGAAACGCATGCCCTCCCTGAGGTCCGTCTCCCGTTTTTGGTTCATACCGGGTGTGAAACTCGCGAATCAACGTTACACAAAGCTACGCCACAAAGGCCGTGCTTCGATCATCAACCACAAGACTTTGCTTTTCAACAGAAGCCTTGATCATTTGCCACTTAGGCATGCCACACAGGCAATTCACTCCATGCGATTGATATCCATCAATATATAACCCCTGAGCTCGTACGTCTCAGAGAAGGGCGTTAAGCGAGAGAATAAATTCTCCGCCGCCAAACAGATATATATTTAATAGAGATCAATCACACGGACTAAAATCCAATGTCAGACACACAGTCCATTTACAAGTCCGTTCTGGGTCTGAACGAAACCGGAGGCACCTAGTACCCCGCATATCCATCGATCTCCAAGTACGTCCGGACGATCACCAACTGTTTCCATCTTCTTGGGTGTACAGCCCAATCAAGATCATCAGTAATCACCCAAACGACGTGAAAACCTCCGGTCTTCGACCATCGTCTTCATCTTCGACTTATCGTCATATCAGTTATTCAGAATGGGATAAACCCGGTCTTTCCGAATAACTCGCGTATATCTTAAGTAAGTGTTACACAAACACAACATACGCCTCATTCCAATTCATTAGTCACTAACCGTAAATTAATCAAGAGAATAATTCCCCAAATATTAACCCCGAAGGCCGAAACCAACATCAGATCAATACCTAGAAAACCATTCTGCTTGGCCAACCGATAGTTAGTTTCTAAATTTCACATTCATAGGGAAAGGTTCCCATTAATTTTATCCAAGATAAATTCCTTGAATTTATTCTTTATTCTATTCTTTTGAATTTCGATTCAACTAGCCGGGATTAACGAAACTTACCGAAGTAATCCTTTGTTTTAATTTCCCAATCCCAACCTATTTATCCCATGAAGTAAAACTGGTAATACCTCATATCTAACACCACAGTGTTATCGGTAAATTCAATTACCATTTCACGTTCAAATCTAATTAAAGATTTAACTATCGCCTGGAGCAAAACTGGTGATACTCCATTCTCGATTATTTCAATCTAATTAAAGATTCATTAAAACTCCACTTATTTTTAATCGTTAACTGGGTTAAAGAATCAGTGTCATTTAAAACACGGTTCACGATAAACCCAAAATCACATTCATTAATTATCGGGTTAAAGAACAAGTGTTATTTAAAACACTGTTCACGATAAACCCAAAAATCAATATCAATTCAATTCCAATTAAATATTATTTAATTGGTACACTTCATTAAATCTAAATAAAAAGATTTAATCTTTTCTCAACTGGGTTCAAGAACAGTGTTAGTGAAGACACCATTCACGACAAACCCAAATCACATTTGATATTCAATACAAGGCTCTGAATAGAAAATATATCGGCCTATATTCAATATCAAATTCTACGATTAACAAATGTCGTATTGGAAATAACGATATCAATATATATCTTTCAAATTTCCATACCAACACCTATATAATCACGAATTCCAACATCGAAATATTCCGAAGACAATTTCGATTCAAATCCACTCCAATGCAATCATTGGATATTTTGGTTATTTTCAAAACCCTTTTTAAATTCAATTTATTTATTTAAAAATAAATAGAATTATATTTCTAGTTCAAAACTAGTTCATTTCGATAAAAATCTATTTTTATCTTTTCAAATATGGAGTTTTTCATCCCAATTCTTTCTAAATCATTTCTTATGATTTTACATAAATTATTACTATTTTTAATAATTTTATCAAGGCCCGTACAGTCGATTTCCATCAATGGCCATCGAACTGCACTTACAACGACCTTTTTCAAATTTGATTTGGACATAATTCCAAATCCAACCGTTAGATTTCAAATTTCTAATATTCGTTAGAAAGCTCTTTTCGATACGAACCCAACGGTTCCGGTTTCAGGAGAATCCGACGGTCGGATCTCCCGTAATGTCCGTTTGAAATAAATGGTCGAAATTCACGAACTGCCGCGGCGCGGCGCGTTCTATTCAGGCCATTATATTATATATATAATATATATTTCGTCGATTTCTATTTAAAACGAATTATATAAATAGTTTTAAATTCGTTTCAAAAGCAATTTCAACTTCCATTTCAATTCAAATCAAAATTGAATTCTTCTTTATAAATTCGTTTTAAAATTCATTTCTATTCAATTCAAATTTCAATTCAATTTGAATTCATTTCAATTCGCTTTCAATTCAATTCATTTCGAAATCGTTTTCAATTCATTTCATTTCGAAATCGTTTTCAATTCAATTCATTTCGAAATCGTTTTCAATTCAATTCATTTCGAAATCGTTTTCAATTCAATTCATTTCGAAATCGTTTTATATTCAATTCATTTCGAAATGAATAGAATCGATATAAATCGTTTACGTCAAAATGGCGTCAATCTAATCAACACGGCTTCATAAATTTCTATTTTCAAATATTCTATTTCAAATATTTCTTTTTCAAAATAGTTGTTATTATTAAAATATTTCGTTCAACACATGACCAATCTCAATGGATGAGTACTGTCAACACATGAACCTTTATTTTATATTGATAAAGATGTAAATTTTATTACTAAAATATTTCGTTCAACACATGACCAATCTCAATGGATGAGTACTGTCAACACATGAACCTTTATTTTATAATATTCTATATTTTCTAAATTGGAATGAGGCCCAATCAATCACCATATAATGTTAATTATATGGATTTTCATACAACACACGTATATAATAGCATTGAAAAATAATCAACCATCAACCAAAGTGCACTACACTGTATAAGCATCAAATATAGATATCTAACGCTTATAACAGCCTGTCAATCAATCAATCGACATATTTAATCAATCAGGATGAGTGAACTTCAAATTTCATCCCAACACCCGTGTGGGGTTTCAAACAATCAAACGCATATTTTATTTGTGCAGTTGGGCGATGTGTAAAATTTATCGACCCAATCAATGTCCTTCAAATAGGTGTACATAAACAAACCGTCTGGTTTGTAAACGAATATTTATTTATTCACATTCACGTTAAAAAATTATATTTTTAACGATAAAACATTTTATTCAACCTATGAATATTCTATTCGGTTCATTTATTCAATAAAATGATATTTTTATTTTTCTAACATATTTTAGAAAATTTCGGCGGCATAACAGCACGATACTAGAAACAGGACGAGGCCTAGCCTTATCCCCGGTCTAGTGAAGGCCCACGCCATTCACACATCAATCAATCCATTCATTTCACCAAACAATTCAATTTCAATCAAATAATCTAACTTATTTTTGCAATCAAACAAACAAGTCCATGGTCTGTGGACGATTGTGTCGGGTGCTACTAAGCACCGTCTGCATCCTAATATATATATATAACTAGAGAAAAGAAAGTGAAAGGTGAGAAATTCTCACCGATAGCTATCCTAGCTCCACGGCACTTCTTATGCAGGAAATCTTCACTGTTCTCGTCGATATCACTTTCTTCGCCCGTATTCTCTACATATGCAAAAATCGAATTTTTACTTCTAAGTTCAATATATAAAAATCGAATTTTTACTTCAAAGTTCAACATATAAAAATCATATTTTTATTTCGAAGTTCAACATATAAAAACCATATTTTTATTTCGAAGTTCAACATATAAAAATCATATTTTTATTTCGAAGTTCAACATATAAAAATCATATTTTTATTTCGAAGTTCAACATATAAAAATCATATTTTTATTTCGAAGTTCAACATATAAAAATCATATTTTTATTTCGAAGTTCAACATATAAAAATCATATTTTTATTTCTGTTTTTAAGATCAATTAAAAATTCTGTTTTTAAGATCAATTAAAAATTCTGTTTTTAAGATCAATTAAAAATTCTGTTTTTAAGATCAATTAAAAATTCTGTTTTTAAGATCAATTAAAAATTCTGTTTTTAATATCAAATAAAAATTCTCAGATAAATGAAAATAAAAACAAAACTTATATGAAAACTTACAGTATTCAGTGAAGGAGGGAATGTCGATAGGAAGGGGAAGAAGGGGGGTGCGCTGTGTCGCCAGTAGGACGGCGCTCGGATCTGGGTGGCGGGAAGGTGGCGTCGAGCTGACGCAGGCGCGGGGTGGAGGGTTCGTGGGCGGCGCGATGTAAAGGAGCGACGAAGGTTTGAAGAAAGGGGGGCACGGGTGAATAACTGAACGCGGTTTCGTGATAAGGAAAGATGAAGGGAGGGATCGAAGTGGAGAGAGGAAGGAGGAGCTAGGGTGGCGGTCGCGGTGGTGCGTGGGGGAGAGGGAAGCCAGGTCAACGCGAGCGCCATTTTCTTTCTTTCTTTCTTTCTTTTTTTTTTACTTTAAAACTGAATCGGGAAGAAGAAGTGAGGGGGGGGCTTTTTATAAAATTTATATTATTTAATTTATTATTTAATTCAAAAAGTTGACTTTTACATACGACCTCTAAACGAGGTCCATCGTCTGTCGTCCATAGCGTATTACCCCCATTCCGAACACAATGGGATATGTATCGCAAGCTGATTCAACTGTTTGAATCAGTTTCCGTTAAATTTACATTTAAATCACTATATTGAATTTTAAACGCACATTTCAATTTACCGGGGTCACATACTAACTAGAAAAATTCCCG
The DNA here is from genome assembly GCA_030737875.1 of Allium sativum. Lineage (NCBI taxonomy): Eukaryota > Viridiplantae > Streptophyta > Magnoliopsida > Asparagales > Amaryllidaceae > Allium > Allium sativum. The sequence continues at coordinate 822,389,519 of CM060919.1, read as the reverse complement.
AAAAATATTTTCTAGCTTTGTATTGACGATACGGTCCTAATAAAACTAGTTTCGTCGAATTCTAAGACCGTTGGAAAAATGACCAATTTCCAGTCGATTAAAATCAACTGAAACTGGTAAAACGCGTTTTCCTTTGCCACGCTCACATATCGATTCAGAAAATTATGAAATTTGGAATCTAGCAATAACTCGACACTGCGGATCCAACAAAACTGGTTTGCGTCGAAATCTGAGGTCATTTGCAAAATGTCCATTTTTAAGGGCCTGAATTCCATAGCGACTATTCAGAAATTTCAACTGGACATATCTTTTGATTCCCGCTATCAAATTTCGATTTTTCGAATTCGTTGGAAAGATATTATCAATTAGATCCTAATGTTTTTGGTTTCACTAAAATCCGGAATGTTTTGCACCCGGTACATTCAATTGAAATTTGAAATCGAATTATCGAACTACCGCGCCATTTTCAATTCCATTTATAAATATAAATAAATAATTTATGTTCTAACGACAACGTATATAATATATACGTTTGAATTCCATTCAAAATAAATTTCTCGACGATATTATTTAAAATAATTCATTTTAAATAATCAAAATTCGCTAAAATTGCCAAAATAAAATTTTTAAACTGGCCCAGATTTTCCGGGTTGTTACATCGACCTGGGTGGCTTAGGCGGGAGTTTTCCCGCCCTGGCCAATTGGGCCCGATTTTAAATTTTGAATTGTTTTTCTGAGCTGTTCGAATTTTTAAACTTAACTCAGAAACTTCCGGAGGCCATATCTTCTTCATACGGACTCCGTTTTTCGAAAACTCGGACTCTATTTCGCGTATTTTTCCGAGACGAACGCAATGGCGTATCCCGTTTCCCTTAGTTCTTTGATTTGAAATTAATTATACTTTAATTTGTGAATTTCACAGTTATAGAATACACGGGGTGTTACAATATAGATAAAAATTTTGCCTTTTCAATTATAAAGATTTCGCCTTTTCCTACTTTAAAAATGTCGTCTTTCACTACATAAAAATATCGTCTTTTTATATCCTACCATATAAAGATCACATTTTTATTATCTATATAATATGAAAATTATATTTTCATCCTTTACATGCGATAAAAATTATATTTTTAACTTCTACATATAATAAAAATTATATTTTGAACTCTCTATAATATAAAAATCAAATCTTTATATTCGCCACTATATAAAAATCATGTCTTGTTCAAATTAAAAATCATACATTTGTTAATTCAAAAATCATTAGCTAATTTCAGTTAAAAAAACATGGAACAATAAATAAAATAAAATAAAGAAAGGGGGAAGCTCACCGATTTGGTCGAAGGAGGTGCTGGACATCGGCAGGAGGGGGTGCTGGTGGTAGCAGGGGGCGGCGCAGGGTTTCAGGAGGGAGGAGGTGCGGCGGCTCAGGGTTTAGGGGGGCAGCAGTTTTATGCAGAAGAAGAAGGAGGAGATGAAGGCGAGAGAGGAGGAGCTAGGGGGAAGAAGAGGAGAGGGAGGCGGGGCGCCCTGCCCCGAGCGGCGGCGAGCTCATCGGGGGTTGGGGGGTCGCGATCCCCCCTTCTCTCCTTTTTTTCCGTTTTGATTTCCGATTTGAAGAAAACGGGGGGGGGGGGAGGGCAATATAAGGAGAGGAGAGAGATTTTAATTTATTTATTTATATTTCAAAAAGGTACTTTTTCATTTGACCTCTAAACGAGGCCCACCTCCTGTCGTCCATAGCGTTTTACCCCCATTCCGAACACAATGGGATATGTATCGTAGGCTGATTCGATCGATATAATCCGTTTTCGTCAAATTTACATTTAAATCACTATATTGGATTTTAAACATACATTTCATATTACCGGGGTCACATACTAACTAGAAAAATTCCAGAAAAATATTTTCTAGCTTCGTATTGACGATACGGTCCTAACAAAGCTAGTTTCGCCAAATTCTGAGACCGTTGGAAAAATGGCCATTTTCCAGTCGATTAAAATCAACTGAAACTGGTCAAACGCGTTTTCCTTTGCCACTCTCACATATTGAATCAAAAAATTATGAAATTTGAAACCTAGCAATAATTTGACATCACAGACCCAACAAAAGTGGTTTTGTCGAATTCCGAGGTCGTTTGCAAAATTCCCATTTTTAAGGGTCTGAATTCCATAGCGACTATTCAGAATCTTCAACTGGACATATCTTTTGATTCCCGCTATGAAATTTCAATTTTTCGGATTCGTTGGAAAGATATTGTCAAATAGGTTCCATTATTTTTGGTTTCACTAAAATCCGGATTGTTTTGCACCCGGTATGTTCAATTGAAGTTTGAAATCGAATTATTGAACTACCGCGCCATTTTCAATTCTATATATAATTATATATAATTATTTATATTCTAATGACGACGTATATAATATAAACGTTCTAATTCTATTCAAACTAAATTTCTCGTCCTCATTATTTAAAATAATTCATTTTAAATAATCAAGATTCGTTAAAATTGGCAAAATAAAATTTTTAAACTGGCCCGCATTTCCGGGTTGTTACAATCTCCCCCACTTAAAACTTTTCATCCTCGAAAAGGAACAAAGTCGAAAGTGGTTTGATTAATCAACTCTACGTTCGATCTGGCTTCCATTCTCCAACTTTTCAGTTTCTGAGAATTTTCAAATTCTTCAAAAATTTGGCTAACACCCTGAATTTTCGAAAAATTTCTCCATAACCTCCTTTGTACGGGGAGAGGTTTGGAAATTTATTGGGCCGTATTAGGTACCCAATAAATCCTAATAAGCATACACATATTTATAGTGATATATTTTGGTGTTTACAGGGGAGCGTGTATTTATAATAACTCCAGAGAATAAATTCTCGTCACCCTGTCAAAGCCTGAGGGAGTGTGTATTTTAAATGCTCCAGAGGATAAATCCTCGTCACCTCGTCCCGTGTGGGAAATAAATAGTCCATGTGTCGTATCTAATAACTAGAGAGACGTGATTATTGTCAACTCTAGACCCGTGTGGGGTTTTTATTAATCTGGCAATTTTATCGTTACAATTTAAATAGTCCATATCAGTCATCAGTTCAACCTGTAAAATATAGTCATCGCCATACAAGCCTCTCACTCGTATGGTAAATATTCCACCTCGTCACACAAGCTCCAAATGCTTATGTGGTATATGATGAAGTATGCCTATCTTCCAGAAGTATGCTATGTAATGTAGTTCAAAATTAATTGTTGCTATCCTATGGCGACATTTATTATTTCACACAGAATAACCAGCACTCCGCATCCAATGGCACTCACAGGAGTTGATATAATAATATTTTGCATCCAACTCATTAAGGTTTTCCTATTTGTCGGGCACACAAATAAAATCTTTACTCAACAGCTATCCAATTTCCTGTTCAAACATATATAATGCACAAGTATATATTTCTAACTATTTTCTAATCAGTACAATGTGTGATTTAATTGAATAAATTTGTTCTGGTTTTTATTGATGATATTCTAATCTTCTCTAAATCAAAGGCCGAAAAGGAACATAACAATGGAAGCCGAAAAGGAACGAAGCCGAAAGTTGTTTAACAAATCAACTCAACTTCCATTATTTTGACTACAACTTAAGTTCTTCAACTTTTCAGTTTCTAAGAACTTTTCAAAAAAAATTCAAAAATTTGGCTAACACCCTAAATTTTCGAAAAATTTCTCCATAACCTACCCTGCACCGGGAGCAACGGGAAAATCCCGAAATTGCCATATAGGCCTTCTGATCTCAAAAAGAAAACGAAAAAGCCAATCGGCTCATAAAATCATCATCACCCAAACAAAACAGTAAATTATAGTAAATATGTACCTATTTGTCGGGCAAACAAATTTTATTCTCTGCTCTAGCCTCCTTGCTATGACCTGTTCAATGTAAGTACATGTATATGCATGCAAATGCAACTAATTTTCAATATAATTCAATATTTAATTCAATTAGGTTAAATGGTTCAAAGTTATCAAACCAATAAACAAACAACACAAACATCAATAAATTAGTGAATTAGAGTTTCAAATTCATAATTTTGATATATATACAGAAAATCATGTTTTGATGCCAATTCACAGCAAATAAATCTATCTATATAAGTTTTGGTTCTCACACCAGTCTGATGGAAGTATATAGAAATCACACCTTCGTCACTCGAAAAATAAATACTGGTAACGCTGCAGCATTATCAGAACCATCCCCGGGCAACTAGAGTGCGATCCTATATCTATCTAGTATATTAAAACTCCGAATATACGTTCATGACGCGTATATGCGAAATCTTTATATACTCGATTATCCATATTCAAAATAAATAAATATTCAAATACGTATAAAGCGATTTAAATTTTCAAAACAATATTGTTTTCATTTGAAAAATATACTCTTCACACTCATTCTAGGATACTACTGATCCTATCTCTAACGAGTAATTCTAATTGGATATTACTAAACCAATATCTGATGAATTCTTTCGTATGGTTCTAATGTGTCTTGTTCTCGAGCTCTGTAAACCAAAGATCTGATACCAAACTGTAAGGACCCGTAACTTCCCGGTGAAGGAAAGAGCGGATACTTTGAGAACAACACACAAAAGAACGCAGACGGAAGAACATTTCATTGTTTATTACAACAATTCCATCAGATACAAGAATATACAGAGTATAAATGAATAAAATACATTCGATGAATATCAGAGATTACAATAAATTACATAGCAGCGGAAAAATATACAAAACACAACTGAAAGTGATACACGGATACAGAGCTTTCCCAGCATCGTTCCAGCTGTAAATCAGGACCCTGTGAATATAAATCTGCAAAACCAAAACTACTAGCTGCCCGTGTGGAAAATAGAGGCACCCAGAGTTTAGGTTAAAACAATAAACTCCAGGTCAGTCATGTGACTGGTGTGAGAACTAAAACAGTTATTTAAAACTTACTTTAAAAGAGAGTAATTCAAGGGACCACGCCATATAACACGGAACGGGTTTCCTCCCAAGAATACTAGTGCATATAACAAAACAGCGCAATGCTTTTTGGAAAAATGAAGCTATTATAAGACCCAGGTCCCATCACACAATGCAACGCAAGCCGGAGGATAGGGTTTTCCCTTATAATAGCCAAATAATGCTTGGTACATTTAAAACAAATCATTTGATACTATAATAAGTGTATAGTGTCAAAACAATTCAATCATAAATATCAATCATAGGCGGCATAGGTACCATCTATCATGTCGCCATACTAGTTCTACAATTAAAACCGCAATATCACGTATTGGAAATTGGATTTCCGTCATGAGTCGAGGCAAGGGGCAAGCTCCTCTCCGATTCGAGACACTCTAGCAAATGTCCCAGGACCCCACTATGATCCTTTGGAACCTCCAAGGCCGGTCCTCTCTTACTTTTGAGGATTAATTATTCCTGAACACACGTTTCCCGTTCCTTACAGACCTATATCCGAGGCGCCTCGTATCCAACAACCACATAGGTGAAAAGTATATAAATGTCAGGGCTGGTAGGTCACTGACAAGTATATAAAAATCATATTTTTATTATCTCTACTATATAAAAATTATAATTTTATTATCTCTACTATATAAAAATTATATTTTTATTCTTCCTACTATATAAAAATTATATTTTTATTCTTCCTATGATATAAAAATTATATTTTTATTCTTCCTATGATACAAAAATTATATTTTTATATCGCTTTCTTCATGATAAAAAAATCCGATCTTTTTATAATCTCTAAAAACCATACTTTTCTATTTTTTTTAAATCTAATCTTTTTACACGATAAAAATCCCATTTTTCTCTAGCTCAAAATGATCTCATAGATGCGATAAAATCCTATCTTTATCACGCCTTCTTATATATATAAAACTGGAAAAAAATCCAGCGAAGTGGGGGGTTCCATGGCATTGCTGAGGTTGGGGAGGAGGCGCGCTGATGTCGGAGAGGTGGTCGGGGGGTGCTGTGGCTCGCGCTGGGCAGATGGTGGCAGGTTGGGTGGTGGCAGTGCTGATTTAGGGATTGTGTTCGGGTTTTAGGCATTTCACAAGAGGGAGGAGCAAGGGAAGACGATGGAGCGGCGGAGGAAGGCCGACAGTGACTGGTGGGGGGGCGCGCCAAAGCGGCGGCGGCCAGAGGCGGGTAGGGTGACGGGTTTCAGGGGGCCCGGTGGTGGCTGCTGAATGGAGGAGCGACGTGTTTTGTTTTGTTTTTTTATTCTTTTTCCTAGATCTGAACGAACGGGGGAGAAAGAGAGGAGGGGTGTTGACTTAGATTATTAATATATATATATATATTTTAATTTTAATTTTAAATCCGAAAAGTTACCTTTAAATTCGAACCCCAAATCGAACCCACCGACTGTCATCCCTAGCTGATTACCCTCATTTCGTACACAATTGATATGCTTCGTACGCTAGTTCGACTGTTTCGATCAGTTTCCATTTAAATTAAAATTTAAATCTATATATTCAATTTTAAACACACATTTCAATTTACCAGGGCCACATACTAACTCTAAAAATTCCAAAAAAATTATTTCTAGCTTCGTATTGACGATCCGGTCCTAACAAAACTAATTCCGTCAAATTCCTAGACCATTCGAAAAATGGCCATTTTCTGGTCGATCGAAATTGATTGAAACTGTCAAAACATGTTTTACTTTGCCACGGTCACATATTGATTCGAAAAATTATGAATTTTGGAATCCAGCAATAATTCGACATCCTGGATCCAAAAAAAGTGGTTTCATTGAAAACAGAGGTCGTTTGCAAAATTTCCATTTTAAGGGCCAGAATTCCATAGCGACTATTCTGAATTTTCAACTGGGCATAACTTTTTATTCCCGCTATGAAATTTTAATTTTTCGGATTCATTGGAAAGATATTCTCAATTAGATTCTAATATTTTTGGTTTCGCTAAAATCCGGTTTATTTTGAATCTTGTACACTCATTTGAAATCTGAAATCGAATTTTCGAACTACCACGCCATTTTCAATTCCTTTTATAAATAAAATTAAACATTTATATACTAACGTCGATTTAAATAAATATATACATTCTAATTCTATTCAAAATAAATTTCTTCTCGATATTATTTAAAATAAATCATTTTAAATAATCAAAGTTCATTAAAATTGCCAAAATAAAAAAATTAAATTGGCTCAGAATTTCCGGGTTGTTACATTAAGTTTGAGGGGTTTTTCTGCAAAATTTCGAGAGAGAGGGAGAGGGCTGCTGTCAATTTTTGAGGAAGAAGAGAAATGAGGGTTTGTGGAGAGGAAAAGCTATTATATAGTGGAGGATTTTATTATTTTATTATTAATTCTATAGTTTTATTATTAATTTTATAATTCACGCTCTCTTCGTTCGACAATTATCAATGCCACGGTCACAAATGAACTCCGTTGGCGATGAAAATCGGCATGTTCCTTTGTCTTGATGATACGGTGTAACGTCCCACATTTTTATCGATCTAGTTTTGAATATTTAAATTGGTTCAAATATTGAATTCGGTATATAAATGGATTTTTATATTAATTAAAAACGAAGTTTAAAACGTATAAATATATATATATATATTATATAAACAAGCTCGAAATGGCGCGGTAGTTCATAATTTACGATTTGAACTTCAATTGAGTGTGCAAGATTCGTTATAAGTCGAAATTAGCTGAAACAAGAAATATTCGAATCGGCTGAACTATAATTTGTAACGAAAGAGAAAAATCAAAATTTCGTACGTTATATTGAAAGTTATGGCCAAATCAAAATTTCAAATAGTCGCTGTGATATCCTTTGTAAACTATAACGATTTATTTAATATAATTAATCGATTTTAAATAAATAGAATATTTTTTTAATTGGAAAGTGAAATATCGGGTTTAAAAATTTCAAGTTAAGTTATTTTGGAATTATGCGAATTCAGTTTGTGTAAATTTATATGGTAATAATAATTTATTTTTTAATTTTAAGTTGATTTATATTAATGCAAAATTTAATGTTAAGTCATCGATTTAATTTAATATCTTCTGTATATGGTCGAATTGGACCATGGAAACTGTTTCAGTGTGTTCAAAGTGGTGGTAGAACCCTGGAAATGTCATTTGTTGCATTCAAATAGGGGTTCGATAGCATAGAGTAATTTAATTTAAGGTACACCGGTTAAATAAAAATTAAAATGAAATTATATATTATAGGAGATGACCTATTTTCTTATCACAGACTACTCTGTAAACCTACGTTCGTCTTCACCTTTCAAAACTTCACATCGAGATATTTCCTTTCTCCCAAAAAGCTTCAACACTGTAAACCTACCCAACCTAGCTGCCCCCGTCTTTTCTTTTCATTTCTAATTAGAATTTATTTTCCTTCTCGTTAGTTCACATCATATTTTTCTTCCTTCACCCTTATGCTTCACAATCGGGTACGCTAAAGCTATGTCTACTCCTACACCCTAATGAATCAGACGTTGTTCATATCCTCCCCATCACGCACCTATAAATAACCTCTCGCATTGGATTGTTTCTATATTCCTCAAACTAATTTACTTTCGTTCCTTTTCTCCTTCTGTTAAATCACAGAAATCCTTCCGCAAATTAAAAAAAAAAGAAATCGGAATCAAAAGGAAACCGCGACTTCAGTTATTCGCGATTCATGAAGCTCGAAGCCTGAAACTCGGAAGTCGAAGATAACAGAAATGGTGTATTGCAATTGATAATGCCGGAGATTTGGAGCTCGTCATCAACTAGAACTCGCGGTTTAGAACAGTTCGATGCGGTTTTGCTTGCGATTTCAGTGGAGTTCGAACTGTAAAAGGATGAGGATGTTGTCGTGAGTTTTACTGGATGATTGTTGAAGGGATGTAAATCGATAAGGTGTGTTATCGTGGAGTTTTCAGAAGGGGATTCAAATTTGAGTTGTACCGGAGATCGAACGGAGGTGCGCGATTACTGGAAGGGATGTAATCAAATAGGAAGGAGTACTTTGCGAAGGTCGACAGATACGGTAGAACTGGGAGTTCGAATTGGGATTATGGAGAAGTCTGCTCCTTTGTTTTTGGTGAGGGTCGACAGTTGAACGTGGGTTGGTGGGACGAGTTGCTGTTTAGTTTTGGGATGGATCTGAACTCTTTGCTCGTTAATGTGAAGGTCTAGTAAGTGAACTAGAAGTTCAAATATGCTAGAGTTCAAATTACATTATTGAAGTGGTTTAGGGGTTCAACAATATGGTTCCACGGGAATTCAAATTGTGATTTTTTTGGAAAGCCAGATGAGGCCGTCTGGAGTTCAATGGGACTGATGGTGTTTGGAGGGTGTAACCATAGCATGGCAGTGAATGAAGTTGTCTGTATAATGTTTGATTGAATGCCAGAGTGAGATAGAGCAGAATTTATGGGATGATTTAAGTCGATGGTTGTAGTTGAATTCATATCTGATCAAAGGCGACGAGGTATACGTCTTATTAATTTAAATTACATAGGATAATATATTTATTTATTTGGTTAGTTAACTTAAAATAAAAATAGTTTAATCATTAAATTTAAAATCGGATAATCGTAGGAAGAAATTTATTCAAGATATATATTTCAAGACGATTCGTGGATGAGACGACATGGAATTAAATTGGATATTCAGCAAAGGAAAATCGAGGTGAGTTAAACTCACTCAGTTAATTATTTGAGCTATTTTTAATAGTTCAAAATTTTGTTTTATTTCTTGGTTGGCTGATAATTGACTAATGTAAAGTGATAATAATATATAATAATATTATATAAAAATAATATTGGTGATTGGTTAATGTCCGCAGCACCATTAGCGGATGCCCGCAGTACCATTAGCGGATGATTTCCCTATGTGCCCCACAAAATATATATAGTGGATGACCTTCTATACCGCGATATCCTGCCTCGAAGCAGGATGGGTATTATTATTGTTGACTAACGTCTGTGGATGCAGGAAGAACAGGTTGGAGGGATCCAACTGGATTCCTCAACATTTATTTATTTATTTCCATATATATGTTGTTATATGGTATGATTGATCACCTGTGATAGTGTATGACATGTTTGGGTGTTTGATAACATTTGACCTTGATTTTTGATATTTTTGAGTGTCAAAAATAATATATGGATTTTAAACCCGAATTTAAAATAAATAAAAGTATTTAAAGAAAGTTTTATTTTCAAATAGAAATGTTATTTGGAACCGAATTATAAATGGAATTGAACAGTAAAGATTTATTATAACAAATAAAACGAGAAGTTGAATTTATAAGTGATATTATAAGAAGTGGAATTATCATTATTATTTGGGAAATTAGAAAAAATGTAAATTGTGTGTGAATTTGAAAAGAAATAGAAAATGAATAAAAAAATTGATATTTAAATAGATTGGAATTTTCCAGTTACAAGGAAAATATAAAAGAGATTACATAACTCGATAATTAGGAGTTATAAATAGATCGAAACTCGAAGTTTCAGGTTTATAATCGAATTTGACTAAATAAGTCAAGTATGGATTTGCATTGAGAAATATTATTCATGGGTGAGGTGAATAGGGGTTAAAGCAAATGAGTTGGAAATAGAAATTTGAAGTATATTTAATTTCAAATTGGAATGGTTTCCTTTTTAGAATTCAAATTAAATAGAATTTAAAAGTAAATATTTGTTTAAAACAAATATTTTGAAAAGTTGATTTTATAAGGGACGTGATAAAAGAGGTAAAGGTATTTTTATTGGAGAATTTAAAGGAACATATTTTCAGTGAGAATTTGGAATAAAAAAATAGAAATCGCATTTAAACCGGTATTTGAAATACATGTGAATTTTCCAAGTGCAAAGGAAATATAAGATAACTCTATTAGAAGTTATAACTGAAACCTAAATTTTATATGTATGAAAAATATTATACTAAATAAGTCAAATATGAATTGCATTTCACGATTGAAATGAATAAAGGGTAAAGCAAATATTTGCAAATAAAGGAAGGTTAAGAAGAGTTATTTTTAAATTATAAATTCTAATTGAATTTAAGTCAACTAATTTGAATAATATAATAAGATTATACTGAAGAATTTAGATAAGATTTTAGATAATAAGTATTAATAGCAAGGAATTTACGAATGATACTTATATACGTAATATAGTTAGTAGTTTATTAAAATAAAGCTGAGATGAGTTGTGATTAAAATATAAAGATGTTTATAAAGATTATTCATATAAAACTAGGTTTTACAAAGGTTAAACCAAAATTTGAGTTGATTAATGAGAGGATATCGTTATAAGAAATATTGTTCTAGTTTTAGAAATAGATAAATTTTTAGCAAACCATTTTGCAAAACCATATCTTTAAATGGGATATTGGATACCGTTAGTAGTAAACTGTTTGAAATCATATTGTAAATAAAATATTTGAAATGGTTATAAGTGGAGATAAATATCTCATTTGACGTGATAATTGATAATTGAAATTTTTATTCGTTAGAGATTAAGAAATGAAATTTGATACTGACTGGAGATTAGCGAGTTGGATGATTTTCTGAATATCGATCTGATGTTGGTTTCGGCCTTCGGGGTTGATACTTAGAGAATTATTCTCTTACTAGTTTAAGGTTAGGAGCTAAAGGACCGAGATGAGGAATACGTTTTTAAAAGGTATTTTAAAATGAAAGGGTTTTGAATATTCTTGTATATTAATATAAGAAGAGAAAGTGAATATTCCATTTCCTGGAAAATGAAGAGTTTTAAATTAACAAATGATTGATCAATAAGAAGGATAGATAATAATGGATATTTAATCAGCGAATTCAATTTTCTTTTATGGATGAATGGTTGTTTTATTTGATAGTTAAATAACCGACTATCAAATCTGACCTATACGATTGTTAGTACGGAAAGACCGAGATCGAATTTATTCGAAAACCATTCCGAACTAACTAATACGTAAATGTAGAATATACGGATTGAAGATGGAGCAGTGAAGACCATAGACTTTCATAAGCGAAAGGACTATGCCGAATTCTCTGGAGTTGCGCCCGGAGATATTCTAATAGTGATCCTGTCGTGGTTAAAAAGGACTACTCGCTACCGATCTATAGGGTGATTCCTAGGATGCGGTAGGAGAGTGCCTTCGGTTTGTCCAGTCCTAGGACAACTTGTATGGATGAAAGTCTGACAGTGTATTTCCACAGGACCACGTACGTTGATTTCCTCAAACGTATTTTGGTTGATGGCGGAGAAGGGCACTTCTCTTAGCTTGAACACTAGAATATTTTTGTGGACGTCAATTAGTGATACCTGGTGGATTTGACGATGTGGCATTCAAAGCGAATGATGGCCAGATGATCTGAAACGTAATTTTAGACCTCAAGCCCCACAACCGGATAATGACAAAAATCGGGCGGGCAACAAGGCTTTGTGGGTCGCACCCATTAGGTTATATTGTCCCCATCTAGAGAATATTCATATTTGTTACTTCTTTTTTGCTTCTGTATCTCTCGGGAACGGTTATGTTGCTAGCAACCGTAGGTAACAATATATTCGATACACTCAAGAGAAATGAGTGGTCTGTCATGTGTGGGCCGGGTTGCAAGACGTTCTTGTTGAACCCAGTGTATTCCCTTCTAGAGATACACTATCGGAAGGTGGTCCCATACCTTGTCATAGTCGGAAATCCAATCTCCAATATGCGCCCGCGGTTTGATTGTATACTATATATGTAGAACGTGAGATGCAAGGGTTCTGCTAGATTGATATTTATTTGTATTTAGACACTACTATAATATCAGAAAATATATTGATTTCAAAAATGGTTTGGGTTATCGTAAGGTAAAAACCATCTGTGTTTATGTATGGATTGGTCCTACGATTATCCTTTTCTTTCGAAATGATTTTTAACTTTAAAAATCAAGATGGATGATACCAATAATTTAGTGGGTTTTTCTCACGCGGGTTCACCAGACTGACCTGTGGCGTTTGTAATGCTCGGGTTAGACCCAGTTGGGTCCGACCGAGTTGTACAGGTTCAGGATAAGTTGATACAGATTCTAGGAGATGAGCTAGAGCAGATCAGATGTATGATATACATAGTATTCCGTTGTGTGTTTTAAATGAGGACAGACTGTTATAACTGTCTTGATGAATTAAATGGCCGCTGTACTGTGATGAATTGTAAGTATTATTTCAAGTTTTCAATAAAGATTTATTTCTGTATTATATTTTATTACGCTGCGATGTGAGTTGTTCTTCTTCTTTTTCTTCTATCCTAATTTTTCTTTATTATCTTTTTCTCCCCCACTAACTTCTTTCATTAACATTCTGGATTTTCGGTATTCGAGTTTGGACACAGGGTGTATTTGTGTTGAAAATTCGAGCGTCAAATTTTCCGGTTCGTTACAGTGGTATCAGAGCAATGGTTTAGAAATAACCTTGGCGCTGTGGCGTAACTCAATAGAGATGGGGTTAGTAATACCCTAGATTGAGTTTAAGAGTACATATATGAGAGCGTATTTGTAGATTTGAAATACAAATGTTTTGTATTGTGTTGGTTGATCGGTTCAAGTGTTGAAAAGCATTGGACTGGAAATTGATACAATATTGTTTTGAAAAGCGGGTAAATGAAATAATTTTACCCAAATTTTATTTTTATATTAAAGAAATAATTTTATCAAATTACTATTGATATTTGATTGCTTGATTGTTTGAATGTAATTCAAATGTAATCCAGATGGAATTATGGAATTGAATGTTAATTATAACCAAAAGATAAATGGGATGATTTTTGGAATAAAAATCAAAAATTCAGAAAATAAATCGGAAGCTAAGAAACAAATTCCAATATGAATTGGATGGATTGAAACTTGATTGAAAATAAGTTAAAAAGATTTGGATCGAAATTAAAACTATATTATACTAAAACGAATTATTGAATCACTATAGAATGAAAATGCTTGAATTCAAGTTGAAATACAAATAAATTGAAAGTTGATAATCTAAATATTGCTCGATGTATATAATTTGAACGTGTCGATCAAAATAAGAAGTGAATGAAAATAAATCCAGTTCAAGTAGTAATAATTGAATATGACTTGAAATATTATCCAGTTGAGTTGGACTATGAAATCGAGCATTGAAATAGTAGTAAACATGTGTGTATGTTTTGAATAGTGAATATAAACTTAGATTATATAAACTTGAGTTGAAATGAAATTGAATGATGAATAAATCAAAGTAAGTTGGGACTGAAATTTGAACTCAAAATTTTTTTGGACTCGTAAATTAAAAATAAAACTTGGAATTCAAGTGAAAAATTAAAGGAACTTGTGAATTGAAAATTTACTTAGAACTTGAATTTTAAATGAACTCGACTTGTTGTAAGTAAGTATATACATATTTGAACATGTGTTTTAAACTGTCACAAGTTAGGCAAGAAAACCAATAAATGGATAAATTGGTAAAGTGGAAGTAAAAAAGTTGAATTGATTGTGGTTGAACAAGAATGGATATGTATGTGATTATACAGGTTTATTGGATAGAAGCTAGTGTGAAGAGTAAATATGAGATGCCCGACAAAAAGGTAAATGTTTAATTCAATATGAGCTTTTATGTGCCGAATCGGCAAGCCACTTGGTTTTTTGATTTTCTTTTTGAATGGGAAGGGCCTAGAGAGGCGAGTTGAGGTTTGAACTATTGACCCGTACAAGGGAGGTGCTGGCGAATTTTTTCGAAAATTTAGGGAGTTAGAAAAAATTTCAACAGTTTTGAAAATTTTTGTTAACAAAAAGTTAATCGAAGTCAAGGATTTTTGCAGTGAAATTGGAACAAATGAGTTGGATGAGTAGTAACGATGTTGAAGTGAGTGTTGAGTTACATGAGCGGATTGGGAGAAGTGAATAACGTATAGCTACATTTCCTACTTAGTAATTTCGGGGACGAAATTCTTTTAAGGGGGAAGGAATGTAACGTCCCACATTTTTATCGATCTAGTTTTGAATATTTAAATTGGTTCAAATATTGAATTCGGTATATAAATGGATTTTTATATTAATTAAAAACGAAGTTTAAAACGTATATATATATATAATATAAATGAGCTCGAAATGGCGCGGTAGTTTGTAATTTACGATTTGAACTTCAAATGAGTGTGCAGGATTCGTTATAAGTCGGAATTAGCTGAAACAATAAATATTTGAATCGGCTGAACTATAATTTTGTAACGAAAGAGAAAAATCAGAATTTCGTTTCTTATATTGAAAGTTATGGCCAAATCAAAATTTCAAATAGTCACTGTGAAATCCTTTGTAAACTATAACTATTTATTTAATATAATAAATCGAATTTAAATAAATAGAATATTGGTTTAACTGGAAAGTGAAATATCGGCTTTAAAAATTTCAAGTCAAGTTATTCTGGAAATTATACGAATTCAGTTTGTGTAAATTTATATGGTAATAATAATTTATTTGTTAATTTTAAGTTGATTTATATTAAAGAAAAATTTAATGTTAAATCATCGATTTGATTTAATATCTTCTGTATATGGTCGAATTGGACCATGGAAATTATTTCAGTGTGTTCAGAGTGGTGGTAGAACCCTGGAAATGTCATTTGTTGCGTTCAAATAGGGGTTCGATAGCACAGAGTATTTTAATTTAAGGTATATCGGTTAAATAAAAATTAAAATGAAATTATATATTATAGGAGACAACCTATTTTCTTATCACAGACTACTCTGTAAACCTACGTTCTTCTTCTCCTTTCAAAACTTCACATCGAGATATTTCCATTCTCCCAAAAAGCTTTAACACTGCAAACCTAACCAACCTAGCTGCCTCTGTCTTTTCTTTTCATTTCTAATCAGACTTTATTTTCCTTCTCGTTAGTTCACATCATATTTTTCTTCCTTCACCCTTAAGCTTCACAATCGGGTACACTGAAGCTATGTCTACTCCTACACCCTAATGAATCAGACGTTGTTCATATCCTCCCCATCACGCACCTATAAATAACCTCTCGCGTTGGATTGTTTCTTCAATCCTCAAACTAATTTATTTTCGTTCCTTTTTCTACTTCTGTTAAATCATGAAATCCTTCCGCAAATTAAAAAAAAGAAATTGGAATCAAAAGGAAATCGCGACTTCAGTTATTCACGATTCATGAAGCTCGAAGCCTGAAACTCGGAAGTCAAAGATAACAGAAATCGTGTATTGCAATTGAAAACGCCGGAAATTTGGAGCTCGTCGTCAACTAGAACTCGCGGTTTAGAAGAGGTCGATGTGGTTTTGCTTGCGATTTTAGTGGAGTTCGAACTATAAAAGGATGAGGATGTTGTCGTGAGTTTTACTGCATGATTGTTGAAGGGATGTAAATCGATAAGGTGTGTTATCGTGGAGTTTTCAGAAGGGGATTCAGATTTGAGTTGTACTGGAGATCGAACGGAGGTGCGTGATTACTGGAAGGGATGTAATCAAATAGGAAGGAGTACTTTGTGAAGGCCGACAGACACTGTGACGACCCCATTCCCGATAAGATGGTGGCAAGGGTAATCTTTGGAATATAACACATAAACAGATAACAACAGAACAGAAATAAATAAATACACCAGATAATGTACAATAGAATACACTGGATAAATATAATCATCAGAGTTACACAGTATATAGGATCATACTTAGTACAAAATACAGTTCAGCTATACATAAATGTCTACTGCGGAAAAGAAAACATAATATGTACAACAGGAGCTGAACAGCATAAAAAGAGATAAATGATAGAATCCATCTTCAGATCCAGCTATCCAGAAAGAGCCTGCTAAAGCCTGAATACAAGGCTGCCCGTGTAGAAAAAGGGGCACCCGAGTTTGCAAGTGAAACAAACTATGAGTCAGTCATGGGACTGGTATGAGAAATCTACTTAACACATTTTCAAATATGGCCAATCACAGGACCACGCCACTTTCGCGGAACGGGTTTACTCCATTGGATTGCCAGTGCTTTAAAACAAATAAATCTTTTAAACATCGCAATGCTTTTTATAAAAATGAAGCCATTATAAGACTCAGTTCCCATCACACAATGCAACACAAACCGGAGGATAGAGTTTTACCTTATAATGGCCAAATATGCTTGATACGAGGAAACAAATCATTTGAAATGCATATTTTATCGTTTAATTCTTAATCAGACTCCAACCGTAAACTAGTAAGAGAACGATTCCCTAAGTATTAACCCCGAAGGCTGAAACCAACATCAGACCAATAACCAGGAAACCATCCGTCCTAGCTCGTTTCCAGTTAGTTTCTAACTTTAGATACAATCATAAATATCAATCATAAGCGGCATTAATGCCCCATACCACTATGTCGCCATATAAAGGTATACAATCAAAACCGCACGATGTCGTATTTGGAAATTGGATTTCCGCCATTAACCAAGGCAAAGGATAGTCCTTACCGAATTTGAGACGCTCTAGCCCGCCCCTCAGGATCAGAACGCATCGACCCTTGGAGCCACAGGGCCGGTCCACCGGTGTGGATTAGACGAAATCCTGAACACTACGTCTCCCCGCCCTATGGGGCATAAATGAGCCAACGATTGACTCTATCGGTTCGAGAACGACCGATATATCTGAGGCGCCTCGCAACAGTAACAACCACATAAGTCAAACTCGTCAGGGCGTGTAAAACCACTAACGCCACTTCTAGCTAGAAAGAGACGCATGTCCTCCCTGGATCCTTCTCCCGTTTTTGGTTCACAACCACGGTGTGGTGCTCGCGAATCTACGCTACAAAAAGCTATGCCACACAGGTCGTGCTTTGATCATCAACCACAAGACTCTACTTTTCAATAGATGCCTTGATCATATTGCCACTTAGGCATGCCACACAGGCAATTCACTCCATGCGACTGATTCCTATCAATATATAACCTATGAGCTCGTACGTCTCAGAGAAAGGCGTTAAGCAAAAGAATAAATTATCCGCCGCCAAATAGATATATATTAAATAGAGATCAATCAGCATAGAACAAAATCCAATGCTAGACAAAGAGTCCATTTACACGTTCGTTCTGGGTCTGAACGAAACCGGAGGATCTTTATTCCTTGCATATCCGTACAATCAACCTGTACGTCCGGACGGCTACTACTTCAACCCCTTCTAGGTAGCTACTCCTATCATGAGCATCAGTAGCACCCCTCCATTCGACGTGAAGATCATCGGTCTTGCATCGTCTTCATATGTTCGACTTTCGAACGTCGATAAATTATTTGAAATGAGAATTAACTCGGCCTTTTCAAATAATTCACGTATATTTAGAATTTCAAATCAATTCATTTCAATGGTTAAATTATTCGATATCACTAAATTTGTTCTTTAGTGTAATTTTCACGCCAAACACATTCAACCAACAAATATAACATAAACCGAGCAAATTCAGTTTATTTCCATTCCATATCGTTTATAATATTTTATCACGACTTATCGCTATTTTTATTTATTTAAAAATAGCTAATATATTCAAAACAACGCTTCAGGCCATAACGCGGCCGTGGTGCTGTTTTTCTCCAGATTTGATTTACACATATCTGAAAATCTAACCGTTGGATCTTCACAAATTTTATATCATTAGAAAGATCTTTTCAAAACGAATCCAACGGTTTCAGTTTTGGGGAAATCCGACGGTCGGATCTCCCGCACTAATCGTTTGAAGTTAGGATTTCAAAATACGAACTGCAGCGACGTTATTCGATTTAGTTTAATTATATATATATAATCGATTCTGGCGCTGTTTTTCTTCAGATTTGAATTAAACATTCCAGACAATCCAACTGTTGGATCATTACAAAGTTGGTGTCGTTGGAAAGATATTTCCAAGGCGAACCCAACGGTTGTGGTTTCGGGAAAATAAGATGGTCGGATCTCCCGCACTAATCGTTTGAAATCACGATTTCAAAATACGAACTGCAACGTCGTTATTCGATTATTTTTAATTGTATTTGTATTTATATATAAATATAATCAATTCTTCGATTTCAAAACCACACTATTTTCATATCTTTGATAAAAATGATATTTTTGTCAAACTGACTTCTATTTCAACACTTCTCTATTTTTAACCATTCAGGCATATCATAGAAATGTAATTTTGTTTGTAAAAATATTTATTTCAAAAACACGACTATTTTATATAGTTCATATAGATGAGAAAAATATGATTTTTATTATAAAACAATTTATTTAAAATACGAGTACCATTCAACCCATGAATTTCTATTCAACGAATGAATTTCTATTCAACACATGAATGTTCACTATAGTTTGTATATATAATAAAAATGTGATTTTTATTGTAAAACAATTTATTTCAAAACAAGATTATTTTATATAGTTCAAACAGGTGATAAAAATGTGATTTTTATTATAAAACAATTTATTTCAAAACACGATTATTTTATATAGTTCAAACAGGTGATAAAAATGTGATTTTTATTATAAAACAATTTATTTCAAAACACGATTATTTTTCAATACATGGATTTCTATTCAACAAATGAATATAGTCTCAACCAATGAAAATAAATCAAACACAGAAAGATTTCAGGAAATTTCGGCACTATAACGGCAGGGTAGTTAAAACCGGGACCGTATCGAAGTACGGCTCCTCGCTCTACCTTAAAACCTTGCGGTTTTTGACAATGGGGATTCATGCATCTAGTTCGCACGCAGGTGGCATGTTTTATTTTCATTTCCACAATCCTATTCTAATTTGTTTTCAACCGCAGATGGGTATTTTCCAACCACAATCAATCATTCTCAACCACAAACAATTTACATCAACCATTCGCATTATTCACCAAATTTCACATTAACCAAATAATCCAAACAATATCACAACCAATGAATATCGTCCATGGTCTGTGGACGAGGGGAGTATATATATATATATATATATATATATATTCGTATATAAATATATTTCAATTCACTTCAATTCATTTCAACGCACATATAATTTTTACAACGCATATATAACTTATACATCGAACATACAACTTATACAACGCTTATACATGAGGTGTACAATGCTTATATAACTCATACATTGACTATATAATTTATACATCGTTGTTTTTCCATATCGTTTATAATTTAGAAATCTCACATTGGGTTCCACTCCACCAAAAGTAGTAGAAGGCTCAGAAAAATATCTGGTCTCTTCTAGAATGTAGAAGACGTCGACACGGTCACGATGTTTCCTGTTTCATCGAATTTCATCAATACACTAAAAAGATATGATTTTTCAAATTTTGCAACACTTAAAAGTGTAATTTTCAGTTTGAATTGGCCAAAGCCATTAACTCAATTCCTCGTTCAAAACTAGGTTTGCCGATATCTTTTGATTCTCTACACGGGAGGAGGATCGGGTTGTACCACTTGAAAGAGGGTCGAGGGAGCTTCAGGCGCGTGGTGGTGGCTAGCGATTCGGTGGGGCCTGGTGGTCACGGCGGCGCTTCAAAGACCCGAACTTTAGAGAGGTGATTCGCGCGAAATACGAGGAGAGGAGGGGGGAGACGGGTATCGATTTGGAGCTGGAGAGGAGAGCTTCAAAAAGCTTAACTGGAGGGGGTCTAATTCGGGTTGTGGCGATCGGAAATCGCCAGGGAAGCGGCGACAGGCCTTCCGCCGTCGAGATCGTTTACTGTGGGGGTTTGAGATTTTTTATTTTATTTTATTTTATTATGAATATAAAATTCTGATTGGCCGATGGTTTTATAATTTCAAAAATTAGGGTTTTTACAAACGAACTTCGATTCAAACCCAACGACTGTCGTCCCTAGCTAAATATCCCCATTCCGAACACAATGGGATATGTTTCGTAGGCCCATTTGACTGTTTGAGTCAGTTTTTCTTCGAATTAAAATATAAAACATTCAATATTTAATTTGAGCGTACATTTATTTGCCGAGGCCACATACTGATTCTAAAAAATCCCGAAAAATAAATCTAGCTATGTTTATATGATACGATCCCAACAAAACTAGTTTCGTCGAATTCTGAGACCATTTGAAAAATGGTCATTTTCTGGTCGATCCAATTTAACTGTAATTGACCAAAACACATTTTCCTTCGGCACACTCACATATTAACTTCAAAAATTATGAAATTTGAAACCTAGCAATAATTTGACATCCCGGATCCAACAAAAGTGGTTTCGTCGAATTCTGAGGTCGTATGCAAAATGTTTATTTTCAAAGTCGATATATTCTCTATAGCGACCTTTCTGAAAATTCATTTGGCTATTACTTTTGCTTCCCGCTATGAAACTTCGATTTTTCAGATTCGTTAGAAAGGTATTTACTAACAAATTTAAATATTTTTGGTTTCACTCAAATCCGTTCTGTTTTGCACCCGGTACAGTCAGTCAAAGTTTGAATTCAATTTTTGAAACTACTGCGCCATTTCAGGCCTTGTTTATAATTCAAATTAATTATATTCATTTTCAACATTGATTCAAACTACCTTTTCGTCGTTATTATTTAAAATATTTATTTTAAATATTTAAAATCCACTATTTTAGCCAATTTATAATTTTTAAACTGGTTTAGATTTTACGGGTTGTTGCAATCTCCCCTACTTAAAACTTGTCGTCCCCGAAAAGGAACAAAGTCGAAAGTGGTTTGATTAACCAACTCTATTTTCAATCTGGCTTCCATTCTCCAACTTTTCAGTTTCTGAGAATTTTCAAATTCTTCAAAAATTTGGCTAACACCCGGAATTTTCAAAAAAAATCGTCATAACCTTCTTTGTACAGGGAGGGGTTTGGAAATTTATTGGGCCATATTAGGTACCCAATAAATCCTATAAAGCATACTCATATTTATAGTGATATATTCTGGTGTTTACAGGGGAGCGTGTATAGATTATAACTCCAGAGAATAAATTCTCGTCACCCTGTCAAAGCCTGAGGGAGTGTGCGTTTTTAATTGCTCCAGAGAATAAATTCTCGTCGCCTCGTCCCGTGTGGGAAATATATAATCCATGTGCCGTATCTAATGACTAGAGAGACGTGATTATTGTCAACTCCAGACCCGTGTGGGTTTTTTATTAATCTGGCAATTTACCGTTACAAATTAAATAGTCCATATCAGTCATCTGTTCAACCTGTAAAATATAATCATTGCCATACAAGCCTCTCGCTCGTATGGTAAATCTTCAACCTCGTCACACAAGCTCCAAATGGTTATGTGGTATATGATGAAGTATGCCTATCTTCATGATGTATGCCATGAAGTGTAGTTCAAAATTAATTGTTACTATCCTATGGCGACATTTATTAATTACACACAGAATAACCAGCACTCTGCATCCAATGGCATTCACAGGAGTTGATATAATAATAAAATTGTGCATCCAACTCATTAAGGTTTACCTATTTGTCGGGCACGCAAATAATATCTTTACTCAACAGCTAATCCATTTACCTGTTCAAACATATATATAATGCACATGTATATAGTTCTATCTATTTTTAACTCAGTTCAATGTGTGATTTAATCGAACAAATTCTACCATTCATCCCTTTTATTGATTAAATTAATTACCATTCTTATAATTTAATTAATCAAAGCCACTATCACACAACACAAACATCAATCAATTTATATATTCTTTTAAAATCATTCAGACTATAGAATTAAAGGTGCACATCCATGGAAAGAAAATAACAACAGAGTAGAGAACTAAATGGTAATGCAAAGTATGGTAAATGTACCTTGCACCGGAGTCAATCAGGGATATCCACTCGACACCTAGGATAGGCTTTCTGAATGCTCTCCTCAGTTTCCCAAGTACAATCTCGCAGATCTCCACTCCATTGCACTTTGACTAAGTGAACCTTCTTGTTCCTCAGTTCTTTGGTTTCTTTGCCAATGATCTTCAGTGGCTCTCTTCTCACAGCCAACTCTGGAGTAATTTCAATATCTTGTTGGGCGGCTTCTTCCACAACGAGATCTGGATCATGCACATGCTTTCGTAGTTGAGATACGTGAAATACGTCATGCACTCCAGGCAACCAATCAGGCAATTGAACCTTATATGCGTGAGTTCCAATCCGTTCAAGAATAGGAAACAGACCAATGAATTTGGACGCCAATTTCCCTGTTTTACCAAACCGGATAACTCCTCTCATCAGAGATACTTTCAAATATACATAGTCGCCAACAGCAAATGATATATCCCTTCTTCTCATATCTGCATAGCTCTTTTGTCGGTTTTGGGCGGCTAGTAATC
The DNA here is from genome assembly GCA_030737875.1 of Allium sativum. Classification (NCBI taxonomy): domain Eukaryota; kingdom Viridiplantae; phylum Streptophyta; class Magnoliopsida; order Asparagales; family Amaryllidaceae; genus Allium; species Allium sativum. Next base: position 822,366,176 of record CM060919.1, on the reverse strand, counting down.
GTTTCTTAACGAAATTGACTTTGTCCGCAACATCGCGAATCATATCTGGGCCCAATACAAGTCTATTGCCTGGCTCCACCCAACAAGCAGGGGATCGACACGGTCTACCATACAATGCTTCGAATGGTGACATTGTCAGGCTCGCTTGGTAACTGTTGTTGTATGAGAATTCGGCCAAATGCAAATGGTCTTCCCACGATCCGCCAAAATCTATAATACAAGCCCGCAATAAATCTTCAAGAATACGATTCACCATCTCAGTCTGACCGTCTGTCTAAGGATGATATGCGGTGCTTAAGTTCAGTTTCATTCCCAACTCTGCTTGGAATGCTTCCCAGAATTTACTAGCAAAAATCGGGTCACGATCACTAACGATGCTCATGGGAACTCCGTGCAGTCTAACAATTTCCTTGAAACAGACCTGTGCCAGACTCTGGGCAGTTCAATTCGATTCGACAGGTATGAAATGGGCGGTCTTCGTGAAACGATCTACGATCACCCAAATACTGTCATTTCCCTTCCTGGTTCTGGGAAAACCATCTATGAAATCCATAGAAATCTATTCCCATTTTCTACCAGGCACTTCTAAAGGTTGCAACAATCCAGCGAGTTTCTGCTGATCGTTTTTGACTTGCTGACTGGTGGGACACTGGCTAACATATATAGAGATATCTCTTTTCATTGCCTTCCACCAGAAAGTTCGCTTGAGGTCATTATACATTTTGCTAACCCCTGGGTGGATACTCAGCTTGGACTTGTGGCATTCATCAAGAACTTCTCTTTTGAGTTTGGAGACGTCGGGAACACAAATTCTTCCTTTTAATCTAAGAATTCCCTCGTTATCCACTTGGAAACTGGATGCATCGCCTTTTTGAATTCTTTTGATCATCTCCTTAACAAAATTATCATCTTTCTGTAGAATGGAGATCTTGTCAATCAAGGAAGTCGTAACGATAAAGCTGGCGATTATTACATTCTTTCTACTCAGCACATCAGCTACAACATTGGCTTTCCCTGGAGTGTACAAAATCTCAAAATCGTACGCTGCAAGAAATTCTAGACAACGCTGCTGCCTTAGATTGAAATCCTTCTGGGTGAACAAATACTTCAATGACTGATGGTCTGTATATAGTTCGAATTTCTCACCCAAAAGGTAGTGCCTCCAGATTTTCAAAGCGAATAAAATGGCTAACAACTCAAGATCATGAGTCACATAATTCTTCTCATGTGGTTTCAGCTGACGGCTGGAATAAGCAATCACTTGACCTCTTTGCATTAACACTGCAACAAGGCCTTCTCTAGAAGCATCAGTCCATACTTTCAAGTCCTCATTGCCATCGATTATTGTTAACACTGGAGCAGTCGTCAGTTTTAGCTTCAGCTCTTGGAAAGCTTCCTCACATATCGGAGTCCAATTGAATCTTGAATGTTTCTTAGTCAGTTTTGTCAAGGAACTAGATGTCTTCGCAAAATCCTTAATGAATTTCCGATAATAACTGGCTAACCCAAGAAAACTTCTGACTTCTGTGGGCGTACGAGGCTGTTTCCAATTCTGAATAGCAGTGATTTCACTAGGATCCACTGAAATTCCTTGCTTTGACACTACGTGGCCAAGAAATTTGACTTCTTCTTGCCAGAATATACATTTGGAAAACTTTGCTTTCAACACATTCTTTCTGAGAATTCTAACACTTGTTCCAAATGTTTTTCGTGCTCGCTTTATGAGTTAGAGAAGATAAGGATATCATCAATGAAAACCAGAACAAATTTATTCAATACTCCCCTGAATACTCGGTTCATTAGATCGACGAAATAGGCCGGAGCGTTACATAAGCCGAACGACATTAGTAACCACTCGTAGAATAAGTCTGGGCCTCTGAATGCTGTCAAAGGAACACACTCCTCGGCGATACGAAGCTGATGGAAACCTGTAGCTAGGTCCATTCGAGAAAATACTTGTGCGCCATTCAATCGATCCAACAAATCATCAATCCGCGGCAATGGATATTTGTTTTTCAGCGTCTGCTTATTCAAGTCATGATAGTCTACACATAATCTGAGAGTACCGTCTGATTTCGGGACAAATACCACTGCTGCTCCCCAATCAGAGAAACTAGATCTGATCAGACCCTTCCATACTAGCTGTCGAGTTTGATTATCTAACTCGTCTTTCTCTTTCAAGGTCATTCTTCGAATAGCGTGAACCACTGGCCTTGCATTCGGAACTAAGGAGATTTTAAAATTAATTACTCTTTGTGGAGGTAAGCTAACAACTTCTTCGAACACGTCCGCATAGTTCTTGACAACAGGGATATTTTCAATGTCGACTGGAATATTCTCTGTAACGACAGGAACAGGTTCTGTTTGAGCAGGAGAAATATCTAATGCTGCCCAGAAGTCCTTTCTATCAGAATTCGGGCCTGCACAGGGAATTACAATATTGGCGAGCTTCGGTTTAACCTTGACAACCCTTTCTGCACATTTAACCTCAGCTTCGTATTTGGTTAACCAATCCAATCCTAAAATAAGATCGAATTCGGTAAAATTCATGACGATCGAGATACAAGGAAACCGATAATGAGAAAAGGAAACAGGTACCCCACAAACCCAACTAAGATCGAGGGAACACCCAACCGGATTATGGACAGTGATGGGTTCTTTGAGCCTTTTCAATTTCAAATCCAATTTCTTAACTGCATTCTTTGCAATAAAGCTTCTCGACGCGCCTGTATCAAGCAGTACTTTAACTGGAATATTCTTGACAGTAAGCGTGCCTTCTAAAACATCTGGCCTTTCCTGACTAGCTGAGGGTGCTGAAACTTCTACTACTTCATTTACTTGACCCTTTTCAGATTTCTTTAAGAACTGACAATCTTTTTCAAGATGGCCAGTCCTTTGGCATTGACTGCATTTTCTATTCTCTTGAAACTCGTTCTCGGGTCTAGATTTATTCTTCTTCCGTTCGTTCCAAGATTTACAGTTTATCGCCAAATGTCCTCGCCTATTGCAGCTCGAGCATGTGGCTGTCGTTACTGGTCCTTTCTTAGACTTAACATTTCCCCGATTGAATCTAGGCTTCTTTCTGGCCCCAGATGTCGTACTTGGCTCAACCTATGTACTTGTCTCTGGGCTATCAGTTTCAAATTTTCTTTTGCTGCTAGAACTGACTTCATCTTCGTCTCGCAACATACCTTTCCTATCGAGATCCTCATACTGGTAGGCCATGTATATCATGTCAGAAAAAGGAAGCTTCACATGCCCCATTACTTTATTCTGGTATTTTCTTTGAAGACCATTAATAAACCTCAGATTCTTCTGCTTTTGATCTTGAATTAGATGAGGGGAAAAATGAGAAAGTTCATTGAATCTCTTATGATATTCTGGGATATCCATATCTCTTGTATCAAATAGTAGAATTCACATATAACCTCTCAGTTGCTTCGAGAGGAGTAGTGAAAAGCTCTTTGAATCTATCCCAGGTGATATCACCTTCTCGATTACCTTTAACAATTGAATCCCACCAGAACAAAGCTTCGTCTTTGAGTGCCCAAGATGCCAGTAATCTTTTTTGGTCATCCCGCAGCTTTAATCCTTCAAAGATTTTCTCTGCAGAACGAATCCAAGCTTGTGTTTTAGCAATAGATTTCTTGCCCAAGAATAGTGCTCCACCCAGATTTCTATATTTCATAAATAGAGCTTCTATATCTGGTTCAGCATTCCTTCTGTTTCTGGCACTCATTTTCTAGTACTTCTTCAAATAGCAGACCAAGTGTCAGGTCAACAGTAAACATATTGTAAAGCATAGAGACAAACACTTGAATGTAAATGTGTCTATCGAGGTGTATTTCATTCTGCTATACTCATACTAGGACATTACTGATCCTATCTGTAATGAGTTGCTCATCCTAGAACACCACTGGTTCTATTTCTGACGAGCTCGTTCATATGTTATATTCCAGGCTTAACCAAAGCTCTAATACCACGTTTGTGACGACCCCATTCCCGATAAGACGGTGGCAAGGGTAATCTTTGGAATATAACACATAAACAGATAACAACTGAACAGAAATAAATAAATACACCAGATAATGTACAATAGAATACACTGGATAAATACAATCATCAGAGTTACACAGTATATAGGATCATACTTAGTACAAAATACAGTTCAGCTATACATAAATGTCTACTGCGGAAAAGAAAACATAATATGTACAACAGGAGCTGAACATCATAAAAAGAGATAAATGATAGAATCCATCTTCAGCTCCAGCTATCCAGAAAGAGCCTGCTAAAACCTGAATACAAGGCTGCCCATGTAGAAAAAGGGGCACCCGAGTTTGCAAGTGAAACAAACTACGAGTCAGTCATGGGACTGGTATGAGAAATCTACTTAACACATTTTCAAATATGGCCAATCACAGGACCACACCACTTTCGCGGAACGGGTTTACTCCATTGGATTGCCAGTGCTTTAAAACAAATAAATCTTTTAAACATCGCAATGCTTTTTATAAAAATGAAGCCATTATAAGACTCAGTTCCCATCACACAATGCAACACAAACCGGAGGATAGAGTTTTACCTTATAATGGCCAAATATGCTTGATACGAGGAAACAAATCATTTGAAATGCAAATTTTATCGTTTAATTCTTAATCAGACTCCAACCGTAAACTAGTAAGAGAACGATTCCCTAAGTATTAACCCCAAAGGCCGAAACCAACATCAGACCAATACCCAGGAAACCATCTGTCCTAGCTCGTTTCCAGTTAGTTTCTAACTTTAGATACAATCATAAATATCAATCATAAGCGGCATTAATGCCCCATACCACTATGTCGCCATATATAGGTATACAATCAAAACCGCACGATGTCGTATTTGGAAATTGGATTTCCGCCATGAACCAAGGCAAAGGATAGTCCTTACCGAATTTGAGACGCTCTAGCCCGCCCCTCAGGATCAGAACGCATCGACCCTTGGAGCCACAGGGTCGGTCCACCAATGTGGATTAGAAGAAATCCTGAACACTACGTCTCCCCGCCCTATGGGGCGTAAATGAGCCAACGAATGACTCTATCGGTTCAAGAACGACTGATATATCTGAGGCGCCTCGCAACAGCAACAACCACATAAGCCAAATTCGTCAGGGCGTGTAAAACCACTGACGCCACTTCTAGCTAGAAAGAGACGCATGTTCTCCCTGGATCCTTCTCCCGTTTCTGGTTCACAACCGGGGTGTGAGGCTCACGAATCTACGCTACACAAAGCTATGCCACACAGGCCGTGCTTTGATCATCAACCACAAGACTCTACTTTTCAATAGAAGCCTTGATCATATTGCCACTTAGGCATGCCACACAGGCAATTCACTCCATGCGACTGATTCCTATCGATATATAACCTCTGAGCTCGTACGTCTCAGAGAAGGGCGTTAAGCAAAAGAATAAATTCTCCGCCGCCAAACAGATATATATTTAATAGAGATCAATCAGCATAGAACAAAATCCAATGTCAGACACACAATCCATTTACACGTTCGTTCTGGGTCTGAACGAAACCGGAGGATCTTTATTCCTTGCATATCCGTACAATCAACCTTTACGTCCGGACGGCTACTACTTCAACCCCTTCTAGGTAGCTACTCATATCATGAGCATTAGTAGCACCCCTCCATTCGACGTGAAGATCATCGGTCTTGCATCGACTTCATATCTTCGACTTTCGAACGTCGATCAATTATTTGAAATGAGAATTAACTCGGCCTTTTCAAATAATTCACGTATATTTAGAATTTCAAATCAATTCATTTCAATGGTTAAATTATTCGATATCACTAATTTTGTTCTTTAGTGTAATTTTCACGCCAAACACATTCAACCATCAAATATCACATAAACCGAGCAAATTCAGTTTATTTCCATTCCATATCGTTTATAATATTTTATCACGACTTATCGCTATTTTTATTTATTTAAAAATAGCTAATATATTCTAAACAATGCTTCAAGCCATAACGCGGCCGTGGTGCTGTTTTTCTCTAGATTTGATTTACACATATCTGAAAATCTAACCGTTGGATCTTCACAAATTTTATATCATTAGAAAGATCTTTTCAAAACGAATCCAACGGTTTCAGTTTTGGGGAAATCCGACGGTCGGATCTCCCGCACTAATCGTTTGTAGTTAGGATTTCAAAATACGAACTGCAGCGTCGTTATTCGATTTAGTTTAATTATATTTATATATATATATAAATATAATCGATTCTAGCGCTGTTTTTCTTCAGATTTGAATTAAACATTTCAGACAATCCAACCATTGGATCTTTACAAAGTTGGTGTCGTTGGAAAGATATTTCCAAGGCGAACCCAACAGTTGTGGTTTCGGGAAAATCCGATGGTCGGATCTCCCGCACTAATCGTTTGAAATCACGATTTCAAAATACAAACTACAGCATCGTTATTCGATTTATTTTAATTATATTTATATTTATATATAAATATAATCAATTCTTTGATTTCAAAACCACACTATTTTCATATCTTTGATAAAAATGATATTTTTGTCAAACTGACTTCTATTTCAACACTTCTCTATTTTTAACCATTCAGGCATATCATAGAAATGTAATTTTTATTGTAAAATGATTTATTTCAAAAACACGACTATTTTATATAGTTCATATAGATGAGAAAAATATGATTTTTATTATAAAACAATTTATTTAGAATACGAGTACCATTTAACCCATGAATTTCTATTCAACACATGAATGTTCTCTATAGTTTGTATATATAATAAAAATGTGATTTTTATTGTAAAACAATTTATTTCAAAACACGATTATTTTATATAGTTCAAACAGGTGATAAAAATGTGATTTTTATTATAAAACAATTTATTTCAAAACACGATTATTTTATATAGTTCAAACAGGTGATAAAATGTGATTTTTATTATAAAACAATTTATTTCAAAACACGATTATTTTTCAATACGTGGATTTCTATTCAACAAATGAATATAGTCTCAACCAATGAAAATAAATCAAACACAGAAAGATTTCAGGAAATTTCGGCAGCATAACGGCAGGGTAGTTAAAACCGGGATCGTATCGAAATACGGCTCCTCTCTCTACCTTAAAACCTTGCGGTTTTTGACAATGGGGATTCATGCATCTAGTTCGCACGCAGGCGGCATGTTTTATTTTCATTTCCACAATCCTATTCTAATTTGTTTTCAACCACAGATGGGTATTTTTCAACCACAATCAATCATTCTCAACCACAAACAATTTACATCAACCATTCGCATTATTCACCAAATTTCACATTAACCAAATAATCCAAACAATATCACAACCAATAAATATCGTCCATGGTCTGTGGACGAGGGGAGTATATATATATATATGTATATATATATATTCGTATATAAATATATTTCAATTCACTTCAATTCATTTCAACGCACATAAATTTTTTACAACGCATATATAACTTATACATCGAACATACAACTTATACAACGCTTATACATGAGGTGTGCAACGCTTATATAACTCATACATCGACTATATAATTTATACATCGTTGTTTTTCCATATCGTTTATAACTTAGAAATCTCACATTGGGTTCCACTCCACCAAAAATAGTAAAAGGCTCAGAAAAATATCCGGTCTCTTCTAGAGTGTAGAAGACGTCGACACGGTCACGATGTTTCCTGTTTCATTGAATTTCGTCAATACACTAAAAAGATATGATTTTTCAAAGTTTGCAACACTTAAAAGTGTAATTTTCAGTTTGAATTGGCCAATGCCGTTACCTCTATTCCTCGTTCAAAACTAGGTTTGCCGATATCTTTTGATTCTCTACACGGTAGGAGGATCGGGTTGTACCACTTGAAAGAGGGTCGAGGGAGCTTCAAGCGCATGGTGGGGGCTGGCGATTCGGTGGGTCCAGGTGGTCACGGTGGCGCTTCAAAGACCCGAACTTTGGAGAGGTGATTCGAGCGAAATACGAGGCGAGGAGGGGGAGACGGGTATCGATTTGGAGCTGGAGAGGAGAGCTTCAAAAAGCTTAACTGGAGGGGGGTCTAACTTGGGCTGTGGCGATAGGAAATCGCCAGGGAAGCGGCGACAGGCCTTCCGCTGTCGAGATCGTTTAAGGAGGGGGGGTTTTGAGATTTTTTTATTTTATTTTATTATGAATATAAAATTCTGATTGGCCGATGGTTTTATAATTTCAAAAATTAGGGTTTTTACAAACGAACTTCAATTCAAACCCAACGACTGTCGTCCCTAGCAAAATACCCCCATTCCGAACACAATGGGATATGTTTCGTAGGCCCATTTGACTGTTTGAGTCAGTTTTTCATCAAATTAAAATATAAAACATTCAATATTTAATTTGAACGTACATTTCAATTTGCCGAGGCCACATACTGATTCTAAAAATTCCTGAAAAATAAATCTAGCAATGTTTTGATGATACGGTCCCAACAAAACTAGTTTCGTCGAATTCTGAGACCGTTTGAAAAATGGCCATTTTCTGGTCGATCCAATTTAACTGTAATTGACTAAAACACATTTTCCTTCGCCACGCTCACATATTAACTTAAAAAATTATGAAATTTGAAACCTAGAAATAATTTGACATCCCGGATCCAACAAAAGTGGTTTCTTCGAATTCTGAGGTCGTATGCAAAATGTCTATTTTCAAAGTCGATATATTCTCTATAGCGACCTTTCTGAAAATTCATTTGGCCATAACTTTTGCTTCCCGCTATGAAACTTCGGTTTTTCAGATTCGTTAGAAAGGTATTTACTAACAGATTTAAATGTTTTTGGTTTCACTCAAATCCGTTTTGTTTTTCACCCGATACAGTCAGTCAAAGTTTGAATTCAATTTTTGAAACTACCGCGCCATTTCAGGCCTTGTTTATAATTCAAATTAATTATATTCATTTTCAACATCGATTCAAACTACCTTTTCGTCGTTATTATTTAAAATATTTAAAATCCACTATTTTAGCCAATTTAAAATTTTTAAACTGGTTCAGATTTTACGGGTTGTTACAGACACGGTAGAACTGGGAGTTCGAATTGGGATTATGGAGAAGTCTGCTCCTTTGTTTTTGGTAAGGGTCGGTAGTTGAACGTGGGATGGTGGGACGAGTTGCTATTTAGTTTTTGGATGGATCTGAACTCTTGGCTTGTTAATGTGAATGTCTGGTAAGGGAACTAGAAGTTCAAATATGCTAGAGTTCAAATTACATTACTGAAGTGGTTTAGGGGTTCAACAATATGGTTCCAGGGGAATTCAAATTGTGTGTAACGACCCAGCGGATTTTCAGCCTTGAAAATCGACATAACACCTTTACCATATCTCATGTCGTTCCCCCAAGCACTGAAAAACACTGGATTGTCATGAGAAAGAAATTAGAGGGTGAGAGTAGAAAGAAAGAATGTTAGAATAGAAGAAAGAAGAAGAAACACATCAGAATCTCACAACGGGACGAATAAAATATAATATCAAATCTCTTTATACAAAAACTGTATATACATACCAATCATCAGAGTACACATATATCAGTCACAGCGGAAAAATATCTGTATATAACTAGCGGCGAAGCCCCCTGCTTCTAGCTCCTGAAACTCCAAGCGAAACCTAACCTGGAATATACTCGGTCTGACCCGAGCACATTTGATTTAAAACAAAATACACCGGGTCAGTTTGGAATACTTTCAGTGATAAATTCACAGAACGCACACTTATTTAACTTTGCAAAATCCTTTATCAAATCAAAAGGTAATAGTAAGATCAGTCCACACATAAATACGGACGGTTTTTACCTTACTATAACCCAAAACGGTTTTGAAATCATAGCTTGATCTGATATTATCATAATGTCTAAATACAAATAAATATCAATCTAGAGGAACGCTTGCATCCACGCTCCCCATACATTGTATACAATCGAAAACCGCGGGCGCTTATTGGATATTGGATTCCGACCTTGACAAGGTATGGGTCCACCTGCCGATAGTGTATCTCTAGAGGCGAATACACTGGGTTCAACAAGAACGTCTTGCAACCCGGCCTTCACATGACCGACCACTCATTTCGCTTGAGTGTATCGAATGTATATCACCGACGGTTGGGATCAGTAACCGTCTGCCCGAAAAGGGACAACATCGATAGATTTAAGAAGCAAAAGGAATTTCTCTAGATAGGTGATCATACATCCTAATGGGAGCGACCCACATAGCCATGCTGCCTGCACGATTTTTGTCATTTCCCGGTTGATGAGGCTTGAGACTAGGACTTGACTTTAACATCTGGTCATCATACACTTTGAATGCCACATCATTAGATCCGCCAGATAACACTTGACTGACGTCCACAAAAATACTCTAGTTTATTTGGCTAGAGAATAACCATTTCTCCGCCATCAACTATCGTACATTTGGAGAAATCAACTCATGTAATTCCTTTGGAAATACTCTGTCAGACATCCGTCCATACAAGTCATCCAGGAACAGGATGAACCGAAGGTACTCTCCTACTGCATCTCATATAGGAATCACCCCATGAATCAGTAGCGAGAAGTCCTTGCAACCCATGGATTTCAACCACGACAGAATCACAAATCAAAATAACTCTGGCTGCAGGCCAGAGAAATTCGACAAGTAGTCCTTCCGCTTGTGAAGATCCACGGTCTTCACTTGCTCCGTCTTCAATCGACGTCTTCACGTATTTGATGGTCGGAATGGTTTTCGAATATAATTCGATCCCGGACTTTCCGAACCAACAATCGTATTGGTCTGGTTTGATAGTCGGTGTTCTAACTATCAAATAACAATAGTGTGAACACAATGAGTTTTCTGATTCAATACATGGCACAACTCGACCTCTTTTAAAATATATTTAACCAAATTCCCTTTTGACTAACTTTAACTGATTTACTTTGATTGATTAACTCTAACTTGACTAACTCGACTTATTTAACTCGACAAACTTGACTTGATTACTCCTATCGATTAACTAGTACTCAACTTAACTCCATTCGCTCGACTCTAGATCGCAACGATCACAATCGTTATGCCTGATTCCCCCAGGAAACATCCAACCGCCGTAGGTATCTACAGCCCTGCGAATTTCGCTAGCAGTCGTACGCAATGGAAACTTTTTCCTGAATAACTATAGTTTGACTAACTCTAACTATATTCGATCAATTCTAGTTGAATAAAAAATGTTTAATATAATTGAAATCACTATTCTTACTTCTTTTGAAACTGATATTGCAATATTATTAAATTTACAAATCTTGCATCTGAGTTTGATATTTCTTGTATCAGATAAACCAATTCATCACCTTCACTCACGCCAAACTAATACCGTTCCTCGATAATAGTGAAGCCAACCAAGTTGGGGTATTTTAGTTACCTCTCAGACCTTGATCGACCCGTTCTTACCTCAGAATAATATTAGTTCGTCACTTAACCATCGATATTCAAATCTCGTTTACCATCTTGTTTCAAATCTGGTTTTATAACCCTTTCCTTGTATTTGAAAATTTCGTTCGATACTCTCTTAATTCCTTTAATTAAGTAATTCTTCAATAAACGCCACTTTTAAACTTGGAACATTATTTCACTAATACCCTTGGGTTTAAACGAAAAACCCACATTCCAAAATCAATTCCCATTTACGAATCTCGTTTTGAAAACTTGAGTTATAAATCCCTTTTTATAAAACTCTTATCGTTCTTTCGACCACTTATTGTCTTCTAATCACTTCTACTTGAATTCCAATTACAAACCATCACTTTAACTACTATTAACTAAACAATAGTAATTAACTTTACTATTAACTATATTAAGATAGTTAACTTGTTTACTTACCAAAAATAGTATAATTATCATTGGAAAAGGCTTAACAAATAAAGATCACTTTATTTACTCTAAACAATTCAATTATTTCCTTAATTTATAGTTATCCGAGGATTAACTAATATTTTACATTATTCGTTAAACTTTAATGAATATTCATAATAATTAAATCATTTTTTCCTTCAATTGTCCAATTTACCCAAACAGTCGGTTTTATCGACTGTACCCATCAGTTAGCAGTTAACTGATTTCATTTGTCATTTCCCCTTCTTATATTACTTAAATAACTAAGCAAATTTGGAAACATCATTTAATTGTTCTAAAAACAATTAATTCCCTTTACCAAACCCGTAGGTAAATACCTTGGATTTTCCTGCTCTATAACTTGTTTCCACCACACGGTTTGGCTACGCAAACCATTTAAATAATTCTTTTATAAACTTGATTAAATTATTTATTTATAAACTCCTAATTTAATTATCTATACAAAATTACTGAAAAACTTCAATTCAGTTTTAAAATAATTTATAACTTTAAAACTGCGTTAATTTCCCGAATAGTCAACTGACGTCAGTAACAACACATTCTTAGACATTCACTGTCAATTACCAAATCAACACGGTCAGTTGATTTTAACACATCACGGGTGAATATTTATTCAACCATACAACCAAGTTTTGGTGTCAGTCAGGGTGAACAACTCATATATAAGCACAACAAACAAATATACAGTTTATTTGAGGAATCCGGTCGGATCCCTCCAACCTGTACTTCTCTGCATCACAGATGTCAGTTGATAAAAATATACGAATAAATAAATAAACAACTGCAACCAATCAGACAATAACAACCAATTGCATCCATCGCATCCAATCAACCAATTTAAACTGTTAACTGCAAAATATATTTTACTGTGAATGTACCACATCACAGGATTCCAGAAGGTGTGAGAATTAACTCACCAAAGTTTATTCTGATCGACGGTTGATGCGTTTGTTGCTTTTAATTTGGGACGACCGTTCAAAATTAGCTGAATTTTCAACAGTGCTAGATTGACTCCTAGTCAGTGCCATCAGATAGGTCTCGTCCCTGCGATCCCAACGGATCCAGTTTTGTTAAATTTCGTTAACGTACGAGAAAATTACGATTTTTTAAATATTATATAAATTATACGATATTAAAACTAAACTAATTAATTAACTAATTAATTAATTAATTTCCTACCGTTAATACCTTACTTAGCCACGTCAGCTATGAACACGCTCCAGTCCCCGCATCACGCGGTTTCCCCTTCTCCAATTCCTGAAAGCCTGATCTCTCCTCTACAAAACCCCTAAGGTCCCGTCCCTCCAAATCAACCAAATCGCTGTAATTTTAGGTAAAAACAAAAATGATTTCTTGCCGTTCTTCGCGATTTCCTGTCACCTCAGGCCACCGTTCGCCCCCAACTTTTTGCTGAAGCTAGATCTCAGCCCGGTCTACACTTTTCGTTCAGGTTGCCATAACAAAAACCTTACGGATTTGAAGTTATAAATTGTTTTGCATTGAAGGTCTTATTTGCAATTTTACATGGCTGAAAATGTTGATGGGCTGGAAAGGAGATGGAAAAGGGTTTATATAAGTGTAATTTATATTAATTTAAGTTGATGTGACGAACGATGTTGACTAACGATTTTTATTTCGTACCTATCGCTATTTTTGAACGTTGTTATTCGCTGCTGCGCTCACATACAAACCCCGTTCGACACGCGACTGGACGGCATAGTATATTTTGACGACACAGTCCTAACGAAACTTGTTTCGTCGAATTCCATATCAATATGCTCAAACAGCGTTTGTACACGTCCAAATAGATCGATTTATTTTACATTTTATTTTGCCACGCTCACAGAATAACCCCGATTGACGTGCCGTTTGAAAATCTAGCAATAATTTACTGTTACGGTCCCAACAAAATTTGTTTCGTCGAAAATAGAGGTCATTTGAAAAATGTCCCTTTTGAACTGGCCAATTTGAATTAAAATAAACCAATTTTAAAATACTTCAATATAATAATATCAAAATATTGCAGTTGGCCATACACGACCAGAATTTGATGTATTACCAAGGAAAATTATCCCGGGTTGAATTCGAAGCCAAATTGATACTCAAAATATTTAAAAACCGTTATTTTATATAAACGCAGCGCTATATATACAAAGGAATTCCTGGCGCTGTTTTTCTGAGAATTTGATTTGGACATAAAATAAAATCTACACGATGAAAACTCGATTTTTCTCTGCCGTTGGAAAGATATCGTCAAGCCGGTCCCAACGTTTCTTGTTTCGAGGAAATCCGACTTATTTTGAACCCGGTACGACCAATTGAAGTTCAAAACGCCAAATCGCGAACTGCCGTGCCGCTGCAGCTCGTTATTTAATTAAATTTTAAACTATATATATTTCGTCGTCGTTTCTAAACGAAATCGTCGATATAACTTCAATATATCCAATAACGAACTATTTCAAACTGCCCGCTCACCCTATATTGCCGACACAACATTTTCTGACTGGTTTGGAATTAAATTATTATTTTATTATTTAAATAAATAATATATTCAAAATATAATCGTTAAATTTGATTATTTAAATTCAACCTAATATTTTAAATAATTAAAATAATTAAAATAAACCAAATAAATAGGCGGAAAATACGGGTCGTTACATTGTGATATGTTTTGGAAAGCCAAATGAGGCCATTTGTAGTTCAATGGGACTGATGGTGTTTGGAGGGTGTAACCATAGCATGGCAGTGAATGAAGTTGTCTGTATAATGTTTGATGGAGTGCCAAAGTGAGATGGAGCAGAATTTATAGGCTGATTTAAGTCGATGGTTGTAGTTGAATTCATATCTGATCAAAGGCGACGAGGTATACGTCTTATTAATTTAAATTACATAGGATAGTTTATTTATTTATTTGGTTAGTTAACTTAAAATAAAAATTGTTTAATCATTAAATTTAAAATCGGATAATCATAGGAAGAAATTTATTCGAGATATATATTTCAAGACGATTCGTGGATGAGACGATATGGAATTAAATTGGATATTCAGCAATGGAAAATTGAGGTGAGTTAAACTCACTCAGTTACTTATTTGAGCTATTTTTAATAGTTCAATTTTTTTTATTTCTTGGTTGGCTGATAATTGATTAATATAAAGTAATAATAATATATAATAATATTATATAAAAATAATATTGGTGATTGGTTAATGCCCGCAGTACCATTAGCGGATGCCCGCAGTACCATTAGCGGATGATTTCCCTATGCGCCCCACAAAATATATATAGTGGATGACCTTCTATACCGCGATATCCTGCCTCGAAGCAGGATGGGTATTATTATTGTTGACTAACGTCTGTGGATGCAGGAAGAACAGGTTGGAGGGATCCAACTGGATTCCTTAACATTTACTTATTTGTTTCCATATTTATGTTGTTAAATGGTATGATTGATCACCTGTGATAGTGTATTACATGTTTGGGTGTGTGATAACATTTGACCTTGATTTTTGATATTTTTGAGTGTCAAAAATAATATATGGATTTTAAACCCGAATTTAAAATAAATAAAAGTATTTAAAGAAAGATTTATTTTCAAATAGAAATGTTATTTGGAACCGAATTATAAATGGAATTGAACAGTAAAGATTTATTGTAACAAATAAAACGAGAAGTTGAATTTATAAGCGATATTATAAGCAGTGGAATTATCATTATTATTTGGGAAATTAGGAAAAATGTAAATTGTGTGTGAATTTGAAAAGAAATAGAAAATGAATAAAAAAAAAAGATATTTAAATAGATTGGAATTTTCCAGTTGCAAGGAAAATATAATAGAGATTATATAACTCGATAATTAGGAGTTATAAATAGATCGAAACTAGAAGTTTCAGATTTATAATTGAATTTAACTAAATAAGTCAAGTATGGATTTGCGTTGAGAAATATTATTCATGGGTGAGGTGAATAGGGGTTAAAGCAAATGAGTTGGAAATAGTAATTTGAGGTATATTTAATTTCAAATAGGAATGGTTTCCTTTTTAGAATTCAAATTAAATAGAATTTAAAAGTAAATATTTGTTTAAAACAAATATTTTGAAAATCGATTTTATAAGGGACGTGATAAAAGAGGTAAAGGTATTTTTATTGGAGAATTTAAAGAAACATATTTTGAGTGAGAATTTAGAATAAAAAAATAGAAATCGCATTTAAAATCGGTATTTGAAATACATGTGAATTTTACAAGTGCAAAGGAAATATAAGATAACTCTATTAGAAGTTATAATCAAAACCTGAATTTTATATGTATGAAAAATAATTGACTAAATAAGTCAAATATGAATTGCATTTCACAATTGAAATGAATAAAGGGTAAAGCAAATATTTGCAAATAAAGGAAGGTTAAGAAGATTTGTTTTTAAATTATAAATTCTAATTGAATTTAATTCAACTAATTTGAATAATATAATAAGATTATATTGAAGAATTTAGATTAGATTTTAGATAATAATTATTAATTGCAAGGAATTTACGAATGATACTTATATACGTAATATAGTTAGTAGTTTATTAAAATAAAGCTGAGATGGGTTGTGATTAAAATATAAAGATGTTTATAAAGATTATTCATATAAAACTAGGTTTTACAAAGGTTAAACCAAAATTTGAGTTGATTAATGAGGGGATATCGTTATAAGAAATATTGTTCTAGTTTTAGAAATAGATAAATTTTTAGCAAACCATTTTGCAAAACCATATCTTTAAATGCGTTATTGGATATAGGTAGTAGTAAACTGTTTGAAATCATATTGTAAATAAAATATTTGAAATGGTTATAAGTGGAGGTATATATCTCGTTTGACGTGACAATTGATAATTGAAATTTTTATATGTTAGAGATTAATAAATGAAATTAGATACTGACTGGAGATTAGCGAGTTGGATGATTTTGTAAATATCGATCTGATGCTAGTTTCGGCCTTTGGGGTTGATACTTAGAGAATTATTCTCTTAAGAGTTTAAGGTTAGGAGCTAAAGGACCGAGATGGGGAATACGTTCTTAACAGTATTTTAAAATGAAAGGGTTTTGAATATTCTTATATATTAATATAAGAAGAGAAAGTGAATATTCCATTTGTTGGAAAGTGAAGAGTTTTAAATTAACAAATGATTGATCAATAAGAAGGATAAATAATAATGGATATTTAATCAGCGAATTCAATTTTCTTTTATGGATGAATGGTTGTTTTATTTGATAGTTAAATAACCGACTATCAAATCTGACCAATACGATTGTTAGTACGGAAAGACCGAGATCGAATTTATTCGAAAACCGTTCCGAACTAACTAATACATAAACGTAGAATATACGGACTGAAGATGGAGCAGTGAAGACCGTAGACTTTCATAAGGGAAAGGACTACGCCGAATTCTCTGCAGTTGCGCCCGGAGATATTCTAATAGTGATCCTGTCGTGGTTGAAATCAACGGTGTGCAAGGACTACTCGCTACCGATCTATAGGGTGATTCCTAGGATGCGGTAGGAGAGTTCCTTCGGTTTGTCCAGTCCCAGGACAACTTGTATGGACGAAAGTCTGACAGAGTATTTCCAAAGGACCACGTACGTTGATTTCCTCAAACGTATTTTGGTTGATGGCAGAGTAGTGCAATTCTTTTAGCTTGAACACTAGAATATTTTTGTGGACGTCAATTAGTGATACCCGGTGGATTTGACGATGTGGCATTCAAAGCGAATGATGGCTAGATGATCTGAAACGTAATTTTAGACCTCAAGCCTCACAATTGGATAATGAAAAAAATCGGGCAGGCAGCATGGCTATGTGGGTCGCACCCATTAGGGTGTATTGTCCCCATCTAGAGAATATTCATATCTGTTACTTCTTTTTACTTCTGTATCTCTCGGGAACGGTTATGCTGCTAGCAACCGTAGGTGACAATATATTCGATACACTCAAGAGAAATGAGTGGTCGGTCATGTGTGGGCCGGATTGCAAGACATTCTTGTTGAACCCAGTGTATTCCCTTCTGGAGATACACTATCGGAAGGTGGTCCCATACCATGTCATAGTTGGAAATCCAATCTCCAATAAGCGCCCGCAGTTTGATTGTATACTATATATGTAGAACGTAAGATGCAAGCGTTCTGCTAGATTGATATTTATTTGTATTTAGCCACTATTATAATATTAGAAAATATATTGATTTCAAAAATGGTTTGGGTTATCGTAAGGTAAAAACCATCCGTGTTTATGTGTGGATTGGTCCTACGATTATCCTTTTCTTTCGAAATGATTTTTAACTTTAAAAATCAAGATGGATGATACCAATAATTTAGTGGGTTTTCTCACACTGGTTCACCAGACTGACCTGTGGCGTTTGTAATGCTCGGGTCAGACCCAGTTGGGTTCGACCGAGTTGTACATGTTAAGGATAAGTTGATACAGATTCCAGGAGACGAGTTGGAGGAGATCAAATGTATGATATATATAGTATTCCGCTATGTGTTTTAAATGAGGACAGACTGTTATAACTGTCCAGATGAATTAAACGGCCGCTGTACTCTGATGAATTGTAAGTATTATTTCAAGTTTTCAATAAAGATTTATTTCTATATTATATTTTATTACGCTGTGATGTGAGTTGTTCTTCTTCGTTTTCTTCTATTCTAATTTTTCTTTCTTATCTTTTTCTCACCCTCTAACTTCTTTCATTAACATTCTGGATTTTCGGTACTCGAGTTTGGACACAGGGTGTATTTGTGTCGAAAATTTGAGCATCAAATTTTCCGGTTTGTTACATACGGTCCTAACAAAACTGGTTTCGTCGAATTCTGAGCCTGTTTGCTCAAAAAGCCCTGTTTTTGGCCTTATATGGCTGGTCGATTCACAATAAATTGCCCGCGACTACATGTTAGCTCTAAAAATTATGAAAATTTGAATCTAACAATAATTTGAAATTTTGGATCCAACAAAGTAGTTTCGTTGAAAACAGAGGTCGTTTGCAAAATGGCTATTTTTAAGGGCTATATATTATATTAAAATATATATAAATTCCATAGCGACTATTTTAAATTTTAAACTAGACCTAACTTACAATTTATAAAGTGAAATCTCCATTTCTTACATTCATTAGAAAGATATAGCTAAATCTATTCTAACGTTTCTTGTTTCGTCCAATTCTGACTTATATTGAATTCTGTATATTCATTTGAAATTAGAAATCGAATTTTCATACTACCGCGCCATTTCAGGCCTGTTTTATAATTAAAATAAATTTATACGTTCTAACTTCGACTTAAATAAATTTTTAGTCGTTATTATTTAAAATAAATCATTTTAAATATTCAAAATCCATTAAAATAGCTAAAATAAAATTTTTAAATTAGTTCAAAATTTCTGGGTTGTTACAGGACCGTAGGGAGTGCATGCGTTTCTTTCTAGCTAGGAGTGGTGCCATGGTTTGGAGCACAGACATTTTACTTTTGTGGTTGTTGGAAAGCGAGGTGCCTCAGATTTGAGTCCCTAGTGGCTCTTGATGGTTGACATGCTGGCCCGATTTTATGCCCCATAGGGTAGGAAAACGTATTGTTCATGAATTGCCAATCCACTAATGTAAGTGTGGAACGGCCCTGCCAGATCCAAGGGCTCACCTGAGTCTGAGTCCTGAGGCATGGGCTAGAGTGTCTCGAATCGAAAGGAGGATCCCTTGCCTTGGTTCATGATGGAAATCCAATTTCTAATACGACCGTCTGCGGTTTTGATTGTAAAACTAGTATGACGGCATAATATATGGTACTTATGTTGTCTACGGCTGATACATTTATATTTGAATATGATTTTGACACTATGCACTTATAATATCAAAATGATTTGTTTTAAATGCACGAAGCATGTTTGGCTATTATTAGGAAATAATATCCTCCGACTTTCTTTGCATTGTGTGATGGGACCTGAGTCTTATAATAGCTTCATTTTTTATAAAAGCATTGTGTTGGTTTATTGTAAACAAAGATTCATGTGGAGTAAACCCGTTTCGTGTTATACGGGATGGTCCCGTGATTTCTCAACTTTTAAAGTAAAGTTTTAATAACTTTTTAGTTCACACACCAGTCCCGTGATTGACTCGGAGTTTATTGTTTTAACCTAAACTCTATGTGCCCATATTTTCAACACGCGCAGATAATAGTTTTGGTTTTTGCAGATATTTCTTTTGTAACGACCTGAACTTCCCCGTAAAGGAAAGCCCGGATTGAGTTGAAAACACAAAAAATTAGAACACAAACAGAAGAACATTTCATTGCTTACTACAACAATTTACATCAGAGTACAAGAATATACAGAGTATGAACAAATAATATACATTTGATAAATATCAGAGATATACAAATTACAATGCAGCGGAAAAATAATACATAACACAACTGAAACAAATATACAGATACAGAGCTTTCCCAATATCGTTCCAGCTGTAAACCAGGATCCTGTGAATATAAATCTGCAAAACCAGAATAGTTATTGGAATTTATATGATCCTCAATGTTGACATAAACAAATTAAAAATACAGATAGTTATTCGAATTTATATAAGAAAAAAAAGAGAAGAAGAAAAACAAATTCAGAATCTCACAGCGGAAGGACAAATTATAATAATTAAATAACAGTTCATGAAGCTGTTAAAACATACATTCGATTATATTATACAACAATTATCAAAGTTAACTATAATGAACATACTAATTATTTGCAGCGGAAATAAATAATAATACTTCTGGCAAGCTCCATCTTCATCTTCATAATGTCATCTTCAATGACAGAAAACTCAGGCTGTGTAACGACCCAAACATCTCTGTAAAGGAAAGCCCAGATTGCTATAAGGACAAGACCAATAAGAAGACAAACGGAAGAACATTTCATTGCTTATTACAACAATTTACATCAGAGTACATGAACATACAGAGTATGAACAAATAATATACATTTGATAAATATCATAGATTTACAAATTACAATGTAGCGGAAAATAATACAAAACATAACTGAAAGAGATAAACGGATACAGAGCTTTCCAAATATCGTTCCAGCTATAAACCAGGATCTTGTGAATATAAATCTGCAAAACCAAAACTACTAGCTGCCCGTGTGGAAAATAGGGGCACCCAGAGTTTAGGTTAAAACAATAAACTCCAGGTCAGTCATGTGACTGGTGTGAGAACTAAAACAGTTATTTAAAACTTTACTTTAAAAACTGAGTGAATCAAGGGACCACGCCGTATAACACGGAACGGGTTTTCTCCCAAGAATACCAGTGCATATAACAAACAACGCAATGCTTTTTGAAAAAATGAAGCTATTATAAGACTCAGGCCCCATCACACAATGCAACGCAAGCCGGAGGATAGATTTTTACCTTATAATAGCCAAACATGCTTGGTACGTTTAAAACAAATCATTTTGATACTATTATACTGTAAAGTGTATGAAAACAACTTCAAATATAAATGTATCAATCATAGACGGCATAGTGCCCCATCCCACTATGTCGCCATACTAGGCTCTACAAATAAAACCAAAATGTCACGTATTGGAAATTGGATTTCCGTCATGATTCTAGGCAAGGGATGTACTCCTAACCGCTTCGAGACACTCTAGCAAGTGCCTCAGGACTACACACTCTGGGCAACACTGGATCCTGCAGTGTCGGTCCACACTTACGTTAGTGGATTGGTTATTCCTGAATACACGTTTCCCGGTCCTATAGGACCTATCCATCGGCTCCGTAGAGACCGATATATCCGAGGTGTCTCGCAATCCAACAACCACATAGGTAAAAATATAACAATGTCAGGGCATGCAAAACCCTGACACCACCCATAGCTAGAAAGAAACGTCATGCACTCACTGCGTTCCCTTATCATGTTTTTGACTCATACTGAGGTGTGAGGCCCGCGAATTAACGTTATACACAAAGTTAAGCTATATTAAAGCCGTGCTTTGATCATCAACCACAAGACTCTGCTTTTCAATAGAAGCCTTGATCATTTGCATCTCCGCATGCCACACAGGCAATTCATGCCATGCGACTGATATCTATCGATATATAACCTTTGAGCTTGTACGTCTCAGAGAAGGACGTTAAGCAAGAGAATAAATTCTCCGCCGCCAAACAGATATATATTTAATAGAAATCAATCAACACAGAATAAAATCCAATGTCAGACACACATCCATTTACAAGTTTGTACTGGGTCTGAACGAAACCATAGGCACCTTATTCCTCGTTTCGTATGACCAATACAGGAGAGAGGTCCCCGCATATCCGGTCGATTTCCAAGTACGTCTGGACGATCACCACTTATTACCTCGTCTTGGGAGTACAGCCCAATCAAGACATCAGTAATCATCCAAACGATGTGAAGACCTCTGGTCTTCAACCACCATCTTCATCATCGACTTATCGTCGAATCAGTTATTCGGAATGGGTATAAACCCTGCCTTTTTGAATAACTCGCGTATATAACAAACAAGTGCTATAAAAACGCAACATACGCCTCATTCCAATTCTGAATATTATTTTATTTAAATATTAACATCTTTAGGGATTTGTTCCCATTAATTTTATCAAAGATAAATTCTTTAAAAATTTATTCTTTAATCTTCCTTTGGATATCAATTCAATCCATATTAAGGTTTTCCAAACTAGTCGGGACTAGCGCACCTTACCGAAGTGATCATTTCTTTAATTTCTCAATCCCAACCCATTCGTCCCATGGAGCAAAACTGGTCATGCCCCATATCTAACACCATGGTGTTATCGGTAAATTTAATTACCATTTCCCGTTCAAATCTGATTAAAGATTTAACTATCGCTAGGAGAAAAACTAGTGATACTCCATTCTCGATCATTTCCTGAATTTGATAATATTAAATTATCAATACATATGTCAATCTAATTAAAGATTCATTAAAACTTCACTTAGTTTTAATCTTTCTAAAAATCAATATTACCGATTATTTAACTTTGGAAACACAAACATGTCGCATCGACAATCTACACCGTACTATTGATTTTTGCGTATATATAACCTCTGAGCTCGTACGTCTCAGAGAAGGATGTTAAGAAAGAGAATAAATTATCCGCCACCAAACAGATATATATATATTTAGCAGAGATCAACCATACGGTTCGAAATACAATGACAGACATGTAATCCTGCCTTTAACTAGGTCAAAGAACTAATGTCATTTAAAACACAATTCACGATAAACCCAAATCACATTCCATTAATTATGGAATCTTCACGGAAAAACAAATCAATATATAATTGATATTAATTTCCGTATCTGACTAATAATATAAATGGAATAATGACAAAGCCTTTCAAATTCCGTATGTATTAATAGTCTTCCTCCACAGAAGTTCACTTCAATTATTATCAATCGAATTCCATTCAATTCCAATTTAATATATTCAATTGGAAAACTTTACTTTAGAAAATTCCCATTAAATCTTAATAAAAAGATTTATAAATTCCAAATCACGTTTCACTGTAAATCGGGTTAAAGAACGAATGCCGTGAAAAACACAGTTCACAATAAACCCAATTCACATTCCATTTCCAATTCCAATTAAATGTTAATTAATTGGAAATTATTCTTTAAATCTTAATTAAAAGATTTATTCTTTTCACATGGGGTTTAAGGAACAATGTTACTGAAGACCCCGTCCCATCAGCCTCTAACCGTAAATTAGTAAGAGAACAATTCCCTAAGTATTAATCCCAAAGGCCGAAACCAACATCAGATCAATACCTAGGAAACCATTTTACTTAACTAATCTCTAGTTAGTTTCTAATTTCCTTAACTCCATTGGGTTTAAGAACAGTATATTAAAGATACCATTCACGACAAACCCAAAATCTCATTCCATTGTTAATCGGGTTAAAGAACAAGCGTTATTTAAAACACGGTTCACAATAAACCGAAAAATCCAATTTAAATTCAATTCCAATTAAATATTAATTAATTGGTAAACTTCATTAAATCTTAATAAAAAGGTTTAATCTTTTCTCAACTGGGTTTAAGAACAGTGTTAGTGAAGACACCGTTCACGACAAACCCAAAATCCAATTTGATATTAAATATAAGGCTTCGAATAGAAAATATATTGGCTTATATTCAATATCAAATTCTGAAATCAACAAATATTGTATTGGAATAACGATATATATATCATCCAAATTCCTCCACAATGTCCGTATAATCACGGAATCCAATATCGAAATATTTCGAAGATAATTTCGATTCAAATCCATTCCAATTCATATATTGGAAATTTTGGTTATTTTTATAACCATTTCAAATCCAATTTATTTACTTAAAAATATTGGATTATAATTCTAGTTCATAATTAGTTCATTTCGATAAAAAATATTTTTATCTTTTCAAATATGGAATTTTTTACCCCAATTCTTTACAAATCATTTATTATGATTTTACACAAATTATTGATATTTTTTTATAATTTTATCAAGGCCCGTATAGTCGATTTCCATAAACGGTCATCGAACTGCACTTATAACGACCTTTTCCAAATTTGATTTGCACATAATTCCAAATCCAACCTTTAGATTTCAAATTCTTTATATTCATTGGAAAGCTCTTTTTGATACGAACCCAATGGTTCTGGTTTTAGGAGAATCCGACGGTCGGATCTCCTGTAATGTCCATTTGAAGTCAATGGTCAAAACTAGCGAACTACCGCAGCACGGCGCGTTCTATTCAGGCCATTAAATGTAGATAATATATATATTATATATATATTTCATCGATTTCCCTTTTAAAACGTATTTTATAAATCGTTTTAAATTCGTTTTCAAAACGATTTCAACTTCATATTCAATTTCAAATCAAAATTGAATATTCCATATCATTAATATATAAATGATAATATTTTCAAAACACTAGATTTTGAAATCAATTCCTTTTTGATATTCATTATAAAAATGAATAAAATCGATATAAATATCGTTAATGTCAAAATGGCGTTAATCTAATCAACACGGCTTTATATATTTAAATATATTCGTGTCCATCCCAAATCAGACATCAAAATCGTATTTTGATCCCTTACTGAATACTATTTTAAAATATTCGTTATTTTAAAATAATCATTATTTTTAAAATATTCATTCTTCCTGAACTGGAATCAGACACAGTCAATTACCATATAATGTTATTTATATGGATTTCATACAACACATATACACAACAAAAATCAAATTCAATCAACCATCATCCAGATTACATTACACAATTGCATAAGCGTTAAATATAAATAATTAACACTTACAACAGCCTGTCAACCCATCAATTGACATACAACTAAACATTGGGATGAGTGTATATCCAATATCATCCCAATACCCGTGTGGGGTTTCAATCAACAAATAATGAATTTTATTTGTGCAGTTGTGCGATGTGTTAAATTTATCGTCCCAATCAATATCAGTAAAATGTGTGTACATAAACAAATCGTTTGATTTGTAAATGAATATTTATTTTATTCATATACCCATTAAAAATTATATTTTTAACTATAAAATATTTATTTCATCTCATGAATATTTTATTTATTCCATTCCACATCACAATCAATTTCACAACAAAATCAAATCAAACAAGTCGTCCATGGTTTGTGGACGATGGGTGTCGGGTGCTGCTAAGCACCGTCTGCATCCTAGCATATATTTTAACTAGAAAATAGAATTAAAGTGAGAAGTTCTCACCTTTGGGATCCACAGCGCCATTTCATTTCTGAATTTCTGAATGGCTTGGACTTGCCCAAAATTCAACGCAGTCTTTTTCACGCTGTTCATAGTAAAAATCACATTTTTATTACAATGATTATATATTTAAAATCTTGTATTTTTATTTTATCCCTACAAGTATAAAGATCATAATTTTATAACGTTATATTATATATAAAAATCATATTTTCATAACGCTACACACATAAAAATCATATTTTAAAAGTTGCTACACACATAAAAATCATATTTTTAAAGTTGCTACACACATAAAAATCATATTTTTAAAGTTACTACACACATAAAAATCATATTTTTATGGTGATGTTCATATAATAAACATCAAATATTTTCCTTTATAAAAATAAAATCTTTTCTATTATAAAAATATAATCCTTTCCTATATATAAATATATTCTTTTCATTTATTAAAATATATTCTTTTCATATATAAAAATATAATCTTTTTATATTTCAAGATTTAGATTTCAAAATCTAATCTTTCATGAATTAAAAATCATCTTTTTATATTTTTAAAACTGAACTTAAACCATGTTTTTATATTTAACTTAGCTAAACTAAAGTAAAAGAAAAAAAAACAAACTCACTGTAATCATCTTCAACTTCCGCTTGAAACCGTTGAACAAGAGCTTCCCCGCAGTGGTGGACTTGGCCTGAGGCGGCAACGCTAGGGCAGTGGAGGCCCCCAGTAGCTAGGGTTATGGTTTTGGGGAAGTACCTCGCGGATTTGAAGAGGAGTAAGAGGGAAGAGAGAGAGAGAGAAGGAAGGGAAGAGGAGGCAACGATGGATGGAGGCCGGCGCGATGGGGCGACGCTCCTAGAACGGCGACGGCGGGCTTAATCGGAGGAGCGGCGGGATCGGAAAATCAAAAATTTATAGGGCACGGTTTTTCTGTTGACCGATGGTTTGGGGAATTAGGGGTTTGACCCCCCCCCCTTTGACCCCTTATTGTATGTATATATATATTTATATATATATATATTTTCCAAAATAAAAAAGTAAGTTGTTCATTTGACCTCCAAACTGAACCCACCAACTATCGCCCATAGCTAATTAACTACATTCTGAACACAATGGGATATGTTTCGTAAGCTAATTCGATCGTTTCGATCAGTTTCCCTTTAAATTAAAATATAAATCAATATATTTTAAATTCAAACGCACATTTCAATTTACCGGGGCCACATACGGACCCCAAAAATTCCAAAAAAATTATTTCTAGCTTTGTATTGACGATATGGTCCTAACAAAGCTAATTTCGTTGAATTTGAAGATCGTTTGAAAAATGGCCATTTTTCAGTCGATTAAATTCAAACTGAAATTACCAAACACGTTTAAATTCGCCACGCTCACACGTTAATTCTAAAAATTATGAAAATTGGAATCAAGCAATAATTTGACATTCTGGATCCAACCAAAGTGGTCTCGTCGAAAATGGAGGTCGTTTGCAAAATCGCTATTTTTAAGGGCTATATTTCCATAGCGACTATTCTGAATTTTCAACTGGACATAACTTTTTATTCCTGCTATGAAATTTCAATTTTCCAGATTCGTTGGAAAGATATTTTCAAATAGTTTCTAATATTTTTGGTTTTGCTAAAATCCGGTTTATTTTGAATCCTGTACATTCATTTGAAATTTGAAATCGAATTTTCAAACTACCACGCCATTTCCAATTCCTTTTATAATTAAAATAAATATTTATATTCTAATTTCGATTCATATAAATATATGCGTTCTAATTCTATTCAAAATAAATTTCATGTCGTTATTATTTAAAATAATTCATTTTAAATATTCAAAATTCATTAAAATTGCTAAAATAAAAAATTTAAATTGGTTCTGATTTTCTGGGTTGTTACAATCTCCCCTACTTAAAATCTTTTCATCCTCGAAAAGGAACGGAGCTGAAAGTTGTTTTACTAATCAACTCAAGTTTCAGTTTGGCTTTCATTTTTCAACTTTTCAGTTCCTAAGGATTTTCCAATTCTTAAAAAATTTGACAAACACCCTAAATTTTCGAAAAATTTCGCCATAACCTCCTTTTGTACGGGGAGCACTGGGAAAATCCCCAAACCGCCACACAGGCCCTCTTATCTCAAAAAGAAAAAGCCAAGCGACTAGCGTATCGGCTCATAAAATCATCCAAACCTAATAAAATTAGTAAACATATACCTATTTGTCGAGCATAAATTTTTTATTCCTCTGCTCTAGCCTCCTTGCTATGACTTGTTCAATATATATGCATGTACATGTATGCAATTGCAATCAATTTTCAATAATCGACACAATTTGGTTATATTTATTGTTTATTCGCGTAATGGTTTTATTGGTTAACAAATAATCATACAACACAACCATCAATCAATTAGTGGATATACTTTTTCAAATGCATTACTTTGATATATATATACATAAAATCATGTTTTTGATGCCAATTCACAACAGTAAATCCTATCTAATTTTGGTTCTCACACCAGTTAATTGGAAATATATAGATATCCCACTTTCGAAACTCGACAATATATACTGATGATGCAGCTGCTATCATCAGTTTCATCTCCGAACGACTAGAGTGTGATTCTATATCTATCCAGTATATTAAAACTTCGAATATACGTTTGCAAGGCGTATATGCAAAATCTTTATATACTTGATAATCCAAATCAATACAAATAAATATTCAAATACATTAAATAGGGTTTAAATTTTCAAAACAATATTTGTTTTCATTTTTATTTTAAAATTTTTACTCTTTCGACTCATTCTAGGATACTGCTGATCCCATCTCTAACGAGTCATTCTCATTGGATATTACAAATCCAATCTCTGATGAATTCTTTCATTCGGTTCTAACGTGTCTTGTTCTCGAGCTCTGTAAACCAAAGCTCTGATACCACGTGTAACGACCCGAACTTCCCCGTAAAGGAAAGCCCGGATTGAGTTGAGAACACGACAAATCAAAATACAAACAAAAGAACATTTCATTGCTTATTACAACAATTTACATCAGAGTACAAGAATACACAGAGTATGAACAAATAATATGCATTTGATAAATATCAGAAATTTACAAATTACAATGCAACGGAAAAATAATACATAACACAACTGAAACAAAAATACGGATACAGAGCTTTCCGAATATCACTCCAGCTGTAAACCAGGATCCTGTGAATATAAATCTGCAAAACCAAAACTACTAGCTGCCCGTGTGGAAAATAGGGGCACCCAGATTTTGGGTTAAAACAATAAACTCCAGGTCAGTCATGTGACTGGTGTGAGAACTAAAACAGTTATTTAAAACTTTACTTTAAAAACAGAGTAAATCAAGGGACCACGCCGTATAATACGGAACATGTTTCCTCCTAAGAATACCAGTGTATATAACAAACAACGCAATGCTTTTTGAAAAAATGAAGCTATTATAAGACTCAGGTCCCATTACACAATGCAGTGCAAGCCGGAGGATAGAGTTTTACCTTATAATAGCCAAACATGCTTGGTACATTTAAAACAAATCATTTTGATACTATTATATTGTAAAGTGTATGAAAACAACTTCAAATATAAATGTATCAATCATAGACGACATAGTGCCCCATCCCACTATGTCGCCATATTAGGCTCTACAAATAAAACCGAAATGTCACGTATTGGAAATTGGATTTCCGTCATGAGTCTAAGCAAGGGATGTACTCCTAACCACTTCGAGACACTCTAGCAAGTGCCTCAGGACTACACACTCTGGGCAACCCTGGATCCTGCAGTGCCGGTCCACACTTACATTAGTAGATTAGTTATTCCTGAACACATGTTTCCCAGTCCTATAGGACCTATCCATCGGCTCCGTAGAGACCAATATATCCGAGGTACCTCGCAATCCAACAACCACATAGGTAAAAATATAACAATGTTAGGGCATGCAAAACCCTGACACCACCCATAGCTAGAAAGAAACGTCATGCACTCACTGCGTTCCCTTACCCCGTTTTTGACTCATACCGGGGTGTGAGGCCCGCGAATTAACGCTATACATAAAGCTATGCTATATTAAAGTCATGCTTTGATCATCAACCACAAGACTCTGCTTTTCAACAGAAGCCTTGATCATTTACATCTCCGCATGTCACACAGGCAATTTTTGCCATGCGACTGATATCTATCGATATATAACGTCTGAGCTCATACGTCTCAGAGAAGGGAGTTAAGCAAGAGAATAAATTCTTCCCCTCTAAGTAGATATATATTTAATAGAAATCAATCAGCAAAGAATAAAATCCAATGCATGACACACATCCATTTACAAGTTTGTTCTGGGTCTGAATGAAACCGAAGGCACCCTATTCCTCGTCCTGTATGTCCAATACAGGAGAGAGGTCCTCGCATATCTGGTCGATCTTGTAACACCCCACCTCCGCCAGGGTCACTCTAAGCAAGTACACTGGCTTTGGAGGGGTGTTGGTCAAGGTAAACATGCATGAAGATATCACAAGACAGAACATATGAGTAAAACAGAGTAAATAAAGCAGCGGATAAAATTACTATTTCAAAACCATAGTCAAGTTACATCAAAGTACTTAGTCATCATTTTCCAACAAAACAAAGTCTAGAAAACATAAACTGAAAAATAACATAAGTAAAGTATTCCCAAAGATAACAGTAGTGTCGCCATAGCAAAGCTCAAGTCCAAACCGTACATGAGCTATCAGAGAAGCAAGCCAAAGATCCAAGCTAGGTGCTAATGTTCCCACCCTGAGAACCTGGGGGGGAAACGGAAGAAAAGAAGCGAAAGGAAAACAGGTCAGTCATAAAGACTGGTAAGTCCTACCTACTATTAGTATAAAAACTAATAAAGTTAACTGGACATGAGAAACTGAGATGAAAAATAAGGATGGTAACTAAACTGGCATGGTGAATAGTTAACAAGATAGATCAAGTGTGGCATCGCATATACAAGGTTAAGTTGCACCAAGAGTGTACTAGTATTCTAACCTAAGTCAAGTATAAACAAGAAGTGATCCCTTGGCCCAATAGGCCCAATATCATGAGATGACCCCAGTCAAGGTCCAACTATACGATCTAGTCGATCGGCTCCCTATAAGCCTAACTCGTCGTGTATCGGTGTCATACTGCTTAATCATGAAATGTAGATAACTGTGCAAGGTCCACCCCAGGGTGTATCCAGCCCTAAGGTGTTAACCACAGACACAAAACAAGCACGCACAGTCTAAACCTATTGGTGCCCATGTTCAACCCCGGACTCATGTGCACGATCATGGTTCGTCTGAACAAAACTGGTGCACACATTCAGCCGTCTCTTTTGGTCTCTTACAATCAGCCCAGTAATCGTGCCCCACCCTAGCCTAGTCCCAGGGTATCCTGATACTATAGGTTACTGCTGAAAAGGACCACGTAACTAGGATTTTAAACGGGTTAAGTGTGGTTAACCCTATCCTAACCATGTATCGAGTTGGTTAAGTGTGTCCAAGATGCTCATGACTTAACCCTATCGATACATCGTGTTCAACTGGTTAAGTATATTCAAGTGGTCCATGACTTAACCCTACCATGTGGCATTAATGAACTTAATGCACCCCAACCTCTCACATTAGACTTTGTTGTGGTTACTAGTTATGCCGGGCGGGTCCGGGTAGCTTTACACCACAACCTAGTCTAACCTCGGGTTTTAAGTGCGATATGACCAACTACTCACATTGGGTCCTATTGTTTGTAGCTACTAGTTAAACCGGGCGGTTCCGGGTAGATTTATGCTACAAACTCAACCCAACCTCGAGTTGGCCACTTTCATGTTTTCTAAGTGTCATGTCCATGTTCATGTTTTCAAGCATAAACACATGTCAAACTTTCATGTCATATTTTCAAGTCATGTTTTCATGTCATCTAAGTTTGCCTAACTACCCATAACGTATTCCCATCGCACGTAAATTTGCATCAACACACATAGATCAAAGAGGGAACATAAGAATACGACAAGGTGGGCATAAGATGGCAAAGTCTATCACAAGTTAAACATGGTGATATTTGAGGAAAAAGGGGTTCAACATACTATTATATGGCCTCAACATGTATGATAGCATAAAAGGTGACTTGGCCTCAAACATGACAATAACATACAGGTGATTTGGCCTCAAACATGTCAAATAGCATAAGGGTGATTTGGCCTCAAACATGACAATAACATAAAGGTGATTTGGCCTCAAACATGTCAAATAAACTTGTGGGTAGCATGTAGTTCAACGTCATATGCAAGTTAACATCAAGGTTATGAGAGGTTCTATGTTGCATTATGCATAACTACCAAGTTCTATGTTGCATTATGCATGACCACCAAATAAAGGTCATAGCTTTCTACCCAAAAATCAAGGTAAATGATACTAGGTTCATGATAGTGCCACAATCATAGATCAAAAGAGTCATAAATAGATCTATGCATACAAATATAGCCCAAGGCAAGTATTATACCCAAAAGTCCCATTTCAACTTGCTACATGATCATATTAACTTCATAGTTTAAATCTAAGAGTAGAGTGGGGCTTACAAAGCGTGGCTATGAGAACTAGAACACAATAGAACAAGATAGAGACGTTGTAGAAGCTCTAGGAATGATGTAGCAACGCAAATAGCCTTGAGAATAAGTAGTTCCTTTGATAGAAAAAAAGAAAGATGACTCCTTTTTGCCTTAGAGACTCTCAAGATGAAGATGGAGGCCATGATTATGGAGCATTTTGGCAGCACTTAGTTGTAGGATTGATTTGTGTGAGCTTAGGCTAGGTCTTAGGGTCTTTTTATAGAAGTTTAGGTTAGTTTAGGCCATAGGATTAACCCTAGTTTAGATCTGAGCCATCAAATCTCGTCACAGGCCTCAAAACATGACTCAAAGGGGACAGCAGGTGCACCAAGCCAAACTGGCCCGACCACCCAGGTCGACAGGGGTGTCGACTGGGCAGTCGACACCACATGGGGCAAGTCGACTCCCCAGTCGACTTGGGGCTGGGCGGGAAATTTTCCCGCCCAGTCTGTTTGGCTCTAGATTTGATTTTCGAACTGTTTTTAAACTCTGGATTTTCTGAAAACTTCGACGGGCCATAACTGGTTCATACGGACTCCGATTTTCGAAAACTCGGACTCTATTTCGCGTATTTTTCTGAGACAAACGCAATGGCACAGCCCGTTTCCCTTGATTCAGACTTTAACATTTAATTCTGCCTTGATTAATGTTATAACATGTTATTCAAAATACGGGTTGTTACATTCTCCCCACCTTAAAGGATTTAGTCCCCGAAATCTTCAAGTTAGGAAGAACATATCCTACCATCCATCATCCATCTACTCAAAACATCATCCACGAGCAGTCATTGTCCTTAAAAGATTCTAAATGATGTATGATCATATGCGAAAGGTGTGTGTATATGTACTTATCTAATGCGAAAATCAGGCCGTTACTGATTCAGTAAACCTCTTTAATGCAAAGTATGTTAGTGAAATGAGTCCATATGTATGCAAATTCCTAACATAATTCATAATCTCTACATGAGTGCACATAACATTCATCCATATGCAATATCCACGTGATAGCATAACAAGTTTCAGCCATGAATAAGTATAAGAACTCATGCATATGCAATATGAAATTGTGTGAGTCGATCTTAGTGCCTAATGTGTATCATGCATCCACGAGTATCCACTTGCAAACACTTGCAACCACTTGCAAACATCAAGCATAACATATTTCAAATACATGTTCATCCAAAGGGTTTCTACCTAAGGTTCTCATGACAAGGTTAACGAGATAACAAGATAAACATGGATAGAAAAAGAAAGATATGCTAACTAGGAAAAGAGATTGAGAATGTACCCTAAAAAAGGAATGGATAAAGCCCACGCATCTTCTCCTCGGTTTCCCAAGTTGCATCTTCATCGGCTTCACTCCACTGAACCTTTACTAACTTGACTTCTCGATTCCTCAGCTTCTTGATCTCCGTTCCCAAGATACGAATCGGAGCTCGCCTCAGGGTTTCCTCTTCCTCTACCTCCATGTCTTCAAGAATGCTAGGCTCAACTACCTCGGCTGACTCATGTGGGCACTTTCGGAGATGTGAGTCATGAAAAACATTGTGCACTCCGGCCAGCTTCTCGGGCAATTCCACCTTATAAGCCATCTTCCCAATCCTCTCTATGATAGGGAAGGGTCCTACGAACCTTGGTGCCAGCTTCCCAGCTGCTCCAAAACGAACCACACTACGCAAGTGAGAAACTTTTACAAAGACCATATCTCCAACTTCAAATTCCAAATCAGTCCTTCGCTTGTTTGCATAGGATTTTTGTCTATCTTGGGCCGCTTTCATCCGTCTTTGAATCAACTCAACCTTCTCGGGTGTGTCCCTTATCATATTGGGCCCAAGTATAAGCTTATCCGTGGTCTCCCACCAACAAGTTGGTGACTAGCACAGTCTTCCATATAGAGCTTCAAATGGTGCCATTCCTATGCTTGCCTGGTAGCTGTTATTATAAGCAAACTCCACTATAGGAAGGTGGTCTTCCCAAGTACCACCAAAGTCGAGAATGCATAGCCTCAACAGATCTTCTAGTACCCTATTCACCCTTTCGGTCTGACCATCCGTCTGTGGGTGATAGGCCGTACTTAGATTCAATCGTGTACCCGTCGCTTCTTGCAAATTATTCCAAAACTGGCTAGTGAAAATTAGGTCACGATCGCTAACTATGCTAGAAGGAACTCCATGCAATCGCACTATCTCTCGAAGATAAACAGATGCTAGCCATGATGCGGTCCTCTTGCTCTTCAATGGAACAAAGTGAGCACTCTTCGTAAGTCTATCAACTATGACCCATATCCCATAAAGCCCAAAAAGTTTGGTCAACTAAGTGGACACCTTCACCCCAACTATATATCACAAACAGACGTGTCATACTCCTTATGGGGTTTGCAACAGAACTAAGATTGAAAATAGGACCGAGAGGATATACTTAAAAGATAGCATGCGAGTAAGCTCTACAGGATAATAGGGATCAAGGATATACTCTTAAAAAGAGATATGATGCGCGTATCTAGTCTTCAATCTTCTAAGTCGCATTTTCTTGTGCTTAATCCCATCGTGCCTTGACCGTCTTTTAACTTCACAATTTCGTAGTTTCAAAATATGAGTTGGAACTCGTTTCACCGTTGCCTCTCATTCCACTTCCACTTATTCTTTTCCTAAAAATACTTGGCTATAACTGCGTGCTCATGGTTTTCATGCAAGCTTTCCAAAATTCGTTAGTCAATCCTGGATCTCGTTTTCATACTATACGGTATTCCACGCAGAAAAACTATCTCTTGAAAACAAATGCCAATCCATATTGCCAAATGTACTTACTAGGGTGATTTCTATAACCCATGCTTAAGCGAAATGGACTATCCGCCTTAGTGGCGAACACTACTCGATTGGATTACAAATTTCCAATAAAGGTGCCAAGGGATTCTAGGTAACTAATCATGACGGAACCCTAAAGGTCACACGAGATTTCGAGGGTATTACCGAGGCGAGTCATGAGCCTCGCAACCCTATGTTCAAAATCAAGAATGGCTCCATAACTGGACAACCAATCCATGCCCAAAATCAACCTGTATCCCATAAACCCGAGAACACAAGCATTACACATGAATTCTACGCTCAAGATAGAAATCCTCAAATCCATACAAATCATAGATAAATGGGCGGAACCCCCAATTGGATTTGAAACACTAACGGGATTTTCAACTAGACTAGTACTTAGGTGCAAACTTTCAACAAGATCAGAAATAAAACTATGCGATGCGCCAGAATCAAATAAGGTACGAACAGGGAAATCAGAAATGTAAACATGACTTTCTATAGAAACACTACCTCGATCAAAAGCTGGAAGAGCGAGGAGAGCCTGCAACTGCCCTCCAGAGGGTCCTGCTCGCTGAGTTTGCCTTTGCCCTTATCCTCGCTTTTTCGGGCAATCCTTGCTGTAGTGTCCAGACTCTCCACAATGAAAGCATTCGTCCAACTTCCTTTTCTTCTTCCTACAGTCTTTGGCTATGTGCCCAGTGATCCCACAAAAGTTGCACTTCCTTGTCTCCCTGGTCTTGTTGTCATTGTGGTTGTTGTTGTCCTTGCCTCCTTTCTCGGAATCTACCTTCTTGCCTTGAGACTCATTCAACTTGACTTCCTTCTTACCACTCTTATCTTCCTCTTGAAGCAGGGCCATATTTACCAAACTCTCGAAGGTCGCCCCCATGGGTATGTGAGACATGGCCAAACCATGCAATGGCTCGTTCAATCCTAGAGCAAAGTGTAGGGCCTTCTTCTGAGCTGTGTTAACCCAGTCTAAACCGAACTGACCAAGCTGATTAAACTTATCCACGTATTCCCTAACGGTCATGTCCCCTTGCCTTAGTGATAGGAACCTCTCCATCTGAAGGTTCTCTTCTGTCGATGATAGAAACCTCAGTCCAAACCTTCTCCTAAAGTCATCCCAAGTCTGAATTGGCCTAGTAGTGGTGGTGACTACCCACCAATATGCAGCTTCCCCTTTCAACAGCCATACCGCTAACAGAACTTTCCTACGGTCTTCTATATCAAAGATAGCAAAGAGGTCTTCAGTTTCTTTTAACCAGTTTCTTGCCTCAATAAAAGTCTCCGTCCCAATAAAATTCTTGCCACCCATCGCCTTAAAGTCCTTGCAAATCTTCGCGAAATCCGCTTGTGGATGCTGAGGAGGAGGAGGAGGAGGGACCTCAGCTACGGGAGGAGGAGGAATATTAGCCACGGGGGAAGGAGGAGGAATGTCCGCGGGGCCGGCTTCATTCGCCCTTGCCTCCATGTACCTTCTAAACCAAATAGGTACCGATACGCCCTCCAGAATGGCAAAATTATCGGCCATACTGAAACGAAGAAAAAGATAGATTCAGAACGAGGAAACAAAGGATAGTGCCAATGGCTTTTAGGGAATAGCCTTTTAAAATAAACTAGACTTTTCTTTGAAAAATACTTCTTTATAATCGGTTTTGAAAATAGTTTTTCAAAGGTTCTTCAAAGTTTTAAAAACCTTTTATTCAATCTCGTAAACCTTATGCTCTGATACCAAATGTAACACCCCACCTCCGCCAGGGTCACTCTAAGCAAGTACACTGGCTTTGGAGGGGTGTTGGTCAAGGCAAACATGCATGAAGATATCACAAGACAGAACATATGAGTAAAATAGAGTAAATAAAGCAGCGGATAAAATTACTATTTCAAAACCATAGTCAAGTTACATCAAAGTACTTAGTCATCATTTTCCAACAAAACAAAGTCTAGAAAACATAAACTGAAAAATAACATAAGTAAAGTATTCCCCAAAGAAAACAGTAGTGTCTCCATAGCAAAGCTCAAGTCCAAACCGTACATGAGCTATCAGAGAAGCAAGCCAAAGATCCAAGCTAGGTGCTAATGTTCCCACCCTGAGAACCTGGGGGGGCAACGGAAGAAAAAAAGCGAAAGGAAAACAGGTCATTCATAAAGACTGGTAAGTCCTACCTACTATTAGTATAAAAACTAATAAAGTTAACTGGACATGAGAAACTGAGATGAAACATAAGGATGGTAACTAAACTGGCATGGTGAATAGTTAACAAGATAGATCAAGTGTGGCATCGCATATACAAGGTTAAGTTGCACCAAGAGTGTACTAGTATTCTAACCTATGTAAAGTATAAACAAGAAGTGATCCCTTGGCCCAATAGGCCCAATATCATGAGATGACCCCAGTCAAGGTCCAACTATACGATCTAGTCGATCGGCACCCTATAAGCCGAACTCGTCGTGTATCGGTGTCATACGGCTTAATCATGAAATGTAGTTAACTGTGCAAGGCCCACCCCAGGGTGTATCCAGCCCTAAGGTGATAACCACATACACAAAACAAGCACACACAGTCTAAACCTACTGGTGCCCATGTTCAACCCCGGACTCATGTGCACGATCATGGTCCGCCTGAACTAAACTGGTGCACACATTCAACCGTCTCTTTTGGTCTCTTACAATCAGCCCAATAATCGTGCCCCACCCTAGCCTAGTCCCAGGGTATCCTGATACTATAGGTTACTGCTGAAAAGGACCACGTAACTAGGATTTCAAACGGGTTAAGTGTGGTTAACCATATCCTAACCATGTATCGAGTTGGTTAAGTGTGTCCAAGAAGCTCATGACTTAACCCTATCGATACATCGTGTTCAACTGGTTAAGTATATTCAAGTGGTCCATGACTTAACCATACCATATGGCATTAATTGACTTAATGCACCCCAACCTCTCACATTAGACTTTGTTGTGGTTACTAGTTAAGCCGGGCAGGTCCGGGTAGCTTTACACCACAACCTAGTCTAACCTCGGGTTTTAAGTGCGATATGACCAACTACTCACATTAGGTCCTATTGTTTGTAGCTACTAGTTAAGCCGGGCGGTTCCGGGTAGATTTATGCTACAAACTCAACCCAACCTCGAGTTGGCCACTTTCATGTTTTCTAAGTGTCATGTCCATGTTCATGTTTTCAAGCATAAACACATGTCAAACTTTCATGTCATATTTTCAAGTCATGTTTTCATGTCATCTAAGTTTGCCTAACTACCCATAACGTATTCCCATAGCACGTAAATTTGCATCAACACACATAGATCAAAGAGGGAACATAAGAATATGACAAGGTGGGCATAAGATGGCAAAGTCTATCACAAGTTAAACATGGTGATATTTGAGGCAAAAGGGGTTCAACATACTAGTATATGGCCTCAACATGTATGATAGCATAAAAGGTGACTTGGCCTCAAACATGACAATAACATAAAGGTGATTTGGCCTCAAACATGTCAAATAGCATAAGGGTGATTTGGCCTCAAACATGACAATAACATAAAGGTGATTTGGCCTCAAACATGTCAAATAAACTTGTGGGTAGCATGTAGTTCAACATCATAGGCAAAGGTGATAACATGATAATAGTTAACATAGGGTGATAAACTTGTGGGTAGCATGTAGTTCAACATCATATGCAAGTTAACATCAAGGTTATGAGAGGTTCTATGTTGCATTATGCATAACTACCAAGTTCTATGTTGCATTATGCATGACCACCAAATAAAACTCATAGCTTTCTACCCAAAAATCAAGGTAAATGATACTAGGTTCATGATAGTGCCACAATCATGGATCAAAAGAGTCATAAATGGATCTATGCATACAAATATAGCCCAAGGCAAGTATTATACCCAAAAGTCCCATTTCAACTTGCTACATGATCATATTAACTTCATAGTTTAAATCTAAGAGTAGAGTGGGGCTTACAAAGCGTGGCTATGAGAACTAGAACACAATAGAACAAGATAGAGACGTTGTAGAAGCTCTAGGAATGATGTAGCAACGCAAATAGCCTTGAGAATAAGTAGCTCCTTTGATAGAAAAAAGAAAGATGGCTCCTTTTTGCCTTAGAGACTCTCAAGATGAAGATGGATGCCATGATTAGGGAGTATTTTGGCAGCACTTAGTTGTAGGATTGATTTGTGTCGGTTTAGGCTAGGTCTTAGGGTCTTTTTATAGAAGTTTAGGTTAGTTTAGGCCATAGGATTAACCCTAGTTTAGATCTGAGCCATCAAATCTCATCACAGGCCTCAAAACATGACTCAAAGGGGATAGCAGGTGCACCAGGCCAAACTGGCCCGACCACCCAGGTCGACAGGGGTGTCGACTGGGCAGTCGACACCACCTGGGGCAAGTCGACTTGGGGCTGGGCGGGAAATTTTCCCGCCAAGTCCGTTTGGCTCCAGATTTGATTTTCGAACTGTTTTTAAACTCTGGATTTTCTGAAAACTTCGACGGGCCATAACTGGGTCATACGGACTCCGATTTTCGAAAACTCGGACTCTATTTTTCGTATTTTTCCGAGACGAACGCATTGGCATAGCCCGTTTCCCTTGATTCAGAATTTAACATTTAATTCTGCCTTGATTAATGTTATAACATGTTATTCAAAATACGGGTTGTTACAGATCTCCAAGTACGTCTGGACGATCACCACTTATTACCTCGTCTTGGGTGTATAGCCTAATCAAGACATTAGTAATCATCCAAATGATGTAAAGACCTCCGGTCTTCAACCACAGTCTTCATCGTCGACTTATCATCGAATGAGTTAATCAAAATGGGTATAAACCCGGCCTTTTCGAATAACTCGCGTATATAACAAACAAGTGCTATAAAAACACAACATACGCCTCATTCCAATTCTTAATATTCTTTTATTTAAATATTCACATCTTTAGGGATTTGTTCCCATTAATTTTATCAAAGATATATTCTTTAAAATTTATTCTTTAATCTTCCTTTGGATATCAATTCAAACCATATTAAGGTTTTCCAAACCAGTCGGGATTAGCGCACCTTACCGAAGTAATCATTTTTTAATTTCCCAATCCGAACCTATTCATCCCATGGAGCAAAACTGGCTATGCCCCTATATCTAACACCACGGTGTTATCGGTAAATTTAATTACCATTTCCCGTTCAAATCTAATTAAAGATTTAACTATCGCTGGGAGCAAAACTGGTGATACTCCAATTCTCGATCATTTCCCAAATTTGATAATATTAAATTATCAATTCACATTTCAATATGATTAAAGATTCATTAGAACTCCACTTAGTTTTAATCTTCCCAAAAATCTATATTACTAATTATTTAACTTTGGAAACACAAACATGCCGCATCGACAATCTACATCTCAGAGAAGGGTGTTAAGCAAGAGAATAAATTCTCCGCCACCAAATATATATATATTTAGCAAAGATCAACAAACAGTTCGTAATACAATGACAGACATGTAATCCTGCCTTTAACTGGGTTAAAGAACTAATGTCATTTAAAACACAGCTCACGATAAACCAAAATCACATTCCATTAACTATGGAATCTTCACGGAAAAACAAATCAATATATCATCGATATCAATTTCCGTATCTGACTAATAATATAAATGGAATAATGACAAAGCCTTTTAAATTCCATATGTATTAACAGTCTTCCTCCACAGAAGTTCACTTCGATTATTATCAAACTAATTCCATTAAGTTCCAATTTAATATATTCAATTGGAAAACTTTACTTTGGAAATTCTCGTTAAATCTTAATAAAAAGATTTATAAATTCCAAATCACATTTCATTGTAAATCGGATTAAAGAACGAATGTCGTGAAAAACACAGTTCACAATAAACCCAATTCACATTCCATTTTCAATTCCAATTAAATGTTAATTAATTGGAAATTCTTCTTTAAATCTTAATTAAAACATTTATTCTTTTCACATGAGGTTTAAGAACAGTGTTACTGAAGACCCCATCCCATCAGTCTCTAACCGTAAATTAGTAAGAGAACAATTCCCTAATTATTAATCCCGAAGGCCGAAACCAACATCAGATCAATACCCAGGAAACCATTTAGCTTAACTAGTCTCCAGTTAGTTTCTAATTTCCTTAACTCCATTGGGTTTAAGAACAGTATTATTAAAGATACCATTCACGACAAACCCAAAATCTCATTCCATTGTTAATCTGGTTAAAGAACAAGCGTTATTTAAAACACCTTTCCCAATAAACCCAAAAATCCAATTTAAATTCAATTCCAATTAAATATTAATTAATTGTTAAACTTCATTAATTCTTAATAAAAAGGTTTAATCTTTTTTCAACTGGGTTTAAGAACAGTGTTAGTGAAGAAACCATTCACCACAAACCCAAAATCCCATTTGATATTAAATACAAAGCTCCGAATAGAAAATATATTGTCTTATATTCAATATCAAATTCTGAAATCAACAAATATCGTATTGGAATAACGATATATATATCTTCCAAATTCCTCCACAATTTCTGTATAATCACGGAATACAATATTGAAATATTTCGAAGATAATTTTGATTCAAGTCCATTCCAATTCATATGTTGCAAATTTCAGTTATTTTTAAAACCATTTCAAATCCAATTTATTTATTTAAAAATATTGGATTATAATTCTAGTTCATAACTAGTTCATTTCGATAAAAATATATTTTTATCTTTTTAAAATGGAATTTTTCATCCTAATTCTTTCCAAATCATTTATTATGATTTTACACGAATTATTGATATTTTTAATATTTTATCAAGGCCTGTACAGTCGATTTCCATAAACGTTCATCGAACTGCACTTACAGCGACCTTTTCCAAATTTGATTTGGACATAATTCCAAATCCAACCATTAGATTTCAAATTCTTTATATTCTTGGAAAGCACTTTTCGATACGAACCCAACGGTTCCAGTTTTAGGAGAATCCGATGGTCGGATCTCCCGTAATGTCCATTTGAAGTCAATGGTCAAAATTCGCGAACGGCCGCGGCGCGTTCTATTCAGGCCATTAAATATATATATTATATATATTTCGTCGATTTCCCTTTTAAAACGTATTTTATAAATCATTTTAAATTCATTTTCAAAACAACTTCAACTTCATATTCAATTTCAAATGAAAATTGAATATTCCATATCATTAAAATATAAATGATAATATTTTCAAAACACTAGAATTTGAAATCAATTCCTTTTCGATATTCATTATAAAATGAATAAAATCGATATAAATTTCATTCACGTCAAAATGGCGTTAATCTAATCAACACGGCTTTATATATTTAAATATATTCGTGTCCATCCCAAATCAGACATCAAAATCATATTTTGATCCTTTACTGAATATTATTTTAAAATATTCGTTATTTTAAAATAATCGTTATTTTTAAAATATTCAATCTTTGTGAACTGGAATAAGACACAGTCAATTACCATATAATGTTATTTATATGGATTTCATATAACACATGCACACAACAACAATCAAAATCAATCAACCATCATCTAGAGTGCATTACTCAACTGCATAAGCGTTAAATATAAAAAATTAACGCTTACAACAGCCTATCAACCCATCGATTGACATACAACCAAATATTGGGATGAGTGTATGTCCAATATCATCCCAATACCCGTGTGGGGTTTCAATCAACAAATAATGAATTTTATTTATGCAGTGGGGCAATGTGTAAAATTTATCGTCCCAATCAATATCAGTAAAATGTGTGTACATAAACAAATCATCCGATTTGTAAATGAATATTAATTTTATTTATATACCCGTTAAAAATTATATTTTTAACTATAAAATATTTATTTCATCTCATGAATATTTAATTTATTCCATTCCACATCACAATCAATTTTCATAACACTATCAAATCAAATAAGTCGTCCATGGTTTGTGGACAATGGGTGTCAGGTGCTGCTAAGCACCGTCTGCATCCTAGTATATATTTAAACTAGAAAATAAAATTAAAGTGAGAAGTTCTCACCTTTGGGATCCACACCGCCGTTTCATTTCTAAATGGCTTGGATTTGCCCGAAATTCAACGTAGTATTTTTCGCGCTGTTCATTGTAAAAGTCACATTTTTATTATGATGATTATATATTTAAAAACCTCATCTTTTTATTTTATCCCTACATGAATAAAGATCATATTTTTATAACGTTATATTATATATAAAAATCATATCTTCATAACGCTACACACATAAAAATCATATTTTTAAAGTTGCTACACATATAAAAGTCATATTTTTAAAGTTGCTACACACATAAAAATCATATTTTCATGGTGATGTTCATATAATAAAAATCAAATCTTTTCCTTTATAAAAATAAAATCTTTTCTATTATAAAAATATAATCCTTTTCTATATAAAAATATTTTCTTTTCATTTATAAAAATATATTCTTTTCATATATAAAACTATAATCTTTTTATATTTCAAGATCTAATCTTTTTATATTTCAAAATCTAATCTTTCATGAATTAAAAAATCATCTATTTATATTTTTAAAAATGAATTTAAACCATGTTTATATATTTAACTTAGCTAAACTAAAGTAAAAGAAATAAAAAATAAAAACAAACTCACTGTTGTCATCTTCAACTTCCGCCTGAAACCGTCGATCTGGAGCTTCCTCGTAGTGGTGGACTTCGCCTGAGGCGGCGTCGCTAGGACAGTGGGGGCCCTCAACAGCTAGGGTTACGGTTTTGGGGCGGTACCTCGCGGATTTGAAGAGGAGTAAGAGGAGAGAGAGGGGAGGAAAGAGGAGGAGGCGGCGGTTGATGGAGGCCGACGTGATGGGGCGGTGCTCCTGGAACTGCGGCAGCGGGCTTAATCGGAGGAGCGGCAAGATTGGAAAATCAAAAATTTATGGGGCACGGTTTTTCTGTTGACGGATGGTTTGGGGAATTAGGGGTTTGACCCCCCCTTTTGACCCCTTATTATATATATTTTTTCCAAAGTAAAAAAGTAAGTTGTTCATTCGACCTCCAAACCAAACCCACCGACTGTCGCCCATAGCTAATTACCCACATTCCGAACAAATGGAATATGTTTCATGAGCCAATTCGATCGTTTCGACCAGTTTTCCTTTAAATTAAAATATAAATCAATATATTTTAAATTCAAATGCACATTTCAATTTACCGCGTCCACATACGGATCCCAAAATTCTAGAAAAATTATTTCTAGCTTCGTATTGACGATACGATCCTAACAAAGCTAATTTCGTTGAATTTGAAGACCGTTTGAAAAATGACCATTTTCCAGTCGATTAAATTCAAACTGAA
The DNA here is from genome assembly GCA_030737875.1 of Allium sativum. NCBI lineage: Eukaryota > Viridiplantae > Streptophyta > Magnoliopsida > Asparagales > Amaryllidaceae > Allium > Allium sativum. The sequence goes on along the minus strand of CM060919.1, from coordinate 822,321,614 downwards.
ATTTCCAAACACGTTTAAATTCGCCACACTCACATATTGGTTCAAAAATTATGAAAATTGGAATTAAGCAGTAATTTGACATTCCGGATCCAACAAAAGCATTCTTGTCGAAAATGGAGGTCGTTTGCAAAATCGCTATTTTTAAGGGCTATATTTCCACAGCGACTTTTCTGAATTTTCAACTGGACATAACTTTTCATTCCCACTTTGAAATTTCAATTTTTCAGATTAGTTGGAAAGATATTTTCAAATAGATTCTAATATTTTTAGTTTCGCTAAAATCCGGTTTATTTTGAATGTTGTACATTTATTCGAAATTTGAAATTGAATTTTCAAACTATCGCGCCATTCCCAATTCCTTTTATAATTAAAATAAGTATTTATATTCTAATTTCGATTCATATAAATATATGCATTCTAATTCTATTCAAAATAAATTTCTTGTCGTTATTATTTAAAATAATTCATTTCAAATATTCAAAATTCATTAAAATTGCCAAAATGAAAAATTTAAATTGGTTCTGATTTTCCGGGTTGTTACATCTTTTCACAGGATCCTGGATTACAGCTGCAGCTATATTCGAAAAGCTTTGTATCCGTATATCTCTTTCAGTTGTGGTTGTAGATGATTTCCGCTGTACATTATATTTATGTATATGTAACGTCCCGGATTTTTGAATGTTAATTGCGAATATTTAAACCGTTTTAAAATGTTGATTTGACAATATTGATTTCTACATAATTTGAATATTTTATTAAATCAGTAATTAAATGGTAAGTTAGAACGTTGGACATTAACCAATAAAAACTAAGGTCTCCTTCAATAAAGATCGGTGCAAATCCTACTGAAAATCTAGGCGCAGTACATACAAGATCTCAAATAAAAATCTTCGTAATCCATTCCATTCCTTTTAAAATGTCACGCACACGGTATACAATGCAATAGGGATTGTTTTACTGCTCTTGGTATAAAATTCCATAGGATATCTTGACTGAAACAATTCAAATATTTTGGCTGAAGTGATGTCGCTATCTTCCTTTCCTTTTCATTTGAAGAACCCTGCAATCAAACAAAGCCACGAAATCTATCAAAATATCTGTAATTGTCGGCGTAACATCATTTCATAATGAGAGTAGGATATTTACATATATTATGTAATTTCGGCTAAGGGAGAATTTGTCTCTTTTCCCCAACACCTCACTGTTTCTTTTCGTTCCCTCTCCAGTTAAGAAACCATCCGCCGATTTTCTTTGACCAAACCTTCGTTTCCTGCTCAACCATCCTTGCTGATATTGACAAGAGATACTTATAATAACAATAAACCAAACATGTCTTTTCTTCGTAACCTGCTAGTATAAAAACATAGTCTGCTTCATGATAAAATCGAAACCATAACCCATCATTTTCAAAATCCTATCCTAGCAAAATATACAGTTGGCATGCTACTTTGAATTCAAAGGTTCGGTTATGCACATGGGGCTTTACATTTCAACATGCAATATTTATCAATAATTAATATACTTTCTCATCAGTCTGAACATACAATTCATTTAGTCTCCATGTAATTTTCAAATCAAAATATGTACAGGCTAGCAAAGCCTATCCGCGTGCCCGTATACCTACCGTGTACAAAGCGATGTCTAAACCATACCCTAACCCATATCTACGGTGTACGAAACGATGTGACTCCCTTTCTATCCGAAGTCTTTCAACCCTCTATATAAAGCAATGTTATCATGACTGGACCGTCAATCGAACCGTGATTCCCTAAGGTTTAAGGTTTTCAGGGTTCGACCAGTAGAACCGTCAGAACCGTGCATTTTATTTTTTGACAACATTTGAAAAAGTTATAAGAAAATGACTCCATTGGATTCTGAGTTCATGCAAATAGCGTAAACATTAAGCAGTAACAGGCTGGTTCATACAACTTTGTTTTTGAAATCAATGAAAACTGTATTTTTCCTATAATTTAAGTCCCACATCCTTGAATACCCATAGCATCACTCCACTTTTCAACTATAAATTAGTATGCATAGGTTTTAATAATCTTTGTACCAAGCGTACAGGCTCTTTTCTTTTAAAGCATGGCCCACTAAGTTTAACGTTTTCTGGTTTTTACTAATAAACCTGAAGCTGAAACCGTATTTGACTGTGGTTTTCACGGTTCATTGCATATAGCGGTTTATTAGGACTCCAGACCGTTTTACTGGTCGGTCGACGTTTTTTTTGGTTGGACCAACGGTTCGGTCCGGTCCTGATAACAGTGATATAAAGTGTCTCGTTCCTTCTTCTCCGGGGCGAAACAAAATGAAGGAAAACACCATTTCCAAAGCTTGATCAAAGAAGAAAATATAAATTGTTATAAAACAAATTCAAAAACAGAAAGCCACTTTTCCTCGCTCATACTACCAACAGACCTGCGAGCATATATAATTTAAAATGTCGAGCCTTTCAAACCAAATATTACAAGTCTGTACGTGAATCGGTGGTTGCTAAAGGAGTTTGATGTGGTTCCATTTTAGTGCATGAGCTTGATGGGAAGTTGGTCAAAGGGAGTAAGCAAGCCTATGTATGAGAGGGGAAATTTTGCATGGAAAGGGTTCAATGACGTGTGCAGTGGAGAGAAGGTGGGGTATATTTGTGTTAATATTGCATGGTGTGGCTTCAACTTTTGAAGAAAGTCGCGTGTACCGATGGTGAGATGTAAGAAGAGGGATAAGGGGAGTAATGCTGTGAAAATTCGCTGACGTAGCTTGGAAGGTTCTGCTTCCATAACGATGGGAACAAGATGTTGGCCTAACTGCAGTAACTGGAGAAGTGTGTATTCTCTGAGATGCATTAGGACCCAAAAGAAAGTAATGCAAGGGAGAGGTACCTGTGGTGTTGACCGGTAGCACATGTTTTTTCTGTTTGCAATGGTGAGTTGTTGGTGAAGAGGCCGACATGGTTGGAAGTACTATAGCATGTTATAATGGAAGGAGGGGTTGTAGCATTTGCCAGCATGCTGATAAGAGAGCAGACAGTGGTATTGGTGTTGATCTACGTGTACTGGAGGAGGGGAAAATAGGATGGGAAGTTTGGCCATATTGTGAACAGTTCGTGTAAAAGAAGGAAAAGGGATATGCTGAGTTTGTGAAACCAGAAGTGGAGAGGTTGGAATAGGATGCTAATCTGGTGAATAAGAACGAAATGAGAAAAAACATGGGAAAGGAGAAAAGAAGTATAATATGCAAATTTAATGCAAATCAAAACAAAGAGGACGCATGGAGCAGGTTACACTGTAGCCGAGTAAAGAAGGGGGCAGTATGCTGTGTTTTTTTGAAGATCTGGAAGGGGTAAATTGAGAAGAGAAATACGTGAGGATTAAGGTCATTAGCCGATGATCCTGATTAGCGGAGGTAATTAAGGTAAATAGCAGGGTTAGCTAATAAATTAATTATAATTAAAGATTTAAAGTCTTTTTAATTTATAATAAATATTGCAATGACGATAATTTATACGCATATCGTCAGAATCATGCGAAACAGGAAGCGTTGGATTCGAATCAAAGAAAGCTACGCGAACGAACTGCTTCAGAAGGATTTGAAGCTCGTTGGGAATTCATTTAATTGTAAACAATAGTTGGAGGGATCCGACCGGATTCCTCAAAATATCATGTATGTTGTTTATTTTTGTACTGTTTACACATGAACTGATTAAACCCCAAATTGACATTGAAACGTGTTTGAATGATGATGGTTGAATGGATGTGATTGGTGTGGTAATTTTTATCAACCAACAGTATTGATTAACAGTTTGGCAATGATGGTATAAATATATTGTTTATGACGTTGTTTTGCTGATAAGCAAATTGATGGAGTTTAAATTTATTTTATATATATATAAATTAAAATTTTCAAGTTTATTTTTATAAGAGTCGATTAGAATCGAAATTTTATAAATGTATTGAAATCATGTTTTAGAAATGTGATTATTGAAAGTTTATATAATCAATTTTTACGTAGTTTTATGAACAGAAGTCAGGAGCTAATATACGGATAAGTGAAATTGAACAGTTGATAATTAAAGTGATTTTTTTAAATTAATTAAATTATTTATTTATGTAAGAGGGAAAAATGGAAAGAAGTTTATAATTATCCTTATATATTTGAAATCATGTTTCAATAGAGATTTTTTATATTTTACCATAAGAATTCGATGTCATTCATGAACTGCAGTTAAAAACTAACCTACGGGCTAGTGAAAGGGAATAATTGTTTTTATAAAATAATTAACTAATAATTTAAATTAATTAAGTTATTTAATTAATTTAAGGAGGAAATGATAACGTAAATCAGTTAATGGTTAGCTGATATGTACGGTTGGCAAAAATCAGCAGTCTTATTTTGAATTTGACAATGAGATTAATTTGATATAAATTAATATAATCAATAATTTTGTGAATATTCGCTAAATTAAATGAATAGTGTTAAATGATAGTTTATTATCGATTAACTAAAATTTTAAGTGATTATTGAATTTTTATTTATTTATAAAGTAAATTATTATTTGGTAACCTTTGTAAAATTGATTTAATTATCCACCTTAAATTAATGATGAAGCTAATTAATGAATGATGAATTATTGAAATAAATTACCTTTATTCGGTTAATAATGAAGCTAATTATTATTAATAATTAAAGCTATTATTTATTTGTTGGAATACCATTCCAAAAAGGAATTGAATTTTGTGAGGTTTTAATTAAGGAAAGGTTACAAAGAAGTTTTGTTGGAAATCCCAGATTTGAAGTAAACATAAGTTGTAAAAGAAGTGCGAGCTAAGGAAATATTAGAGACATGCTTTGAACATAATAGAAGCAATGAGATCGAAAGGGAAGTTCTAAAGTAAGAGTAATGAAATGGATTAGCATTTATAAGAGTTAAAATTTTAGTTCAAATCGTAGAAACCAAGTTTGTATAGATAAATATGATATTTTTAAAAATCTAAAAATAAATAAACTTTCACTTAAGGATTTAATTAAAACGTTGCAATGGAATTAAAGGACTTCAAAGGGAAAGGATATTAAGTAGTTAACGACTTAAGAGATTGATGAATGGTTAATTAATAAATGAATTGAGAAAAGGAGATTTCTAATATAGGATATGGTGTATAAAACCATATTTGAAATCAAAGAATATATAAGATTTGAAAGTTTATTTATTGAAGTAAAAAGAATTTACTATTAAATTGGGTTTTCAAATAAAGGGAAATGGTTTATAAAACCAAGATAAATGGATATGGGGATAATATATTGGATTATGGAGATAGTTTAATTTTGGTTTTAAATTACAAGCTTGTATTTATATTGAGATAAGAATGTTGTCGATCAAGGTCTGAGAGATAATTAGAATACCCCAACTTGAATGGCTTCACTATTATCGAGAGGTAATATTTGTTTGTAATGGGTTGGAAAGTGATAACCGAGTAATTTGCGATTAATATAATTTATCATTATTTAAATAACCTTTTAAAAGGAATTAACTATGCTAGTTTTCGTTAATCGAAAAGATGACTACTTGTATTTAATAATAACTAAATCGAGTACATTACGATTTGAATTCTTTTCTAAAAGGGAATTAAGTTATGAAATGGATTAGCATGGAAAGGATTTGAATTTAATTAAAATCATATAAATAAAGTTGTGAAAAGGATTTCACCAAGACGATGATTTTAAAAGTAAGCGTTCACAAAAGAGCGAAATTAAATGAAATGGTTTAATCAAAATAAGGGGAAGATTTTGGCAAATTAATCATATGTCGGTTGATTGAATAGAAATATAGTGATATGCTAAATGATAAAGGAAATGGAAAGCGGAATTATAGAACTATAACAACGATTTTAAATCAAAGAAAAATCAAAAAGGGGTTTGAGTAATTAAACGGTATTTCCACGATAATGGAAATAAAAGATGTTGATAATAAATATGGGAATATTTCTAAACAAGGAAATAAAAAGAAAAGTTGATAAAAGAGCGTGGAGGAATGTTTCAAAGCAACGAAACCAGAAGAGTTTTGATAAGATAAAATTTATGGAATCGATTATAAGGAATCGATGAAATGGTTTAATGAAATATTCAAACAAAGGACCTGAGCTGCCAATTCACCTAGATACACTGTTATGATTTGATAGTTAAATAACCGACTATCAAAATCTGGGCTTTTATCGATTGTTGGTACGGAAAGACCGGGATCGAATTTTATTCGAAAACCATTCCGACCAGCAAATACGTAACGTTGAAGATATCAGAAGATGGCCGAGACGGAGCATTGAAGACCATTGATCTTCATGAGCAGAAGAAATACTCGTTAAATTTCTCTGGCTAGCTACCAGAGTTACGATGACTTGTGATTTTGTCGTGATTGAAATCTTCGGATTGCAAGGACTTCTTGCTACTGATCTGTAGGGTGATACCTAGGATGCAGTAGGAGGGTGAGTTCGGTTCATCCTATTCTTGGATGACTTGTATGGACGGATGTTTGACAGAGTTTTTCCTTAAGAATCATGTACATTAATTTTTACAAATATTCCAAGTTTGGTGGCGGAGTGATTCTCTTGCTTAACACCCAGAGTGTATTTATGGACGTCAATTAGTGATTTGATGGATCTGATGATGTGGCATTCAAAGTGAATGAAGATGTTTAAACGTGACCTCGAGCCTCATCAACAGGGAAATGGCACAAAATCGGGTAGGCAGCATGGCTATGTGGGCCGCACCCATTAAAAGAGTATATCATTACCTGATCTGAAGAAATCAAATGCCTTCGGTTATCCCTTTTTACTTTATACATGTATGTTATTGGTTCGGTTGGCTGGCTGTAATAGCCTGTAACTTCCCCGTGAAAGGAAAGCCCAGATTGAGATGAGAACACGACAAACCAGAAAGCAAACAGAAAATGATTTCATTATTTATTACAACAATTCCATCAGAATACAAGAATATACAGAGTATGAATAAATATTACACATTTGACAAATATCAGAGATTTAAATTACATTTAAATACATAGTAGCGGAAAAACAATACAAAACACTACTGAAAGGAGATATACAGATACAGAGCTTTCCGAATATCATTCCAGCTGTAAACCAGGATCCTGTGAATATAAATCTACAAAACCAAAACTACTAGCTGCCCGTGTCAAAAATAAGGGCACCCAGAGTTTAGGTTAAAACAATAAACTCCATGTCATTCATGTGACTGGTGTGAGAACTAAAACAGTTATTAATCTTTATTTTTAAGGTTAGGTAAATCAAGGGACCACGCTGTATAACACGGAATGGGTTTCTTCCCAAGGATACCAGTGCATAAAACAACAGCGCAATGCTAAATAAAGAAAAATGAAGCTATTATAAGACCCAGGTCCCATCACACAATGCAACGCAAGCCGGAGGATAGGGTTTTATCTTATAATAGCCAAAGAATGCTTGATACATTTAAAACAAATCATTTGATACTATTATAAGTGTATAGTGTCAAAACCTCTTCGAATATAAATGTATCAATTATAGACGGCATAGTATCCCATGCTACTATGTCGCCATACTAGCTTCTACAAATAAAACCAAATGTCATGTATTGGAAATTGGATCCATCATGAGTCAAGGCAAGGGGAAAGCTCCTCTCCGTTCGAGACACTCTAGCAAATGTCTCAGGACCACACACAACGATCCTGGATCTTCAGGGCCGGTCTTCTCTTACTTTTGAGGATTAATTATTCTTGAACAGACGTTTCCCGGTCCTAACAGACCTATATCCGAGGCACCTCGCATCCAACAATCACACAGGTAAAAAGTATATAAATGTCAGGGCTGGTAGGTCATTGACATCACCCATAGCTAGAAAGAAACGTCGTGCTGTCCCTGGAGTCACTATCCCGTTTTTGACTCATATCGAGGTGTGAGGCTCGCGAATTAACGCTATACACAAAACTGTGCCACATAGGCCGTGCTTTGATCATCAACCACAAGACTTTGCTTTTCAACAAAAGCCTTGATCATTTGCCACTTAGGCATGCCACACAGACAATTCATGCCATGCGATTGTATCTATCGATATATAACCTCTAAGCTCGTATGTCTCAGAAAACGGCGTTAAGCAAGAGAATAAATTCTCTGCCGCCAAACAGATATATATTTAATAGAAATCAATCACATAGAATAAAATCCAATGTCATACACACAGTCCATTTACAAGTTCGTTCTGGGTCTGAACGAAACCGGAGGAACCTTATTCCTCGCATATCCATAGATCTCCAAGTACGTCTGGACGATCACCAACTAATTCCCTCCTCTTGGGTGCACAACCCAATCAAGATCATCAATAATCATCCAAACGATGTGAAGACCTCCAGTCTTCAACCACCATCTTCATCTTCGACTTATCATCGAATCGGTTATTCAGAATGGGTATAAACCCGGCCTTTCCGGATAACCCGCGTATATAATAAACAAGTATTACACAAACACAACATACGCCTCATTCCAATTCAGAATATTCTTTTATTCAAATCTTCACATTCTTAGAGAAAAGTTCCCATTAATTTTATCAAAGATAAATTCTTTTAAATTTATTCTCTAATCTTCCTTTGGAAATCATTTCAAACCATGTTAAGGTTTTCCAAATTAGTCGGGATTAGCGAACCACACTGAAGTAATTATTTATTTTATTTTCCAATCCCAACCTATTCATCCCATGGAGCAAAACTGGTAATACTCCATATCTAACACCACGGTGCTATATGTAAAATTAATTACCATTTCACGTTCAAATCTAATTAAAGATTTAACTATCGCTTGGACCAAAACTGGTGATACTCCATTCTCGATCACTTTAATCTAATTAAAGATTCATTAAAACTCCACTTAGTTTTAATCTTCCCAAAAATCAATATCCTGTCTTTAACTGGGTCAAAGAACCAACGTCATCTAAAACACGGTTCACGATAAACCCAAAATCACTTTCCATTGTTAATCGGGTTAAAGAACAGGTGTTATTCAAAACACCACTCACGATAAACCCAAAAACTAATTTAAATTCAATTCCAATTAAACACTAATTAACTGGCCAACTTCACTAAATCTTAATTAAATGATTTATTCTTTTTTAAACTGGGTTCAAGAACAGTGTTATTCAAGACACCATTCACGACGAACCCAAAATCCCATTTGATATTAAATACAAGGCTCTGAATAGAAAACATATCGGCTTATATTCAATATCAAATTCTGAAACCAACAAATATCGTACTGGAAATAACGATACAAATATGTCTTTCAAATTTCCACAACCATATCTGTATAATCACGAAATCCAACATCAAAATATTTCGAAGATAATTCCGATTCGAATCCATTCCAATTCGTATATTGGAAATTCTGATTATTTTTAAAACCACTTCAAATCCAATTTATTTATTCAAAAATATTGGATTATAATTCTAGTTCATAACTAGTTCATTTCGATAAAAATATATTTTTATCCTTTTTAAATATGGGATTTTTCACCCTAATTCTTTCTAAATCATTTATTATTATTTTACGTAAAATTATTGATATTTTAATAATTTTATCAAGGCTGAAACAGTCGATTTCCAATAACGGTCGTCGAACTGCACTTACAACGACCCTTTTCAAATTTGATTTGGACATAATTCCAAATCCAGCCGTTAGATTTCAAATTTCTAATATTCATTGGAAAGCTATTTTCGATACGAACCCAATAGTTCCAGTTTCAGGAGAATCCGACGGTTGGATCTCCCGCAACGTCAATTCGAAGTCAATGGTCGAAATTCGCGAACTGTCGCGGCGGCCATTTAATATGTATAATATATATATTATACATATTTCATCGATCTCAATTCTAAACGTATTTTATAATTCGTTTAAATTCGTTTTAAAAACGATTTCAATTTTAAATCAAAATTGAATATTCCATATCATTAATATATATAAATGATAATATTTTCAAAATATTATATTTTGAAATCACTTCCTTTTCTATATTCATTATAAAAACGAATATAATCGATATAAATATCGTTCGCGTCAAAATGGCGCATATCTAATCATCACGGCTTTATATATTTCAATAACTTCGTTATTCTATTCAACAATTGAATATTTTCTTCAACACATGAATATTCTCAACACGAGTATTGTCAACACATGACTATTTATTCTATTCAACACATGATTATTTTATAATATTCTTTATTTTTCAAATTGAAATGAGGCCCAATCAATTACCATATAATGTTAATTATATGGTTTCCATACAACACATGTATATAATAGCAATGATAAATAATCAACCATCATCCAAAGTGCACCACACAACTGCATAAGCATTAAATATAAATAATTAACGCTTAGACAGTCTGTCGACTAATCGATTGACATACAACTAAATAATTTGGATTAGTGTACGCCAAATATCATCCCAACACCCGTGTGGGGTTTTAAATCAACAAACACTGAATATTATTTGTGCAGTTGGGCAACGTGTAAAATTTATCATCCCAACAAATATCCTTCAAATGGGTGTACATAAACAAATCGTCTGATTTGTAAATGAATATTTATTTATTCACATTCACGTTAAAAAATATATTTTTAACTATATAATATTTTATTTCAACACATGAATATTTACTTTCATTCATCTCACATCACAATCAATTTTCACAACATACAAAATCAACCAAGTCGTCCATGGTCTGTGGACGACGGGTGTCGGGTGCTGCTAAGCACCGTCTGCATCCTAGTATATAATTTTAACTAGAAAACAAGAATTAAAGTGAGGAGTTCTCACCCATAAGTTAAACCAAACGTCACGACTCTTCATATGTAGAAATCTTCGCCGTGTTTCCTTTTGTCATTTTCATTGTTCGTATTCACTACATATATAAAAATCATATTTTTATTCTCTACATTACATAAAAATTATATTTTTATTCTCTACATTACATAAAAATTATATTTTTATTCTCTACATTACATAAAAATCGAATTTTTTTATTTTGCTACAACATATATAAAAATCGTATTTTTATATTCCCTATCTTATAAAAATCATATTTTTATAATCTCTACTATGTAAAAATCATATTTTTATAATCTCTACTATATAAAAATCATATTTTTATATCGTCACTTTATATGTAAAAATCGTACTTTTATATCTCTACTACATATATAAAGATCAAATTTTTATTATCTATATATTATAAAAAATCATATTTTTATTATTTCTATAATATAAAAATCATATTTTTACATACTTCATTCGTCAAAAACCATAGAAGCTTTAAAGCGGAGAATACTCACATTTTTTCTAACGCCCGGATTTGATATTCTGGTTCCAGAATTTGCAAACGAGCTCCAATCTTCACACCATCTTTTTTTCTAGCTTAAACGCACCATTCCGGACAACTTTCGCCAAGTGGTCTTCCTTCCGAAAATGTGTCTTTTCACCAGAAATCGCGAAAAGACAGCATTTTGACAGTGTTTGGACAGCAGACTTTGGACGAGTTTTCCCGACAACTCCTCAATCCAAAATAGGACTATCATATACTAAATCGAAGAGAAAATCATGCTCTTAGAATTTGTACTGTGGAGTTTTGGCCAGAAATGCACGGTTTGGGAGTTATTGGCTGTGGAAGCTCAGGGTGTTATTTGCAAAAACGAGATTTTGTGAAAAATGTGATTTTTGAGGTGGTGGGGCCCACGGCCGGAGCTGAGAGCTGAGGGGCAGAAGCGCAGGTCTGACTGGGCAGAGGAAGGGTGCTTCTGGTGGTGGTAGCGCTGGAGGGGCCCACGGTGGTGGTAGTTTGCAATTTGGGTTTAGGGATTTGAAATTGGAAGAGAGAAAGAGGAGAAGGAGAAGAGGAGGAGGAGACCGATGGTGGTCTGAAGGGGGTGGGGGAACGCTGCAGCGTGAGGTGCATTTTTTTTTCAATTTTTTTCTTGCGTGAGTTTTTGAATGGGGAGAGAGAAGAGGAGAGGGTTGACCATTTATATATTTAATTATTTAATTCCAAAAAGTTACTTTTTCATTCGAACTCTAAATCAAATCCAACGACTATCGTTCCTAGCTAATTACCCCCATTCCGAACACAATGTGATATGTCCCGTTAGCCAATTCAATTGTTTCGATCAGTTTTTCTTTAAATTAAAATATAAATCAATATATTGCATTTTAACGTACATTTTAATCTACCGGGGCCACATACTGACTCCAAAAATTATAGAAAAATTATTTATATCCTTGTACTGATGATCCGGTCCTAACAAAACTAATTTCGTCAAATTTGAAGACCGTGTGAAAAATGGCCATTTTCTGGTCGATCCAAATAAACTGAAACTGTTAAAACACGTTTAACTTCGCCACGCTCACATATTGATTCAGAAAATTATGAATTTTGAAATATAGCGATAATTTGACATCCCGGATCCAACAAAAGTGGTTTCGTCGAAAACCGAGTTCGTTTGCAAAATTTCCATAACTAAAGGCCAGAATTCTATAGCGATTATTCTGAATTTTCAACTGGGCGTAACTTTTGATTCCCGCTATGAAATTTCAATTTTTCGGATTCGTTGGAAAGATATATTCAATTATATTCTAATATTTTTCGTTTTGCTAAAATCCTGTTTATTTTGAATCATGTACATTCATTGAAGCCTGAAATCGAATTTTCGAACTACCGCGCCATTTTCAATTTATATTTAAAATAAATATTTATATTCTAATGTCGATCTATATAAATATATACGTTCTAATTCAATTCAACATAAATTTCTCGTCGTTATTATTTAAAATAAATCATTTTAAATATTCAAAATTCATTAAAATTGCCAAAATAAAAATTTTAAATTAGCTCAGATTTTCCTGGTTATTACAATCTCCCCCACTTAAAACTTTTCATCCCCGAAAAGGAACGAAGCTAAAAGTTGTTTGGCAAACCAATTCAACTTCCATTATTTTCTTTACGGCTTAAGTTTTTCAACTTTTCAGTTTCTAAGAACTTTTCAAATTTGGCTAACACCCTAAATTTCCGAAAAATTTCGCACAACCTCCCCTGCATCGGGAGCTTCGGGATATTTCAAATAGCCTCCCATGGCCCTCACCAATCCAAAAGAAAAAGAAAAAGCCAAGCGGCTAGCCAATCGGCTCATAAAATCATCAAAGCCCCAAGAAATACAATAAACATGTACCTATTTGTCGGGCAAACAATTTTATTCCTCTTCTCTAGCTTCCTTGCTATGACATGTTCAATAGATATACATGTATATGCATGCAATTGTAATCATTTTTAAATACAGTTCAATATTCGGTTCAATTTGGAATAATGGTTCAAAATTTCAAACCAATAATCAAACAACACAACCATCAATCAATTAGTGGATTATCGTTTCAAATTCATAATTTTGATATATGTATAGAAAATTAGGTTTTTTTATGTCAAATCACAACAATAAACCTATCTAGTTTTGGTTCTCACACCAGTCTAATGGAAATATATAGATATCACACTTTCAAAACTCGAAAATAAATACTGGTGATGGTATACTTCATCATCAGGATCATGTCCGGGCGACTAGAGTGCGATTCTTAATCTATCCAATATATTTGAGACTTCGAGTATACGTTCATGACGCGTATATGCAAAATCTTTATATACTTGATTGTCCAAGATCAATACAAATAAAATATTCAAATACATATAAAATGGTTTAAATTTTCAAAACAAAACTAGTTTTCAAATTTTTACTTCAAAAATTTCACTCTTTACACTCGTTCTAGGACACTACTGATCTCATCTCTAACGAATTATTCTTATTGGACACTACTAGTCCAATCTTTGATGAATTCTTTCGTTTGGTTCTAATGTGTCTTGCTCTCGAGCTCGATAAACCAAAGCTCTCATACCACTGTAACAGCCTGTAACTTCCCCGTGAAAGGAAAGGCCGGATTGAGATGAGAACACGACAAATCAGAACGCAAACAGAAAAAGATTTCATTGTTTATTACAACAATTCCATTAAAATACAAGAATATACAGAGTATGAATAAATATTACACTTTTGACAAATATCAGAGATTTAAATTACATTTAAATACATAGCAGCGGAAAAACAATACAAAGCACAACTAAAAGGAGATATACGGATACAGAGCTTTCCGAATATCATTCCAGCTGTAAACCAGGATCCCGTGAATATAAATCTGCAAAACCAAAACTACTAGCTGCCCGTGTCGAAAATAAGGGCACCCAGAGTTTAGGTTAAAACAATAAACTCCAGGTTAGTCATGTGACTGGTGTGAGAACTAAAACAGTTATTAATCTTTATTTTTAAGGTTAGGTAAATCAAGGGACCATGCCGTATAACATGGAATGGGTTTCCTCCCAAGGATACCAGTGCATAAAACAACAGCGCAATGCTAAATAAAGAAAAATGAAGCTATTATAAGACCCAGGTCCCATCACACAATGCAACGCAAGCCGGACGATAGGGTTTTACCGTATAATAGCCAAAGAATGCTTGATACGTTAAAAACAAATCATTTGATACTATTATAAGTGTATAGTGTCAAAACCTCTTTGAATATAAATGTATCAATCATAGACGGCATAGTATCCCATGCTACTATGTCGCCGTACTAGGTTCTACAAATAAAACCGAACGTCACGTATTGGAAATTGGATTCCATCATGAGTCGAGGCAAGGGGTAAGCTCCTCTCCTTTCGAGACACTCTAGCAAATGTCTCAGGACCACACACAGCGATCCTGGATCTTTAGGGCCGGTCCTCTCTTACTTTTGAGGATTAGTTATTCCTGAACACACGTTTCCCGGTCCTAACAGACCTATATCCGAGGCTCCTCGCATTCAACAACCACACAGGTAAACAGTATATAAATGTCAGAGCTGGTAGGTCACTGACATCACCCATAGCTAGAAAGAAACGTCGTGCTCTCCCTGCAGTCACTATCCCGTTTTTGACTCATACCGAGGTGTGAGGCTCGCGAATTAACGCTATACACAAAGCTGTGCCACATAGGCCGTGCTTTGATCATCAACCACAAGACTTTGCTTTTCAACAAAAGCCTTGATCATTTTCCACTTAGGCATGCCACACAGGCAATTCATGCCATGCGATTGATATCTATCGATATATAACCTCTAAGGTCGTACGTCTCAGAGAAGGGCGTTAAGCAAGAGAATAAATTCTCCGCCACCAAACAGATATATATTTAATAGAAATCAATCACACAGAATAAAATCCAATGTCAGACATACAGTCCATTTACAAGTTCGTTCTGGGTCTGAACGAAACCGGAGGAACCTTATTCCTCGCATATCCATCGTTCTCCAAGTACGTCAGGACGATCACCAACTGATTCCCTCCTCTTCGGTGTACAGCCCAATCAAGATCATCAATAATCATCCAAACGATGTGAAGACCTCCAGTCTTCAACCACCGTCTTCATCTTCGACTTATCGTCGAATCAGTTATTCAGAATGGGTATAGACCCGGCCTTTCCTAATAACCCGCGTATATAATAAACAAGTGTTACACAAACTCAACATATGCCTCACTCCAATTCAGAATATTCTTTTATTCAAATCTTCACATTCTTAGGGAAAGGTTCCCATTAATTTTATCAAAGATAAATTCTTTTAAATTTATTCTTTAATCTTCCTTTGGATATCATTTCAAACCATTTTAAGGTTTTCCAAACTAGTCGGGATTAGCGAACCACACCGAAGTAATTATTTATTTTATTTTCCAATCCCAACCTATTCATCCCATGGAGCAAAACTGGTAATACTCCATATCTAACACCACGGTGCTATCGGTAAAATTAATTACCATTTCACGTTTAAATCTAATTGAAGATTTAACTATCGCTTGGACCAAAACTGGTGATACTTCATTCTCGATCACTTTAATCTAATTAAAGATTCATTAAAACTCCACTTAGTTTTAATCTTCCCAAAAATCAATATCCTGTCTTTAACTGGGATAAAGAACCAATGTCATCTAAAAAACGGTTCACGATAAATCCAAAATCACTTTCCATTGTTACTCGGGTTAAAAACAGGTGTTATTCAAAACACCGCTCATGATAAACCCAAAAACCAATTTAAATTTAATTCCAATTAAATACTAATTAACTGGCCAATTTCACTAAATCTTAATTAAAAGATTTATCCCTTTCTAAACTAGGTTCAAGAACAGTGTTATTCAAGACACCATTCACGACGAACCCAAAATCCCATTTGATATTAAATTCAAGTCTCTGAATAGAAAACATATCGGCTTATATTCAATATCAAATTCTGAAACCAACAAATATCGTATTGGAAATAACGATATAAATATATCTTTAAAATTTCCACAACCATATCTGTATAATCACGAAATCCAACGTCAAAATATTCCGAAGATAATTTCGATTCAAATCCATTCCTATTCGTATATTGGAAATTCTGACTATTTTTAAAACCACTTCAAATCCAATTTATTTATTCAAAAATATTGGATTATAATTCTAGTTCATAACTAGTTCATTTCGATAAAAATATATTTTTGTCCTTTTTAAATATGGGATTTTTCACCCCAATTCTTTCTAAATCATTTATTATGATTTTACACAAATTATTGATATTTTTAATAATTTTATCAAGGCTCGTACAGTCGATTTCCAATAACGGTCGTCGAACTGCACTTACAACGACCTTTTCCAAATTTGATTTGGACATAATTCCAAATCCAACCGTTAGATTTCAAATTTCTAATATTCATTGGAAAGCTCTTTCCGATACGAACACAACGATTCCAGTTTCAGGAGAATCCGACGGTTGGATCTCCCACAACGTCAATTCGAAGTCAATGGTCGAAATTCGCGAACTGCCGCGGCGCGACGCGTTCTATTCAGGCCATTTAATATATATAATATATATTATGTATATTTCGTCGATTTCAATTCTAAACGTATTTTATAATTCGTTTAAATTCGTTTTAAAAACGATTTCAACTTCATATTCAATTTTTAATCAAAATTGAATATTCCATATCATTAATATATAAATGATAATATTTTCAAAATATTATATTTTGAAATCACTTCCTTTTCTATATTCATTATAAAAACGAATATAATCGATATAAATATCGTTCGCGTCAAAATGGCGAAAATCTAATCAACACAGCTTTATATATTTCAAAAACTTCGTTATTCTATTCAATAAATGAATATTTTCTTCAACACATGAATATTCTCAACACATGAGTATCGTCAACACATGACTATTTATTCTATTCAACACATGAATCTTTATTTTATAATATTCTTTATTTTTCAAATTGGAATGAGGCCCAATCAATTACCATATAATGTTAATTATATGGATTCCATACAACACATGTATATATATAATAGCACTGATAAATAATCAACCATCATCCAAAGTGCACCACACAACTGCATAAGCATTAAATATAAATAATTAACGCTTACACAGTCTGTCGACCAATCGATCGACATACAACTAAATAATTGGGATTAGTGTACGCCAAATATCATCCTAACACCCGTGTGGGGTTTCAAATCAACAAACACTGAATATTATTTGTGCAGTTGGGCGACGTGTAAAATTTACCGTCCCAATAAATATCCTTCAAATGGGTGTACATAAACAAATCATCTGATTTGTAAAAGAATATTTATTTATTCACATTCACGTTAAAAATTATATTTTTAACTATATAATATTTTATTTCAACACATAAATATTTATTTTCATTCATCTCACATCACAATCAATTTTCACAACACACAAAATCAACCAAGTTGTCCATGGTCTGTGGACGACGGGTGTCGGGTGCTGCAAAGTACCGTCTGCATCCTAATATATAATTTTAACTAGAAAACAAGAATTAAAGTGAGGAGTTCTCACCCATAAGCTAAACCAAACGCCACGACTCTTCATACGTAGAAATCTTCGCTGTGTTTCCTTTTGTCACTTTCGTTGTCCGTATTCACTACATATATAAAAACCATACTTTTATTCTCTACATTACATAAAAATTATATTTTTATTCTCTACATTACATAAAAATCGAATTTTTTTATTTCACTACAACATATACAAAAATAGTATTTTTTATATTCTCTATCTTATAAAAATCATATTTTTATAATCTTTACTATATAAAAAACATATTTTTATAATCTTTACTATATAAAAATCATATTTTTATATCGTCACTTTATATGTAAAAATCGTACTTTTATATCTCTACTACATATATAAAGACCAAATTTTTATTATCTATATATTATAAAAATCATATTTTTATTATTTCTATAATATAAAAATCATATTTTTACATACTTCATTCGTCAAAAACCATAGAAGCTTTAAAGCGGAGAAAACTCACATTTTTTTAACGCCCGGATTTGCTGTTCTGGTTACAGAATTTGCAAACGAGCTCCAATCTTCACACCATCTTTGTTTCTAACTTAAACGCGCCATTCCGGACAACTTTCACCTTGTGGTCTTTCTTCCGAAAATGTGTCATTTCACAGGAAATCGCAAAAAGACAGCATTTTGACAGTGTTTGGACAGCAGACTTTGGACGAGTTTTCCCGACAGCTCCGCAATCCAAAATAGGACTATCATATACCAAATCGAAGAGAAAATCATGCTCTATGAATTTGGCAGTGGGGAGTTTTTGCCATAAATGCACGGTTTGGAAGTTGTTGGCTGTGGAAGCTCAGGGTGTTATTTGCAAAAACGGGATTTTGTGAAAAATGTGATTTTTGAGGTGGTGGCGCTCACGGCCGGAGCTGAGGGCTGAGGGGCGGCGGCGCAAGTCTGACTGGGCGGAGGAAGGGTGCTGGTGGTGGCGCTGGAAGGTCCCACAGTGATGGTAGTTTGCAATTTGGGGTTTAGGGATTTGAAATTGGAAGAGAGAAAGAGGAGGAGAGGGAGAAGAGAGGAGACCGATGGTGGTGCAGAAGGGGGGGGACGCTGCAGCGTGAGGTGCGTTTTTTTCTTTTTTTTCTTGCGTGAGTTTTTGAATGGGGAGAGAGAAGAGTAGAGGGTTGACCATTTATATATTTAATTATTAAAATCCAAAATGTTACTTTCTCATTCGAACTCCAAATCAAATCCAACGACTATCGTTCCTAGCTAATTACCCCCATTCCGAACACAATGGGATATGTCCCGTTAGCCAATTCGATTGTTTCGATCAGTTTTTATTTAAATTAAAATATAAATCAATATATTGCATTTTAACGTACATTTTAATCTACCGGGGCCACATACTGATTCCAAAAATTACAGAAAAAATATTTGTAGCCTTGTATTGACGATGCGGTCCTAAAAAACTAATTTCGTCAAATTTGAAGACCGTTTGAAAAATGGCCATTTTCTGGTCGATCCAAATTAACTGAAATTGTTAAAATACGTTTAACTTCGCCACGCTCACATATTGATTCAGAAAATTATGAATTTTGAAACCTAGCAATAATTTGACATCCCGGATCCAACAAAAGTGTTTCGTTGAAAACCGAGGTCATTTGCAAAATTTCCATTTCTAAGGGCCAAAATTCCATAGTGACAATTCTGAATTTTCAACTGGACGTAACTTTTGATTCTCGCTATGAAATTTCAATTTTTCGGATTCATTGGAAAGATATTCTCAGTTAGATTCTAATCTCTTTGGTTTCGCTAAAATCTGGTTTATTTTGAATCCTGTATATTCATTTGAAGTCTGAAATCGAATTTTCGAACTACCGCGCCATTTTCAATTCCTTTTATATTTAAAATAAATATTTATATTCTAACGTCGATCTATATAAATATATACATTATAATTCTATTCAACATAAATTTCTCGTTGTTATTATTTAAAATAAATCATTTTAAATATTCAAAATTCATCAAAATTGCCAAAATAAAATTTTTAAATTGGCTCAGATTTTCCTGGTTATTACACTGGTCCCCAACCGTGGTGATGATATATTCGGTACTCTCAAGCGAAATGAGGGACCAGTCATGTGTAGCCAGGTTGCAAGACGTTCTTGTTGAACCCCAATGTATTTGTCTCTGGAGGTACATTGTCGGAAGGTGGTCCCATACCTTGCCAGGAAATCCATTCCCCAATAAGCGCCCGTGATTTTGATTGTATACTATGTATATAGAGTGTGAGATGCAAGCGTTCTGCTAGATTATTATTTATTTGTGCTTGATAGACATTATTATAATATCAGAAAAGATATTGATTTCAAAGATGTTTTGGGTTATAGTAAGGTAAAAATCGTCCGTGTTTATGTGTGGGCTGATCTTATTATTATCATTTTCTTTCAAATGGGATTTTTCAAAGTTAAACAAGTTGTTTGTGTTGTGAATTTATCACTGAAAGTATTCCAGACTAATCCGGGTGAATTTTTCTTTGCTTCGAATGTGCTCGGGTCAGACCGAATATATTTACATGTTAGGTTTCGCTTGGAGTTTCAGGAGCTGGAAGCAGGAGGCTTCATCGTTAGCTATATAGGTGTATTTCCGCTATGACAGATATATGTTATACTCTGATAATTGGTATGTATATACAGTTTCTTTTATAAAGAGATTTGTTATATTATATTTATTCGTTCCGCTGTGAGATTTTGATGTGTTCTTCTTTTTCTCCCATTCTGATATTTCTTTCTTTCTATTTCTCATCCTCTAACTTCTCTCTATTAACAGTCTGGGGTTCGATACTTGGATTTTTTGACAAGTAATACAGGATTAGGTATTATTGTTGAAAATTCGAGCATCAAAATTTTCCGGGCTGTTACAGTGGTATCAGAGCTATTGGTTTAGTGATAACCTTGGCTCTGTGGTGTAAATCGATAGAGATAGGGCTAGTAATACCCTAGATTGAGTTTGAACATATATACGAGAGCGTGTATTTGTAATTGATTATTAAATTATTTTTATATGGCTTTGTCAGGATTATATTTTTATATAGATATATTTTTCTCAAACAACGACAAAATTGATTTTTTTGGATGAATCGAATAAGAATTCAAATTGGCATATTAAACTGGAATAGATTAATATAATAAAAAGAGATTTCACTTATGAAATTAAAATTGATAAAACTTAATCTAATATTAATCAATGGATGTTGATTATGAAAAACCAAAGTGAGTAAACGGGAAATATTAATGATAAATCAAAATGGCTTGGTTGAATTGATATGCCTTGTTTGTTTGTTATATGCTAGATCTGTTGAATAAGAACTCATCGACAAGTTAATAAAATTGTTGAATTAATTAAAACAAAATTCCAGTATAACAAATTGAGATTAAAATCACTTATGAAATAAAATTGAATTATTTAACCTTGGATTGTTACTCGCATTGTAAGTTGAGTTAAATGTAGATTCCATAAGGGAATGGAATTGATTTGGTAACAGAGATTGAAGTACAGATTGGAAGGTGAAGAGCAGTTAGTTGATTTGCTTTGCGATTTGAATTGAGTTGCCGATAAATAGGTAAACCTTATATTATTTGTTGGTGATTGATTTTATACCCTAGAGTTGGGTAGCCATTTGGATTTTGGTTTTATTTTCAAGAAGTTGAGGTACACAGTGGCAGTTGTAGTCGTACTGATCGAACCATGCAGCGGAGGTGCTGGCGAATTTTTTTAAAATTATTATAACTTAGAAAATGGTTCTGAAAACGATTGGGTTTGTAGCATTCTTCTTACCTTGTAATTTCGGGGAAGAAATTTTTTTAAGGGGGAAGAATATAACATCCCAGATTTTTAAACGTTAATTACGAATATTTAAACCGTTTTAAAATATTGATTTAACAATATTGATTTCTATATAATTTGAATATTTTATTAAATCAATAATTAAATGATAATTTAGAACGTTGGACATTAACCAATAAAAACTAAGGTCGTCTTCAATAAAGATCGACGCAAATCCTACTGAAAATCTAGGTGCAGTACATATAAGATCTCAAATAAAAATCTTCGTAATCCATTCCAATCCTTTTAAAATGTCACGCACACGGCATACAATGCAGCAGGGATTGTTTTACTACTCTTGGTATAAAATTCCATAGGTTATCTTGACCAAAACAATTCAAATATTTCGGCTGAAGTGATGTCGCTATATTCCTTTCCTTTTCATTTGAAGAATCCAGCAATCAAACAAAGCCGCGAAATCTATCAAAATATCTGTAATTGTCAGCGTAACATCATTTTGTACTGAGACCAGGATATTTACATATATTATGTAATTTCGGCTAAGGGAGAATTTGTCTCTTTTCCCTAACACCTCACTGTTTCTTTTCATTCTCTCTCCAGTTAAGAAACCATCCGCTGATTTTCTTTGACCAAACCTTCGTTTCTTGTTCAACCATCCTTGCTGATATTGACAAGAGATACTTATAATAATAATAAACCAAACATGCCTTTTCTTTGTAACCTGCTAGTATAAAAACACAGTCTGCTTCATGATAAAATCGAAACCATAACCCATCGTTTTCAAAATCCTATCCTAGCAAAATATACAGTTGGCATGCTACTTTGAATTCAAAGGTTCGGCTATGCACATGGGGATTCACATTTCAACATTCAATATTTATCAATAATTAATATTCTTTCTCATCAGTCTGAATATACAATTCATTCAGTCTCCATGTAATTTTCAAATCAAAATATGTACAGGCTAGCAAAGCCTATCCACGTGCCCATATACCTACCGTGTACAAAGCGATGTCTAAACCATACCCTAACCCATATCTACGGTATACAAAACGATATGACTTCGTTTCTATCCTAAGTCTTTCACCCCTCTATATAAAGTGTCTCATTCCTTCTTCTCCGGGGCAAAACCAAACGAAGGAAAACACCATTTCCAAAGCTCGATCAAAGAAGAAAATATAACTTGTTATAAAACAAATACAAAACCCAAAAGCCATTTTTCCTCGCTCATACTTCCAATAGACCTGCGAGCAAATATAATTTAAACTGCCGAGCCTTTCAAACCAAATTTTGCAAGTCTGTACGTGAATCGGTGGTGGCTAGAGGAGTTTGATGCGGTTTTGTTTTAGTGCATGGGCTTGATGGGAAGTTGGTCAAAGGGAGTAAGCCAGCCTATGTATGAGAGGGGAAATTTTGCATGGAAAGGGTTAAATGACGTATGCAGTGGAGAGAAGGTAGGGTATATTTGTGTTAATATTGCATGGCGTGGCTTCAACTTTTGAAGAAAGCCGCGTATGCCGATGGTGAGATGTAAGAAGAGGGATAAGGGGAGTAAAGCTGTGAAAATGGGCTGACGTAGCTTGGAAGGTTTTGCTTCCATGGCGATGGGAAGAAGATGTTGGCCTAACTGCAGTAACTGGAGAAGTGTGTATTCTCTAAGATGCATTAGGACCCAAAAGAAAGTAATGCAAGGGAGAGGTACCTGTGGTGTTGACCGGTAGCGCATGTTTTTTCTGTTTGCAATGGTGAGTTGTTGGTGAAGAGGCCGACATGGTTGTAAGTACTATAGCATGTTATAATGGAAGGAGGGGTTGTAGCATTTGCCAGCATGCTGATAAGAGAGCAGACAGTGGTCTTGGTGTTGATCTGCGTGTACTGGAGGAGGGGAAAATAGGATGGGAAGTTTGGCCATATTGTGAACAGTTCGTGTAAAAGAAGGAAAAGGGATATGCTGAGTTTGTGAAACCAGAAGTGGAGAGGTTGGAATAGGATGCTAATCTGGTGAATAAGAACGAAATGAGAAAAAACATGGGAAAGGAGAAAAGAAGTATAATATGCAAATTTAATGCAAATCAAAACAAAGAGGACGCATGGAGCAGGTTACACTGTAGCCGAGTAAAGAAGGGGGCAGTATGCTGTGTTTTTTTGAAGATCTGGAAGGGGTAAATTGAGAAGAGAAATACGTGAGGATTAACGTCATTAGCCGATGATCCTGATTAGCGGAGGTAATTAAGGTAAATAGCAGGGTTAGCTAATAAATTAATTATAATTAAAGATTTAAAGTCTTTTTAATTTATAATAAATATTGCAATGACGATAATTTATACGCATATCGTCAGAATCATGCGAAACAGGAAGCGTTGGATTCGAATCAAAGAAAGCTACGCGAACGAACTGCTTCAGAAGGATTTGAAGCTCGTTGGGAATTCATTTAATTGTAAACAATAGTTTAAAATTAAATTAAGCGATGCGCTATCGTCAATAAACGTGAGTTAATTCTCACACTTTTCTGGACTACTATGATGTGATAAATCCATATAATATCATTAAAAAATATATACTGGTTGATTGGTTGTTTGGTTGCTTATGGTTGATTAAATGGTTGTTGTTAGTTATGTTATTGTCGTTAATTTATTTATTTAAATTATATACTATCATGAAATGTTATAACAATCTGTGATGCAGGGAAGGACAGGTTGGAGGGATCCGACTGGATTCCTCAAAATATAATGTGTGTTATTTATTTTTGTACTGTTTACACATGAACTGATTAAACCCCAAATTGACATTGAAACCTGTCTGAATGATGGTGGTTGAATGGATGTGATTGGTGTGGTAATATTTATCAACCAAAAGTACTGATTAACTGGTTGGCAACGATGGTCTAAATATATTGTTTATGACGTTGTTTTGCTGATAAGCAAATTGACGAAGTTTAAATTTATTTTATATATATATATATATATATATATAAATTAAAGATTTCAAGTTTATTTTTACAAGAGTCGATTAAAATTGAAGTTTTATAAATGTATTGAAATCATGTTTTAGAAATGTGATTATTGAAAGTTTATATAATGAATTTTTACGCAGTTTTATGAACAGAAGTCAGGAGCTAATATACGGATAAGTGAAATCGAACAATTGATAATTAAAGTGATGTTTTTAAATTAATTAAATTATTTATTTATGTAAGAGGGAAAAATGGAAAGAAGTTTATAATTATTGTTATATATTTATAATCATGTTTCAAAAGAGATTTTTAATATTTTACCATAAGAATTCGATGTCATTCATGAACGGCAGTTAAAAACTAACCTACGAGTTAGTGAAAGGGAATAATTGTTTTTATAAAATAATTAACTGATAATTTAAATTAATTAAGTTATTTAATTAATTTAAGGAGGAAATGATAACGTAAATCAATTAATGGTTAGCTGATATGTATGGTTGGCAGAAATCAACTATCTTAATTTGAATTTGACAATGGGATTAATTTGATATAAATTAATACAATCAATAATTTTGTGAATATTCGTTAAATTAAATGAATGGTGTTAAATGTTAGTTTATCATCGATTAACTAAAAATTTAAGTGAATATTGAATTATTATTTATTTATAAAGTAAATTATTATTTGGTAACCTTTGTAAAATGATTTAACTACCCACCTTAAATTAATGATGAAGCTAATTAATGAATGATGAATTATTGAAATAAATTACCTTTATTCGGTTAACAATGAAGCTAATCATTATTAATAATTAAAGTTATTATTTATTTGTTGGAACCCCATTCCAAAAAGGAATTGAATTTTGTGAGGTTTTAATTAAGGAAAGGTTATAAAGAAGTTTTGTTGAAAATCCCAGATTTTATGTAAACATAAGTTATAAAAGAAGTTTGAGCTAAGGAAATATTAGAGACATGCTTTGAACATAATAGAAGCAATGAGATCGAAAGGGAAGTTCTAAAGTAAGAGTAATGAAATGGATTAGCATTTATAAGAGTTAAAAATTTAGTTCAAATCGTAGAAACCAAGTTTGTATAGATAAATATGATATTTTTAAAAATCTAAAAATAAATAAACTTTCACTTAAGGATTTAATTAAAACGTTGCAATGGAATTAAAGGACTTCAAAGGGAAAGGATATTAAGTAGTTAATGACTTAAGAGATTGATGAATGGTTAATTAATAAATGAATTGAGAAAAGGAGATTTCAAATATAGGATATGGTGTATAAAACCATATTTGAAATCAAAGAATATATAAGATTTGAAAGTTTATTTATTGAAGTAAAAAGAATTTACTATTAAAGTGGGCTTTCAAATAAAGGGAAATGGTTAATAAAACCAAGATAAATGGATATGGGGATAATATATTGGATTATGGAGATAGTTTAATTTTGGTTTTAAATTACAATCTTGTATCTATCTTGAGATAAGAATGTTGTCGATCAAGGTCTGAGAGGTAATTAGTGTAACACCCCTTATTTCTGTTAACACTAATGTTCACAAATTAAAGAATAACTAAATTCAAACATGAGAATTAAGGGATATGGGTTGCGCCATTGTGTTCATCTCGGAATTCTGGTTGAGATAGAGTCCAAGTTTTGCGTGAATTGGACTTCGTATGAAGAAGTTATGGCCATCGGAAGTTTCAGAAAATTCAAAACAGATTTCAGAAAATTCAAATTTCAGAGTCAGACGGGCTAGGCGGGAATTTTCCAGCCAGGGCCAGGTCGACCATAGGGTCGACCTACCCTGACCAGGTCGACCTGGGGGTCAACCCCCCCCCCCCTTGCAGATTTGTTTTGTGACCTGTTGATGACTAGATGCTGCCTCATTAGGGTTTCTTATATGCTCTGATTGGCTGGGATTAATTCTGGGTTGATCGGATGGCTTAAACTAATCCTAAACTCTATAAAAACACCTCTAGACTCAAACCCTAAAATCAAAACAAAAATTAGATTCATGGCCTCCATGCCGTCACCTAGCAACTCAGCATAGCCGCCACCAATTAGAGAGGAAGAAAGCTAATCTAATTCAATTCTTTTCAACTTTAACAACGAATCTTCTTCAAGGGAAAGCTAATACAACTTCAGAACTCAGAATTCAGAACTCAAGACCGCCTTTGAGTTGTGAGTTCGATAATTTTAATAAAATAACTAGCAAATTAATTGGATTATTTTATGATGTGGATTATTTGGATATGATGTGAATTATTGACTGCATGTTATAATTATGTTGTAAAATTGTGATGAATTCTATGATGTTATGTTGTGATCATCTATTGTAAAGTTATGATGCTATCATCCATGTTGTAATTATATGATTGGCTTATGTATAATCAAATCACCATGTTGTTCATATGCTAGTTTGGGTATGTTGATTCATATGATAAATCATAAGTATGTATGCAAGTTTAGATTTTTATTAAGACATGAATCATATGAAAGTTGGGGAAAATTATATGTATAACCTTATATGCTTCATGACATCTATTTTAGATCTAAAAGTTAGGCTATGACATGTGTGAGTTATGTGCCAAATTCTACATCCTAGTTTACATGTTTAGATGTGAGCCTATATCATTGTTATGTTGCATAAATCACATATGAAAGTTTATATGAATACATGTGCTTGAGTTTGAATCATGTTATGCAAGTTTGTGGTTATTGCCTATGCAAGTTTACACCTTTAGATGTAGATCTATGACATACACGATTTATGAAAGTTTATGACCATTATCCCAACAAGTTCACACCTTTAGATTTGGATCTATGACATATGTAGTTTTATGCAAGTTGTAACTTTGGCCTATCCAAGTTTTAGATGTAGAACATCATTCACACATGCAAGTTCACCCCTTATGTTTAGATCTAGTTTTAATTATATGTATGTTGTGATGTTTTCTTTTTATTCCATGAGTTAGACTGTGCGAGTCTAACGTATATTTTACGTTAAACGAACGAACGTACAACGTGGGGTAAAAGGGATAATATTAAAAAGATTTAATTGGCACAAATGCCTTAAAAGGCATAAAATAAATTTGTGATGAAAATTGGTATGATTTTACATATCACAAATGGATGGACATAATTGAGTCAATTATGGACATCGTTAAATTTGGAATTGATTGATAATTTGAATAGGGAAAGTAATTCAAATTTGGGCAATGATTAAATAGGAGTAATTAATCGTTTAAGACACGAGGTTAGGCGCTTTTTGTGGTGTAAGACTGCCCGGACCTACCCGACAAATCCAACTGCCACAAATGCCAGTCTAATGTGGGAGGTCTTAGGCATAAATTAAATACGTAACAATTGTAAAGACACAAGGTTAGGCTCTTTTGTGGTGTAAGACTGCCCGGACCCGCCCGACAAATCCAGCTTCCACAAATGCCAGTCTAATGTGAGAGGTCTTTATGAGGTTACGGTCTTAATGAATTAAGAAACACTTAACCAGATAAACATGTAGTGGGACATGAGGGGGTTAAGTGGGTGCCTTGGGTGGCATGTGGAATCTAGTAGGTGCCTTGGGTGGCATTTGAAATACGATTAGAAATACTTAACCAAAATTGGAACAGGTAATTGAAACATGAATAAGAAGAGGGTTAAGTAGGATATACTAGAGGGGACCAAGCTTAGGTGGATAGCTTGTGTCAAGTCATGGGGGACCATTTCAACCAGTGACCCATATGTTTCTTTGTGGGCTTGACCCAAGTCGAGGACGGGACACACATACTGGGCTTGACTATAAGAGGCCAAACCGGATTAGCAGTGGCAACGCAAGTCCAACGGGTTCATATGCATGTGTGGACACGGGCTGGTAGGTAAGACGTTGTTGCATCATGTAGGTATAATCCGTGCATTACTTTTGGTATCGGGTTGCCACTTTGGGGAGTGATACACCCCACTGTGGGGCCAACACGGGTATCTACGAGTTAGGGAGCCGATCGCATGGGGGTAGTGGGTACACCTAGTGGAGATAGGGGCAGGCAGCACCTATGAAGGCAGCTAGGGGTGCATGAAACTACCAATATCATTATTAAGTTTTGGAGGTGGGATCAACCTCAGGGTGACTATTGGTGGTGCAGTATAGCAATTATCATATATTGTTGGTGTAGTTTAGTAATTATCTTGTAGTGGTTTAGGTGCGCTGTACCGATATCGTTGTTCATCTTGTTTCCTTGTTTACTCTGCCATACTCAATGGTTCATAGTCATTTCCTGATTTTTCAACTTATGCCTTAGCCTAGTTACTTTGGTAATTATATTGGTAAAGTTATCGCACTCGCCAGACTTTATGTCTGACCCCCTTTGTTTCCTTCTCTTTTCTTCCTTCCCCCCTCCCCCCAGGTGCTTAGGTTGGAACTAGCACCAGTGGAGCTTGATTTTGGACTGCTGTTTCTCTACTTTTAGAAGATTGCTTGGATTGCTGAAGTAAAGTTCAGCCTCTCTCTTATCTATGGCTATTTTGTATTGGAGATTATGTCTTTCAGTTTATGTACTTTGATTTGGTCAAGATGGATATTATGTACTTTGACTTTGGTTTTGATGATGTAATCAAACTTATGTATTTTCTGCTGCATTGAAGTAAAGTTTTGAAGTTTCAGTACTGTTTATATATGTCTTGTTGTTAAGTTTCTGTTCTATACACACTTAAAATGCTCCATGAAAGTTAATGCATTCCCTTTGTGAGTGACATTAATGGACGTGGGGTGTTACAATTAGAACACCCCAACTTGAACGGCTTCACTATTATCGAGAGGTAATATTTGTTTGTAATGGGTTGGAACGTGCCGAGTTATTTGTGATTAATATAATTTATCATTATTTAAATAAACTTTTAAATGGAGTTAACTATGCTAGTTTTGGTTAAACGAAAAGATGACTAGTTGTATTTAATAATAACTAAATCGAGTACATTACGATTGGAATTCTTTTCTAAAAGGGAATTAAGTTATGAAATGGATTAGCATGGAAAGGATTTGAATCTAATTCAAATCATATAAATAAAGTTGTAAAAAGGATTTCACCAAGACGATGATTTTAAAAATAAACATTCATATAAGAGAGAAATTAAATTAAATGGTTTAATCAAAATAAGGGGAAGAATTTGGAAAATTAATCATATGTCGTTGGATTGAATAGAAATATAACGATGCCAAATGATAAAGGAAAGGGAAAGTGGAATTATAGAACTATAGCAATGATTTCAAATCAAAGAAAAATCGAAAAGGGGTTTGAGTAATTAAACGGTGTTTCCACGTTAATGGAAATAAAAGATGTTGATAATAAATAAGGGAGTATTTCCAAACAAGGAAATAAAAAGAAAAGTTGATAAAAGAGCGTGGAGGAATGTTTCAAAGTAACGAAACCAGAAGAGTTTTGATAAGATAAAATTTATGGAATTGATTATAAGGAATCGATGAAATGGTTTAATGAAATATTTATATAAAGGACCTGATCTGCCAATTCACCTAGATACACTGTTATGATTTGATAGTTAAATAACCGACTATCAAAATCTGGGCTTTTATCGATATTGGTACAGAAAGACCAGGATCGAATTTATATTTGAAAACCATTCCGACCAGCAAATACGTAATGTTGAAGATATCAGAAGATGGTTGAGAAGTAGCATTGAAGACCGTTGATGTAAAGACCCGTGTTTTTGGCTGTCAAATATTTATTTAATTTATTTATTTTAAATATTATATTTGGAATATCAATGGGTTTTAATATTTAATTCATTGTAAAAATGATGTTTGAACGTTAATTTTATTTATAATATAAAATGAGCTCGAAATCGCGCGGCAGTTCGTAATATTTGGTTTTGAACTTCAACTGAGAATACAGGACCCGATATAAGTCGGATTTCTGTGAAAGAAGAAACGTTGGAAGCGTATTGATGATAATTTTCATATGAAAGATAAAAATTTAGATTTCGTATTATAATTGTAAGTTATGGCCAAATCAAAATTTGAAATAATCGCTGTGGAAATCGTTATTTAAAATATCGGCCTTTAAAATAGCCGTTTTGCAAACGGACTCAGATTTCGACGAAATCGGTTTCATTAGGACCATAATGTTAAATTATTGCACAATGTTAGATGGCATGGAAAAACGATGTCGTATGTGACCACGGTAGCCGTAAACGCCCAGTTATTTTCTGTAGCGCGTATTTAATTTAATAAAGGGTTATTTGAGTATAACTTGAACAGACGATCTAATTAAGGCACGAAACCAGTCCCGTTGAGTTCGTATCGCCGATTAGGGTCACGATAGGTATATAGTTTGTTATTTTTAGAGACCGGCAAATTTGGTGTTCAGAATGGCATTGCGGTGCGCGTTAAAAATAGCCTACCGGGGAAACAGTCTCAGAATGCGACGAAGCTGGTGCCGTTGGGTCCGTATCAACAAATTATTGTAGGATTTCAAAGTTTCAAGTTGATCTGGTTTATCTGGTAATCATGAATTTTTTCATAAAGGAATATTTTTCATACGACCTCGGATTTCGACGAAACTTGTCCCATTAGGTCCGGAATACCTTTTTACACCAAGATTAGCCTTTTTATCAGTAAACAGTAATCGATTATTATTAGTTTTTCGTGATACTTCACGGCGAAGTTTCGTTAAAATAATATAATATAAAATTAAAACCATTCTCTATATAAAGGAGCCACTCTAACCCTAATTTCTTGCTTCCGTGGTCCACCCATACTTCAGCCGCCACCAATAGAATGAATGACCCATGTTTCTTCAATCATTCCCCCTCAAATCCCAAAATCCGTTCATCTTTCTTGAAACTTTCCAGTTGCAAATATGTTCAGGGCGTCGAACCCTATGTTCTGACCAGCGGTGATCTATTTCTGAACAGTGTGGTGGCTGGTGCAGTGCCATAAAGGGCGACGGTTTCGAGAGTTAACTAAGGCGAAGGGGAGCCTCGAACGACGAGCTATTCAGGTCGGAGGACGGTGGGGTTCAGGCGCATGTCCCGATGGTTCCTAATGGCTTTCTGGCGAGCTGGGTTTTGTGCGGTGGTGAAGTCCTGAAGCACAACGAAGGGTTTGGCAACCTGGTAGTACTTGTGCATGAAGATGGACCTCGGCCTTACCCTTGGAATTAAAACGTAATTTAATTCAAGTTAGTTCATGATTAAAACTTGATTAATAAAATATATTTAATGTTAGTTAAATTTTATTAACTTAAGTATGGGATGTATGCAGGCAACGAATGCAGGAGGTAAAGCAGTCCAATCGATTTTCACGTAAACCATATTTAAGTATTTAGTTTAATTAAGTAAGGGAATTAGGTTTAAGTAGTTACTGACTTTTAAACAGGGCAGGTGGAAGAATGGATCAGTGTAGTGGGATTCACGGTACCTGGAAGAGGCAGGGATCGGTTGTGTAAAGTAGGTAAAGGGATCAAGCGTGGGTTTTAAATCAAAAAGGAATAATTATATGTTATTAAAGATTGGTTTTGATATGCCTGGAACAAACAATTGAGGGAAAGGAGCACAATAACGCGTGGAGAGGAAGAGGCCCCGTGCTCTTTTACCTGAGAGTCAACATAAGTAATTAAATTAAAATTTAACTAAAAAGATGATTAAGCATAATTCCTAATAATAAAATGATTACATAATTATATAATGATAGGTTAAACAGATTGGCAAGTCCTGGAATTGGCAATCAAAGCAGACTTGGCAAGTCCTGGATTTGTTACCATTTGAACAATGTAATTAGTTATTTATACTATCATTAAGTGTTGATTAATTTAATTAATAAAATCGTATATGCTAGAAACGTTGATCACTTTTTATAGTGTTATCAGAATTGGACTGAACCAACTACGCTAGAATCACGGAAACAAACACTACATGAATGAAATCGATCTGAACAGGGTTGGAGGCAACGGAAATCTATTGTTGAATTAAATGCTCGTTGAATTTAACCGGAATCAAATTGCCAAATATAAGCAAGGTGAGTTAAACTCACTCAGTTTTCCCATTTATATTTTATATAAATTGTGTAATAACCCGGAAAATCTGGGCCAGTTTAAAATTTTTATTTTGGCAATTTTAGCGAATTTTGAATATTTAAAATAGATTATTTTAAATAATATCGACGAGAAAATTTATTTTGAATATAAATAGAACGTATATATTATATACGCCGTCGTTAGAATATAAATATTTATTTATAATTATAAAAGGAATTGAAAATGGCGCGGTAGTTCGATAATTCGATTTCAAACTTCGATTGAATATACCGGGTGCAAAACAATCCAGATTTTAGTGAAACAAAAAATAATAGGATCTAATTGATAATATCTTTCCAACGAATCCGACAAATCAAAATTTCATAGCGGGAATCAAAAGATATGTCCAGTTGAAAATTCTGAATAGTAGCTATGGAATTCAGGCCCTTAAAAATAGACATTTTGCAAATGACCTCGGATTTCGACGAAACCAGTTTTGTTGGGTCCGTGATGTTGAATTATTGCGGGGTTTCAAATTTCATAATTTTTCGACTCAATATGTGAGCGTGGCAAAGGAAAACATGTTTTGACCATTTCAGTTGATTTTAATCGACTGAAAATTGGCCATTTCTCTAACGGTCTCAGAATTCGACGAAACTAGTTTTGTTAGGACCGTATCGTCAATACGAAGCTAGAAAATATTTTTCGGGAATTTTTAGAATTAGTATGTGACCTCGGTAATTCGAAATGTACGTTTAAAATTCAATAAAGTGATTTAAATGTAAATTTAACGGAAACTGATCGAAACGATCAAATCGGCTTGCGATACATATCCCATTGTGTTCGGAATGGGGGTAAAACGCTATGGACGACAGGCGGTGGACCTCGTTTAGAGGTCGTATGTAAAAGTCAACTTTTTATAAAAATAAAATAATTAAATAATAAAAAAAGAAGAAGAAAACCCTCTTAACCCCTCCAGGCCCCCCCCCCCCGATTCATAATCGGAAATCAAAATAAAAAAAAAAAAAAAAAAGGAAAAAGGGGAAGAACGACGGGCTCGTCGTTCTCGATAGCCGCGCCTCCAGGCGGAGCCCCACCAGCCGCCGCCTCTTCCTCTTCTTCCCCTCTCCCTCGTACCCGCCCCTCCTTCGTCCCTCCTCGTCGAAGCCCCCCAGGAAACCGCCGAACCCACATCGAACCCCACCCAGACCCGAACCCGCAAAACACCTCCCCTCACCGCTCCGACCACCTCCGACCTCCGACGCTAGCGAACGCCCAAACCCCCCTTGAAAGTCGTTTTTTAATTTATTTGTTTTATTTTTATTTTATATAAATAGAAAATTAAAACCTTGTGTATAGCATGTATTCGCGAGCCTCACACCTCGGTGTGAGTTAAAAACGGGATACGGACTGCAGGGAGAGCACACGTTTCTTTCTAGCTTTGGTGGTGTCAGTGACTTACCAGCCCTGACATTTATATACTTTTCACCTTTGTGGTTGTTGGATGAGGCGCCTCGATTATAGGTCTGTAAGGACCGGGAAACGTGTGTTCAGGCATAACTAATCCTCTAACGTAAGTGAGGACCGGCCCTGAAGATCCAGGGGTTACCCAGTGTGCGTAATCCTGAGGCATTTGCTAGAGTGTCTCGAACGCGGAGAGGAGCTTGCCCCTTGCCTCGACTCATGACGGAAATCCAATTTCCAATACGAGATATTGCGGTTTTAATTGTAGAACTAGTATGGCGACATGATATATGGTACCCATGCCGTCTATGATTTATATTTATGATTGAAACTGTTTTGACACTATACACTTATTATAGTATCAAATGATTTGTTTTAAACGTACCAAGCATGTTTGGCTATTATAAGGGAAAACCCTATCCCCCGGCTTGCGTTGCATTGTATGATAGGACCTGGGTCTTATAATAGCTTCATTTTTCGAAAAGCATTGCGCTATTTATTCTATGCACTGGTATTCTTGGGAGGAAACCCGTTCCGTGTTTTACGGCGTGGTCCCTTGAATTACTCTCTTTTAAAGTAAAGCTTTAAATAAATGTTTTCGTTCTCACACCAGTCACATGACTGACCTGGAGTTTATTGTTTTAACCTAAACTCTGGGTGCCCCTATTTTCCGCACGGGCAGCTAGTAGTTTTGGTTTTGCAGATTTATATTCACAGGATCCTGGTTTACAGCTGGAATGATATCCGGAAAGCTCTGTATCCGTATATCACCTTCAGTTGTGCTTTGTGTTATTTTCCGCTGCTATGTAATTTATTGTAATCTCTGATATTTATCGAATGTAATTTATTCATTTATACTCTGTATATTCTTGTATCTGATGGAATTGTTGTA
The DNA here is from genome assembly GCA_030737875.1 of Allium sativum. NCBI lineage: Eukaryota > Viridiplantae > Streptophyta > Magnoliopsida > Asparagales > Amaryllidaceae > Allium > Allium sativum. The sequence goes on along the minus strand of CM060919.1, from coordinate 822,286,458 downwards.
ATAGCAATGAAATGTTCTTCTGTTTATGTTCTGATTTGTCCTGTTCTCAACGTTCAGGGGTTTCGAACGGTCTAGATCGGTTTAACGACTGATTCAGATCGAGCGAAATTCCAGGCCATCACAGTTGGTATCAGAGCTTTGGTTTACGGAGCTCGAGAACAAGACACATTAGAACCATCCGAAAGAATTCATCAGATATTGGATTAGTAATATCCAATTAGAATGACTCGTTAGAGATAGGATCAGTAGTATCCTAGAACGAGTGTGAAGAGTATATTTTTTTCAAATGAAACAATTTTATTTTGAAATTTAAACCATTTTAAACGTATTTGATTATTTATTTATTTCGAATATGGACAATCGAGTATATATAGGTTTCGCGTATACGCGTCATGAACATATATTCGAAGTTTTAATATACTAGATAGATATAGAATCATACTCTAGTGGCCCGAAGATGATTCTGATGATTGACTAGTTGTCATTAGTATTCATGTTCGTGTAACGAAGGTGTGATATCGATATATTTCCATTAGACTGGTGTGAGAACCAAAACTAATATAGTTAGAACACATTGTTGTGAATTGGCATCAAAAACTTGATTTCCTGTATATATATCAAAATTATGAATTTGAAACTCTAATACACTAATTGATTGATGATTGTGTTGTTTGTTTATTTGTTTGCTAATTTTTAATCATTTAGCCTAATTGAATCAAATATTGAATTATATTGAAATTGGGTCGCATTTGCTTGCATACATGTATATCTTTTGAACAGGTCATAGCAAGGAGGCTAGAGCCGAAGAATAAAATTTGTTTGCCCGACAAATAGGTACATGTTTACTACATAATTTACTGTTTTGTTTGGGTGATGATGATTTTGTGAGCCTATTGGCTAGCCGCTTGGCTTTTTCTTTTTCTTTTTGAGATCTGAAGGACCGGGGAAGCTATTTGAAATTCCCCGATGCTCCCATTGCAGGGGAGGTTATGGCGAAATTTTTCGAAAATTTAGGGTGTTAGCCAAATTTTTGAAAATTTGAAAATTCTCAGAAACTGAAAAGTTGGAGAATGGAAGCCAGATTGAACGTAGAGCTGATTAATCAAACCACTTTCGACTTTATTCCTTTTCGGGGACGAAAAGTTTTAAGTGGGGGAGATTGTAATAACCCGGAAAATCTGGGCCAGTTTAAAATTTTTATTTTGGCAATTTTAGCGAATTTTGAATATTTAAAATAGATTATTTTAAATAATATCGATGAGAAAATTTATTTTGAATATAAATAGAACGTATATATTATATACGCCGTCGTTAGAATATAAATATTTATTTATAATTATAAAAGGAATTGAAAATGGCGCGGTAGTTCGATAATTCGATTTCAAACTTCGATTGAATATACCGGGTGCAAAACAATCCGGATTTTAGTGAAACAAAAAATAATAGGATCTAATTGATAATATCTTTCCAACGAATCCGACAAATCAAAATTTCATAGCGGGAATCAAAAGATATGTCCAGTTGAAAATTCTGAATAGTCGCTATGGAATTCAGGCCCTTAAAAATAGACATTTTGCTAATGACCTCGGATTTCGACGAAACCAGTTTTGTTGGGTCCGTGATGTTGAATTATTGCGGGGTTTCAAATTTCATAATTTTTCGACTCAATATGTGAGCGTGGCAAAGGAAAACGTGTTTTGACCATTTCAGTTGATTTTAATCGACTGAAAATTGGCCATTTCTCAAACGGTCTCAGAATTCGACGAAACTAGTTTTGTTAGGACCGTATCGTCAATACGAAGCTAGAAAATATTTTTCGGGAATTTTTAGAATTAGTATGTGACCTCGGTAATTCGAAATGTACGTTTAAAATTCAATAAAGTGATTTAAATGTAAATTTAACAGAAACTGATCGAAACGATCAAATCAGCTTGCGATACATATCCCATTGTGTTCGGAATGGGGGTAAAACGCTATGGACGACAGGCGGAGGACCTCGTTTAGAGGTCGTATGTAAAAGTCAACTTTTTATAAAAATAAAATAATTAAATAATAAAAAAAAAGAAGAAAACCCTCTTAACCCCTCCAGGCCCCCCCCCCCGATTCATAATCGGAAATCAAAATAAAAAAAAAAAAGGAAAAAGGGGAAGAACGACGGGCTCGTCGTTCTCGATAGCCGCGCCTCCAGGCGGAGCCCCACCAGCCGCCGCCTCTTCCTCTTCTTCCCCTCTCCCTCGTACCCGCCCCTCCTTCGTCCCTCCTCGTCGAAGCCCCCCAGGAAACCGCCGAACCCACATCGAACCCCACCCAGACCCGAACCCACAAAACACCTCCCCTCACCGCTCCGACCACCTCCGACCTCCGACGCTAGCGAACGCCCAAACCCCCCCTGTAAGTCGTTTTTTAATTTATTTGTTTTATTTTCATTTTATATAAATAGAAAATTAAAACTGATTTTTTTAGGAATTTTAAAACTGATTTTTTAGGAATTAAAACTGATTTTTTTTTGGAAAATTAAAACTGATTTTTTTAGGTTTCAAAAACTGATTTAATAAGAATTTAAAATTGATTTTAGATTTGATTGTTAAAGATTTTATAAACTGATTATAATAGATTTTATAAACTGATTATAATGAATTTTAAAAACTAATTTGATAATGATTTAAAAACTGATTTTTTTTAAGGTAATAAAAACTGATTTTATTTTAAAGGTTTAAACTTTGAAATAGAAAAAGGTTTAATCTTTTAATAGAAAAAGATTTGAACTTGCAAAAATAAAAATCATACTTTTAAAAAGAGAAAAGACGGGATTTTTATTATGTAGAAGGAGCAAGACATGATTTTTGTATTTTTAAAGTAATAAAAATATAATTTTTACATCATAAGGATATTAAAAATATGATCTTTATATTTTTAGAGTAATAAAAATATGATTTTTATATTTTTAAAGTATTAAAAATATAATCTTTATAGGATAGAGAATATAAAAATATCATCTTTGTATATGTAGCGAAATAAAAATCTGATTTTTATTTTATATACGTTGAAATAAAGTGGTGATTTTCATAACGAGGAAATCTATGTTTTTGTAAGGGTGAAGTCTTTATAGTTAAAAGGGCGAGATCTTTATATAGAAAATAGAGAAATAAAAATATGATTTTTATATGTTGAATAGCGAAGTAAAAATTCGATTTTTATATATTGAACACCGTAGTAAAAATTCGATTTTTATATATTGAATAACATAGTAAAGATTCAATTTTTATATAAAGTATAACGAAGTGAAAATTCTATTTTTACAAATATGAAATAGCGATGAAAATTCTATTTTCACAATATGAAGTTAACGATAAAAATATGATTTTTAAATTGGAGTGAACAAATAAAAATGTGATTTTTATTTTAAACACATCAAAATATAAAAATGTGTGATTTTTATATATGTAGAGAGAACGGGCAAAGAAGATGATAAAAAGGCGAGAATGAAGAAGATTTCCATAAATGAAGAGTCGTGGTATTGGATAGCTTTTGGTGAGAACTTCTCACTCAAAATTTCTTTTTTTTCTAGTTATATAAATATATACTAGGATGCAGACGGTGCTTAGTAGCACCCGACACCCGTCATCCACAGACCATGGATGGCTTGTTTGTTAAATTGTTTGGTTGTGTAGTTGGTTAGTCTATTTGATTGAAATTGAATTGTTTGGTGAATTGAAATTGATTTGATTGATGTGTGAATGGCGTGGGCCTTCACTAGACCGGGGATAAGGCTAGGCCTCGTCCCGTTTCTAGTATCGTGCCGTTATGCCGCCGAAATTTTCTAAAATATGTTAGAAAAATAAAAATATCATTTTTATTGTGTAAATGAAATGAATAGAAATTCATGTGTTGAAATAGAATATTTTATCGTTAAAATATAATTTTTAACGTGGAAGTGAATAAAAGAAAATATTCATTTACAAACCGGACGGTTTGTTTATGTACACCTATTTGAAGGACATTGATTGGGTCGATAAATTTTACACATCGCCCAACTACACAAATAAAATCTGTGTTTGATTGTTTGAAACCCCACACGGGTGTTGGGATGAAATTTGAAGTTCACTCATCCTGATTGATTAAATATGTCGATCGATCGATTGACAGGCTGTTATAAGCGTTAGATATCTATATTTGATGCTTATACAGTGTAGTGCACTTTGGTTGATGGTTGATTATTCTTCAATGCTATTATATACATGTGATGTATGAAAATCCATATAATTAATATTATATGGTAATTGATTGGGCCTCATTCCAATTTGAAAAATAAAGAATAATATATAATAAAGGTTCATGTGTTGACTATACTCATCCGTTGAGATCAGTCATGTGTTGAACGAATTATTTTTATAATAAAATTTATATCTTTATCAATATAAAATAAAGGTTCATGTGTTGACTATACTCATCCGTTGATATTAGTCATGTGTTGAACGAATTATTTTTATAATAAAATTTATATCTTTATCAATATAAAATAAAGGTTCATGTGTTGACTGTACTCATCCGTTGAGATTAGTCATGTGTTGAACGAAATATTTTTATAATAAAATTTACATCTTTATCAATATAAAGTAAAGGTTCATGTGTTGACTGTACTCATCCGTTGAGATTAGTCATGTGTTGAACGAAGTATTTTAACAAAAATAGTCACACATGGACGGTACTCATTCGTTGAGATTAGTCGTGTGTTGACAAAAAGAAATATTTGAAATAGAATATATAAAGCCGTGTTGAATAGTGATGCGCCATTTTGACGCGAACGATATATATAACGATTTCGAAATGAATTGAATATATAACGATTTCGAAATGAATTGAATATATAACGATTTCGAAATGAATTGAATATATAACGATTTCGAAATGAATTGAATATATAACGATTTCGAAATGAATTGAATATATAACGATTTCGAAATGAATTGAATATATAACGATTTCGAAATGAATTGAATATATAACGATTTCGAAATGAATTGAATATATAACGATTTCGAAATGAATTGTATATATAACGATTTCGAAATGAATTGAATATATAACGATTTCGAAATGAATTGAATATATAACGATTTCGAAATGAATTGAATATATAACGATTTCGAAATGAATTGAATATATAACGATTTCGAAATGAATTGAATATATAACGATTTCGAAATGAATTGAATATATAACGATTTCGAAATGAATTGAATATATAACGATTTCGAAATGAATTGAATATATAACGATTTCGAAATGAATTGAATATATAACGATTTCGATTTGAATTAAATATAAAACGATTTCAAATTGAATATATAATGAACTTGATTCAAATAGAAAACGAAACGAATTTAATTTGAATAGAAAATGAATTTAAATCGAATAGAAAACCAATTTGAATTGAATTGAATTGAATTGAAACCAATTTAAATTGAATTGAAAACGATTTCGAAATGAATTGAATTGAAAACGATTTCGAAATGAATTGAATTGAAAACGAATTCAAATTAAATTGAAAACGAATTGAAATGAATTCAAATTGAATTGAAATTTGAATTGAATTGAAATGAATTTTAAAACGAATTTATAAAGAAGAATTCAATTTTGATTTGAATTGAAAAGGAAGTTGAAATTGCTTTTGAAACGAATTTAAAACTATTTATATAATTCGTTTTAAATAGTAATCGACGAAATATATATTATATATATAATATAATGGCCTGAATAGAACGCGCCGCGCCGCGGCAGTTCGTGAATTTCGACCATTTATTTCAAACGAACATTACGGGAGATCCGACCGTCGGATTCTCCTAAAACCGGAACCGTTGGGTTCGTATCGAAAAGAGCTTTCTAACGAATATTAGAAATTTGAAATCTAACGGTTGGATTTGGAGATACGTCCAAATCAAATTCGAAAAAGGTCGCTATAAGTGCAGTTCGATGGCCGTTGTTGGAAATCGACTGTACGGGCCTTGATAAAATTATTAAAAATAGTAATAATTTGTGTAAAATCATAAGAAATGATTTGTGAAGATTTGGGATGAAAAACTCCATATTTGAAAAGATAAAAATGGGTTTTTATCGAAATGAACTAGTTTTGAACTAAATTTAAAACCCAATTATTTTTAAATAAATGAATTAGATTTAAAAAGGGGTTTTAAATAATCGGAATTTCTAATATATTTGATTGGATATAAAATGGGTTTGTCGTGAACTGTGTTTTAAATAACACCTAGTTCTTTAACCCAGTAAAAGGAGTTTTAATGAATCTGCAATTAGATTGAAATTCGAATTTGTAATCTAAATTTCCAAACTTAGAAAATGAACGAGAATGGAGTATTACCAGTTTTGCTCCAAAGCGATAGTTAAATCTTTAATTAGATTTGAACGTGAAATGGTAATTAATTTTACCGATAACACCGCGGTGTTAGATATGGAGTATTACCAGTTTTACTTCATGGGATGAATAGGTTGGGATTGGGAAATAAAATAAATAATTACTTCGGTGTGGTTCGCTAATCTCGACTAGCTTAGAAAACCATAATTTGGTTTGAAACGACATCCAAAGGAAGATTACAGGATTAATTTTAAAGAATTTATCTTGGACAAAATTAATGGGAACTTTTCCCTAAGAATGTGGAATTTAGAAACTAGCTGTAGGTTGGCTAAGAAGAATGGTTTCCTGGGTATTGATCTGATGTTGGTTTCGGCCTTCGGGGTTAATGTTTGGGAAATTGTTATCTTGCTAATTTGCGGTTAGTGACTAATGAATTGGAATGAGGCGTATGTTGTGTTTGCGTAACATTTGTTTTTAATATACGCGGGTTGTTCGGAAAGTCCGGGTTTACACCCATTCTGAATAACCGATTCGACGATATGTCGAAGATGAAGACGGTGGTTGAAGACCGAAAGTCTTCACATCGTAGGGATAATTACTGACGATCCTGATTGGGCTGTACACCCAAGAAGATGGAAATAGTTGGTGGTTGTCCAGACGTACTTGGAGATGGATGGATATGCGAGGAAAGTGCCTCCGGTTTCGTTCAGACCCAGGACGGACTTGTAAATGGATTGTGTGTCTGACATTGGATTTTATTCTGTGTTGATTGATTTCTATTAAATATATATCTATTTGGCGGCGGAGAATTTATTCTCTTGCTTAACGCCCTTCTCTGAGACGTACGAGCTTAGAGGTTATATATCGATAGATATCAATCGCATGGCATGAATTGCCTGTGTGGCATGCTGAGTTGCATGGATCAAGGCTTCTGTTGAAAAGCAAAGTCTTGTAGTTGATGATCAAAGCACGACCCTTGTGGCGTAGCTTTGTGTATAGCATGTATTCTCGAGCCTCACACCTCGGTATGAGTTAAAAACGGGATACGGACTGCAGGGAGAGCACACGTTTCTTTCTAGCTTTGGTGGTGTCAGTGACTTACCAGCCCTGACATTTATATACTTTTCACCTTTGTGGTTGTTGGATGAGGCGCCTCGATTATAGGTCTGTAAGGACCGGGAAACGTGTGTTCAGGCATAACTAATCCTCTAACGTAAGTGAGGACCGGCCCTGAAGATCCAGGGGTTACCCAGTGTGCGTAATCCTGAGGCATTTGCTAGAGTGTCTCGAACGCGGAGAGGAGCTTGCCCCTTGCCTCGACTCATGATGGAAATCCAATTTCCAATACGAGATATTGCGGTTTTAATTGTAGAACTAGTATGGCGACATGATATATGGTACCCATGCCGTCTATGATTTATATTTATGATTGAAACTGTTTTGACACTATACACTTATTATAGTATCAAATGATTTGTTTTAAACGTACCAAGCATGTTTGGCTATTATAAGGGAAAACCCTATCCCCCGGCTTGCGTTGCATTGTATGATAGGACCTGGGTCTTATAATAGCTTCATTTTTCGAAAAGCATTGCGCTATTTATTCTATGCACTGGTATTCTTGGGAGGAAACCCGTTCCGTGTTTTACGGCGTGGTCCCTTGAATTACTCTCTTTTAAAGTAAAGCTTTAAATAACTGTTTTCGTTCTCACACCAGTCACATGACTGACCTGGAGTTTATTGTTTTAACCTAAACTCTGGGTGCCCCAATTTTCCGCACGGGCAGCTAGTAGTTTTGGTTTTGCAGATTTATATTCACAGGATCCTGGTTTACAGCTGGAATGATATCCGGAAAGCTCTGTATCCGTATATCACCTTCAGTTGTGCTTTGTGTTATTTTCCGCTGCTATGTAATTTATTGTAATCTCTGATATTTATCGAATGTAATTTATTCATTTATACTCTGTATATTCTTGTATCTGATGGAATTGTTGTAATAGCAATGAAATGTTCTTCTGTTTGTGTTCTGATTTGTCCTGTTCTCAACGTTCAGGGGTTTCGAACGGTCTAGATCGGTTTAACGACTGATTCAGATCGAGCGAAATTCCAGGCCATCACAGTTGGTATCAGAGCTTTGGTTTACGGAGCTCGAGAACAAGACACATTAGAACCATCCGAAAGAATTCATCAGATATTGGATTAGTAATATCCAATTAGAATGACTCGTTAGAGATAGGATCAGTAGTATCCTAGAACGAGTGTGAAGAGTATATTTTTTTCAAATGAAACAATTTTATTTTGAAATTTAAACCATTTTAAACGTATTTGATTATTTATTTATTTTGAATATGGACAATCGAGTATATATAGGTTTCGCGTATACGCGTCATGAACGTATATTCGAAGTTTTAATATACTAGATAGATATAGAATCATACTCTAGTGGCCCGAAGATGATTCTGATGATTGACTAGTTGTCATTAGTATTCATGTTCGTGTAACGAAGGTGTGATATCGATATATTTCCATTAGACTGGTGTGAGAACCAAAACTAATATAGTTAGAACACATTGTTGTGAATTGGCATCAAAAACATGATTTCCTGTATATATATCAAAATTATGAATTTGAAACTCTAATACACTAATTGATTGATGATTGTATTGTTTGTTTATTTGTTTGCTAATTTTTAATCATTTAGCCTAATTGAATCAAATATTGAATTATATTGAAATTTGGTCGCACTTGCTTGCATACATGTATATCTTTTGAACAGGTCATAGCAAGGAGGCTAGAGCCGAAGAATAAAATTTGTTTGCCCGACAAATAGGTACATGTTTACTACATAATTTACTGTTTTGTTTGGGTGATGATGATTTTGTGAGCCTATTGGCTAGCCGCTTGGCCTTTTCTTTTTCTTTTTGAGATCTGAAGGACCGGGGAAGCTATTTGAAATTCCCCGATGCTCCCATTGCAGGGGAGGTTATGGCGAAATTTTTCGAAAATTTATGGTGTTAGCCAAATTTTTGAAAATTTGAAAATTCTCAGAAACTGAAAAGTTGGAGAATGGAAGCCAGATTGAACGTAGAGCTGATTAATCAAACCACTTTCGACTTTATTCCTTTTCGGGGACGAAAAGTTTTAAGTGGGGGAGATTGTAATAACCCGGAAAATCTGGGCCAGTTTAAAATTTTTATTTTGGCAATTTTAGCGAATTTTGAATATTTAAAATAGATTATTTTAAATAATATCGACGAGAAAATTTATTTTGAATATAAATAGAACGTATATATTATATACGCCGTCGTTAGAATATAAATATTTATTTATAATTATAAAAGGAATTGAAAATGGCGCGGTAGTTCGATAATTCGATTTCAAACTTCGATTGAATATACCGGGTGCAAAACAATCCGGATTTTAGTGAAACAAAAAATAATAGGATCTAATTGATAATATCTTTCCAACGAATCCGACAAATCAAAATTTCATAGCGGGAATCAAAAGATATGTCCAGTTGAAAATTCTGAGTAGTCGCTATGGAATTCAGGCCCTTAAAAATAGACATTTTGCAAATGACCTCGGATTTCGACGAAACCAGTTTTGTTGGGTCCGTGATGTTGAATTATTGCGGGGTTCCAAATTTCATAATTTTTCGACTCAATATGTGAGCGTGGCAAAGGAAAACGTGTTTTGACCATTTCAGTTGATTTTAATCGACTGAAAATTGGCCATTTCTCTAACGGTCTCAGAATTCGACGAAACTAGTTTTGTTAGGACCGTATCGTCAATACGAAGCTAGAAAATATTTTTCGGGAATTTTTAGAATTAGTATGTGACCTCGGTAATTCGAAATGTACGTTTAAAATTCAATAAAGTGATTTAAATGTAAATTTAACGGAAACTGATCGAAACGATCAAATCAGCTTGCGATACATATCCCATTGTGTTCGGAATGGGGGTAAAACGCTATGGACGACAGGCGGTGGACCTCGTTTAGAGGTCGTATGTAAAAGTCAACTTTTTATAAAAATAAAATAATTAAATAATAAAAAAAAAAAAAGAAAACCCTCTTAACCCCTCCAGGCCCCCCCCCCGATTCATAATCGGAAATCAAAATAAAAAAAAAAAGGAAAAAGGGGAAGAACGACGGGCTCGTCGTTCTCGATAGCCGCGCCTCCAGGCGGAGCCCCACCAGCCGCCGCCTCTTCCTCTTCTTCCCCTCTCCCTCGTACCCGCCCCTCCTTCGTCCCTCCTCGTCGAAGCCCCCCAGGAAACCGCCGAACCCACATCGAACCCCACCCAGACCCGAACCCGCAAAACACCTCCCCTCACCGCTCCGACCACCTCCGACCTCCGACGCTAGCGAACGCCCAAACCCCCCCTGTAAGTCGTTTTTTAATTTATTTGTTTTATTTTTATTTTATATAAATAGAAAATTAAAACTGATTTTTTTAGGAATTTTAAAACTGATTTTTTAGGAATTAAAACTGATTTTTTTTTGGAAAATTAAAACTGATTTAATAACAATTTAAAATTGATTTTAGATTTGATTGTTAAAGATTTTATAAACTGATTATAATAGATTTTATAAACTGATTATAATGAATTTTAAAAACTAATTTGATAATGATTTAAAAACTGATTTTTTTTAAGGTAATAAAAACTGATTTTATTTTAAAGGTTTAAACTTTGAAATAGAAAAAGGTTTAATCTTTTAATAGAAAAAGATTTGAACTTGCAAAAATAAAAATCATACTTTTAAAAAGAGAAAAGACGGGATTTTTATTATGTAGAAGGAGCAAGACATGATTTTTGTATTTTTAAAGTAATAAAAATATAATTTTTACATCATAAGGATATTAAAAATATGATCTTTATATTTTTAGAGTAATAAAAATATGATTTTTATATTTTTAAAGTATTAAAAATATAATCTTTATAGGATAGAGAATATAAAAATATCATCTTTGTATATGTAGCGAAATAAAAATCTGATTTTTATTTTATATACGTTGAAATAAAGTGGTGATTTTCATAACGAGGAAATCTATGTTTTTGTAAGGGTGAAGTCTTTATAGTTAAAAAGGCGAGATCTTTATACAGAAAATAGAGAAATAAAAATATGATTTTTATATGTTGAATAGCGAAGTAAAAATTCGATTTTTATATATTGAACACCGTAGTAAAAATTCGATTTTTATATATTGAATAACATAGTAAAGATTCAATTTTTATATAAAGTATAACGAAGTGAAAATTCTATTTTTACAAATATGAAATAGCGATGAAAATTCTATTTTCACAATATGAAGTTAACGATAAAAATATGATTTTTAAATTGGAGTGAACAAATAAAAATGTGATTTTTATTTTAAACACATCAAAATATAAAAATGTGTGATTTTTATATATGTAGAGAGAACGGGCAAAGAAGATGATAAAAAGGCGAGAATGAAGAAGATTTCCATAAATGAAGAGTCGTGGTATTGGATAGCTTTTGGTGAGAACTTCTCACTCAAAATTTCTTTTTTTTTCTAGTTATATAAATATATACTAGGATGCAGACGGTGCTTAGTAGCACCCGACACCCGTCATCCACAGACCATGGATGGCTTGTTTGTTAAATTGTTTGGTTGTGTAGTTGGTTAGTCTATTTGATTGAAATTGAATTGTTTGGTGAATTGAAATTGATTTGATTGATGTGTGAATGGCGTGGGCCTTCACTAGACCGGGGATAAGGCTAGGCCTCGTCCCGTTTCTAGTATCGTGCCGTTATGCCGCCGAAATTTTCTAAAATATGTTAGAAAAATAAAAATATCATTTTTATTGTGTAAATGAAATGAATAGAAATTCATGTGTTGAAATAGAATATTTTATCGTTAAAATATAATTTTTAACGTGGAAGTGAATAAAAGAAAATATTCATTTACAAACCGGACGGTTTGTTTATGTACACCTATTTGAAGGACATTGATTGGGTCGATAAATTTTACACATCACCCAACTGCACAAATAAAATCTGTGTTTGATTGTTTGAAACCCCACACGGGTGTTGGGATGAAATTTGAAGTTCACTCATCCTGATTGATTAAATATGTTGATCGATCGATTGACAGGCTGTTATAAGCGTTAGATATCTATATTTGATGCTTATACAGTGTAGTGCACTTTGGTTGATGGTTGATTATTCTTCAATGCTATTATATACATGTGATGTATGAAAATCCATATAATTAATATTATATGGTAATTGATTGGGCCTCATTCCAATTTGAAAAATAAAGAATAATATATAATAAAGGTTCATGTGTTGACTATACTCATCCGTTGAGATCAGTCATGTGTTGAACGAATTATTTTTATAATAAAATTTATATCTTTATCAATATAAAATAAAGGTTCATGTGTTGACTATACTCATTCGTTGATATTAGTCATGTGTTGAAAGAATTATTTTTATAATAAAATTTATATCTTTATCAATATAAATTAAAGGTTCATGTGTTGACTGTACTCATCCGTTGAGATTAGTCATGTGTTGAACGAAATATTTTTATAATAAAATTTACATCTTTATCAATATAAAGTAAAGGTTCATGTGTTGACTGTACTCATCCGTTGAGATTAGTCATGTGTTGAACGAAGTATTTTAACAAAAATAGTCACACATGGACGGTACTCATTCGTTGAGATTAGTCGTGTGTTGACAAAAAGAAATATTTGAAATAGAATATATAAAGCCGTGTTGAATAGTGATGCACCATTTTGACGCGAACGATATATATAACGATTTCGAAATGAATTGAATATATAACGATTTCGAAATGAATTGAATATATAACGATTTCGAAATGAATTGAATATATAATGATTTCGAAATGAATTGAATATATAACGATTTCGAAATGAATTGAATATATAACGATTTCGAAATGAATTGAATATATAACGATTTCGAAATGAATTGAATATATAACGATTTCGAAATGAATTGAATATATAACGATTTCGAAATGAATTGTATATATAACGATTTCGAAATGAATTGAATATATAACGATTTCGAAATGAATTGAATATATAACGATTTCGAAATGAATTGAATATATAACGATTTCGAAATGAATTGAATATATAACGATTTCGAAATGAATTGAATAATAACGATTTCGAAATGAATTGAATATATAACGATTTCGAAATGAATTGAATATATAACGATTTCGAAATGAATTGAATATATAACGATTTCGAAATGAATTGAATATATAACGATTTCGATTTGAATTAAAAATAAAATGATTTCAAATTGAATATATAATGAACTTGATTCAAATAGAAAACGAAACGAATTTAATTTGAATAGAAAATGAATTTAAATCGAATAGAAAACCAATTTGAATTGAATTGAATTGAATTGAAACCAATTTAAATTGAATTGAAAACGATTTCGAAATGAATTGAATTGAAAACGATTTCGAAATGAATTGAATTGAAAACGAATTCAAATTAAATTGAAAACGAATTGAAATGAATTCAAATTGAATTGAAATTTGAATTGAATTGAAATGAATTTTAAAACGAATTTATAAAGAAGAATTCAATTTTGATTTGAATTGAAAAGGAAGTTGAAATTGCTTTTGAAACGAATTTAAAACTATTTATATAATTCGTTTTAAATAGTAATCGACGAAATATATATTATATATATATAATATAATGGCCTGAATAGAACGCGCCGCGCCGCGGCAGTTCGTGAATTTCGACCATTTATTTCAAACGAACATTACGGGAGATCCGCTTGTCGGATTCTCCTAAAACCGGAACCGTTGGGTTCGTATCGAAAAGAGCTTTCTAACGAATATTAGAAATTTGAAATCTAACGGTTGGATTTGGAGATACGTCCAAATCAAATTCGAAAAAGGTCGCTATAAGTGCAGTTCGATGGCCGTTGTTGGAAATCGACTGTACGGGCCTTGATAAAATTATTAAAAATAGTAATAATTTGTGTAAAATCATAAGAAATGATTTGTGAAGATTTGGGATGAAAAACTCCATATTTGAAAAGATAAAAATGGGTTTTTATCGAAATGAACTAGTTTTGAACTAAATTTAAAACCCAATTATTTTTAAATAAATGAATTAGATTTAAAAAGGGGTTTTAAATAATCGGAATTTCTAATATATTTGATTGGATATAAAATGGGTTTGTCGTGAACTGTGTTTTAAATAACACCTAGTTCTTTAACCCAGTAAAAGGAGTTTTAATGAATCTGCAATTAGATTGAAATTCGAATTTGTAATCTAAATTTCCAAACTTAGAAAATGAACGAGAATGGAGTATTACCAGTTTTGCTCCAAAGCGATAGTTAAATCTTTAATTAGATTTGAACGTGAAATGGTAATTAATTTTACCGATAACACCGCGGTGTTAGATATGGAGTATTACCAGTTTTGCTTCATGTGATGAATAGGTTGGGATTGGGAAATAAAATAAATAATTACTTCGGTGTGGTTCGCTAATCTCGACTAGCTTAGAAAACCATAATTTGGTTTGAAACGACATCCAAAGGAAGATTACAGGATTAATTTTAAAGAATTTATCTTGGATAAAATTAATGGGAACTTTTCCCTAAGAATGTGGAATTTAGAAACTAGCTGTAGTTTGGCTAAGAAGAATGGTTTCCTGGGTATTGATCTGATGTTGGTTTCGGCCTTCGGGGTTAATGTTTGGGAAATTGTTATCTTGCTAATTTGCGGTTAGTGACTAATGAATTGGAATGAGGCGTATGTTGTGTTTGCGTAACATTTGTTTTTAATATACGCGGGTTGTTCGGAAAGTCCGGGTTTACACCCATTCTGAATAACCGATTCGACGATATGTCGAAGATGAAGACGGTGGTTGAAGACCGGAAGTCTTCACATCGTAGGGATAATTACTGACGATCCTGATTGGGCTGTACACCCAAGAGGATGGAAATAGTTGGTGGTTGTCCAGACGTACTTGGAGATGGATGGATATGCGAGGAAAGTGCCTCCGGTTTCGTTCAGACCCAGGACGGACTTGTAAATGGATTGTGTGTCTGACATTGGATTTTATTCTGTGTTGATTGATTTCTATTAAATATATATTTGTTTGGCGGCGGAGAATTTATTCTCTTGCTTAACGCCCTTCTCTGAGACGTACGAGCTTAGAGGTTATATATCGATAGATATCAATCGCATGGCATGAATTGCCTGTGTGGCATGCTGAGTTGCATGGATCAAGGCTTCTGTTGAAAAGCAAAGTCTTGTAGTTGATGATCAAAGCACGGCCCTTGTGGCGTAGCTTTGTGTATAGCGTGTATTCGCGAGCCTCATACCTCGGTATGAGTTAAAAACAGGATACAGACTGCAGGGAGAGCACACGTTTCTTTCTAGCTTTGGTGGTGTCAGTGACTTACCAGCCCTGACATTTATATACTTTTCACCTTTGTGGTTGTTGGATGAGGCGCCTCGATTATAGGTCTGTAAGGACCGGGAAACGTGTGTTCAGGCATAACTAATCCTCTAACGTAAGTGAGGACCGGCCCTGAAGATCCAGGGGTTACCCAGTGTGCGTAATCCTGAGTCATTTGCTAGAGTGTCTCGAACGCGGAGAGGAGCTTGCCCCTTGCCTCGACTCATGACGGAAATCCAATTTCCAATACGAGATATTGCGGTTTTAATTGTAGAACTAGTATGGCGACATGATATATGGTACCCATGCCGTCTATGATTTATATTTATGATTGAAACTGTTTTGACACAATACACTTATTATAGTATCAAATGATTTGTTTTAAACGTACCAAGCATGTTTGGCTATTATAAGGGAAAACCCTATCCCCCGGCTTGCGTTGCATTGTATGATAGGACCTGGGTCTTATAATAGCTTCATTTTTCGAAAAGCATTGCGCTATTTATTCTATGCACTGGTATTCTTGGGAGGAAACCCGTTCCGTGTTTTACGGCGTGGTCCCTTGAATTACTCTCTTTTAAAGTAAAGCTTTAAATAACTGTTTTCGTTCTCACACCAGTCACATGACTGACCTGGAGTTTATTGTTTTAACCTAAACTCTGGGTGCCCCTATTTTCCGCACGGGCAGCTAGTAGTTTTGGTTTTGTAGATTTATATTCACAGGATCCTGGTTTACAGCTGGAATGATATCCGGAAAGCTCTGTATCCGTATATCACCTTCAGTTGTGCTTTGTGTTATTTTCCGCTGCTATGTAATTTATTGTAATCTCTGATATTTATCGAATGTAATTTATTCATTTATACTCTGTATATTCTTGTATCTGATGGAATTGTTGTAATAGCAATGAAATGTTCTTCTGTTTGTGTTCTGATTTGTCCTGTTCTCAACGTTCAGGGGTTTCGAACGGTCTAGATCGGTTTAACGACTGATTCAGATCGAGCGAAATTCCAGGCCGTCACAAATTAGGTTCTTTATTTTGTGTGTTTTGCTTGCTGATGGTTGCTTATTTGCTAGTTATACAATTGTTTGTTGATTTAACAAATGAAATTAAACCGTGTTTAATTTCAATGAAATAACAAATCGTTATTTTTAACGATTGGTTCCAATAAAGGTAACTCACCTTGGTTGGTCACGTTTATAAAATGAACGTGTTTAACTGGTTGAATTGGCTGTGGTTGATGTTAAATGGTCGTTATTTATTTCAGTTAATTGGAACTGAAATGATCTGATTTGAGATAACCATTGTGATTTTAGGGAAGAACAGGTTGGAGGGATCCAACCGGATTCCTCAAATATATTTTTGTTTTCATATTATCATATATGAACTGTCCTGTTTGGGTTGATCGATTTGATTGTTGATTATTGAATATTCAACATTTGTTTTTTTTTAAACCAATGGGCGGTATTGGTCAGTGTATGGCCTATAAAATCAATCGTTTTATAAATATTGATTCACCGTCAGGTGAGTCGATAGAGATAAAGTTATAAAATTTATTTTGCAACTGGAGATAGATTTTTAATTATATTATTTTGAATAAAAGTTATTAAAGAGAAATAAATAAATATTTTATTTATTTAAGACTTTGATCTGTTATTAATTTATTTTATAAAGTAAATTCTGATGTGAATCTGATTTATAATGATGAGAAGAAGAAACAAATCGAATGGTAAAATTTTGATAATTTGGGTGGTAAGGAAAACAATTAAATGGAAGTTATTTAAATTAATCATATTAATTTAAAATGGGAATTAATTGGAATCGGCAAACAAGATAATCAAGTTTTGAGTTAATTAAATCGACCATTTTGAATTGGAATTGATTACCAAATTAATGTGTTTTGATTAAATATCGTTGGAATTTAGATAAGGCTTTAAAAGGGTTTACCATGTATTTTAATTAATAAAGAAATTAACTACTAATGTAGTTAACGATTGAAATAAATTATTATTTTAATTAATAATAATTTTGAAAATTACTTTTAAGAAGAAATCGAAGCGAAATGAAATCAAATGGAATGGTGAAAGGAGTTTACGAACGGGTTTTATATTTAAACCCGAATTTTTATAACAAAGTTACAAAGAGAATTTTGATCGAATATGACAACTTAAAATAAAAGGTTACTTAATTATATGAATTAAGTGAAAGGAGATTACGATAAAAGGGTTTAAAATAAACCAGAGTATATAAATGAGATTCAAAGTGTAAAAGCGTTAATATTGAATTAAAGTTCTTTGAAAATGAGATCAAGTAGGAAAGGGTAAAATTGGAATAAGATTTCCAACGGGGGAAATGGTTAATTAGATTTGAAAGGAGATTGGTATAAGTTAATTTGGGTAAAGAAGTGGATCATAGAGTTGTATAACCAAATCCGAGTAAAAATGGAATTTGTTTTAAGATTAGAATGGAATATTGGGTTTTGATTACAACTTATATTTATCTGAGGATATGAACGTTGTCGATCAAGGTTTGAGAGGTAATTAAAATACCCCAACTTGAATAACATCAGGATTATCTGAAGATGGTATTAGTTGGTAATCGTAAGAGAGGTTAGTGATAATTTATTATTTCCATTAGCGAAAAAATAGTGTAACGTTTAGTGTAAATTTGGAGAATATATAACAAGAGATCCAAAGTAAAGGAAATTAGCAGGAAGGGAATGTAAAGTTTGGTTTTATTTTATACTAATAAATATCGGTTATCATTTCAAGAATGGAATAAACGATATTACGTAACGCTGTTTACGAAAAATAAGTTGAATAAATTTCCCAAGTTAAATAATAAAGAAGGATGTAAAAATGTTTTGAACGGAGAAATTAAGTAGAAATTTGTTATGGTCATTTGCTACGTATTATATAGAACTAGTTTTGAGAACACTTGTATACTAAACAAGGATTCAATTATCGTATTTTTTTAATTTTTTTAAAAGATTTAAAAGTTGAATTAAAAAGGCCAAGAGATGCTGAATACTGAACCAGTGAACTCATTGGAGTGTCATGATTGAAACATTGTTTATTTTGATAGTTAAATCACCAACTATCAAACCTGTTCAATACGACTGTTGGTACGGAAAGACCGGGATCGAATTTATATTCAAAAACCATTCCGACTAACAAATACATGAAGATCTCAGAAGATGATCGAGATGGAGCATTGAAGACCGTGGATTTTTAGAAATGGAAGAACCACTAATATTCTCTGCCTGACAAGCAGAGATAAGTTGTGGTTTTGTCGTGACTGGTATCTACGGTTTGTAAGGACTTCTAGCTACTGACCCATGGGGTGATTCCTATATTGGATGCGGTAGGAGAGTACCTTCGGTTCATCCTGTTCCTAGATGACTCGTATGGACGGATGTCTGACAGAGTATTTCCAAAGGGTCACGTACGTTGATTTCTTCAAACGCATCATAGTTGGTGGCGGAGAATTTGTCGTTCTCTTAGCTTCTAACTAGAGTATTTTTGTGGACGTCAATTAGTGATATCTGACGGATCTGACGATGTGGAATTCAAAGTGAATGGTGATCAGATGTTTCAAAAATAAACTCTGACCTCAAGCCTCACCAACCGGGAATGACAAAAATCGGGCAGGCAGCATGGCTATATGGGTCGCACCCATTAGGGTGTATAATCACCTATCTAGAGAAATTACTATTTACTTTTTTAATCTATATTCAATGCTATCCCTTTTCGGGAGACGGTTGCTGATCCCAACCGTCGGTGATATACATTCGATACACTCAAGCAAAATGAGTGGTCGGTCATGTGTGGACTGGGTTGCAATACGTTCTTGTTGAACCCAGTTTATTTGCCTCTAGAGATGCACTATCGAAAGGTGGTCTCATACCTTATCATAGTTGGAATCAATCTCCAATAAGCGGCCGCAGTTTTTGATTGTATACTATATATGTAGAGCATGAGATGCAAGCATTCCACTAGATTGTTATTTACTTGTATTTAGATATTATTATAATATCAGAAAAGATATTGGTTCCAAAACTGTTTTGGGTTATCGTAAGGTAAAAACCGTCCGTGTTTATGTGTGGATTTGGTCTTACGATTATCCTTCTCTTTTGAAAAGATTTTGAACTTTAAAATCATGATTGGATGATTTACCCTTAATACTGTGCGAGCTTATCTCACTCTGGTTCACCAGACTGACCCGGTGTTTTGTAAATGCTCGGGTTAGCCCGGGGTGTACAGGTTCAGGTTATTGAATGCTGTGAAGTCCCGAGACGAGCTGGAGATGTTCAGACATATGATATTATATAGCTACTATTCCGCTGTGTGTTGTATATGGGAACAGGTTATTATAAATGTCCCGTTATGTAATGTACTCTAATATTGTAAGTATTTTTAAAACTCTCAATAAAGATTTATTTCTGTATTATATTTTGTCCCGCTGCGATGTGAGACTCTGTGTTGTGTTGTTTCTTCTTCTTCTATTCTAATATTTCTTTCTTTCTTATCTCGCCCTCTAATTTCTTTCTAATAACTATCCAGTGTTTTCGGTGCTTGGAAGGTCGGCATGAGTTACGGTAAAGGTATTTATGTCGATTTCCAGGGCCGAAAACCTTGGGTCGTTACAGTGGTATCAGAGCAAAAGGTTAGGTGATTACCTTGGATCTGTGGCGTGACTCAATAGAGATGGGGTTAGCAACACCCTAGATTGAGTTTGAGTGTATATATATGAGCGCGTATTTGTTATTTGATATGAAAAAATTATTTTATATTGTGGAGATTTATTGGCTGAGTTGTTCAAGAGTTCTGGTCAATCAGTTTGATCCACTATATCGATAGGAGTTTCTAAACACTCAAGTACGATAAACCGACACAGTATGTTTTGAAAGTGGGTAAATGAAAAAAAATTACCCAAATTATATTTTAATATAAAAGGATGATTAATATTTGAAGTATTATAGTATATTGGATGTGTTGGTTGATGATAATTGAAATGGTTATATAAATAAGTAAATAGAATTCGTATAATATATGGAATCTGATAAATTAAATATGAAATTAAAATCAGAATTGGATTTGAAGTTCCTAAAAGTGGGAAAGGAGTTTGCAAACGAACTTAGATTGAATATATGAAAATTTTAAAATCCTGGGAGATTTTAATTTGTTTTACGAGCATTGTGTTCGGTATTTTGAAATAGATTTCAAAATGAAAATGTTTGAATACGGTTTTGATAAGTGACATAGTATTGAACTCACTTTGATAGTTGGGGAATAACTTTGATGATGCTGGCCACATCATCAGTGTTCATTTCCGAGTTCTAAGTAACGAATTACTACCAAAAATCTTGTTTTGAATTGCTTTGAGAAAAACAAGTTGTTTGAATCCTGAAAAGAAATATTTGATTTTTTTTGAAAGATCTAAACTATTTAAAAACTCCCAGGGAGATTGTTTGAACAAAAATAAAATTTAACAGAATTGTGAAAGAAAATATGAATATAATTGAAACCAATTAACTGGAAATTGAATCGGAATATAATATATCAAGTAGAATTAGATTTTGAATTGTGAGACAGGAATCTGAAATAGTGTTGGACTGGTAAGTTAAGAGTTGAAATTGATAATGGATGGAAATTGAGTTAAGAATGGAATTTGGCGTGGACGCGTGAAGGATTTGGTTGTAAGGTTAAAATTGGAATTTTGTTTGGGAATGCATTTGTATATGCTGAAGGATAGCAGACGGAAAGGATATAATGGTATGCCCAGCAAAAGGTACACGTTTATTTTTATATGGGTTTGGTGATTTATGAGCCTATTTGGCAAGCCGCTTGGTTGTTTTATTTTCTTTTGGATTGGAGAAGGCCTAGAAAGGCAAGTTATAGTTGTACCGATTGAGCCGTACAAAGGAGGTGCTGGCGAAATTTTTCGGAAATTTAAGGTGTTAGAAAATTTTCGATATTTTTGAAAATATTTATTTATAATATTGAATTGGTTTCCAATTTAAACTAAATTGGATTTGGAGATTAAATGGGTTTATAACGTTCTTTCTTACCTTAGCAATTTCGAGGACGAAATTATTTTAAGGGTGGAAGAATGTAATGACCCGTGTTTTTAGCCATCAAATATTTAATTAATTAATTTTAAATATTGTATTTGGAATATCAATGGGTTTTAATATTTAATTCATTGTAAAAACGAAGTTTGAACGTTAATTTTATTTATAATATAAAACGAGCTCGAAATCGCGCGACAGTTCGTAATATTTGGTTTTGAACTTCAATTGAGAATACAGGACCCGATATAAGTCGAGTTTCTGTGAAACAAGAAACGTTGGAAGTGTATTGGCGATAATTTTCATATGAAAGAGAAAAATTCAGATTTCGTATTATAAATTGTAAGTTATGGCCAAATCAAAATTTGAAATAATCGCTGTGGAAATCGTTATTTAAAATATCGGCCTTTAAAATTGCCGTTTTACAAACGGACTCAGATTTCGACGAAATCAGTTTACGTTAAATTATTGCACGGTGTTAGATGGCGTGGAAAAACGATGTCGTATGTGACCACGGTAGCCTTAAACGCCCAGTTATTTTTTATAGCGCGTATTTAATTTAATAAAGGGTTATTTGAGTATAACTTGAACAGACGATCGAATTAAGCCACGAAACTAGTCCCGTTGAGTTCGTATCGTCGATTAGGGTCAGGATAGGTATATAGTTTGTTATTTTTAGAGACCGGCAAATTTGGTGTTCAGAATGGCATTGCGGTGCGCATTAAAAATAGCCTACCGGGGAAACAGTCTCAGAATGCGATGAAACTGGTGCCGTTGGGTTCGTATCAACAAATTATTGTAGGATTTCAAAGTTTCAAGTTGATTTGGATTATCTGGTGATCATGAAAAAAAATTAAACGCGTGTTTATTTCTGGTTTTATGAAGGAATTTTTTTCATACGACCTCGGATTTCGACGAAACTTGTCCCATTGGGCCCGGAATACCTTTTTACACCAAGATTAGCCTTTTTATCAGTAAACAGTAATCGATTATTATTATTTTTCGTGATACTTCACGGTGAAGTTTTGTTAAAATAATATAATATAAAATTAAAACCATTCTCTATATAAAGGAGTCATTCAAACCCTAATTTCTTGCTTCCGTGGTCCACCCATACTTCAGCCACCACCAATAGAATGAATGACCCATGTTTTTTCAACTATTCCCCCTCAAATTGCAAAATCCGTTCATCTTTCTTGAAACTTTCCGGTTGCAAATATGTTCAGGGCGTCGAACCCTATGTTCTGACCGACGGTGATCTATTTCTGAACAGTGTGGTGGCTGGTGCAGTGCCACAAAGGACGACGGTTTCGGGAGTTAACTAAGGCGAAGGGGAGCGTCGAACGATGAGCTATTCAGGTCGGAGGACGGTGGGGTTCAGGCGCAGGTCCTGGCGGTTCCCGAGGATCTCTGACGAGCTGGGTTTGTGCGGTGGTGAACTCCTGAAGCACAGCGAAGGGTTTGGCAACCTGGTAGTACTTGTGCGTGAAGATAGACCTCGGTCTTACCCTTGGAATTAAAACGTAATTTAATTCAAGTTAGTTCATGATTAAAACTTGATTAAGAAAAAATATTTAATGTTAGTTAAATTTTATTAACTTAAGTATGGGATGTATGCAGGCAACAAACGCAGGAGATAAAGCAGTCCAACCGATTTTCACGTAAAATATATTTAACTATTTAGTTTAATTAAGTAAGGGAATTGGGTTCAAGTAGTTACTGACTTTTAAACGTGGCAGTGGAAGAATGGATCAGTGTAGTGGGATTCACGGTACCTGGAAGAGGCCGGGATCGGTTGTGTAAAGTAGGTAAAGGGATCAAGCGTGGGTTTTAAATCAAAAGGGAATAATTATACGTTATTAAAGATTGGTTTTGATATGCCAGGAACGAACAATTGGGGGAAAGGAGCACAATAACGCGTGGGGAGGAAGAGGACCTGTGCTCTTTTACCTGAGAGTCAACATAAGTAATTAAATTAAAATTTAACTAAAAAAATGATTAAGCATAATTCATAATAATAAAATGATTACATAATTATATAATGATAGGTTAAACAGATTGGCAAGTCCTAGAATTGGCAATCAAAGCAGACTTGGCAAGTCCTGGATTTGTTACCATTTGAACAATGTAATTAGTTATTTATACTATCATTAAGTGTTGATTAATTTAATTAATAAAATCGTATATGCTAGAAATGTTGATCACTTTTTATAGTATTATCAGAATTGGACTGAACCAACTACGCAGGAATCACGACAACAAACACTACATGAATGAAACCGATCTGAACAGGGTTGGAGGCAACAGAAACCTATTGTTGAATTAAATGCTCGTTGAATTTAACCGGAATCAAATCGCCAAATGGAAGCAAGGTGAGTAAAACTCACTCAGTTTTCCCATTTATATATTATATAAATTGGGTTCTTTATTTTGTGTGTTCTGCTTGCTGATGGTTGCTTATTTGCTAGTTATACAATTGTCTGTTGATTTAACCAATGAAATTAAACTATGTTTAATTTCAGTGAAATACCAAATCGTTATTTTTAACGATTAGTTCCAATAAAGGTAACTCACCTTGGTTGGTCACCTTTATAAAATAAACGTGTTTAATTGGTTGAATTGTTTGAATTGGTTGTGGTTGATGTTAAATGGTTGTTATTTATTTCAGATAATTGGAACTGAAATGATCTGATTTGAGATAACCATTGTGATTTCAGGGAAGAACAGGTTGGAGGGATCCAACCGGATTCCTCAAATATTTTTTTCTTCATATTATCATATATGAACTGTCCTGTTTGGGTTGATTGATTTGATTCTTGATTATTGAATATTCAACATTTGTTTTGTTTAAACCAATGGGCGGTATTGGTTGAGTATTTGGAAGCGTATGGCCTATAAAATCAATCGTTTTATAAATATTGATTCACCGTCAAGTGAGTCGATAGAGATGAAGTTATAAAATTTATTTTATAACTGGAGATAGATTTTTGAATATATTATTTTGAAAAAAGTTATTAAAGAGAAATAAATAAATATTTTATTTATTTA
The DNA here is from genome assembly GCA_030737875.1 of Allium sativum. Taxonomy (NCBI): domain Eukaryota; kingdom Viridiplantae; phylum Streptophyta; class Magnoliopsida; order Asparagales; family Amaryllidaceae; genus Allium; species Allium sativum. Next base: position 822,261,529 of record CM060919.1, on the reverse strand, counting down.
AGACTTTGATCTGTTATTAATTTATTTTATAAAGTAAATTCTGATGTGAATCAGATTTACAAGTATGAGAAGAAGAAATAAATCGAATGATTAAATTTTGATAATTTGGGTGGTAAGGAAAACAATTAAATGGAAGTTATTTTAATTAATCATATTAATTTAAAATGGGAATTAATTGGGATCGGCTAACGAGATAATCAAGTTTTTAGTTAATTAAATCGACCATTTTGAATTGGAATTGATTACCAAATTAATGTGTTTTGATTAAATATCGTTGGAATTTAGATAAGGTTTTAAAAGGGTTTACTATGTATTTTAATTAATAAAGAAATTAACTACTAATGTAGTTAACGATTGAAATAAATTATTATTTTAATTAATAATAATTTAGAAAATTACTTTTCAAAAGAAATCGAAGCGAAATGAAATCAAATGGAATGGTGAAAGGAGTTTACGAATGGGTTTTATATTTAAACCCGAATTTTTATAACGAAGTTACAAAGAGAATTTTGAGTGAATATGACAACTTAAAATAAAAGGTTACTTAATTATATGAATTAAGTGAAAGGAGATTACGATAAAAGGGTTTAAAATAAACCAAAGTATATAAAAGAGATTCAAAGTGTAAAAGCATTAATATTGAATTAATGTTATTTGAAAATGAGATCAAGTAGGAAAGGGTCAAATTGGAATAAGATTTCCAAAGGGGGAAATGGTTAATTAAATTTGAAAGGAGATTGGTATAAGTGAATTTGGGTAAAGAAGTGGATCAAAGAGTTGTATAACCAAATCCGAGTAAAATTGGAATTTGTTTTGTGATTAGAATGGAATATTAGGTTTTGATTACAACTTATATTTATCTGAGGATATGAACGTTGTTGACCAAGGTCTGAGAGGTAATTAAAATACCCCAACTTGAATAACATCAGGATTATCTGAAGATGGTATTAGTTGGTAATCGTAAGAGAGGTTAGTGATAATTTATTATTTCCATTAGTGAAATAATAGTGTAACGTTTAGTGTAAATTTGGAGAATATATAACAGGAGATCCAAAGTAAAGGAAATTAATAGGAAGGGAACGTAAAGTTTGGTTTTATTTTATACTAATAAATATTGGTTATCGTTTCAAGAATGGAATAAACGATATTACGTAATGCTGTTTACGAAAAATAAGTTGAATAGATTTCCTAAGTTAAATAGTAAAGAAGGATGTAAAAATGTTTTGAAAGGAGAAATTAAGTGGAAATTTATTACGGTCATTTGCTAAGTTTTATATAGAACTGGTTTTGAGAACACTTGTATACTAAACAAGGATTCAATTATCGTATTTTTTTTATTTAAAAGAGTTAAAAGTTGAATTAAAAAGGCCAAGAGATGCTGAATACTGAACCAGTGAACTCATTGGAGTGTCATGATTGAAACACTATTTATTTTTATAGTTAAATCACCGACTATCAAACCTGTCCAATATGATTGTTGGTACGGAAAGACCGGGATCGAATTTATATTAGAAATCCATTCCGACTAACAAATACGTGAAGATCTCAGAAGATGATCAAGATGGAGCATTGAAGACCGTGGATTTTCAGAAATGGAAGAACCACTAATATTCTCTGCCTGGCAAGCATTGATAAGCTGTGGTTCTATCGTGATTGGAATCTATGGTTTGCATGGACTTCTCGCTACTGACCCATGGGGTGATTCCTATATTGGATGCGGTAGGAGAGTACCTTCGGTTCATCTTGTTCCTGGATGACTCATATGGACGGATATCTGACAGAGTATTTCCAAAGGGTCACGTATGTTGATTTCTTCAAACGTATCATAGTTGGTGGCGGAGAATTTGACGTTCTCTTAGCTTCTAACTAGAGTATTTTTGTGGACGTCAATTAGTGATATCTGATGGATCTGATGATGTGGCATTCAAAGTGAATGGTGATCAGATGTTTCAAAAATAAACTCTAACCTCAACCCTTACCAACCGGGAATAACAAAAATCGGGCAGGCAGCATGGCTATGTGGGTCGCTCCCATTAGGGTGTATAATCACCTATCTAGAGAAATTCCTATTAACTTCTTTAATCTATATTTGATGCTGTCCCTTTTCGGGAGACGGTTGCTGATCCCAACCGTCGGTGATATACATTCGATACACTCAAGCGAAATGAGTGGTCGGTCATGTGTGGGCCGGGTTGCAAGACGTTCTTGTTGAACCCAGTGTATTCGCCTCTAGAGATACATTATCGGCATGTGGTCCCATACCTTGTCATAGTTGGAATCCAATCTCGAATTAGCGGCCGCGGTTTTTGATTGTATACTATATATGTGGAGCGTGAAATGCAAGTGTTCCACTAGATTGTTATTTACTTGTATTTAGACATTATTATAATATCATAAAAGATATTGGTTTCAAAACTGTTTTGGGTTATCGTAAGGTAAAAACCGTCCGTGTTTATGTGTGGATTTGGTCTTACGATTATCCTTCTCTTTCGAAAAGATTTTGAACTTTAAAATCATGATTGGATGATTTAACCTTAATACTGTGCGAGTTTATCTCACCCTGGTTCACCAGACTGACCCGGTGTTTTGTAAATGCTCGGGTTAGCCGGGGTTGTATAGGTTCAGGTTATTGAATGCTGTGAAGTCCAGAGACGAGCTGGAGATGTTCAGACATATGATATTATATAGCTACTATTCCGCTGTGTGTTGTATATGGGAATAGGTCACGTTATGTGATGTACTCTGATATTGTAAGTATTTTTAAAGCTCTCAATAAAGAATTATTTCTGTATTATATTTTGTCCCGCTGCGATGTGAGACTCTGTGTTGTGTTGTTTCTTCTTCTTCTTCTATTCTAATATTTCATTCTTTCTTATATCACCCTCTAATTTCTTTCTAATAACCATCCAGTGTTTTCGGTGCTTGGAAGGTCGGCATGAGTTACGGTAAAGGTATTTATGTCGATTTCCGAGTCCGGAAACCTTGGGTCGTTATAGTTGATCTTCATGAGCGGAAGAAATACTCGTTAAACTTCTCCGGCTAGTTACCAGAGTTATGATGACTTGTGATTCTGTCGTGATTGAAATCTTCGGATTGCAAGGACTTCTTACTACTGATCTATAGGGTGATACCTATGATGCAGTAGGAGGGTGACTTCGGTTCATCTTGTTCCTAGATGAATGGTATAGACGGATGTCTGACAGAGTATTTCCTTAATAATCTTGTACATTGATTTTTACAAATATACCAAGTTTGGTGGCGGAGTAATTCTCTTGTTTAACACCCAGAGTGTATTTGTGGACGTCAATTAGTGATTTGACGGATCTGACAATGTGGCATTCAAAGTGAATGAAGATGTATAAACGTGACCTCGAGCCTCATCAACCGGGAAATGGCACAAAATCATATAGGCAGCATGGCTATGTGGGTCACACCCATTAAAAGAGTATATCATTACCTAATCTGGAGAAATCGAATGCTTTCGGTTATCCCTTTTTACTTTTATACATGTATGTTATCGGTTCGGTTGGCTGTCCCCAACCGTGATAATGATATATTCGGTACTCTCAGGCGAAATGAGGGGCCGGTCATATGTAGCCGGGTTGCAAGACATTCTTGTTGAACCCCAATGTATTTATATCCAGAGGTACATTGTCGGAAGGTGGTCCCCTACCTTGCCAGGAAATCCATTCTCCAATAGGAGCCCATGATTTTGATTATATACTATGTATGTAGAGCGTGAGATGCAAGCGTTCTGCTAGATTATTATTTATTTGTGGTTGATAGACATTATTATAATATCAGAAAAGATATTGATTTCAAAGATGTTTTGGGTTATAGTAAGGTAAAAATCGTCCGTGTTTATGTGTGGGCTGATCTTACTATTATCATTTTCTTTCAAAGAGGATTTTTCAAAGTTAAACAAGTTGTTTGTGCTGTGAATTTATCACTGAAAGTATTCCAGACTGATCCGGGTGAATTTTTCTTTGCTTCAAATGTGCTCGGGTCAGACCTACTATATTTACAGGTTAGGTTTTGCTTGGAGTTTCAGGAGTTGTAAGCAGGAGGCTTCACCGTTAGCTATGTAGGTGTATTTCCGCTGTGACAGATATATGTTGTACTCTGATATGTATATACAATTTCTTTTATAAAGAGATTTGTTATATTATATTTATTCGTTTCGCTGTGAGATTCTGATGTGTTCTTCTTTTTCTCCTATTCTAATATTTCTTTCTTTCTATGTCTCATCCTCTAACTTCTTTCTATTAACAGTCTGGGGTTCGATACTTGGATTTTTTGACAAGTAATACGGGATTAGGTATTATTGTTGAAAATTCGAGCGTCGAAATTTTCCGGGCCGTTACAGTATATATTTTCCGCTATTATGTAATTAAATCTCTGATATTTTTCTACTATAAATTATTTGAACTCATATATATTCTTTTACGTTGATGTAATTGTTGTAATATCAATGAAATGTTCTACCGTTTGTTTTCCGATGCGTCGTGTTCTCAAAGCAATCTAGGCTTTACCGTAAGGGGAAGTTTGCGTCGTTATATTAATCTACTCAATTTGAAGTATGCCAAGATTTTCATTACAACACTATTTAGAAGAATGTTGTAATATTCGTCCATGTCCTTAGCATTCTTTATAACCACAAATGTTATTTATGTTCTTCAGGAACATATATATTTTAATGAGTTTTGCATATTGCAACTACCACTTCAACAGATATTAAAAGTTTCATTACAACAATTCTTGAAAGCAGGAAGTGATCTACTCCTCATGAATTATATCATGATTTACATCACAACAATACTTAAAAGAATACTGTAATTTGCATTTCTTGCTCTTAACATTCTTCATCACCACCAAAGTTATTTAAATTCTTCTGGAATTTGTATACTTTCATCGTTTATACCTTCAGGGTATTGTAAACGTTTTAAATACTTTTACTACCTTGATCAGTTATCTCCGAAAGTATAATATGCTCATCGCACATAACATATCGTTGACACCGTATGGTACTTCAGTAATTTTAGTGTGCTTTTGTGATTTTAAACTTTTCTAATTTTTTATTATGGACTACTGGTCCATATATCTTATTTAGGAGAATTTCATGATGGCCAATCAAGTTTCTCTCTAATATGGGTTTTAATCCATTTATAAATATAAATGCTTTATTATTTATTAATTTATCATATATGATTACTTCCTTTCAGTTCTATACATGATTTATTGAGATCTCAAGACTTATCATGTTTTAAGTTCCTAAACCACTTTTGACAATCATGTCATGTGATTCTTTTAAAGTATGCTTAAGTGTTTCTTCAAGAACACTCATCTCTATTATTTGGAATCTTTATGACTTACTCCAAAAATATTTTTGAACTGACTTTTGCACCACGTTTTCAGCTATGATTTTCATCTTTTGATCCTTCAGAGATTCAAATCTTTATTGGAGAAAGTCTATAAGAAACATCATTGATAATTTATGCAAGTTATTTAATATTTTGCATCATTATATATGTGATGGCCCCAAACCCCGTGCATACGGAAGTAAGGATAATCATTGGAATATAACGTATAACAATAACAACAGAACATAAATAGAGAATTACAGCAGATAATGTTCATCAAATTACACTGGAAACAATACATCATCAGAGTTACACAGCATAATCGGATCATACTTAGCAAAGAATACAGTTTCAACTTAATATAAAATGTCTGCAGCAGAATAAAAACATAATATTCTAAGTGAAGTCTGAACAGCAAAATAGGGATGATACTATCCATCTTCAACTCCATAGCTATGCAGAATGAATCTGCTAAACTAGTATACAAGGCTGCCCGTGTGGAAAAGAGGGCACCCGAGTTTGCAAAGTGAAACAAACTACGAGTTAGTCATGGGACTGGTATGAGAAATCATATTTAACCTATTTGATAATAAGGCTAATCACAGGACCACGATGCTAACGCGGAACGGGTTTACTCCATTGGATTGCCCATGCATAAATAAAGTAAACCGTTTAAACAACGCAATGCTTTTTATAAAAATGAAACCATTATAAGACTCAAGTCCCATCACACAATGCAACGCAAACCGAAGGATAGAGTTTTACCTTATAATGGTAAAAAATGCTTGATACGATAAAACGAGTTTGATACTATTCTTAGTGTATATATGTTTTAAAACATTTCAATCATAATATCAATCATAGATGGCATAGCTACCATATACTACATTGTCATACTAGTCATACAATCAAAACCGCATGGGTCATATTGGAAGTTGGATTTCCATCATGAACCAAGGCAAAAGACAGTCCTTACCGAATTCGACACTCTCTAGCCCGAGCCTCAGGATCAGCCACAACTGACCAGTGGATCTTCAGGGCCGGTCCACAAATATGTTAGTGGATTAGTTATGCATGAACAATACGTTTCCCCGCCCTATAGGGCGTAAATAGAGCCACTAGGGACTCAAATAACCGAGGAGCCTCATTCCATCATCCACATAAGTAAAAATGTCTGGCCTTGTTAAAGCACAGACACCACTTCTAGCTAGAAAAAAACGTATGTCCTCCCTGCATTCCTTACTCTCGTTTCTGGTTCATACCGGGGTGTGAGGCTCGCGAAGTAATGCTACGCAAAGCTATGCTATTTAAAGATGTGCTTTGATCATCAACCACAAGGCCCTGCTTTTCAACAGAAGCCTTGATCATTTGCATCTTGGCATGCCACATTGTCAATCCATACCATACCATTGATTTCTGCCATTATATAACCTCTAAGCTCGTACGTCTTAGAGAATGGTGTTAAACACCAAACAGATATATATTTATCAGAGATCAACGAATACAGTATAAAGGAATACAACGTCAGACATACAATCCATTTACAAGTCCGTTCTGGGTCTGAACGAAACCGGAGGCACCTTATACCTCATATATTCGAACAATCAACAACACATACGGATGGTTACCACTATAGCCCCTTCAAGGTAGCTACTCCAATCATGGGCATCAGTAGCCACACATCCATTCGATGTGAAGATCGTCAGTCTTCAACCACCGTCTTCAAATCTTCGAGTTCCAATCGTCGTATAATTATTTGAAATGAGATTTAACTCGGTCTTCTCAAATAATCCACGAATATATATAGTTCAAAATCATTTCTTTTCATTCCAAATCGTTTATAGTATTTTATAACGATTTATCGCTATTCTTATTTATTTATAAATAGCCTTTTTTAATTAGCCTATGCTTCAGGTCATTACATGGCCCTGGCGCTGTTTTCATCAAAATTTGATTTACACATTTCTCCAAATCTAATCGTTGGATCTTGACAAATTTATATCGCTTTTCAAAACGTACCCAACGGTTCCAGTTTTGGAAAAATCCGATGGTCAGATCTTTCGGTATAATCGTTTGAAGTTACGATTTCGAAATGCGATCTACAGCAGCACGATTCGTTTTATTTTAATTTATATATATAAATATAAATATATAAAAATAAATTGTTCAATGATTTCAAACCAATTTCAATTCAACAGTGATTTCTTTTATGTGAAATCATACATTACGTTAAAAATGCAATTTGTTTTTATCACTTGTTAATTTACATTGAGAAATGTAAATTTCTATTCATTCTTTAATTCCCATTGGAAAATGTAAATCTTGATTCATTGATTACATTAAAAATGTATTCTTTTTACGTGAACTTATTTTTCTTTTTCTTTTTTAAACATGAACATTTTCATCATGGACTGCATTTATATTTAAAAGGGGATTTTTAATGTAAACATGTTTTATTTTAAAACATGCAAAATTTCTCATATTCTTTATTCACATTAAAAATGAACATTTTAATGTTAATCATGTTTCATTTTAAAACAAAGGTACATTCTCATGTTTTCATTCACTACAATAAAAATGAGATTTTTAATGTAAACTAATTTTCATTTTTCTATTTTCATACAAGACATTAAAAAAAGAGATTTTTAATGAAACAAGTTTTATTTTTAGTATATGATACTTTTTTTGTTTTCTAACATTACATTTAAAATGAGAATTTTAATGTAAAGATATTTTTATTTTAAGTTATGATCATTTTTCTAATTTACTACTTTACATTAAAATGAGGATTTTTAATGTAATCATTTCTATTCTAAAAACATGAATATATTTTCTATATTCTATATTCACTTTAAAAATGGTATTTTCAATGTAATTATATTTTGTTTAGAAAACCATGAGCAATTTTCCTATATTCTATATTTATATTAAATAAGCATGTAATCTTTCTTTTACTTTATTACATTAGAATGAAATCTTTTTCTTTATTCTCTTTTATTACATAAGGATGAAAATGTAATCTTTTATATCTTTTTATCACATTATACAAAATGTAACTTTTATTTTCTTGTATTCACTTATACAAAATGTAACCTTTATATTCTAAATATGATCATTTTTCTTACATAATAAAAATGTTATTTTTATTGTCAACATATTTCTATCTTCAGACGATGATCATTTTTATGATTTATACAATCACAAAAAAATGGGAATTTCTAATATTCAAACAATTTTCATTCTATATATGAATATTTTCTAACACATGAATATTTCAGATAATTGCGGTAGCATAACGGCAGGGTAATTAAAACCGGCACCGTCCCGATGTACGGCTCCTCGCTCTACCTTAAAGCCTTGCAGCTTTTGACAAGGGGGATTTCAATAATCTAGTTCGTACGCAGATGAATTTTTCACAATATCAATCAATTACAATTTCTTTTTCTTTTTCTTTTCCAACCATAAACAAACACCAAAATTCAACCAATTACACATCACAAATCAATCAAGTCGTCCAAGATCTGTGGACGACGGGTGTCGGGAGTTTCTAAACTCCGTCTGCATCCTAATATATTTTTACTTAATTTATTTCTGAATTCAAATATCTCACATTGATTTGACGATGCTAAAAATTATAGCGATCTCTAAAAATTCTGTGGTCTCTTCTACAGTGTAGATCCCGACGTCACGAGTCCAACGCTTCCTGTTTCGACAAATTTCGTTATCGTTTGACCAAGATATGATTTTAAATGATAATGACACTTTTTAAAATAAATTAATATAAAAATTAGTTAATATTTAAACTTCTTCAATTCCAAATATAGGCCGACGGTTTTCAATACAGGTCCGAACTTAGGTCTGGAATTTGCACGCGGGTCGAGGCATGAGGGGTGAATCGGTCTTCACCACGACGGAGGACTTGGAGGGGCGTGCCACCCCACTGAACGGCGGAGAGTTCAGTGGTTGCTGGAAGGGGAAAACCCGCTTGATGCGGCGACGGTTCTCGGGGTCGGTGCGAGCAAAATACTACTCTGTATGGGATCCAACCGTATGGATTAAGAGATCTTTCGATCCTCTTTGAATTGGTATTAAGAACTTTGGGTTTTATAGAATGGATCTTAAGATTTTAATGGAGGAGTTCAGGAAGGTTTCGGCCATGAGTTTCAAACGATGGCAGCTGGAAAACGATGTATACGTATTAGGGCTTGCGTATTGGGATCAGTATATATACCCGTATTTTCTATTTAAATTTTGTTTATTTAATTCTATTATAATTTCTATATCGCTCTAAATTCCAAATCAAACCCAACGAGTGATGCCCCTAGCTAAATACCCCCATTCCAAATACAATGGGATATGTTTCGTATGGGATACGTCTCGTAGGCCCTTCGACTGTTTCATTCAGTTATTTTCCAAATTAAATAATAAAATATTTAATTATTTAATTTTATCGAACATTTTAATTTACCGGGGCCACAGACTGACTCTAAAAATTCCAAAAAAAATATATCTGGCTTTATTTTGATGATACGGTCCCAATAAAACTGATTTCGTCGAATTTGAAGACCATATGAAAAATGGCCATTTTCTGGTCGATCGAAATTGACAGATGTTGTCAAAAACACATTTCTTTTGCCACGCTCACATATTGATCCTAAAAATTATGGAAAAATTAAACCTAGCAATAATTTGACATTCCAGTTCCAACAAAAGTGGTTACGTCGAAAACAGAGGTCGTTTGAAAAATGGCTATTTCTACGGGCCATATGTTAGATTAAATTCCATAGCGACTATTCTGAAAATTCAACTAACCGTAACTTTTGATTCCCGCTATGAAATTTCAATTTTTCGGATTCGTTGGAAAGATAATCTTAAACAGATTTAAATATTTTTAGTTTCACTAAAATCCGATCTATTTTGCATCATGTACGGTCAGTCAAAGTTTGAATTCAAATATTCAAACTACCACGCTATTTCAAACTCCTTTTTGAGTTAAAATAAATATATTCATTCAAACTTCGATTTAAACAAATTTTTACTCATTCTTACTTAAAATAAATTATTTCAACTATTAGAAATTCAATAAAATAGCCAAAATAAAAAATTTAAATTGGTTCTGATTTTCCTGGTTGTTACAATCTCCCCCACTTAAGAACTTTTCATCCTCGAAAACGAAACTATAGTAAAGTAGGAAACAAAACGGAGAATGTAAATATGGTAAATGTACCTTGCACTAGAGCTAGTCAGAGATATCCACTTTGCACTGGGGATAAACCTGTTTGATGCTATCCTCTGTCTCCCATGTACAGTCTCTAGGATCTCCGCTCCACTGCACTTAGACTAGGTGAATTCTTTTGTTCCTCAGAATTCAGGTTTCCTTGCCAATGATCTTTACCAGCTCCTTTCTTACTACTAAGTTCGGGGTAATCTCCAAATCTGGTTGTGCAGCTTCCACTACAATCAAATCTGGATCATGCACATGCTTCCGAAGTTGAGACACATGGAATACATCATGTACCCCTGGCAACCAATCAGGCAGCTGAACCCTGTAAGCGAGAGTTCCAATTCTTTCTAGGATAGGGAATGGACCAATGAATCTAGGAGCCAACTTCCCAGTCTTCCCAAAGCGGACTACTCCTCTTAATGGGGAAACTCTCAGGTATACATAATCACCAACAGAAAATTCTAAATCCCTTCTTCTTGTATCTGCATAGCTCTTCTGTCGGCTCTGAGCTGTTAGCAATCGCTTCTTAATAAAATCAACTTTGTCCAAAGCTTCACGGATCATGTCGGGACCCAAAACTAGTCTATTGCCTGGTTCCACCCAACATGCGGGAGATTTGCATGGCCTGCCATATAATGCTTCAAATGGAGGCATTTTCAAGCTTGCCTGGTAACTATTATTATAAGAGAACTCGACCAAATGCAAGTGGTCTTCCTGTGATCCGCCAAAGTCAAGAATACAAGCCCGCAACAAGTCTTCCAGTATACGGTTCACCCTCTCAGTCTGGCCATCTGTTTGAGGATGATAAGCGGTGCTTATATTTAATGTTGTCCCCAGCTCTTCTTGGAAAGCCTCCCAAAATTTATTAGCGAATATAGGGCCACGATCACTTACAATGCTACTGGGGACTCCATGTAGTCGGACAATTTCTTTGAAATAAATCTTCATTAAACTTTGAGCTGTTCTAGTTGATTTGACAGGAATAAAATGGGCGGTTTTTGTGAGATGATCAACAATCACCCATATACTGTCATTGCCTTTTCTCGTTCGAGGCAAGCCATCAATAAAATCCATGGAAATTTGATCCCATTTCCACTTTGGAACTGGTAGTGGTTGTAACAAGTCGGCAGGTTCTTGCTGATCACTTTTGACTTGTTGGCAAGTAGAACACCTACTGACATAAATGGAAATGTCTCTTTTCACAGATTTCCACCAGAACGTGAGCTTGAGATCATGATAGATCTTGCTCACCCCTGGATGAATACAAAGTTTGGATTTATGACTTTAATCCATTACTTCTCTTCTGAGCTCAGGAATATTTTGAACACAAATTCGGCCTTTCAACCTCAGAACTCCCTTGTTATCAATTTGGAAACTCGAGGGTTCGCCTTCCCAAACTATTTTACTAATTCTTTGAATAAATTCATAATCCTTTTGAAGGGCAGAGATTTTGTCAATCAATGTAGGGGAAATGATGAGATTGGCGAGGATAAGTGTAACGACCCGTATTTTTACCGTATAATAATTAATTTATTTAATTATATAAATAAGGATTGAGAGATTTAAATGGTCATTGAATTAAATTATAGTGAATATTTAATTAAAATAAATAATATAATAATATATTTAATTTCTGAAATAGTAAGAAATAGTGGAATTCACAATATGGTGTGAATTGGATCATCTGTGATATTTAATTCAGTTTAGAACTGAATTAGAATAGCGAATATATTATTTTAACGACAGTTGAACGTATAATTTATATTATAATTATAATCGAGCTCGAAATGGTGTTGTAGTTCGCTATTTGGCGATTTGAACTTCAACTGAATGTACAGGGTCCATTTTAAATCGGATTTCTGTGAAACAAGAAACGCTAGGAGCTGGTGAAGTATATTTTTCTGATGGAAGAGAAAAATCGGGATTTCGTCGAGTAGATTTTGATTTACGTCCAAATCAAAATTTAGAAAAGTCACTATGGAATTCCTTTATAATTTATATCGATTTATTTATATTTTAAAATGGATTTTTAAATATAAATCGAATATCAATGTAACATTGGATTTGAAATATCGAGCTATAAATCCTAGTGTAATAGTATGCTATTCTATTGTGAATATATACGATAATATCTATTTTTAAATATTAAATTTATTTTTTTTAAATATATTTATATATTTAAATGGGTTATTTAGAGCTTTAAAAATAATCGGTATTTCAAACGACCTCAGAATTCGAAGAAACTAATTTTGTTGGATCCGCGATATTAAATTATTGTTAGATTCCAATTTCCGTGATTTTTAGGGTCACTGTGTGGCCGTACGGGATTTTAATGTGAGAAATAGTTGATATTTTGACGGTTAAAAATACGCTGTGTGAACAAACGGAGTCGGAATTCGACGAAACCAGTTTCGTTGGGACCGTAATGTCGAACTGTAGCTACATGACCATTTTCGCGATTTTTGAATATCGTGTGTGATCACAGGAATTTTAAAGGACAAGTACAAGTGGCGGATGCTTGAAAATAAATAAAATATTCAAATAAAAAAATAATAAAACTATCCTATATAACGCCTTAACATCCTAAACCTAATTTACATTCCCTTGGTCAACTCTTTTTCAGCCGTAACTTTTTCATTTCCAGATTTTTTGTTTCGATCCTTTCTAAAATCCCGAAGAATGCAAGTAAATACCAAGAAAATATAGGACTTGTATCTTTGGATTTGTTATGAGATCAGCTTCGTTTTTAAATAAGTTTTATGTGGTGCGATCGATTGTTCTGTTACTCGAGTTTTTGAGCAGTGAGATAGGTTTTGAGTTCATTTGATTTTTAGTCGGTTGTTGGTGGAATCGATATCATATTTGGATTTGGGGGAGTGAATCGCACCGGCGTGCAAAATTTGAGGGAGTTCGACATTTTTTTATGTCGTACGATGGCTGGTACAGCAGCTCGGATTCCAGAAGTCATGTCGAGAGGAGCATATCGAGTTTGCTAAAATTGGTTTAAGAAGGAAGTGAATGAGAAGAGGAATGGCGTGTTTATTTTTCGAATCTGTTGAGAGGAGAGGGTGCGTGGTGAGCTTGATGGATCGGCCTTGGTCTTGTACAGGGGGGCGACGAGTATCAGGTATTTGGGGAAGAAGGAGTGGGAGGCCGGGTTTTTAAGGTTTGGGATGGGTCGAGATGCAAAATGTGAGGCCCGTTCATTTTTTTATTTAGTTTAATTTTTTAAACATAATACGTATTTAAACTTTAAAAATATATAACTTTCTCATATTTTGATGGAATTTAGCAAAACAAGATCCGATAGGAACGTAGGGACGGTGGCTACACAATGGAACAGACGGGGAGCAAATAGAAGCTCGTTACAATTTGTGGCGAAATAAATTGTCTGATCAGAATCAACCAACGCAAATTGTTATTTAACGGTTAACGCGAAAGGTGAGTAATCTCACTAACTCTGCTCAGTTATAATTTGCTGAAAAATATTTTTAGAATTTATAAATAATGGTTGTTTGCTGTGTGTTGGCTGTTTGGTTGAACTGCTAGTCAGTTAATTGAAATATAAACAGCGATATAGATATAAATCGTTAATCAAATATTGATTCTGTTTAACAGAATACTTCATAATGAAATGGAATTGATGTAATTTTTGTTGTCTAACATCTGTGGATGTAGGGAAACAGGTCGGAGGGACCCAACTGGGTTCCTCAACATTTATTTTATTGTATTCATATATTGTGTTATATGAGGTGATATGAAATCTGTTGTTGATTCTGTATGGTTGGATGATACAGATCATTGTTATATGGTATGTTAAATACCATAAGGAATACTGGAGTGTTAAAAAGGAAATTTTCAATGTTATATTGAAAAAGAAGTCTTTATAAAATCAAAAGATTTTATAAAAAGAAAATATTTACTTAGAAAATAAATAGATTAAAAAGGAATACTTATTTGTTAATCAAATAGATAAAATTTAAGGGAAATATATGTAAAACATTTACAGATAGAATTGAAAAAGAAATATTTGTAAACTATTTACAAATAGAATTGAAAGGGATATTTATTTGAAAATAAATAGAATAGAAATGGGAATTATGTGTAAAACAAATAGAAAGGAAATAGTTAGATTATAAATGGAATTATTTATAAAATCAATGGATTTTATATAAAAAGAAAATATTTTATAAAATAAATAGAATTACCAAAAAGGGATTTATTTGGTAAATAAATAGATTATAAAAGGAAATACTTGAAAAGTGACTAGAATTGTATAAAAGGAGAATTTTACATTTGAAAGGTTTAGACCCATGCTTCGCACATGGGTATAACATGCTATGGATTTAAAGCAAAGATTTTAAATAGAATATTTTTTAACAGATAAAGTAAGAAGATAAATTTATAAATAATATTTTATAAATTGAATGAAATGTTTATCATTGGATAAATAGAATATATAAGTCAAGACTTATATAGAGAAGTAAGAATCGATTTCAACATCGATATTTAAACTAAATAAACGTAGAGTGAATCAAAGGAGTTAATTAGATAGAGTTAATCGAATTAGAAATTATTGGATATTAGTTATTCAGTTAGAGTTGGTCGAATATAGTTATTTGAGATAGGGTTAGTCAAACATAGTTATCCAGGATGAGTTGCCATTTCGTACGACTGCTAGCGTAATTCGCAGGGCTGCAGATAGCCTACGGCGGTCGGATGTTTCCTGAGGGAATCAGGCGTAACCATTGTGATCGCTGCGATCTAGAGTCAAGCGAATGGAGTTAAATCAAATAATAGTTAACAGATAGAAGTAAATAAGTCGAGTTAGTCAAGTTGAGTAAATAAGTCGATTTAGTCAAGTTGAGTAAATAAGTCGAGTTAGTCAAGTTGAGTTAAATTAGTCGAGTTAGAGTTAACCAGTTATGGTTAATCTATTAGAGTTAATCGATTGGAGTTAAATCGAATTATAGTTATACAAATGGAGTTAATCAGGTTCGAGTTAGTCGAGTGTCAGTAAATTGAATAGAGTTAGTAAAAAGGAATTAATCGAATAGCACTTATTCGAACTTGAGTTATCGAATATAGTTTATTCGAGAAGAGTAATCAAATATAAGTTATTCGAAGTGAGTTAAATCGAATATAAGTTATTCGAAGGGAGTTAAATCGAATATAGTTATTCGAGAGGAGTTATCAAATAGAGATTATTCGAGAAAGAATTGTAAGTTGAAATTCGATTTTATCGAATTTGGGAAAGTACTTTATACTTTCCGTTTCCAAATCGAGATTTATTTATTTATTTATAAATTAGTTGTTTGTTTATTTATTCAAATTAAGAAATAAAAGTTATTATATTTCGAAAGTATGAGATTATAGCACTATGGTTATAATCAGATGATTTTTGGTAAAAGAAGTGGATTCGTAAATAGAATCTGAGAGCAACGTAAGGAAGTTGTTAAAGATTTACAAGGTGAACTTTTTCTATTTCGAGGTTAGAAATGTTGTTCAGTTAAGGTCTGAGAGGTAATTATACCCCTATTTGATTGATTTCGTTTTTAACTAAGGGATGGGTAAGGTTCGATAGTGAAGATGGATTAAGTGAATTTAGTTAATGAGCGAAATGGTTTAAATTGGCTTAGTGATGTTTTATTTAAACATCTGTTTAAATCAAATGAATAAATTTTGGAAACATTTTCCAAATAAAATCAGAGATATTTTCTAATCATAGAAAATGAAATGTTAATGAGAAAGAATACTGGAATGACAGTGATACGTGAAACAGAGATGGAAATGTTTTCCAATGATTGATGACGTATATTTCCTGAATTTAGAAAATAAGAAATATTGAGCATATAGAATTGGGAAATGATAAATGAATGATAAATTAAATTAAAAAAAGATAAATGTTGATTGATCATTGATCGATCGAATTTCTATCTGAAAATAAGATCGTTGGTTGTACACCTATTTTCCTTTGATAGTTAAATCACCGACTATCGAAGATTTTGACTATTTTTCCGTCGTCAATGCGGAGAGATCGAGATCAGATATATTATCTGAAAACCACTCTGTATGGACGTTAGCGTTGCGATCAAATATGATGAAAATAATTGAAGATGGAGTTATGCAAGGGCTATCCTGTATACAGAATAGTGCCTTCGGTTTGTCCAGTCCCAGGACAAACGTGAATGGACGAATGTCTGACAAAGTATATCTAATGGATCGCGTAAGTTGATCTCTTCAAACGTACTTACGTTTGGTGGCGGAGGAATTCATTTCTCTTAGCTTTATACCCGTGGTATTTTTGAGGAATTCAATTTGTGATTTGGCGGGTATGACGATGTGCCATTCAAAGTGATTGGTGGTTAGGTATATCAAAGAGACGTTATGACCTCAAGCCTCATCAACCGGGAAATGACAGAAATCGGGCTGGCAGCATGGCTAAGTGGGTCGCTCCCATTAGGGTGTATATCACCTATCTAGATAAAATCCATTTCATTCTTTTATCTATTATCGATGCTGTCCCTTTCCGGGAAACAATGGGTAGCTCCCAACCGTTGGTGATATACATTCGATACACTCAAGCGAAATGAGTGGTCGGTCATGTGTGGGCCGTGTTGCAAGACGTTCTTGTTGAACCCAGTGTATTCGTCTCTAGAGATACACTATCGGCAGGTGGTCCCATACCTTGTCATAGTTGGAATCCAATCTCCAATAAGCGCCCGCGGTTTTGTTTGTATACTATATATGTGGAACGTGAGATGCAAGCATTCTGCTAGATTGTTAATTACTTGTGATTAGACATTATTATAATATCAGAGAAGTATTGATTTCCAAAGCTGTTTGTGTAATGACCCGCATTGGCAGAGGTATTATAATTAATTAATTTAATTATATAAATAGTGATATAATGAATTAAATGGTCATGGAATTAAATAATGATGAACATTTAATTAAAATAATAAATTAAATAATATATTTAATTTTGAAATAATCAGAATTGGCTGAAATGGCGATATGGTGTGAACTGGATCATCTGGGATATTTAATTTAGTTTAGAATTGAATTAGAATAACGAATATATTTAAACGACGACAGTTTGAACGTGAAATTATAATATAATCATAATCGAGCTTGAAATGGCGCTGCAGTTCGTAAATTGGCGATTCGAGCTTCAACTGAATGTACAGGATTCGTTTTAAGCCGGATTTCTGTGAAACAAGAAACGTGTGGAGCTGGTGGAGTATATTTTTCTAATGGAAGAGAAAAATCGGGATTTCGTCGTGTAGATTTTGATTTACGTCCAAATCAAATTTTAGAAAAGTCGTTGTGGAATTCCTTTATAATTTATAAAGGAATTATTTATATTTTAAAAAGGGATTTCATTTTAAATCGAATATCGATTTAATCGGGATTTGAAATATCAAGTTATAAATCCCAGTAGAGCTGTTTGGTATTCCACTGTGAATATATGCGATAATATTTATTTATTTATATTAAATTTAATTATATTTAAATATATTTATATATTTAAATGAGTCATTCAGAGCTTTAAAAATAGCCACTTTTGCAAATGAAGTCGGAATTCGACGAAACTAATTTTGTTGGATCCACAATGTCAAATAGTTGTTAGATTTCCAGTTTTGTGATTTTTAGAGTCACTATGTGGTCGTACGGATTTTTAGAGTGAGAAACAGTCAGTATTTCGACGGTTAAAAATACGCTGTGTGAGCATACGAAGTCGGAAGTCGACGAAACCAGTTTCGTTGGGACTGTAATGTTGAACTGTAACTACATGTCCAGTTTCGTGATTTTTGGGTATCGTATGTAATCACGAGGATTTTTAGAATGAAAAATGAATATATAAATGTGAATATACCGGGAATATTCCATTTTATAAAATATCTAGATATTTATACCTTCTATAAATATCCCTTCATCCATTCTCTAAACCTAATTTCACAATCCTCACGGTCAAATGTTTCTGGCCGTCACCAATTTTTCTCAGGAAAACCAAATCGAGTGTAACAAAATCCAAACAAATTCCATACTACTCTATAAATTCTAAAATACATCTCGTTGAGCTCAGCAAGGAAAGAGCTTCACATCGGTGTAACAATTGTTGGGTTCGACACCTTTTTCGTTCGCTGAAAAATCTGAGCAGTGGGTGTCGCGAACTAGGTTTAAGGGAATTGAGCGATTGGTTCATCGATTGAGAAATGGGAGTTCACATTTGTGTCAAGGAGATCGAAGGGCTTTTGTGTACAAAATTTTTGAGAGCACGGTGACAAAAAGGTATACACGATCAAAGGGGACTGTCGACGACGGATTCTGCTAGAGTACGGCGATTTGAGTGTTTGGGGTATGAGGTTCAAGAGGAGGGAGAATGGTGAATTTTGGTGATTTTATTTGATTTAATCGTGAAGAGAGTAATGGAAGGGGGGAAATACGGAAATGGCATATGGAGGAAGTCGCGTTTCTTCCTGGAGGAAGAAGACCTGTAGCGGTCGGGTCTGTTTCGTAGTGGGCCGGAGAAAAGAGTAAGGCCCATTAGAAAATTAAAATCCAAGTTTTATTTTATTTTAATGTATGTTAACTTCTTAATATCGTAACTTCTCCATACGATATCAGAATTGGACGAAACCAGATCCGACAGGATCGTATGGACGAGAGCAACACATTGAGACTGGCCGGAAGTGAATCCGAGCTCGTTACGATTTATGGCGAAATAAACTATTTGATTCAAATCAAACAACAGTTTATCGTTCTTTAACGATGAACTGCAAATGTGAGTAAATCTCACTAATTCTGAAAAGTTATAATTTCATGTTGTATTTTTAGAACTGTTAAATATTGGCTGATTAACTGTGGGTTGACTGTTTGATTGAACTGCTAGTAGGTTAGTTGAATTTCTATATTGATTCTGTTTAACAGAATATATCATATGGAACTAAAAGTGATGTTGATTATATCGTGTAACATCTGTGGATGCAGGGAAAACAGGTTGGAGGAATCCTACTGGATTCCTCAACATTTATTTTACTGTTTTTCATATATTGTGATATATGATGTGATATATAATTTGTTGTCGATTATATGTGTTTGGACGATACTGATCATCATGATTTGATATGTTAAATACCATAACATACTGTAATGTTGATAAGGGGATATTTTCAAAGTGATATTTGAAAATAAAATATTTATAAATGGAATATTTATAAATAAGAAATATTTATAAATTGGAATATTTATAAATAAGAGATATTTAGAAAAAGGGAAAACGTTATAAAAAGGAAACTGTTATAAGAAGGAAATCATTTTTAAAGTGGAGAACCGTTACTAAAAGCAAATCTTTAAAATGAATAAATGTTGTTAAAAAGGAAATCTTTATAAAGCGAATAAAGGAGTTAAACCGAATATGGTATTCGAAAGGAGTTATACCGAATATGGTATTCAAAAATAGTAAATTGAATTATTTATTCGAAAGGAGTTAAATCGAATATGGTATTCGAAAGGAGTTAATCGACTTAGTTATTCGAAAGGGGTTAGTCGAGTCGAGTCAGTTGAATAGAGTAATCGAATATAGTTTATTCGAATAGAAAGCAAAAAGGATTTAATCGAATATAGTTTATTCGAATAGAAAGCAAAAGGGAGTTAATCGAATATAGTTTATTCGAATAGAGTAATAGGAGTAAATCGAATATAGTTTATTCGAATAGAAAGTAAAAGGAGTTAATCGAATATAGTTTATTCGAATAGAAAGTAAAAGGAGTTAATCGAATATAGTTTATTCAAATAGAATAAAGGAGTTAATCGGATATAGTTTATTCGAATAGAGTAAAAGGAGTTAATCGAATATATAGTTTATTCAAATAGAATTAAAAGAGTTATCGAATATAGTTTATTCGATAGGAGTTAAGTGAATAGAGTTAGAGTTAAATCAAAAGAGTTAAGTGAATAGAATAAATTGAATAGAGTTATCGAATATACCTTATCGAAGGAAAGAATTATCGAATAGAAAAGATTTGAAAGAGAGTTACGTAAGGAAGTTTGTTAAAGAATTAGAAGGGTGAACTTTGTCTATTTCAAGGTTAGAACGTTGTTCAGTTAACGTCTGAGAGGTAGTATTACCCCAACTTGATTGACTTCATTTTTAACTAAGGAATGGTTAATGTTCGATAGTAAAGGATGTTAAGTGAATTTAGTAATTAAAGGAAATTGTTTGAGTTGGCATCGCGATGATTTGTTTAAACATCTGTCTAAGTCCAATGAAGAAGCTTTGGAAATGTTTTCCAAATAAGAAACCAGAACTGTTTTTTAATAAAGAAAACAAGAAATGGAAATGTTTTCCATTGTTAATAACGTATATTTTCCAAATTTTAGAAAATAAGAAATATTGAATATAGAGAAACAGGAGATAAGTAAATTAATGAAATAAAGAGATAAATGTTGAATGATGTTTGATCGATATAAAATTTCCATTCGGAAATAATATCGTTGTTTGCACACCTGTTTTTCTTCGATAGTTAAATCACAGACTATCGAAGTTTTGTCCATTTTAACGTTGTTAATATGGAGAGACCGGTTGGATTATTATCCAAAGAACCACTCTTTATTGGCATAAGCGTTGCGAATCATATATGCCAAAGGAAATTGAAGGCGGAGTTATGCAAGGGCTATCCTGTTTACAGAATAGTGCCTTCGGTTCATCCTGTTCCTGGATGACTTGTATGGAGGGATGTCTGACAGAGTATTTCCAGACGATCACGTATATTGATTTCTCCAACTGTACCAAGAGTGGAAGCGGAGAAGGAAACTTCTTTTAGCTAACACATAATGTATGGTTGAGGACGTCAATCGGTGGTTTGATGCATTTGACGATGTGACATTCAAAGTGAATCTGGTGTGATGATAAAGCATAGCTTCTAGCCTCACATCCGGTAAATGACAGAAATCGGGCAGACAACATGGCTAAGTCGGTCGCACCGAAGTAGGGTGTATAATCACCTGATCTAGAGTTTCATTTATTTCGAAAAATCTATTGTTGATGCTGTCCCATTCGGGAAACGGTTGCTGATCCCAACCGTTGGTGATATACATTCGATACACTCAAGCGAAATGAGTGGTCGGTCATGTGTGGCCGAGTTGCAAGATGTTCTTGTTGAACCCAGTGTATTCCTCTCTAGAGGTACACTAGCGAAAGGTGGTTCCATACCTTGTCATAGTTGGAAATCCATTACCCAATACGTGCTTGCGGTTTTGATTGTATACTATGTATGTAGAACGTGAGACGAAAGCGTTTCTGCTAGATGATTATTATATTGTGTTGATAGACATTATTATAATATCAAAAGGTTGTTGATATAAAGATATTTCGGATTCTCATAAGGGAAAAACCCGTTCCGTTATACGGCGTGGTCTTATGAGATATCAATTACCTGCTTGAACTATTTTAAACTGTTTTACTCATACCAGTCCCATGACTGACCCGAAGTTTATTTTGATTTGTTTTCCCTAAACTCTTGGGTTCCTAAATTTGTACGGGCAGTCAAGTAGTCGGGATTTACAGATACTTGAAGAGCTGGAGCAGGAGGCTTCAGGATCATATAGCTTTAGTTATTTCCACTGTGTTGTAAGTGCTGTACTTTGATAATGATATGTATATGCAAGTACAGATTTGTATTTCAAAGTTATGTAATGAAATATATTTATTCGTTCCGCTGTGAGATTCGTGTTACTCTGATATTGTGTTCTTCTTATTCTATTCTAAGTTTCTATCTTATCTTTCCTCACCCTCTGTTTTCTCTCATTAATGACCGGTATTTTTTGATGTTTGGTTAGTCATCATTGAGTTTATGGCGATAACCAAAGTCGACAAAATCCCGGGTCATTACAGTTTGGGTTATCGTAAGGTAAAAACCATCCGTGTTTATGTGTGGATCGGTCTTACGATTATCTTTTCTTTTGAAAAAGATTTTTGAAAAGATAAACCAATGATTTGAGTTTACTCACACCAGTCCCATGACTGACCCAGAGTTTATTTTGTTTTTTTTTCCTAAACTCTAAGGTGCCCAAATTTGTACGGGCAGTCAAGTAGTTCAGGTCTTTACAGATATACTCGGAGGGGCTTGAAGCAGGAGGCTTCAGGATTATATTGCTATTGTTATTTCCACTGTGTGTAAGTGTTGTACTCTGATAATGTTATTGTATATATATGCTGTTTTATTTCAAAGTTATGTTATAATATATTTTACTCGTTTCACTGTGAGATTCATGTTTACTCTGATTGTGTTCTTCTTCTTCTTCTATTCTAATTTTCTATCTTATCTATTCTCACCCTCTAACTTCTTTCTATTAATGATCAGGTATTTCCGATGTCTGAATAGTCAACATGGTAGTTTTATGTTGATTTTCGGAGTCTAAAATCCCAGTTCGTTATAGAGGTATCAGAGCTGAAGGTTAAGTGATTACCTTGGCTCTGTGGCGTGACTCAGTAGAGATGGGGTTAGTAATACCCTAGATTGAGTTGAGTGTATATATATGAGTGAACGTATTTGTAGATTTTATAAAAATTGTTTTATATTGTGGAGATTTATTGGTTGAGTTGTTTATGGGTTCTAATCGATCAGTTTGATCCACTGTATCGGTAGGAGTTTCTAAACACTCAAGTATGATAAACCGACACAGTATGTTTAGAAAGAGGGTAAATGAAACAATTTTACCCAAAATATATTTTGATATAAAAGAAAGAAATGTGTTGGTTGCTATATAAATCGAATAAAGCTTAAAATTGAGTTGGTTATGTATACATAACCAAATAAAATGCATAGAAGAGTTATAAAATGAATAAATCAGAATTTAGAATTATAAATTCTGGAAACTGAGAAAAATGTTCGTAAATGAATTTGGATTAATTATATGAGAATTTTAGGATCCTGGGAGATTTTAAAATTTGTTTTACAAGCATCGTGAATGATATTTTGAAAAAGATTTCAAAATGAAAGTGTTTAAATATGGTTTTGATAAGTGATATAATATTGAACTCACTTTAGTAGCTGGGAAATAACTCTGATGATGCTGGCCACATCCTCAGTGTTCATTTTCGAGTTCTAAGTGACGGATTACTACCAAAAATACTATTTTTGAATTGTTTTAGGGAACAAGTGGTTTTGATTTCCAAAAAGGAATATTGATTTTTAAAAAAGAATTTGTTTAAAACTCCCAGGAAGATAGTATGAATTAAAAGAAAATTAAAGAAATTCGTGAAAGAAAATATGCATTGAATTGAAATCAATTAACTGGGAATTGAATTGGAATATAATATATCAAGTGGAATCAGATTTTGAATCATGAGATAGGAATCTGAAATGGTATTGGATTGATGAGTTAGGAGTTTGAAATCGAGAATGAAACTTGAGTTTGAAATAGTAAATAGGCTTGTTTAAGCGAATAGCTGTGTTGAGGATAAATTGATCAGAGATTGATTGGGATGACTTTGGTATATGCTGAATTGGCAGCAGAATAAAAAGATTTAGTGATATGCCCAACAAAAGGTACACGTTTATTTTTATGGATTTGGTGATTTATGGGCCAATTTGGCAAGCCGCTTGGCTGTTTGATTTTCTTTTGGATTGGAAAAGGCATAGAGAGGCGAGTTGGGGTTTGAACTATCGACCGGTACAAAGAAGGTGCTTGCGAAAATTTCGGATGTTAGAAAATTTTCAGGATTTTAGAAAATTATCGTTGATAAGAATTAATTAATATTTTAATTGATATTAAATTGGTTCAGTTGAAATTAAAGTTGGTAAGTAAACAAATAAATTTGTACAAGTCAATAGGGTTTTTTCTCTACCTTAGCAATTTCGAGGACGAAATTATTTTAAGGGGGGAAGAATGTAACGACCCGTATTTTTACCATATAGTAATTAATTTATTTACTTATATAAATAGGGATTGAGAGATTTAAATGGTCATTGAATTAAATTATAGTGAATATTTAATTAAAATAAATAATATATTTAATTTCTGAAATAGTAAGAAATAGTGGAATTCACAATATGGTGTGAATTGGATCATCTGTGATATTTAATTCAGTTTAGAACTGAATTAGAATAACGAATATATTATTTTAACGACAGTTGAACGTATAATTTATATTATAATTATAATCGAGCTCGAAATGGCGCTACAGTTCGCTATTTGGCGATTTGAACTTCAACTGAATGTACAGGGTCCATTTTAAATCGGATTTCTGTGAAATAAGAAACGCTAGGAGCTGGTGAAATATATTTTTCTGATGGAAGAGAAAAATCGGGATTTCGTCGGGTAGATTTTGATTTATGTCCAAATAAAAATTTAGAAAAGTCGCTATGGAATTCCTTTATAATTTATATCGATTTATTTATATTTTAAAATGGATTTTTAAATATAAATCGAATATCGATGTAACACTGGATTTGAAATATCGAGTTATAAATCCCAGTGTAACAGTATGATATTCTATTGTGAATATATACGATAATATTTATTTTTAAATATTAAATTTAAATATTTTTAAATATTTTTATATATTTAAATGGGTTATTAAGAGCTTTAAAAATAGCCAGTTTTTCAAATGACCTCAGAATTCGACGAAACTAATTTTGTTAGATCTGCAATATTAAATTATTATTAGATTCCAATATCCGTGATTTTTAGGGTCACTGTGTGGCCGAACGGGATTTTAATGTGAGAAACAGTCGATATTTTGATGGTTAAAAATACGCTGTGTGAACAAACGGAGTCGGAATTCGACGAAACCAGTTTCGTTGGGACCATAATGTCGAACTGTAGCTACATGACTATTTTCGCGATTTTTGAATATCGTGTGTGATCACAGGAATTTTAAAGGACAAGTACAAGTGGCGATTGCTTAAAAATAAATAAAAATATTCGAATAAAAAAATAATAAAAGTATCCTATATAATGTCTTAACATCCTAAACCTAATTTACATTCCTTTGGTCAACTCTTTTTCAGCCATAACTTTTCATTTCCAGATTTTTTTTGTTTCGATCCTTTTTAAAATCCAGAAGAATGCAAGTAAATTATGAGAAAATACAGGACTTGTATCTTTGGATTTGTTATGAGATCAGCTTCGTTTTTATATAAGTTTTGTGTGGTGCGATCGATTGTTCTATTACTCGAGTTTTTGAGCAGTGAGTTACGTTTTGAGTTCATTTGATTTTTAGTCGTTTGTTGGTGGAATCGATATCATATTTGGATTTAGGGGAGTGAATCGCATTGACATGCAAAATTTGAGGGAGTTCGACATATTTTTATGTCGTGCGATGGTTGGTACAGCAGCTCGGATTCCAGAAGTTGTGTCAAGAGGAGCAGATCGAGTTTGCTAAAATTGGTATAAGAAGGAAGTGAATGAAAAGAGAAAAGGAATGGCATGTTTAATTTTCGAATCTTTTGAGAGGAGAGGGTGCGGGTTGAGCTTGAAGGATCGGCCTTGGTTTTGTACAGGGGAGCGACGGGTATAAGGTATTTGGGGAAGAAGGAGTAGGAGGCCGGGTTTTTAAGGTTTGGGATGGACCGAGGTGCAAAATGTGAGGCCCGTTCATTTCTTATATGTATGTAACGATCCGCATTCTACGCATCGAAGGATCGTAGAATATTTATTTCTTTCACATACGAAGTCGTATGGTCATGTAACTTTGGGAGACGACTATTGGGGTCATTTCCCATGTTCATGATTTTTCCCGATTTTTAGATGACCGTTTTGCCCCTAGTGGTTCTTGTTTCGGACATAACTTTTGATTGGAAAGGAGTTTTAACCTGAAACCACTTCCATTGGCTCCGGATGATGGTTTACCTTTCCATATAGTGGTCACATTAAGCAAACGGACTCACCGTTTGGGAGATATGGCTGAAACAAGTTTCAAAAGGTGAAAAACTGCTTAACCGGGCCAAATGGGGTGATTAGTAAATGAGCCCATAACCCATTTCGGGATTAGGGTTATGGGGAGGCTGAAATGAGTTAGGTTTTCATTTCATTTCAGTTTTCCAGCTGCCACAAACCCTCTCTTCAACCTAACAATGGCCTCCAACATCTAAATACACCTCTAATCACTTCTTAATCAAGTTTTGGCTTAAACTACATCAAATTAAGGAGAGAAAGCACCAAAGCAAGGTTAGAGCTGCTGTGTTACATTGGGAACAACGCCAAACAGGAGATCATTTCAGATTTGGTATTTTATTTGTGGCCTAGGTGAGTGATTTGCATTGTTTTTCACTAATCACGGCTAATTAGGGGGTGATTAGTGATAATTAGCGAAATTATAGCTCAGAAAAATCTGGAAAAATTTGTAAAATTCTAAAATGATATTCTAGAGCTTTGAATTTGGGTTAGTTTGGTTAAGTTTTGCTAATCCTATCATTAGTTGTTGTTAAACATGATTAAGGGGAAAACATGGGTTTTTGGGTATGTTTGATCCATATAAACATGTCATATTGTTGTTTTAGTGTTTGTGGATGATTATACATGTTGCTATGACTGTATGGTATGTTTTGTGATTGCATAGAAAAGTTAGAATGGTTGAAAATGCCGTCGTTTGGCGAAAATAGCTTGCTGGAAAATCCTGCAGCAAACTGGATAGGAGCATTCGGATAGGAGCATGCGGATAGGAGCATTCGGATAGGAGCAACCGGATAGGGGCATCCGACCCGAACCGGATAGGGGCATCCGATCCGAACCGGATAGGGGCATCCGATCCGAACTAGATAGGGGACTCCGACCCGAACCAAATAAGAGCATCCGATCACCCGAACTGAACTAGAAAGGAGCATTTGAACCGAACCAAGCAGGAAGGGGCGAACCGAACCGGAGGATTGAACACCAAGTAGACCTAAACCCGAGATGCAAAGGAAGTCCAAATGAGGAGTTGTACCTCAGGATCCAGATGGAAACCAAGGAGGGAACTTCATGAGTTGGGCTTTGTTGCGGGACGTGTGCTAAGGGGTTATCGATGTCTGTAACTTTAGATCACTATGTCTAGGGGGTACGTGAACGGATTCAGGGCCACAACGGCCTAGGTACGACTAAATAGCTATAGACCAATGAAGTGGAGTCATTTGTAAAGATTTGTTCTTGATTCCATGGGATAAGCTTGGTAGTAGCAGTAGTTGTATAAGTCGAACTCCGTCACTACTTCGATGGGTCTAGTGATTGACAGTGGTGGACATCGTATGCTTTACGCACTGAGTGAGAGACGTGAGAATGGTTGCTATGTTTGATTGTTTGCCTTCATTATGACACCCCCACCCCCGTATTCTTTACACCATGTGTTAGTGGCACCTTAGAGTATTGTACAGTATGTAGTGCTAACTCTTTGGTTGCAGGTCCAGGTTCATGTATAGTTTAGTATACCTGTTTTTGTTATGTTTAGCTGCTTATCGCTCATACCAGACTTTTTGTCTGACCCAGAGTTTTATGTCTCTTCTTATTATTCTGGGTGCTCTCTCGAGCAGACTAGAGACAGGTTAGGTGGTATGCACTAGTAGCAGTACTGGAGACGAGCAAGAGGCTTCCACGTATGATATATATATATAGACATTCTCCCTGTGTTGCTGCGGTCACTACTTTGGGCATTAGTGGTGTACCTTTCTTTCTTTTGTTTCGAGACAGTAATCTGGAAAGTTGTAATAAGCTGTATTTGGATTTCCGCTACTTTGATGATGATGATGTTGATGTTGGTTTTAGTTATCAGCTTATGCACTGTCTCACCTGTTTTGTGTCAAGTACATTATTATTATATTTTGTTCCATGCGCTGTGAGACATTCTACAGGGTTTCCGATTAGTTCATTCTCTTCTTTCCTCTCTTTTGTGACCGTTCCGTGCTAGTCGGGCATGTGTACAATGCACTTTCGGAGGAAATGCCGGTTGGTGCGGGGCGGGCCGTCACACTTGGTATCAGAGCTCTAGGTTGCGTAGTTAACCTAGGGAAAGACACCAGGGAGAGATAATACGTATATGAGAGCACGTATTTGTGATTATTTTGGTTTTCAAAAGCTATATATATACTATTAGTATATCTAAGGATGAAGTCGCACTGCACTGACACCACAAAGAGGATGGTTAATCGTTTTCTCTTTATAGATTGAACGATGAGACGATACGCAAGAGGTGCCGGTAGAGGAGCCAATAATGGTAATGCTGCAAACATGAGGACGATGTTTACTGTCCTCATGAGAGAGATGCTTAGAGATGTTCAGAGGGCAGCTCCCAATGCTGGTAATGGTGGTGGTCCAATAGTGCAGGCGCCTAGGGTCGATTTCGCCAAGCTGAATAAGGATTATACGAGTCTTGTGGGAAGCCGTTCCACGGAACGGAGTCGGCTACGGATGTTCAAGATTGGTTGGATAGCTGCGAGCGTATCTTCGAAGATTTGGGTATCCAGGATGCGATGAAGAGAAGGCTAGCATCCCGTCAGTTGCAAGGATGGGCAATGAATTGGTGGAATGCTATAAAGGCAGCTACTCTCGAGGATCAAATTACTTGGGATCAGTTTAAGGCTCGCTTTAGCGATAAGTTCATTCCAGCTGCTCAGAGTCAGTGCTGTTTAAGAAATTCTTGGTACTCAAACAGAATGGTAGAGCTGTCTCAGAGTATATTGCTGAATTCGACACTTTGTCGAAATATGGGTTATCTCTTATTGATACTACCGAGAATAAGAACGAGACGTTCATAACTGGTTTGGATGGATACTTGGGGAAAAGGCTTATAAACCATATCGATGAGACGTTTGAATTGATTGTGGGGGAAAGCATTGAGGTCAGAGAGTCTTTACCCGAAGTCGAAGACTGAGGTCGCATCTGCAGAGGATCCAAAGCCGCAAGCAAGCGGTGGAGGCAAGAATGGTTCTCAGAATAAGAGAAAGCAGAATCAGAACAAGGATTGCCAAAAGAAAAGGAATAAGCAAGATGTTGAGTGCTTCGGCTGTGGTAAGAAGGGCCACTTTGCCAAAGAGTGTCGGGCCAAGCCAACGGATTGGAAATGCTTCAAGTGTGGCCAAGTGGGACATCACAAGGACAAGTGTCCGCAACCCCCTAAAGAAAAGCAGATGGTGAAAGCATATGCCCTTAATGCTATTCCTTCTTCGTCGAATGCCCCAACTGCGGCGAAGAAGGGAAAGAATGTCGTTACTCAAGGTATGCTTTTTGTTTATGATGTTCCTGTTAGAGTTTTGTTTGATACCGGGGCTTCCTGTTCTTTCATATCTAGTGACCTGGTAGATAGGTTGGGACTGGAGCCCGAGATTGTCGATAGGCCTTTAGTAGTGACGAACCCGATTGGTGGTTCAACTAACCTTAGCATGATTTGTCGTAATGTGGTCTTATCGAGTCATGGATGCATGTTTGGTTGTGATTGCTTTGTTTTGGGCTTTACTGGGTTTGGCATTATTTTGGGAGTCGATTGGCTCCAAAGATACGGGGTGGTGGTAGACTGTTAGGGCTTTTTGGTGACAGCTAGAGCAGATGATGGGCGGAGGGTAGTGTTTGGTGGTCTACCCGGTGATGGGGTAATGGCTAGTTTTCTAAATTCCCTCGACATCCCGCATAGTGAGTTGTCAGGGTTGCCCATGGTTGGCCAGTATCCGGACGTCTTCAAGGAAGTGACCGGGCTTCCACCACACCGAGAGATTGAGTTCCGTATTGATTTAGTGAAAGATGTCAGACTATAGTGATGCCACTTCGTCGTATGGCACCAAGGGAGCAGCGAGAGCTCGGGGTGCAAGTCAGCGATCTTTTGAAGAAGGGATTTATCAGAAGGAGTGTTTTTGAATGGGGAGAACAGGTGTGTTTGCTACCAAGGTGGATGGTTCCCTTCGTTTGTGTGTAGACTACTGCGAGTTGAATAAAGTGACGAGGAAAAATAAGTATCCTCTATCGCGGATAAATGATTTGTTTGATCAGTTGAGTGGCGCGAGAGTATTCTCTCAGTTGGATCCCACGACAGGTTTTCATCAGCTTAGAGTGGAAGCTGAGAGTATAGCTAAAATGGCATTTCGGACGCCGTCTGGATTTTATGAGTGGATGGTCATGCCATTCGGGCTGACCAATGCCCCAGCATACTTTGTGGATCTTATGAATAGGGTATTCAGAGATTAGTTGAATAAGTTTGTCCTTGTGTTCGTGGTTGATATTTTGGTCTATTCGAGGACAGAGGAAGAACACAAGGAACATTTGAGGATAGTGATGGAGGTGTTGAGAAAACACCAGTTGAAAGCAAAATTCTCTAAGTGTCACTTCTGGAGGAGGGAAGTGAGATTCTTGGGCCATGTTGTTTCAGAGAATGGTATTGTCGTGGAACCTGCGAAGGTGGCTACGGTACAAGATTGGTCTACGCCCAAGAATGTAACGGACATAAGAAGTTTCTTGGGATTAGATGGATATTATCGTAAGTTTATCCAAGACTTCTCCAAGATAGCAGCACCGTTGACTCAGTTGACCAAGAAGAATCAAGCCTTCGTCTGGGACGAAAGTGCGAGAATGCATTCAAGAGCCTAAAGGAAAAGTTGACTTGTGCACCAGTGTTAGTCATTCTTAAGGGGAATGAAGAAATGACGGTATATACGAATGCATGTAGTACCGGACTAGGTGCTGTATTGATGCAAGGAGGTAAGGCTGTAGCTTATGCAAGTCGGCAACTGAAACCACATGAGAAAAGATACCCTACCCATGATTTGGAATTGGCAGCGATCGTGTTTGCACTGAAGATGTGGAGATATTATCTCTTGGGAGAAAGATTCGAGTTGTTTACCGATCATAAATCCTTAAAGTATCTCTTCTCTCAGAAAGATCTAAATCTCTGGCAGCAAAGATTGTTAGAATTCTTGGCTTCCTATGATTTCGACATCGCATATACACTAGGAAAGGGCAATGCGGTGGCTGATGCGTTGAGTAGAAGACATGCCAGTTTAGGGGCTATGTTTCTAGAATGGAAGTAACTGGAGTACATCGCTGGGTATGATTTCAGACCAAAGTGCGAATTGGATCCAGAAATGTTAGCAAGTTTGATGATCAGACCCACTTTGATTGAGCGGATTGGTTCCAGTCAAAGGAACGATCCTAACCTATTGGAAATCATCTCAAAGTTAAAGATGGGAATCGACGGAGATAGGAACAAGTATGGGCTTGATCGAGATGGATGGCTTAGGAAGAATGGAAGAATAGTTGTACCCAATGTCAGTGGATTGAGAGATGAAGTGCTTAGAGAATGTCATCACTCAAAAATGACTATACACCCTGGTGGTAACAAGATGTACCGAGACATGAAGTAGACCTACTACTGGGAAGGGATGAAAAGAGACACTGGTAAGTTTATATCCAAATGCATGAAATGCCAGCTAGTTAAAGCTGAGCAAAAAAAGCCTAGTGGTTTGCTACAACCATTAGAAATTCCAGAATGGAAATGGGAACAAGTGTCAATGGATTTCATTCATGGGTTACCAAGGACTAGATCGGGCCATGATAGCATTTGGGTGATTGTGGACCGATTGACTAAGAGTGCAAGGTTTATACCCGTCAAGTCAAACAGGACGGCAACTAAGTTAGCGGAACTGTATATAAAGTGGGTAGTGAGATTTCATGGAATACCCAAAGGCATTGTGAGTGACCGAGATCCGTTGTTCACTAGTGGATTTTGGAGGAGCTTACAAGAGGCGTTAGGATCAGAACTACATCTCAGTACCGCGTATCATCCTCAAACCGACGGACGGACAGAGAGGGTGAATCGAGTGTTAGAAGATCTTGTGAGAGTTTGCATATTGGATTTTGGTGGATCATGGGATGACCATTTGCATCTAGTAGAGTTTGCATATAATAATAGTTATCAATTCAGTATTGGTACGGCTCCGTTTGAAGCTTTGTACGAAAGACCGTGCAACTCACCGTCATGTTGGGTAGAAACTGGTAAGAAGTTTGTGCTTGGACCCGATGTGATAAGAGAAACTTCAGACAAGATTAAGGTTATCCAACGGCGAATGAAGGCTGCCCAAGATAGGCAGAAGAGTTATGATAATAAAAGGAGAAGAGAAGTAAAGTTCTCCATTGGCGACTTGGTGTTTATCAAGATTTCTCCATTGAAGAGCGTGATACGATTTGGTAGGAGAGGCAAGTTAGCACCAAGATTTGTTGGTCCATTCCCAGTTCTTGAGCAAATTGGGAATTTGGCATACAAAGTTGAATTACTAGAGAAGATGGCAGGAGTTCACAATGTATTTCATGTTTCCCAGTTAATGAAGTTCGTGCATGACCCAGATGTGACTATTTCACTTGATCAGTTGGATGATATCGAAGTTGAACCCGAGGCGGTTGGGAATCGCAAGCCTATGCGTATTGTTGGGAACTATACGAAGCAACTTCGAAAGAAAGCTGTGAATCTAGTCAAAGTCCAGTGGGGCAAGAATGAGAATGATTGTACTTGGGAGACAGAGGAAAGCATTAGGAAGACGTATCAAGAACTCTTCGCCTGGTAAGATTTTAACTTCGATTTAGTCTTTCTGCATGCTAGGATAGGCTTGTTTGTTTGTTTTGCATGTTTTATTGTTGTATGTGGCTGGTAGGCATGCGGGATCCTTTGTATGTTTTGGGTTAAGGAATTTCAGGGACGAAATTTCTTAAGGGAGGGAGAGTGTAACGACCCGCATTCTATGCATCGAAGGATCGTAGAATATTTCTTTCTTTCACATACAAAGTTGTATGGTCATGTGACTTTGTGAGACGACTATTGGGGTCATTTCCCATGTTCATGATTTTTGCCGATTTTTAAATGACTGTTTTGCCCATAGCTGATCTTGTTTTGGCCATAACTTTTGATTGGAAACGAACTTTGACCTGAAACCACTTCCATTGGCTTCGAATGATGGTTTACCTTTCCGTAGAGTGGTCACATTAACCAAACGGACTCACCGTTTGGGAGATATGGCTGAAACAAGTTTCAGAAAGTGAAAAAATGCTTAACCGGGCCAAATGAGGTGATTAGTAAATGGGCCCATAACCCATTTTGGGATTAGGGTTATGGGTAGGCTGAAATGAGTTAGGTTTTCATTTCATTTCAGTTTTCCAGCCGCCACAAACCCTCTCTTCAACCTAACAATGGCCTCCAACATCTAAATACACCTCTAATCACTTCTTAACCAAGTTTTGGCTTAAACTACATCAAATTAAGAAGAGAAAGCACCAAAGCAAGGTTAGAGCTGCTGTGTTACATTGGGAACAACGTCAAGCTGGGGATCATTTCAGATTTGGTATTTTATTTGTGGCCAAGGTGAGTGATTTGCATTGTTTTTCACTAATCACGGCTAATTAGGGGTGATTAGTGATAATTAGCGAAATTATAGCTCAGAAAAATCTGGAAAAATTTGTAAAATTCTAAAATGATATTCTAGATCTCTGATAGAAATTTGGGTTAATTTGGTTAAGTTTTGCTAATCCTATCATTAGTTGTTGTTAAACATGATTAAGGGGAAAACATGAGTTTTGGGTATGTTTGATCCATATAAACATGTCATATTGTTGTTTTAGTGTTTGTGGATGATTATACATGTTGCTATGACTGTATGCTATATTTTGTGATTGCATAGAAATGTTAGGATGGTTGAAACGCCGTCGTTTGGCGAAAATAGCTTGCTGGAAAAACTTGCAGCAAACCGGATAGGAGCATTCAGATAGGAGCATTCGGATAGGAGCATGCAGATAGGAGCATCTGGATAGGAGCATGCGGATAGGAGCATTCCGATAGGAGCACCTAGATAGGGGCATCCGGATAGCAGCAACCGGATAGGGGCATCCGATCCAAACCGGATAGGGGCATCCGATCCGAACCAGATAGGGGACTCCGACCCGAACCAAATAAGAGCATCCGAGCATCTAAACTGAACTAGAAAGGAGCATTCGAACCGAACCAAGCAGGAGGGGGCGAACCGAACCGAACCGGAGGATTGAACACCAAGTAGACCTAAACCCGAGATGCAAAGGAAGTCCAAATGAGGAGTTGTACCTCGGGATCCATATGGGAACCAAGGAGGGAACTTCATGAGTTGGGCTTTGTTACGGGACGTGTGCTAAGGGGTTATCGATGTCTGTAACTTTAGATCACTATGTCTAGGGGGTACGTGAACGGATTCAGGGCCACAGCGGCCTAGGTACGACTAAATAGCTATAGACCAATGAAGTGGAGTCATTTGTAAAGATTTGTTCTTGACTCCATGGGATAAGCTTGGTAGTAGCAGTAGTTGTACAAGTCGAACTCCGTCACTACTTCGATGGGTCTAGTGATTGACAGTGGTGGACATCGTATGCTTTACGCACTGAGTGAGAGACGTGAGAATGGTTGCTATGTTTGATTGTTTGCCTTCATTATGACATACACACCCCCACCCCCGTATTCTTTATACCATGTGTTAGTGGCACCTTAGAGTATTGTACAGTATGTAGTGCTAACTCTTTGGTTGCAGGTCCAGGTTTAGGTATGGTTTAGTATACCTGTTATTGTTCTGTTTAGCTGCTTATCGCTCATACCAGACTTTTTGTCTGAACCAGAGTTTTATGTCACTTCTTATTACTCTGGGTTCTCTCTCGAGCAGACTAGAAACAGGTTAGGTGGTATGCACTAGTAGTTGTACCGGAGACGAGCAGGAGGCTTCCACGTATGATATATATATAGACATTCTCCCTGTGTTGCTGCGGTCACTACTTTGAGCATTAGTGGTGTACCTTTCTTTCTTTTGTTTAGAGACATTAATCTGGAAAGTTGTAATAAGCTGTATTTGGATTTCCGCTACTCTGATGATGATGTTGATGTTGGTTTTAGTTATCAGCTTATACACCGTCTCACCTGTTTTATGTCAAGTACATTATTATTATATATTTTTCCATGTGCTGTGAGACATTCTACAGGGTTTCTGATTAGTTCATTCTCTTCTTTCCTTTCTTTGGCGATCGTTCCGTGCTAGTCTGGCATGTGTATAGAGCACTTTTGGAGGAAATGCTGGCTGGTGCGGGGCGGGCCATCACAATTTAGTTTAATTTTTTAAACATAATACGTGTTTAAACTTTAAAATTATATAACATTCTCGTATGTTAACGGAATTTAGCAAAACAAGCTCCGACAGGATCGTAGGGACGGTGGCTACACATAGGGGTGGCAATTAGACCCGACCCGATGGACCCGGACCCGACCCGTCGGGTCTCGGTTCTAGGCAGGTCGGGTTTTTTCGGGTCTAAACTATACATTTTAAGAATCTGGACCCGACCCGAGCTTCGGTTCGGGTCGGGTCGGGTCGAAGCTCGGGTCGGGTCGGGTCGGTTCAGGTCCAGTTGAATAATAACACTAAAAATACATGTATTTCAATACTTTTTGTTCGGGTCTATGCGGGTCGGGTCTATGCGGGTCGGGTTTGATCGGGTCTTGATGGCATTTTTCATCACCCAGACCCGACCCGAGACCCATCGGGTTCGGTTCAGGTTCGGGTCTTTTCGGGTCGGTTCGGTTCGGGTTTTCGGTTTTCGGTTCTAATTGCCATAGCCGCTACACAATGGAACTGACGGGAAGCGAATAGAAGCTTGTTACAATTTATGGCGAAATAAATTGTCTGATCAGAATCAACCAACGCAAATCGTTATTTAATGGTTAACGCGAAAGGTGAGTAATCTCACTAACTCTGCTCAGTTATATTTTTTTTAAAATATTTTTAGAATTTATAAATAATGGTTGTTTGTTGTGTGTTGGCTGTTTGGTTGAACTGCTAGTCAGTTGATTGAAATATAGTTAACGATATAGATATAAATCTTTAATCAAATATTGATTTTGTTTAGCAGAATACTTCATAGTGAAATGGAATTGATGTAAATTTTGTTGTCTAACATCTGTGGATGCAGGGAAACAGGTCGGAGGGACCAAACTGGGTTCCTCACATTTATTTTACTGTATTCGTATATTGTGTTATATGATGTGATATGAAATCTGTTGTTGATTTTGTATGGTTGAATGATACTGATCATTGTTATATGGTATGTTAAATACCATAAGGAATACTGGAGTGTTAAAACGGAAATTTTCAATGTTATATTGAAAAAGAAATATTTATAAAATCAAAAGATTTTATAAAAAGAAAATATTTATTTAGAAAATAAATAGATTAAAAAGGAATACTTATTTTTTAATCAAATAGATAAATTTTATGGGAAATATTTGTAAAACATTTACAAATAGAATTGGAAAAGAAATATTTGTAAACTATTTACAAATAGAATTGAAAGGGATATTTATTTGAAAATAAATAGAACAGAAAGGGGAATTATGTGAAAACAAATAGAAAGGAAATAGTTAGATTATAAAAGGAATTACTTATAAAATCAATGGATTTTATATAAAAAGAAAATATTTTATAAAATAAATAGAATTACCAAAAAGGGATTTATTTGGTAAATAAATAGATTATAAAAGGAAATACTTGAAAAGTGACTAGAATTATATAAAAGGTGAATTTTACATTTGAAAGGTTTAGACCCGTGCTTCGTACACGGGTATAACATGCTATGGATTTAAAGCAAAGATTTTAAATAGAATTTGTTTTAACAAATAAAGTAAGAAGATAAATTTCTAAATAATATTTTATATATTAAGTGAAATGTTTATCATTGGATAAATAGAATATATAAGTCAAGACTTATATAGAGAAGTAAGAATCGATTTCAACATTGACATTTAAACTGAATAAACGTAGAGTGAATCAAAGGAGTTAACCAGTTAGAGTTAATTAGATAGAGTTAATCGAATTAGAAATTATTGGATATTAGTTATTCAATTAGAGTTGATCGAATATAGTTATTTGAGATAGGGTTAGTCAAACATAGTTATTCAAGATGAGTTGCCATTTCGTACGGCTGCTAGCGTAATTCGCAGGGCTGCATATAGCCTATGGCGGTCGGATATTTCCTGAGGGAATCAGGCGTAACCATTGTGATCGCTGCGATCTAGAGTCAAGCGAATGGAGTTAAATCAAATATTAGTTAATCGATAGAAGTATATAAGTCGAGTTAGTCAAGTTGAGTAAATAAGTAGAGTTAGTCAAGTTGAGTTAAATTAGTCGAGTTAGAGTTAACCAGTTATGGTTAATCAACTAGAGTTAATCGATTGGAGTTAAATCGAATTAGAGTTATTCAAATAATGTTAATCAGGTTCGAGTTAGTCGAGTATTAGTAAATTTAATAGAGTTAGTAAAAAGGAATTAATCGAATAGCTCTTATTCGAAGTAGAGTTATCGAATATAGTTTATTCGCGAAGAGTAATTGAATATAAGTTATTTGAAGTGAGTTAAATCGAATATAAGTTATTCGAAGGGATTTAAATCGAATATAGTTATTCGAGAGGAGTTATCGAATAGAGATTATTCAAGAGAGAATTGTAAGTTGAAATTTGATTATATCGAATTTGGGAAAGTACTTTATACTTTCCGTTTCCAAATCGAGATTTATTTATTTATAAATTAGTTGTTTGTTTATTTATTCAAATTAAGAAATAAAAGTTGTTATATTTCGAAAGTATGAGATTATAGCACTATGGTTATAATCAGATGATTTTTGGTAAAAGAAGTGGATTCGTAAATAGAATCCGTAAGCAATGTAAGGAAGTTGTTAAAGATTTACAAGGTGAACTTTGTCTATTTCGAGGTTAGAAATGTTGTTCAGTTAAGGTCTGAGAGGTAATTGTACCCCAACTTGACTAATTTCGTTTTTAACTAAGGGATGGGTAAGGTTCGATAGTGAAAATGGATTAAGTGAATTTAGTTAATGAGTAAAATGGTTTAACTTGGCTTAGTGATGTTTTATTTAAACATCTGTTTAAATCAAATGAATAAATTTTGGAAACATTTTCCAGATAAAATCAGAGATATTTTCTAATCATAGAAAATGAAATGTTAATGAGAAAGAATACTGAAATGACAGTGATACGTGAAACAGAGATGGAAATGTTTTCCAATGATTGATGACGTATATTTCCTGAATTTAGAAAATAAGAAATATTGAGTATATAGAAATGGGAAATGATAAATGAATGATAAATTAAATTAAAAAAAAGGTTAAATGTTGATTGATGATTGATTGATCGAATTTCTATCTGGAAATAAGATCATTGGTTGCACACCTATTTTTCTTTGATAGTTAAATCACCAACTATTGAAGTTTTTGACTATTTTTCCGTCGTCAATACGAAGAGACCGGGATCAGATATATTATCTGAAAACCACTCTGTATGGACGTTAGTGATGCGATGAAATATGATGAAAATAATTGAAGATGGAGTCATGCAAGGGCTATCCTGTATACAGAATAGTGCCTTCGGTTTGTCCAGTCCCAGGACAAACGTGAATGGACGAATGTCTGACAAAGTATATCTAATGGATCGCATAAGTTGATCTCTTCAAAAGTACTTACGTTTGGTGGCGGAGGAATTCGTTTCTCTTAGCTTTATACCCATGGTATTTTTGAGGAAATCAATTTGTGATTTGGCGGGTATGACGATGTTGCATTCAAAGTGGTTGGTGGTCAGGTATATCAATGAGACGTTATGACCTCAAGCCTCATCAACCGGGAAATGACAGAAATCGGGCTGGAGCATGGCTAAGTGGGTCGCTCCCATTAGGGTGTATATCACCTATCTAGAGAAAATCCATTTTATTCTTTTATCTATTATCGATGCTGTCCCTTTCCGGGAAACAGTGGGTAGCTCCCAACCGTTG
Organism: Allium sativum; assembly: GCA_030737875.1. Classification (NCBI taxonomy): domain Eukaryota; kingdom Viridiplantae; phylum Streptophyta; class Magnoliopsida; order Asparagales; family Amaryllidaceae; genus Allium; species Allium sativum. The sequence continues at coordinate 822,222,152 of CM060919.1, read as the reverse complement.
GTGATATACATTCGATACACTCAAGCGAAATGAGTGGTCGGTCATGTGTGGGCCGGGTTGCAAGACGTTCTTGTTGAACCCAGTGTATTCGTCTCTAGAGATACACTATCGGCAGGTGGTCCCATACCTTGTCATAGTTGGAATCCAATCTCCAATAAGCGCCCGCGGTTTTGTTTGTATACTATATATGTGGAACGTGAGATGCAAGCGTTCTGCTAGATTGTTAATTACTTGTGATAAAACATTATTATAATATCAGAGAAGTATTGATTTCCAAAGCTATTTGGGTTATCGTAAGGTAAAAACCATCCGTGTTTATGTGTGGATCGGTCTTACGATTATCTTTTCTTTTGAAAAAGATTTTTGAAAAGATAAACCGATGATTTGAGTTTACTCACACCTGTCCCATGACTGACCCAGAGTTTATTTTGTTTTGATTTCCCTAAACTCTTGGGTGCCCAAATTTGTACGGGCAGTCAAGTAGTTCAAGTCTTTACAGATATACTTGGAGGGGCTTGAAGCAGGAGGCTTCAGGATTATATAGCTACTGTTATTTCTGCTGTGTGTAAGTGTTGTACTCTGATAATGTTATTGTATATATATACTGTTTTATTTCAAAGTTATGTTATAATATATTTTATTCGTTCCGCTGTGAGATTCGTGTTTACTCTAATTGTGTTCTTCTTCTTCTATTCTAATTTTCTATCTTATATATTCTCACTCTCTAACTTCTTTCTATTAATGATCAGGTATTTCCGATGTTTGAATAATCAACATGGTAGTTTTATGTTGATTTTCAGAGTCGAAAATCCCAGTTCATTACAATAAGATTGGTGCTGGCCGTATTCTACCTGTTGAGTGCATCTGCCACAACATTGGCTTTTCCTGGAGTATACAAGATGTCCAGATCATAGGGTGCATGGAATTCAACACAACGTTGCTGCCTCAAGTTCCAATCTCTTTGGGTGAACAGATGCTTCAGGGATTTGTGATCAGTATACAGTTCAAACTTTTCACCCAAGAGATAGTGCCTCCATATTTTTAAAGCAAATAAGATGTCCATTAGCTCAAGATCATGAGTGGCGTAATTCTTCTCATGCGGTTTTAACTGACGGCTAGCATATGCAACTACTTTGCCTCTTTGCATTAACACTGCACTAATACCATCTTTAGAAGCATCTGTCCAGACCTTCAAATCTTGATTTCCATCTATGATGGTCAACACAGGAGTAGTGATCAACCTTAGTTTCAGGTCTTGGAAAGCTGCCTCACATTCAGGGGTCCAAATGAACTTTGTATGTTTCTTTGTAAGCTTCATCAATGGACAAGCTATCCTCGAAAAATCTTTAACGAAATTCCGATAATAGCCAGCCAATCCCAGAAAACTTCTGACTTTAGCAGGAGTGCTAGGCTGCTTCCACTTTTGAATGGCTGTGATTTTGCTAGGATCCACTGAAATTCCTTCCTTCGATACAACATGGCCGATGAACTTCACTTCTTCTTGTCAGAATACACATTTAGAAAATTTTTCTTTCAATACATTCTTTCTCAGAATTTCCAAAACTTGTTCCAAATGTTTCTCATGCTCGACAGTTGATTTCGAAAAGATTAAGATGTCATCAATTAAGACCAGCACAAATTTGTTTAAAACATCCTGGAATACTCGATTCATCAAATCTACAAAATAGGCAGGAGCATTGCATAAGCCGAACGACATTACTAACCATTCATAAAATGTGTCCAGACCTATGAAAGCTGTCAAAGGAAAACATTCTTCCGCAATACGCAATTGATGGAAACCTGTAGCTAGGTCCATCTTTGAAAACACTTTCGCCCCATTCAAACGATCCAACAAATCATCTATACGGGGCAAGGGATACTTATTCTTGAGTGTCTGCTTGTTGAGGTCACGATTACCCACATGTAGCCTAAGAGTACCATCTGACTTCGGAACAAACACTACTGCTGCACCCCATTCTGAGAAACTGGGTCTAATCAGACCCTTCCGCAAAAGCTGTTTGGTTTGATTGCTCAGTTCTTCTTTTTCTTTTGGCGCCATTCTCCGAATAGGATGTACAACTGGTCTTGCATTTGGAGCAAGGTCAATCCTGAAGTCAATTTCTCTCCGCAAAGGTCAGCCATCAACTTCTTTGAACACATCGGCGTAATCCTTAACAAGAGGAATATTTCCAATATCGGTGGGAGAAACCTCAAGAGCAACCCAAAATTCTTTTCTGTTTGAATCTAAGCCTACACCGGGTATAGCAATATCTCCAAGCTTCATTTTGACTTTAACAACCCTTTCAACACATTTAACTTCGGCTTCATATTTAGTCAATCAATTCATCCCGAGAATGATATCAATTTCAGCAAGATCCATAACAATTAAATTGAAAGGAAACCGACAGCAAGAGTAGGAGACATGCACTCTACAATATAAACCGAGAACAAGAGAAGCCCCTATCGGATTATGAACACTAATCGACCCCTTAAGATTCTTTAGGGTCAGCTTCAACTTTTTAACTATATTGCTTGAGATGAAACTTCGTGATGCGCCAGTGTCAAATAATACTATCACAGGAATATTGTTAATAGAAAGACTGCCTTTCAAAACATCTGACCTTTCTTGTCCTGTTGAGGGTGCTGGAGTTTCTACTACTTTATTGACTTGAGCTTCTTTGGTCGCTTTTCAAAAGCCAGCAGTCCTACTTTACATGACCCGGCTTATGGCAAAGATTGCATTTCCTATCCTCTTGAAACTTTCTACTGGATTTAGACCCATTATTTTTTCGTTTCTTCGAAGATTTGCAGTTTATCGACAAATGTCCTTGTCTATTGCAGTTAGAGTATATGGCAGTCATTAATGTTTCTTTCTGAGATCTTAGCCTTTTCTTATTGGCTTTAGGCTTCTTGCTGGCCTCAGGCTTTGCACTTGCCTCAGGGCTATCAGCTTCAAACTTCCTTTTGTTGCAAGATTTGCCTTCTTCTTCACCTCCCAAAGCACCTTGCTTATCGAGGTCCTCATAGCGACAAGCCATCTCTACCATTTCAGAAAAAGGGAGATTAATATGTGCAGTTACCTAATTTACGTATTTGCTTTGAAGCCCTTTAATAAATTTCCGATTTTTCCCCAAAGGATCTTGAATTGGTACTAGGGAAAAGCGGGAAAGTTCCTTGAATTTCTTCTGATACTCCCGAATGGTGATATCACCTTGTTTCAGATTCTCAAACTCATCATATAGCCGATCAATTTCTCCTGGAGGAATAAATTTTTCTATGAACATCTCTTTGAATCTATCCCAGGTAATGTTACCTTCTGGATTCTCCTCAGTAACAGCTTCCCACCAGAATAAAGCTTCTCCTTTTAGTGCCCAAGTTGCCACTAGTCTTTTCTAATCATTCCTCAGCTTTAAGCCTTCAAAGATTCTCTTAGCAGAACGCATCCATGCTTGTGATTCAATAACGGATTCTTTGCCCAAGGAATGTACTCCACCCAGATTTCGATATCTCTTAAATAGAACTTCTATATATGGTTCTGATTGTGGGAGTAAAATTGGCTCATTAGATTGTTGAACGAAAGATTTACTTCTCCTGATTCTGCCACTCATTTTCTACTAGGCCTGCAAATAGCAGACAAAGCGTCAGGCCAACAGGATAGATATTGTAAAACATAGAGACATATATTTAAATGTAATGAATCTATGGTTGTGTATTTTTACTCATTCTAGGACATTGCTAGTCCTATTTATGATGAGTTGTTCGTTTTTGGATTCTGCTGATTCTATCTCTGATGAGTTTGTTTATATGTTATATTTCGAGCTAAGTTTAACCTGGCTCTGATACCAAATGTGATGTCCCCAAACCCCGTGTATACGGAAGTAAGGATAATCATTGGAATATAACATATAGCAATAACAATAGAACAAAAATAGAGAATTACAGCAGATAATGTTCATTAAATTACACTGGAAATAATACATCATCAGAGTTACACAGCATAATCGGATCATACTTAGCAAAGAATACAGTTTCAACTTAATATAAAATGTCTGCAGCGGAATAAAAACATAATATACTAAGTGAAGTCTGAACAGCAAAATAGGGATGATACTATCCATCTCCAGCTCCATAGCTATCCTGAATGAATCTGCTAAACCTGTATACAAGGCTGCCAGTGGGGAAAAGAGGGCACCCGAGTTTGCAAAGTGAAACAAACTACGAGTCAGTCATGGGACTGGTATGAGAAATCTTATTTAACCTATTTGATAATAAGGCTAATCACAGGACCACGCCGATAACGCAGAATGGGTTTACTCCATTGGATTTCCAGTGCGTAAATAAAGTAAATCGTTTAAACAACACAATGCTTTTTATAAAAATGAAACCATTATAAGACTCAAGTCCCATCACACAATGCAATGCAAACCGGAGGATAAATTTTTACCTTATAATGGTAAAAAAAGTTTGATACGATAAAACGAATTTGATATTATTCTTAGTGTATACACTACAACAAAACAGTCATTTTACAATGGGCAAAGTCCGTTGTTATATTCTTTTCACAATGGGCACACGCCTGTCCTAATATGCGTCGTCGTAATAGGTCTTGACTATTTTACAACGGTCAGTGACCGTTGTAAATGAACGTTGTAATAACTTTCTCTCTCACGTGCAATGACTCTATGACAATGGCTATAAACCCGTTGTAATAGCTAATAAATTACAAGTGGCTTTTGCCCGTTGTAATACATTATATAACAACAGTTGTCGACCGTTGCGAAGTAAATGTAGATTTAAATATAATTACTGCCACATACATCCATAATAATAATGAATATTTTAACATGCAATAAATATTTTGACGCAACAATCAAAATCACATGATAATAACACATAATAAAACACTAAAGCAAGAGTTCATAAAATTCCAACACATTTCAAAAAGTTAGATAAGTTTACATTTCAAAAGATTTAGATAAGTTTATGTTCCAAAAGGTTAGATAAGTTATATCGACATAGTTCTAACATAAATTACATAACTAGTTTCATAAGTACCAACACTAGACCAAGAAACGTAATCTTTGTGCCACGCGACGGTAGATACAACAACCCATTTGATAGTGGACATCTCCGAATTTGGCCTAAACAAAAAAGCTTTCGGTTCACCGCTACATTCACACATATCTTCCAAACATCAGGTCCAAGCTTTTTAAAATGTACTAAAGCATCAGGATCAGTACTGGCTATCGTCCCCTCTGCAACTACATTTTTCTCCCAACCCAATAGCTTGCACTTTTTTCCACCAAATCGTCCAAAGTAACATGATCTCATTGATCTTGAGCCTGCACACTGTTACTAGCACGGTGTGACTGCAAAAAAATAAAAATAAATAAAAAAATAAAAAAGTTGTTACCAAATGTAGAGAGAATATATTGTTATACACCATGCAAAACTTATTATACAGCATTTAAGTCTTGCATTGCTGTAACCTTACAGCATTGCACTAAATTGGGAATGTGTACAAAAAGTTAACTATTTTATTCCCAATTTTATTAAACATATCACCATATATTATTATACAACGTTTGAGCCTTGAAAGCAAAACAAAAATGATTTTCTTTTTAACAAGTAAGAAATTACATAATAAAAGTCAAATTTTTATGTGCATCCATAACTTGCTGCTTCCCCCCTTAGATTTTGGCATGAATTTAGCAGCAACTATGCTGTGTATCTTTCTCTTCTATTAACTTTTCCTGATATTATCATTAAATAATGATGGAGGGAATTAACTATAACAAACAATTATAATTTCAACTCAAAACGAAGCACCGAGTACCCTTTGTCAAAAACACACATTAAACAATATACATACATGATAACAATAATAAAAAATCATAGAAACCAGACAAGAATGTAATGTTTTCTGCCAAAATAATTGCATAATTTGAATCAAGAATAGCAAAAAGTGTTACTCTATGACTCTAAGCAAACAATGTACTTAATTGAGAAGAAAGCAAGATCAACTCATAAATAGTTTAGATAGAAATGGTAATAGTAGAATGCTAGCCAACGACCAAAATCAACTAAAGTGCAAACGCATGTTGTCCCCACTGATTGTACTAAGCGGACATATTAATAGTAGATGGTTAAAATAAGATAAATGAAAATTTTGGTAAGGTAGAAAGCCTATTGGTAAGGTAGAAGTGCTTGTGTCTACTTAGCTTTGTCATTGATTTGGATGTTGTTTGCAAATGTTTTTTCTAATGAATCAACAAGGATCCCTAGGACTACTGGAGATAATATAGAAATTCATAAACGACTAGAAAAGATACCTCAAATGAAGCCTCTCCTTGTCTATTTACAGCTGAAGGTCGTCAAAATTATCTCATCTACATCCTCAGTTCTAGGTTGCAAGTTTTTATCGTTGCTGCCTCTCTAACCATCTTCTTTCTACAAAAAAATAAATGAAGATAAGCCCAGGAATGCACATCAGCAAGTTTGAAGTTTCATCATTAACAAGCATTCAAGTGGCAAAAAAAACTAGGGTAACAAAAATAATTTTGCACAAGACAAGCAACATAAATTCAAACAAAAGCAGCGAATAAAAGATATACTAATTTACATATGATTGCTTGGATCTAGAATGAAGAGGGGATCGTCTTTGATTTGGTGTACGAGAAGATGTGCTTTTTGCTTGCTCATGTTCAACCATTTGAATTCTTTGTGCGCGGATTCTTTCTTGAGCTGTCACCTACACCATCTTTTTTTTAAATAACTGATAATAAGAAGTTTAAATTGAGAAGTTTAACATGCTTAAATTAAGAAGTGGAACTATAAGTATTACAGTAAGAGACATGTGAAAGCAATGTACATTTAATCAAAAATTTGAAATTTACCAAAGCTACAAATGATGATGTCACCATTCTTTATGGCTAAGGACATAATCAAAACAAAAAATGAAGTGCAGACATGTTGAATTTCAGTTTATTCATAATAGAAGCATGTGAAACTCTATAGCTCTACTGCAATAGATTAACATATCCTTTTTATTAGTGAATTCAGGACAAAAATGAACACAAAAAAGACGTATAATACCTGGATGTTATTCAGAATTTAATGATTAAATTTCTTTATGCAACAAAGAGAGACGTTGGTTATGCTAAATCAGGAAGTTCAGATGTTTGAGAATACCTGGCAATAACATTTTCTAAAATTACCTGACCATGACATTTCCACCAAAAGAAAACTTCTTCAAAAGCCTGCATCAAAATTAAAATCAGTAATTTCTAGGATCTTTGTGATGCATATTTTGCTTTGTACCAAATAAAATGTTAAATAAATTCGTAATTTGTTTAACAAGTAACAACATTATCACGTGTGTACATTTTTTTTTTCAAAGAGTGTAGGCACAAACGTTGATTGACTTCAGAATGTTATCCGCATTTAAGTTCATCCTCACTAGTATGAAGTGACCTGCACCAAAACTGTATATCATGAGTTCACTCACTGACGAAAATATATAATCAATGAATGCTACATATCAAATTTTTAGTATAAGTCTGTAAAATACATAGATACACACATATATTTTGCAACTGGATATTTAAACTAAATCTAAAATGGAAGTCAAAGGAAAATATGCCAATGTTATCGATTGTTATGCAAAGCTAAAGTTAATTTAATTTTTAACTGAAAGCAAAAGAAAATAAGTCGATGTTATAGATACACACATATAACCTAGTTTTATAATATTTTTACACTTGGATTTAAAATTGAGTTGCAATTGCAAATCTGTTTCAAATTTGAGTTGCAGTTTGCAACTTAGTTTTATAACTGAGTTTCAATGCCGACTCAGTTTTGAAGCTAAGTTGCAGTTGCTAACTCAGTTTTAAAACTAAGATGAACATCTTTGAACTAAGTTGCCAACTCGATTCAAAACCGAGTAGCACAAACCTAAGTTTAAACTGAATAGCCATCATATTTGAGGTGCATGACACATCACTAGACGAATAAGCAGAAGTACTAGAATACTTCATTATCCCCTGTGCAATGCACTACAAAAAAGTCACATACAGTTACATGCATAAAAGCAATTCTCCTAATATGTCATGCAGATTTACATTTTCAGCTTAAACTAAGCATACTAAAATGAATAAGCATCTTATAAGTGTTTCTGTTGTATATCAACATCATACTAAATTACTAAATCCACATGTGATACTTCTAGATCATAAACAAAAGCTATGCCATAAAAACAACACCATATGTAATGAAACAGGAAAAAAATATCTCATTTTTTATTATTAGACAATGTAGATTGTGATAAAAAATTGCTACATCAAGCACAATTAAATAATTAACCGGTTAACTTTAAATAAAGGGACAACTAAAAATATACCTCAAACCAGAATTTCCACCATTGTCGCCTTTAATATGTTGAAATTAATGATTCAAATATTAGTGGAGAAGGAAAGAAATTGATTGATTGTCAATCAATTAATTGGCTTGTTTATGGAAAGGGATAAGAGGAAGATTTTTTTTGGAAGAAAAATAATTAATAGGCCAATCAATCAATTGATGAAGAAAGGGAAAGAGATTGAGACCATAATTATGCCATCCATTTATGCTCCAATCAAATCAGGGAAGATATTTATTTTTCTTCATGTCCTAGAAACTTCTATTCTTTATCTCCAAGAAATCCCTATATAATTAGGGGTCATGTTATTGTATAAGAAAAAAAAAAGTAATCCACCATTAGTCTTCTCTCTATTGTAATCTGTTGTACTCATTTCTTCACTGAGAAATAAAGGTTGTTGGGTCTCCGTGGACGTAGGCAAAGCCGAACCACGTTAAAAATTGGTGTGCTCTTTCCTCTATTTTTGTTCTCTCTATAAATTTGTGTCACTTGTTTTTATTTTTGGCGTTGTTGAAATTGTTGACAGACTAGATCATTGGGTAAATTCGTATTCCGCTGCCCAAATCTCTGATTTTGCACTACAGATTGGTATCAGAGCCAGTCGTCCTGTTCAAAGACTTTTTCAACCATGTCAAATTCCGCAAAGAATAACGGTGGTAGAAGCGCTACAAATTATGGAGTTGCTAGATTTGATGGAAAGGGGGATTTTGGCACATGGAAGATGAAGATGGAAGCGGTGTTGAAGAAAGAGAGGACATTTAAAGTTGTCTCAGATCCAGAGAAATTGAAGAAATTACCACCTGAAGAGTTAGAAGAATTGGAAGAGGATGCTCTTACTACCATCCAACTTAGCCTTTCTGACGAAGTACTTAGAGAGTTTTCTCATGTGAAAACTGCTAAGGAATTGTGGGATGCTCTTCAGAGAAAGTTCTACGACAAGTCTCTCACCAACCGCATCATCTTACAGCAACAACTTTATTCTTTCAAAATGAGGCCTGGAACAGATGTATTTGCTCATATAGATGCCCTCAACACACTTGTCATGAATCTTCGAGCAGCTGATGTAAAGATTGAGGATGAGGCGCAAGCTGTTATTCTTTTATGTTCTTTGCCTGCAGAGTATAACACTTTTGTTAACTCTATGATCTATGGGCGTTCGTCTATTTGCTTGGAGGATGTGAAGACAAATTTGCATAATGAGATGTTGAGAGGAAAGTTGGCAAGCATGAGCATGGAGAATGATTCTGAAAGCCTTGTTGCACAGAGAGGAAGAAGTCAAAGTAGACCCAAATATGGTGGAGACAGAGCTAAGTCCAGATCTCAGTCAAGAGGAGCTCGGAAGGGAGTTTGTCATTATTGCAGAAAACCTGGACATTATATTGCAAATTGCCCCAAGTTGGAGAATAAAAACAAAGCTGTTCCCCAGAAGGCTTCAGCATCTACGGCGGAGACATCAGATTCAGATAATGATCCTGGCATTTTTACAGCCTCTGCCTCTCCTATGAAGAGCACTATGTGGATTATTGACTCGGGTGCATCCTATCACATGACACCTGATAGGCACGTTTTTTCCACTTATCGTCAGTTTGATGGAGGAGAGGTTCTCATGGGAAATAATGCTGCTTGTCGCATGATTGGTATTGGAACAGTAAAAATCAGGATGTTTGATGGTGTTGTTCGCACTTTATGTGATGTCAGGCATGTGCCTGATTTAAGGCGTAGTTTGATCTCCATTGGAGCATTGTGCAATTTTGGCTTAAAGTGTGTAATAGAAAAAGATTCATTAAAAATTACAAATGGCTCATTGATAGTGATGAAAGGGGTAAAAGCTGGAAATCTGTATTTGCTGAAGGGTACAACTGCTGTTGTGGAGTCTGCTTCAGTTATTGATTCAGTTGATTCCGATTCTACCAGATTGTGGCATTTTCGTATGGGCCACATTGGAGAGCGCAGTTTAGAAGTATTGAGAAAGCGAGGCTTGATTGATGGTGTTCATCATTCAAAACTTGACTTTTGTGAAGGATGTGTACTTGGAAAGCAGACGAAGGTTTCTTTTGGGATTGCAGAGCATAAGTCTAAAGATGTTTTAGAGTATGTTCATACTGATGTTTGGGGCCCCGCACCATGCCTATCTTATGGAGGATCCAGGTATTTCGTTTCATTTGTTGATGATTTTTCTAGAAAAGTATGGGTTTACTTTATGAAGTCCAAAGATGAAACTTTTGATAGGTTTCAAAGTTGGAAATCTCTTGTTGAGAAGCAGTCTGGAAAGAAAGTGAAGGTTCTTCGTTCAGATAATGGTGGTGAATTCACTTCTCAAAAATTCATCAAATTTTGTGAGTCCGAGGGAATCAAAAGACACTACACCACACCAGGAGACCCTCAGTCAAATGGGGTTGCAGAGAGAATGAATCGGACTTTGTTGGAAAGAACTCGTTGCTTACGGCTGACTGCAGGATTAAATAAGAGATTTTGGGCAGAAGCATTATCTACGGCGGTTTTCCTTATCAACCGCACACCTTCTACCGCCATAGATATGAAGATTCCTGAAGAAGTATGGAAGGGAGGGCCTGTATCATATTCCTTTCTCAGAGTGTTTGGTTGTCCAGCTTATGTGCATGAGAGCAAAGGGAAGATGGATCCAAGATCGCGCAAGTGTATTTTTCTTGGTTATAAGAAAGGAATTAAGGGTTATAGGATGTGGTGTCCTACTACCCAGAAGATTGTTACTAGCAGGCATGTTACATTTGATGAGAAGGCTATGTTGAAGGTGGAGCCTTCTTCTTCAGTTAATGATGATGTTGAGAGGACAAATTCAGAATACCAAACACAAGGCAGATCATCAGACTTCCATACAAGTAAAAATGGTGATTCAGATGACACCGTGGTTGATAGGGAAGAGATAGAAGATCAGTCTCAAGGTGGAGCTCAAATTCAAACTCGACCAACGAGAGAGAAGAAAAGACCTACATGGCTTGATGATTTTGTGGGATTAAGCATTGAAGATATTGACTTTGATGACATGGCAGCTTATGCATTAAGCATATTTCATGATGAACCAAGAGACTACAAAGATGCCATTAGTTCAGTTGATAGCTCCAGTTGGCTAGTAGCAATGGAGGAGGAGATTGAGTCTTTGCACAAAAATCACACTTGGGATTTAGTGCCACTTCCTTCCGGCAAGAGAGCAATTGGATGTAAATGGATCTATAAGGTGAAAGATGGCGGCAATGGTGACTTGAGGTACAAAGCAAGATTAGTGGCGAAGGGTTATGTTCAGAAGAAAGATGTGGAGTTTCATGATATTTTTTCTCCAGTCGTTAGACATACTTCCATTCGCATTCTTTTGGCGTTGGTTGCTCACTTTGACATGGAGTTGGAACAACTAGATGTCAAGACAGCATTCTTGCATGGTGATCTTGAGGAGGACATTTACCTACAGCAGCCAGAAGGGTTCATTGATTGCAGCAGGCCAGGTCATGTTTGTAAACTTAACAAATCTCTTTATGGCTTAAAACAGTCTCCTAGACAGTGGTATAAGAAATTTGATAAGTTTATGATCTCACATGGTTACTCTAGAAGCTTTAAGGACCAATGTGTCTATTTTAAAAATTGTAATGATGATATCATCTATTTGTTACTTTATGTTGATGATATGTTGATAGCTTCTAAGAGTATGTCAAAAATTTCGGAATTGAAAATGGAGCTCAGTAAGGAATTTGAGATGAAAGATTTGGGAAATGCACAAAGAATTTTGGGGATGAATATTCAAAGGGATAGAAAGCAAAGAGTTTTGAGGCTCACTCAAACTCAATACATCGAGAAAGTCCTATCTCGATTCGGTATGGAGAATGCTAAACCGGTGGCTACTCCATTAGGCTCTCAATTCAAGCTATCCAAAGATATGTGTCCCACATCGGATGAAGACAAAAGGGATATGTGTAATATTCCTTATTCTAGTGCGGTTGGAAGCCTTATGTATGCTATGGTATGCACAAGGCCTGATTTAGCTCATGCAGTTGGTGTTGTCAGTCGATATATGTCTAACCCAGGCAAAGAGCATTGGCAAGCAGTGAAGTGGATACTCAGATATCTTCGTGGCACTTCTTCAGTTGGCTTGTTATATGGTGGAGTAGATGGAGACATCTCTCTTAGAGGATACTGTGATTCAGATTATGCTGGGGATAGAGATGGACGGAAGTCGGTGTCGGGCTATGTTTTTACACTTGGCATAGGCCCGATTTCGTGGAGATCAAAGTTGCAGTCAATCGTAGCTTTGTCGACTACCGAAGCAGAGTTAATGTCGATTGTGGAAGCAACAAAGGAAGGATTGTACTTACTTCAGTTGTTGGATGATCTTTCAATGGAGCAGCGGACAGTGGAGCTATTTTCAGATAGTCAGAGTGCGATTCATCTTGTTGAGAATCAGGCTTATAGTTCACGGACGAAGCACATTGATGTTAGAGGCTTCTTTCTTATGCTTGAGGAAGAACGAAGCAAGATCAAATTATTGAAGGTGGGTACTTCAGATAATCCTTCAGATATGATGACCAAGTCACTTCCAAAGGACAAGTTTGAGCATTGCTCAAACTTGATCAGTTTGCTTCCTGTTACTTGAGCGCCATGGGGCGCTGGGCCCAACAACTTCTATGTTGATTGTTGAAGATGAGTTAATGAAGAAAGATTGCCATATTTGAATCAAGGTGGAGTGTTGAAATTAATGATTCAAATATTAGTGGAGAAGGAAAGAAATTGATTGATTGTCAATCAATTAATTGGCTTGTTTATGGAAAGGGATAAGAGGAAGATTTTTTTTGGAAGAAAAATAATTAATAGGCCAATCAATCAATTGATGAAGAAAGGGAAAGAGATTGAGACCATAATTATGCCATCCATTTATGCTCCAATCAAATCAAGGAAGATATTTATTTTTCTTCATGTCCTAGAAACTTCTATTCTTTATCTCCAAGAAATCCCTATATAATTAGGGGTCATGTTATTGTATAAGAAAAAAAAAAGTAATCCACCATTAGTCTTCTCTCTATTGTAATCTGTTGTACTCATTTCTTCACTGAGAAATAAAGGTTGTTGGGTCTCCGTGGACGTAGGCAAAGCCGAACCACGTTAAAAATTGGTGTGCTCTTTCCTCTATTTTTGTTCTCTCTATAAATTTGTGTCACTTGTTTTTATTTTTGGCGTTGTTGAAATTGTTGACAGACTAGATCATTGGGTAAATTCGTATTCCGCTGCCCAAATATCTGATTTTGCACTACAGATACTCAGCTGAATATCATAAACTTTCTCCTCATTAGGATAAGACAACACAGAATTCCTCTCCAAAGTAGGTCCTGGCTTCATATGTTCACTGAAAACGGCGAACAAGTACACATCCAAATCCACATCTGGCCTAAAAGACTTTCCAACATTCACTGAGAGCACCCTCCTGACCAAGTTACCATTGTACGCTGCAACATTCTCCCCTCAACACCTGTCTCTTTTTTATCTCCTTTACTAGCCCAACCGGTTTCGGATATTACGATTTTCAGGTCGTCAAACTCTAACTTCTTCATTGCAGCAAAAACAACGTCATTTTGCGCATTAAAAAGACAGTAATATATTAACCCGTTACCAGCATCAATGAGACTCCATGGTTAGGCCTAAATAGAGCGTAATCTAACGATATAACATCAACATCTGGTCCATAGGCAAAGAATGGGTATGCATTAACCATCAGATAGGATACGTTCTGTCTAAGCAGTTGCAACATCGGTTTCATGACCGTTTCGCTCAAATCTTCGCGAAAACAACCCAAGGACGAAGGTTACGAACTCTGCAACACGGTGAGATCAATCAGTCGCTTGCTGCCTTGTTGCCAAGAACGAACTGATCAATTGGCTTCCCATCTGAAATATTGTAGTCTCTAAACCAATCTCTTATCATAGAAAGTGTGGCCAAGAGTAAAGTAACAATTGATTTTCATGTATTGGCAAAGACATCAATGACGAACCCAAAAAATGATTTGACCATAAAACCAAAAAGAGGTAGAGCAAGCAGAAAGAAGTGCATAATAATTTATCACCTAAAATTGACCTGATTGAAAATAACAAACAAGCAAAAAAAAAGTCCGCATGAAAGGAAACTGAAGTTTTAAAAACAATCAAATCGTTGTTTTTAGCAGCAAGACAGGTAGGATAATTTAAATCTAAAAAAAGGAATCCAATTCTGAATCATGTAATTAGTTTATACAAAGCAAAAACAAATTAGGTAGGCTGACCTATAGGGCTTCCATATCCTTCGGCCGTGGAGAGGGAAAACGGATTTGGCAATGGTCTGTTGTGCTATGATAAGGGAGCGGGTTGTATTTTCGACTATGGAAGCATGAGCGGGATCGGAGGTAGCTAGTTATTCGACAGTGAAACCAGGACCAGAAACGGAGGCAGCATGTTCTTCGACCATGAAAGCAGGAGTGGCAGCTAATACTTCGGTTGCGAATTAAGATTAGGGTTTGAGAAGGAGATTAATTTTTCAGATCTGGGAACAAATAGAAAATGGAATAGAGGTTTACAAAAATTAAACAGTGGAGCCAAAATTTCACGTATTGGAGCAAAACAATTTCGCGCAGTATCGAAACAAAATTTACAGAAAATTTTACTATGAAGTAGCATACATTGTTTTTTTGGCAAAGAAGTATTATACATTGTTAATAAACTAATAAGTGAATCTTCTTAATATTTTAAATTTTAGAAATTTTGGTTATTTAGTGTCAAACACGCCCAATTTAACTAATTTTTTTTTGCTTAACGGTATCAAAGAATATGTACAAAAACATATACATTAAGCAATTATTTAGTTTGATGTACGAGGAGATTTTAACAAAGGTGACCAAATATTTCAAACATTAAGTCATGGGTCGAAGATAACAATAGTTGGTTAAAAATTGCTGATAGTTGATGCTATTACAGGTGGAAAACTAAAAAAATTGTAATAAATATAATTACAACTACAAAAAAAAATGTTAAAATAGACATATATTACAACGGGCAAAAGAAAATGCTTGTAACATGCATCTGTTACAATGGACAAACATGGATGAAAACTTATATCTATTACATTTGGAAGAAAACAACTGTAATTAATAAAATATAAATTTAATTTACTAATTATTAATAATTAACTATCATCAATTATTAAATAAAAATAATTATAATTATTGATTATATATAATAATTAATAATTGGTGATTATCGATTAACAGTCATTAATATTTATAAGTTATAATTGATTAACACAATTTAATAATGGTTAATTATTAAATACTAATAAATAGTACAATATTACAACGAGCATTTTGTGACCGTTGTAAAACTAACATCTATTACAACTGGCATATTGTGAATGTTGTAAAATTAGACTCTATTACAATGGGCATGAAATGACCGTTGTAATATCTTTCTATTACAATGGTCGTTCATTGGCCGTTATAAAAAGGGCTTTGTGGAGGCATCTATTACAACGGGCTTTGCAGGGACCGTTGTAATAGAATTCTATTACAACGGGCAGTTAATGTCCGTTGTAAAAGTGATGTTGTAATAGAGTGTTTTTGCTGTAGTGATATATGTTTTAAAACATTTCAATCATAATATCAATCATAGACAGCATAGATACCATATACTATGTTGCCGTACTAGTTATATAATCAAAACCGCATGGGTCGTACTGGATGTTGGATTTCCATCATGAACCAAGGCAAAAGATAGTCCTTATCGAATTCGAGTCTCTCTAGCCCGAGCCTCAGGATCAACCGCAACTGACCCTTGGATCTTCAGGGTCAGTCCACAAATAAGTTAGTGGATTAGTTATGCCTAAACAATACGTTTCCCCGCCCTATGGGGCGTAAATAGAGCCACTAGGGACTCAAATAACCGAGGCGCCTCATTCCCGAGGCGCCTCATTCCATCATCCACATAAGTAAAAATGTGTGGCCTTGTTAATGCACAGACACCACTTCTAGCTAGAAAGAAATGTATGTCCTCCCTGTATTCCTTACTCCCGTTTCTGGTTCATACTGGGGTGTGAGGCTCGCGAAGTAACGCTGCACAAAGCTATGCTATTTAAAGCTATGCTTTGATCATCAACCACAAGGCCCTGCTTTTCAACAAAAGCCTTGATCATTTGCATCTTGGCATGCCACATTGTCAATCCATACCGTACCATTGATTTCTGCCAATATATAACCTCTAAGCTCGTACGTCTTAGAGAATGGTGTTAAACACCAAACATATATATATAGCAGAGATCAATGAATACAGTATAAAGGAATACAACGTCAGACATACAATCCATTTACAAGTCCATTCTGGGTCTGAACGAAACCGGAGGCACCTTATACCTCGCATATCCAAACAATCAACAATACATCCGGACGGTTACCACTATAGCCCCTTCAAGGTAGCTACTCTAATCATGGGCATCAGTAGCCATACATTCATACGATGTGAAGATCGTCGGTCTTCAACCAACGTCTTCAAATCTTCGACTTCTAATCGTCGTATAATTATTTGAAATGAGATTTAACTCGGTCTTTTCAAATAGTCCGCGAATATACATAGTTCAAAATCATTTCTTTTCATTCCAAAACATTTATAGTATTTTATAACGATTTATCTCTATTTTTATTTATTTAAAAATAGCCATTTTTAACTAAACGACGCTTCAGGTCATTAAATGGCTCTGGCGTTGTTTTCATCTAAATTTGATTTACACATTTCTCCAAATCTAACCGTTGGATCTTGACAAATTTTATATGTTGGAAAGATCTTTACAAAACGAACCCAACGGTTCCAGTTTTGGAAAAATCCGATGGTCGGATCTTTCGGTATAATCGTTTGAAGTTACAATTTCAAAACGTGAACTGCAGCAGCGCGATTCGTTTTATTTTAATTTATATATATAAATATATAAAAATAAATCGTTCAATGATTTCAAACTAATTTCAATTCAACATTGATTTCTTTTATGTGAAATCATACATTACGTTAAAAAAGCAATTTGTTTTTATCACTTGTTAATTTACTTTGAGAAATGTAAATTTCTATTCATTCTTTAATTCCCATTGGAAAATGTAAATCTTGATTCATCAATTACATTAAAAATGTATTCTTTTTATGTCAATTTTTCTTTTTTTAAAACATGAACATTTTCATCATGGACTGCATTTACATTTAAAAGGGGATTTTTAATGTAAACATGTTTTATTTTAAAACATGCAAAATTTCTAATATTCTTTATTCACATTAAAAATGAACTTTTTAATGTTAATCATGTTTCATTTTAAAAGAAAGGTACATTCTCATGTTTTCATTCACTACTTTAAAAATGAGATTTTTAATGTAAACTAATATTCATTTTTCTATTTTCATACATGACATTAAAAAAATGAGATTTTTAATGTAACAAGTTTTATTTTCACTATATGATCCTTTTTCTTGTTTTCTAACATTACATTTAAAATGATAATTTTAATGTAAAGATATTTTTATTTTAAGTTATGATCATTTTTCTAATTTAGTACTTTACATTAAAATGAGGATTTTTAATGTAATCATTTCTATTCTAAAAACATGAATATATTTTCTATATTCTATATTCACTTTAAAAATGGTATTTTCAATGTAATTATATTTTGTTTAAAAAACCATAAGCAATTTTCCTATATTCTATATTTATATTAAATAAACATGTAATCTTTCTTTTCCGTTATTACATTAGAATGAAATCTTTTTCTTTATTCTCTTTTATTACATAAAGATGAAAATGTAATCTTTTATATCTTTTTATCACATTATACAAAATGTAACTTTTTTATTTTATATTCACTTAAACAAAATGTAACCTTCATATTCTAAATGTGATCATTTTTCTTACACAATAAAAATGTTATTTTTATTGTCAACATATTTCTATCTTCAGACGATGATCATTTTTATGATTTATACAATCACAAAAAATGGGAATTTCTAATATTCAAACAATTTTCATTCTATATATGAATATTTTCTAATACAAGAATATTTCAAAAAAAATCAGCAGCATAACGGCAGGGTAATTAAAACTGGCGCCGTCCCGATGTATGGCTCCTCGCTTTACCTTAAAGCCTCGCAGCTTTTGATAAGGGGGATATCAAAAATCTAGTTCGTACGCAGACGAATTTTTCACAATATCAATCAATTACAATTTATTTTTCTTTTCCAACTACAAACAAACACCAAAATTCAACCAATCACACATCACAAATCAATCAAGTCATCCATGGTCTGTGGACGACGGGTGTCGGGAGTTTCTAAACTCCTTCTGCATTCTAATATATTTTTATTTATATATGGCTTTTTTGTTGTTGTATTTCTGAATTCAGATATCTCACATTGATTTGACGATGCCAAAAAATGTAGCGAGCTCTAAAAATTCTGTGGTCTCTTCTACAGTGTAGATCCCGACGTCACGAGTCAAACGCTTCTTGTTTCGACGAATTTCGTTATCCTTTGACCAAGATATGATTTTAAATGATAATGACACTTTTTAAAATAAATTAATATAAAAATTAGTTAATATTTAACCTTCTTCTTCAATTCCAAATATAGGCCGACGGTTTTCAATACAGGTCCGAACTTAGGTCTGGAATTTGCACGTGGGTCGAGGAATGAGGGGAGAAGGTCTTCACCACGACGGAGGACGTGGAGTGGCGCGCCACCCCCTGAATGACGGCGAGTTCCGTGGTTGCTGGAAGGGGAAAACCCGCTTGATGCGGCGGCGGTTCTCGGGGTCGGTGCGAGCAAAATACTCCTCTGTATGGGCTCCAACCGTATGGATTGAGAGATCTTTCGATCCTCTTTGAATTGGTATTAAGAACTTTGGGTTTTATAGAATGGATCTTAAGATTTTAATGGATGAGTTCAAGAAGGTTTCGGCCATGAGTTTCAAACGATGGCGGTTGGAAAACGATGTATACGTATTTGGGCTTGCGTATTGGGATTAGTATATATACCCGTATTTTCTATTTAAATTTTGTTTATTTAATTCTATTATAATTTCTATATCACTCTAAATTCCAAATCAAACCCAACGAGTGATGCCCCCAGCTAAATACCCCTATTCCGAACACAATGGGATACGTCTCGTAGGCCCATTCGACTGTTTCAGTCAGTTATTTTCCAAATTAAATAATAAAATATTAATTATTTAATTTGATCGAACATTTTAATTTACCGGGGCCATAGACTGACTCTACAAATCCAGAAAAATTATATCTGGCTTTGTTTTGATGATACGGTCCCAACAAAACTGATTTTGTCGAATGTGAAGACCATTTGAAAAATGGCCATTTTCTGGTTGATCGAAATTGACAAATATTATCAAAACACATTTTCTTTTGCCACGCTCACATATTGATCCCAAAAATATGGAAAAATTAAACCTAGCAATAATTTGACATTCCAGTTCCAACAAAAGTGGTTACGTCTAAAACAGAGGTCATTTGAAAAATGGCTATTTCTATGGGCCATATATTAGATTAAATTCCATAGCGACTATTCTGAAAATTCAACTGACCATAACTTTTAATTCCCGCTATGAAATTTCAATTTTTTGGATTCGTTGGAAAGATAATCTTAAATAGATTTAAATATATTTTGTTTCACTAAAATTTTATCTATTTTGCATCCTGTACGATCAGTCAAAGTTTGAATTCAAATTTTCAAACTGTCATGCTATTTCAAACTTCTTTTTGAGTCAAAATAAATATATTTGTTCAAACTTCGATTTAAACAAATTTTTACTCATTCTTACTTAAAATAAATTACTTCAACTATTAGAAATTCAATAAAATAGCCAAAATAAAATTTTTAATTGGTTCTGATTTTCCGGGTTGTTACAATATATGTTAGCACCAATGATCAACATAAACTTATATCCCTTTATCCTCCCCCTCAATGTTGACAAACATTGTCACATTAAATAATATATCTTTGGATTCTCTTTTTTGATCCATTATCACATTATTGCTAGCAAATGCTTTATATGTATTTCTATTGTAGGAGGACAATGCTCTTATTAATTGAGAAGATGCATTCATATTGCATTGCTTATTATTCTCTTTCATTGATCTATTAAATTGAAAAAAATTTCTATCATTTGAATATGCACATGACTTCAGGTCATTTAATATTAGTGTCACTCGACTTTTTTTTATTACTAAATAATATATGCATAATTACAAATGCCACATGTTAAAGATATATAACAGATCAACAAATTGAAAGGGATGCAGGACCCATGTTTGAACAAATCCAAATGAACTTATCGCCAGTCAAGACTTTATACAAATAATGAGCTAAAGGAATCAAAATGATAGTAATAGAACAAAGGGTATAATAAGATGATAACACGGACTAAAATGTAAATGGATGCACTAAGCCAAACTTCAATTATTATTGTTAGATCAAACCAATAGAATTCAAAAGTAATTTTTTTGAATATATGGTATAATAGAAGGCGCTGATGGAGGCGAGTAATTCGATAACCAGCTATCTCGGACTGAAATTTGAACCAATAATGAGAAGTATAAGATATATGGATCTAAGACTCAGTTAATAATATTATTGATAAATATATAACATAAGTTATCATGAAAAACAGAATTAAAATAAAATAAGACAAATGTAAAGCTTCAACAAAATTTAAACCGAACTATTCATAGTATATCACATTATTGGGTCCATTTTTAAGATTACACGAATTGATGAAAAACATATGATGGCATATAAAAATTCATAGTATAGCACTGACAAGTCATCATGTAGATGTACATGATAAAAAGGCTGCACATAATAGTTAATACGGATGGAAATAAATAGCCTTCAAAATAGTCTAAAACATTATCTGTAATTGATACATGAAGCAAAAGGCTATACATATTTTTGAAAAGAGTTTGTGAGCTGTTAAAATTGCAAACTGTAAATTAAGTAGCCCGAAAATTTACTTGAAAGAACCTATTGCATAAAAAGATGCATACCGTTTAATATATACTGCATGTTACAGACTGAATAGATCTGTAGTGAAAAGAAATTGGAAAGTTAAGTCACACATCAAC
This sequence comes from Allium sativum, assembly GCA_030737875.1. Classification (NCBI taxonomy): domain Eukaryota; kingdom Viridiplantae; phylum Streptophyta; class Magnoliopsida; order Asparagales; family Amaryllidaceae; genus Allium; species Allium sativum. The sequence goes on along the minus strand of CM060919.1, from coordinate 822,200,592 downwards.
AGCTAGAAGCTGTTTATGCTTGCAAAGTTGCAAACTCGAAATAATACAAAAATTTGGAATTAGTATAGATCCAGCCAAATAATGAGAAGCATAATAAGTCTTACGACTGAGGCAATAAAATCTAAAAGCAACGCAGAGCAAATTTTGTAATATAATAATATTATGCAGCAGTAACAGCACAGAGCACACTACTTTTGATAAAATCTAAAACTGAGTTAATGTAGGATCTACCAACCTATAATTGCGGCCCCACCTAATTCATGTCATGCATCTCCAATTAAACTAAATACCTATCGTATGACCATACAGATTCGATTCAGCATACGAAAACAACACTAATATAAGATCTAGAAATATGTAGATCAAACTCAAAACCAACACAAAATAAAGGTTGATTTCATAGTTGAAATGTTATTTAATGTTACTTGCAATATAATACCATGATGGCATGCTAACAATACCAAAAACATGTAGATAAAACAAATCTGTAGAATTAACCTGAAACGAAATAGGAAATTTTCAATAACATCAAAGGAAGCATACCTAAATTTTTAATGAAGAAAAAAAAATTAGCTCGATCTTTCCAATTAACACAAACCTTGGATCTGATATGTATCTAGAGCTTCGTGCTAATAACGTTTTATGAAACAAACACAGAACAGAATAGATAAGGGAGAAAGAAATTTTTTATTCATTTAAATGTAGCAAATGGTACAATTGGGAATTTCGCTCGATCCGAATCGATCGCTAAATCGACCAAGATCGTTTGAAACCCCTGATTGTTTTGAGAACGCGACAAATCAGAACACAAACAGAAGAACATTTTATTGCTTATTACACCAATTCCATCAGAATACGAGAATATTACAGAGTATGAATAAATATAATATATCAAAGAAATATCAGAGATTTAAATACATTACTGCAGCGGAAAAATAAAACAATACACAACTGAAAGAGATATATGGATACAGAGCTTTCCGGTTATCATTCCAGCTGTAAACCAGGTTCCTGTGAATATAAATCTGCAAAACCAAAATGACTAGCTGCCCGTGTCGAAAATAAGGGCACCCAAAGTTTAGGTTAAAACAATAAACTCCAGGTCAGTCATGGACTGGTGTGAGGACTAAAACAGTTATTTAAAGCTTTACTTTATATCAGATATATCAAGGGACCACGCCGTATAACACGAAACGGGTTTCCTCCTAAGAATACCAGTGCATATAACAAAACAGCGCAATGCTTTTTGGAAAAATTAAGCTATTATAAGACCCAGGTCCCATCATACAATGCAACATAAGCCGGAGGATAGGGTTTTCCCTTATAATAGCCAAGCCAAACATGCTTGGTACGTTAAAAACAAATCATTTGATACTATTATAAGTGTATAGTGTCAAAACAATTTCAATCATAAATATCAATCATAGACGACATGGATACCATATATCATGTCGCCATACTAGGCTCTATAATCAAAACTGCAAATATCACGTATTGGAAGTTGGGTTTCCATCTGTGAACCGAGGCAAAAGATAGTCCTCACCGATTCGAGACTCTCTAGCCCGAGCCTCAGGACCCAGACATAGGTGAGCCCTTGGATCGTCAGGGCCAGTCCACCGATGGAGTCATTTGGCTCATTTACGCCCCAAAAGGTGGGGAAACGCAGTGTTCAGGCATTTTAATCCGAGGTGGTGTCAGTGACTGTAACACCCCACACCCGCTAAGGTCACTCACTAAGGGAATGCCTTAACTTCGGTGGAGTATTTTAAGTGAATATAGAACAGAAAAATTACAACAAGACAGATATAAGTAATACTTAAAATTTTAAACATCATTTCAATTGCAGTAGAAGGTAAACATGTTTGGTTACATATCAAAAACCAACAAGAGTCAAGTACAAAATATCCATCTCGTTAAAACATAAGTACATAATCCCACTACATAACTAATAGCCATGATAGAAAAGATAACCGAGCTTTACTTCAAGAGTCCAAGCTCCAAATGATAGATAAAGCAATCTGATCAAAGCCCACTAGTGCTAGGCCCACTCTGAAAACCTGAGGGTTGGGAAAAAGATAAAAACAACGGGGTCAGACATAAGTCTGAGTGAGCCCTATAACTTTAACAATACAATCATTAAAATAATTAGGGTATGATATAAACCTGGTACGGTACGACTGGGGATAAATGACTACACTAAGCAGCAAACTAGACTTAGGATGAACTAAGATAACGGTAAAGACGCGCCTATCCACCCAAGGATAAATACTACACTGCACCACACCAGATCTACCCACCCAAGGGAAATTCCTACACTGCACCACACCAGATCTACCCACCCAAGGGTAATTCCTACTTAAAGGTTGATCCCACTAAGTGTACTTAGTAATCTTAATAATAGTCTCGTGTACCCATAGCTGACTACATAGGTGCCGTCTGCCCCTATCTCCACTAGGTGTACCCTATACGTAGTAATCTTAATAGTAGTCTCGTGTACCCCTAGCTGACTACATAGGTGTCGTCTGCCCCTATCTCCACTAGGTGTACCCACTACTCCTATTCGATCGGCTCCCTACCGTAGATACCCGTGCTGGCCCCACAGTGGGGTGTATCACTCCCCAAAGTGGCAACCCGATACAACTAATGGTGCACGACTTATACCTACACGATGCAACAACGTCTTACCTACCAGCCCGGGTCCACACACGCATATGAAACCCGTTGGACTTGCGTTGCCACCGCTAACACGTTTTGGCCTCTTATAGTCAAGCCCAGTACGCGTGTCCCGTCCTCGACATGGGTCGAGCCCAATAAGATACATATGGGTTACTGGTTGAAATGGGCCCCCACATGCTACCACTTAAGCTTGTCCCTTTATCTAGTGCATCCCACTTAACCCTTTAATCATGTTTAATTACATGTTTCCACTTGGTTAAGTATTCTAATCGTATTTTCTATTGCCAACCAAGGCAACCCACTAGATTTCCACATGCCACCCAAGGCACTTACTTGATTTCCACATGCCACCCAAGGCACCCACTTAACCCCTCATGCCCTACTACATGCTTATCTGGTTAAGTGTTTCTTAATTGATTAAGAACGTAATCGTTGTAAAGACCTCTCACATTAGACTATCTTTTATGGCAGCTGGATTTGCCGGTCGGTTCCGGGCAGCCTTACGCCATAACCGAGTCTAACCTAGTGTCTTTACACTTGTCACGTATTCAGTTTGTGCCGTAGAGCTCTCACATTGGGCCAATCATTTGTAGCCGCTGGATTTGCCGGTCGGTTCCGGGCAGTCTTATGCTACAAAAGGGTCCAACCTCGTGTCTTAGTCGATTAATTACACCTAATTAATCACCCCCATAATTTGTATTAATTATCCCTAATTAATTACAAATTTAACGATGTACATAATTGACTCAATTATGTCCATCCACTTTATGGTATGCATAATCATACCAACTTCACACCATTTCATTAACATGACTATTAACCCCATCGTTCCCCATGTAATTCGCTAACACGACATAAAAGGGAAGACTCATCACAAATACAATGGGTTCAACTTGCATAACATTAGCATCAACATGGGTTTTAAAGGTGTCAACATGCATATAGCATCAAACCCAACTAGCATAAATAATCAACCCAAACTTGCATGAATCACATATGTCATAAGGAGGTTAACTTGCATAAGTTACTTATGTCATACAAAGGGGTAAACTTGCATATGTATGTATGACATACAAAGGGGTTAACTTTCATATGTATGCATATCATACAAAGGTGTAAACTTGCACATGTTACTTGCATATGATCAAACACCAATCTTGCATAACATGTCATATGTGAACTTGCATATAATCATACACCAAACTTGCATAACATATCATATATGAACTTGCATATAATCATACACCAACTTGCATAACATATCATATATGAACTTGCATATAATCATATACCAAACTTGCATAACATGGTGTCATAGTGGATCGATGTTTATCATAGCGATTTGCATAACTAGCATCATGAACACATAGCCTAAAACTTGCATAACTTGCATAACATCATGATCACATAGCATATGACTTGCATAACTTGCATAACATCATGAACATATAGCATATGACTTGCATAACTTGCATAACATCATGATCACATAGCATATGACTTGCATAACTTGCATAACACATAGCATATGACTTGCATAACTTGCATAACATCATGAACACATAGCATATGACTTGCATAACATCATGAACACATAGCATATAACTTGCATATCATCATGAACACATAGCATATGACTTGCATAACTTACATAACATCATGAACACATAGCATTTGATAACATAACTTGCATTGATCCACATTCATAGCCATAACCTCATTATATCCTATCATAATCATTTCAACAATTGGTCATTAAGGCTATAGAAACTCACAACTTGTTGATTAGCACTCCTATGAAGAAGATTAAGTTGCTAGAGTTGATTAGAGGTTGATTTGAGAAGCTATCTTCTTCTACAATTTGATGGAGGCTCCTTCAAGTTGCATTTTGACGGCATAACGACATTGTATCTATTTTTAGTATGAATTAGGGTAGTCTTAGGGTGTATTTATAGAATTAGGATTTAGTTTAGGCCCTTAGATTAACCCTAATTTAGATTAGAGCCGTCAGATTTCGTCATAAGCCACCAGAACCCAGCCCAAAAGCCAAAATGGTGCACCAAGGTCACACAGACCGACAGGGGGGTCGACCCCTGTGTCGACCCCTGGGTCGACCCCTAGGGAGGGGGTCGACACCCATGTCGACCCTAGGGTCGACTCCCTCTACCTGGCGGGAATTTTCCCGCCTCTTCTGAAATGTGAAATTTTTGTATTCAAATCTGTTTTGAATTTTCTGAAAACTTCTTCGGGCCTTAACTGGGTCATACGGACTCCGATTTTCGAAAACTCGGACTCTATTTCGCGTATTTTTCCGAGACGAACGCAATGGCATAGCCCGTTTCCCCTGATTCAGATTTTAAAATTTAATTCTGCCCTGTTTTATATTATAGCAAGTTATTCAACATACAGGGTGTTACATTCTCCCCTACTTAAAGGATTTCGTCCCCGAAATCTCTAAGTCAAGAAGAACGTATCCTACCATCCAAACAACCATCTACTCAAACCATCAAACACTAGCATCCATTGTCCTTAGAGTTTCTAATGTTGTATGAAAATATGCAAAGAGTGTGTGTATATGTTCCCTGTCTAATGCAAAATCAGGCGGTCTACTGCTTCAGTTGACCTCCTTAATGCAAACCATGATAGTGCCATGCATCCAATATGTATGCGAAAGAACCCTATCGACACATACTATCTCTACATGAGTGCACAATCATTCACCACAATGCATCATCCATATAATAACACAATCATTATACATCCATTAATATAGCTACCTACACAAAATTTTATGCAATATGCAATATGAAGTGACTGAGCCGATCTAGTGCCTAAAGTGTGTGTATATGCATCCACGAGCAACCACTAGCAAACACTTGCATCCACACGCATCCATCAAACATAACATGTCTCAAACACATGTTTCAACCATAGGTTTACCCTATCTAAAGGTCAAAGATACTAATGAGAGGACATACTAAAGATAAGATAAGTACTAGACAAACGATAAAGGAGAAGTTAAAAGACATACCCTCAAAAAGGAATGGGTACAATGAACGCATCTTCGCTTCCGTCTCCCAAGTAGCATTGCTCTCATCCTCTCCCATTGCACTTTGACTAGTCGAACCTCTCTGTTTCTCAACTTCCTAATCTCTGACCCAAGGATGCGGGTAGGAGCTCGTCGAATAGTCGCATCACGCTCTACCTCCACTTCTCTAAGCAAACTCGGCTCTACCACCTCTGCGGTCTCATGTAGGCACTTCCTCAAATGTGACACATGGAATACGTCATGTACTCCACTAAGTCTCTCGGGTAAATCCACCCTATATGCTATCCGTCCAATCCTTTCCATAATAGGAAACGGCCCTACAAATCTTGGTGCTAACTTCCCAACGGACCCAAAGCGAACAACATTCTGTAATGGAGATACTTTGACAAAGACCATGTCCCCAACATTAAACTCCAGATCCGTCCTCCTCTTATCCGCGTAAGATTTCTGTCTGTCTTGCGCCGCTTTCATCCTTCTTCGAATCAAATCAATCTTCTCCGAAGTATCTTTAACCATATCGGGCCCAAGCAAGATCTTATCCGTAGATTCCCACCAACATGTAGGTGATCGACAAGGCCTTCCATAAAGAGCTTCGAAAGGAGCCATACCAATACTAGACTGAAAGCTGTTATTATACGCGAACTCCACCAATGGAAGATGCTCTTCCCATGTACCTCCAAAATCTAAGATACAAAGCCTCAAAAGGTCTTCTAGAACACGATTCACCCTCTCGGTCTGGCCGTCCGTCTGAGGATGATATGCGGTGCTCAGACACAACTGAGTCCCTACCGCCTCTTGCAAACTTTTCCAAAACTCGCTAGTGAAGATAGGATCTCGATCGCTCACTATGCTCGAAGGTACACCATGCAACCGAACTATCTCTCGTAGGTAAACTGAAGCTAGCCATGGAGCAGTCCTCTTACTCTTCACGGGTATGAAATGGGCACTCTTAGTAAGTCTGTCTACGACAACCCAAATTCCCGTATTACCCTTCCTCGATCTCGGTAACCCATCAATAAAATCCATCGAGATGCTATCCCACTTCCATTGCGGAACTTCCAATGGGTGAAGCAACCCACCAGGTTTCTTTTGCTCCGCTTTCACTTGTTGGCACACCAAGCATCTAGCAACATACTCGGCCACATCTTTCTTCATACTGGCCTAAAAGAAAACTCGCTTTATGTCTTGGTACATCTTGTCCCCACCGGGATGAATGGTCATCTTTGAACGATGTGCATCATCAAGAATAGCCTTCCTCAAACCCTCGTCTTGCGGTACACAAAGTCTACCGTCTCTACGCAAGCACCCCCTATCATCTATGGTGTACCTACTCAAATGGCTGGACGACTCCCCCCTTATGAGCCTCTCTACCATCTCAACCAACTGTGGGTCGTCCCGCTGTGCCTCGCCAATTCGTCCCAAAAGAGTAGGTCTGACCTCTAAGGATGCTAGCAAACCGGGTACAAAGTCAACGGAAGGTCTGAAATCAAACATCGAGATAAATTCCAAGCTTCGTCGTTCCACGAACAATGGACTCAAGGACAACCTTTTTCTGCTCAAGGCGTCCGCCACCACGTTACCCTTGCCAGGGGTATATGCTATCTCGAAATCATAGGATGCTAAGAACTCCATCCACCTTTGCTGTCTCAAGTTCAAATCCTTCTGAGAAAACAAGTACTTCAATGATTTGTGGTCAGTGAACAATTTGAACCTCTCTCCCAGAAGATAATGGCGCCAAATCTTAAGCGCAAAAACAATAGCGGCCAACTCTAAATCATGGGTAGGGTAATTTTTCTCATGCTTTCTCAACTGCCTTCCACCGTAGGCTATTACCCTTCCCTCTTGCATTAAGACTGCGCCCAGTCTTGTCCCACAAGCATCGGTATAAACAACAAATGGCTTGCTCCCATCTGGCAACACTAAGACTGGAGCTGTGGTTAAAGCTCTCTTTAACCGTCGGAACGCATCATCACAATCTACGTCCCATGCGAAGACCAGATTCTTCTTTGTCAAGCGAATTAATGGGGCTGATATCTTCGCGAAGTCCTTGATAAACTTCCTATAGTAGCCAGCCAACCCCAAGAAACTCCCCACCTCGGTAGCATTCTTCGGAACCTTCCAATCTTGGATGGACACTACCTTCGCGGGATCCACAGCTATCCCTTCCTTGGAGACCACGTGCCCCAAGAACCGCACTGCACTTCCTTCCTCCAGAAGTGACATTTAGAGAATTTAGCCTTAAGGCTATGCGCTCGAAGAGTCTCCAATACTTCCCTAAGATGTAGGGCATGCTCTTCTTCACTCTTAGAAAAGACTAAGATGTCATCTACAAAGACCACCACAAACTTATTAAGGTACTCCCTGAACACCCTACTCATCAAATCAACAAAGTATACAGGGGCATTCGTCAACCCAAATGGCATCACAAGCCACTCATAGAAACCATCCGGAGTCCTAAAGGCAGTCTTGTCTATGCTATCCTCAGCCACTCTCAACTGATGAAACCCCGTGGCCAAGTCCAACTGCGAAAACACCGAGGCGCCAACCAACTGATCAAAGAGATCATCAATCCTCGGCAATGGGTGTCTATTCTTCTTTGTGAGCTTGTTGAGTTATCTATAGTCTACACAAAGTCTGAGGGACCCATCCGCCTTCGTGGCAAAAACTACTGGAGCACCCCACTCCAATATACTTCGTCTTATGAACCCCTTCTCAAGCAACTCCCCTACTTGCTTATGGAGTTCCCTCCTCTCACGAGGAGCCATGTGGCGCACTGGCAAAGATACTGGTTTAGCATTATCCACCAGATATATTCGGAAGTCTATCTCCGGCTTCGGAGGTAAGCCCTTCACCTCCTCAAACACATCCGAGTACTCCCGGACCACTCTAACAGATTGCAAACTCTCGACCGAAGCGTCAAGCGATTCAAGATAACTTAGCATAACAGAATCCATGGGATTACAAGAGATCTCGAGGGTGTTACCCAAGCGGGTCATGAGCCTAACAACTCTCCTTTCGCAATCAAGAACGGCACCATTACTGGATAACCAGTCCATGCCCAAAATCAACCCATAGCCCGTGAAGCCCAAAACAAAAGCATCACATCTAAACTCAACGCTAAGTATAGAAATCTTCAAACCCAAACATATCATGGACAAATAAGTGGAGCCCCCAATTGGGTTTGAAACAACCAAGGGATCATCTAATAGACTGGTGTCTAAGTGCAGTGACTCAACTAATGATGATGAGATAAATGAATGCGATGCGCCAGAGTCAAACAAAGTACGGACAGGATGATCAAACAGAAAAACCAGACTTTCAATGGAAATAGTTCTACCTCTTTCCTGAATCGGTGGAACCGCGAGAGCCTGAACTTGCCCCCTTGCCTGACCTGGTGCCATAAGAGCTTGCACCTGTCCTCCTGAGGTAGATCGCGTCCTCTGCCCCTTCTTAGGGCAGTCCTTCACTAGATGCCCTGCTTCGCCACAGTTGAAGCAGCCAGTCTTCTTCTTCTTCTTCCGACAATCTTTGCTTAGGCGGCCTGGTATCCCGCAATTGAAGCATTTATTCTTTCCCTTGCCACCGTTGCCTTTTCCACCCTTGTTTTGTTGTTGTTGTTGAGGTCTCTTATGATCTCCTTTCTTCTCGGGTGCCTTATTAGCATTGGGACCCTTCTCTTCCTCATGCATGAGTGCCATGTCTACTAGCTTCTCAAAGGTGGCCCCCATAGGGATGTGAGTCATAGCCAATCCATGCATCGGTTCATTCAAGCCTTTAACGAACCTCAAAGCCTTCTTCTCCGGTGTATTCACCATGTCTATGCCAAACCTTGCCAATTGATTAAACTTGTTGACATATTCCTTCACTGATAGGTTTCCTTGCTTTAGAGTCAAGAACCTTTCCATATACAAGTTTTCCTCCGCCCTTGAGATAAACTTTTCCACAAACCTTTGCCTGAAATCCGCCTAAGAGTCAACAGGGCGTTCTCCATTAGTGACCTCCCACCAGAATGAGGCCTCTCCCTTCATCAACCAAGCCGCTAACTTGACTTTCTTTCCTTCTTCCATCTCAAAGATATCTATCAACTCTTCCACCTCCTTAAGCCAATCCCTAGCTTCCACAAAAGTTTCTGATCCTTGAAAAGGTTTCCCTCCCATAGCCTTAAATTCCTTGCAAGTCTTAGCAAAAGTATCCGTGCGAGGAGGAGGAGGAGGAAGATCGGGTGCTACTGTTGGTGGAGGAACATTTGCTGGACCTGCAGTGGCGGCCCTAGCCTCCATCAATCTCCTATACCATACTGGTATCGTCACACCCTCTGGAAAGTTAAGATCTTCAGCCATGCTGAAACGAAAAAGGAAAGATTCAAAACGGAGGATTCAAAAGATAAAGATATGGCTATTGGGGATTATGCTTTTCTTTCAAAAACTTTTCTCTTAAAAGACATGTTTTTTAAAATACTTCTTCCAAAAATGTTTTTAGAAAAATAGTTTTCTAAAAATTTTATCTGTTCCGGTAACCTTTGCTCTGATACCACCTGTAACACCCCACACCCGCTAAGGTCACTCACTAAGGGAATGCCTTAACTTCGGTGGAGTATTTTAAGTGAATATAGAACAGAAAAATTACAACAAGACAGATATAAGTAATACTTGAAATTTTAAACATCATTTCAATTGCAGCAGAAGGTAAACATGTTTGGTTACATATCAAAAACCAACAAGAGTCAAGTACAAAATATCCATCTCGTTAAAACATAAGTACATAATCCCACTACATAACTAATAGCCATAAAAGAAAAGATAACCGAGCTTTACTTCAAGAGTCCAAGCTCCAAAAGATAGATAAAGCAATCTGATCAAAGCCCACTAGTGCTAGGCCCACTCTGAAAATCTGAGGGTTGGGAAAAAGATAAAAACAATGGGGTCAGACATAAGTCTGAGTGAGCCCTATAACTTTAACAATACAATCATTAAAGTAATTAGGGTATGATATAAACCTGGTACGGTACGACTGGGGATAAATGACTACACTAAGCAGCCAACTAGACTTAGGATGAACTAAGATAACGGTAAAGACGCGCCTATCCACCCAAGGATAAATACTACACTGCACCACACCAGATCTACCCACCCAAGGGAAATTCCTACACTGCACCACACCAGATCTACCCACCCAAGGGTAATTCCTACTTAAAGGTTGATCCCACTAAGTGTACTTAGTAATCTTAATAATAGTCTCGTGTACCCCTAACTGACTACATAGGTGCCGTCTGCCCCTATCTCCACTAGGTGTACCCTATACGTAGTAATCTTAATAGTAGTATCGTGTACCCCTAGCTGACTACATAGGTGTCCTCTGCCCCTATCTCCACTAGGTGTACCCACTACTCCCATTCGATCGGCTCCCTACCGTGGATACCCGTGCTGGCCCCACAGTGGGGTGTATCACTCCCCAAAGTGGCAACCCGATACAACTAATGGTGCACGACTTATACCTACACGATGCAACAACGTCTTACCTACCAGCCCGGGTCCACACACGCATATGAAACCCGTTGGACTTGCGTTGCCACCGCTAACACGTTTTGGCCTCTTATAGTCAAGCCCAGTACGCGTGTCCCGTCCTCGACATGGGTCGAGCCCAATAAGATACATATGGGTTACTGGTTGAAATGGGCCCCTACATACTACCACTTAAGCTTGTCCCTTTATCTAGTGCATCCCACTTAACCCTTTAATCATGTTTAATTACATGTTTCCACTTGGTTAAGTATTCTAATCGTATTTTCTATTGCCACCCAAGGCAACCCACTAGATTTCCACATGCCACCCAAGGCACTTACTTGATTTCCACATGCCACCCAAGGCATCCACTTAACCCCTCATGCCCTACTACATGCTTATCTGGTTAAGTGTTTCTTAATTGATTAAGAACGTAACCGTTGTAAAGACCTCTCACATTAGACTATCTTTTATGGCAGCTGGATTTGCCGGTCGGTTCTGGGCAGCCTTACGCCATAACCGAGTCTAACCTCGTGTCTTTACACTTGTCACGTATTCAGTTTGTGCCTAAGACCTCTCACATTGGGCCAATCATTTGTAGCCGTTGGATTTGCCGGTCGGTTCCGGGCAGTCTTATGCTACAAAAGGGTCCAACCTCGTGTCTTAGTCGATTAATTACACCTAATTAATCACCCCCATAATTTGTATTAATTATCCCTAATTAATTACAAATTTAACGATATACATAATTGACTCAATTATGACCATCCACTTTATGGTATGCATAATCATACCAACTTCACACCATTTCATTAACATGACTATTAACCCCATCGTTCCCCACGTAATTCGCTAACACGACATAAAAGGGAAGACTCATCACAAATACAATGGGTTCAACTTGCATAACATTAGCATCAACATGGGTTTTAAAGGTGTCAACATGCATATAGCATCAAACCCAACTAGCATAAATAATCAACCCAAACTTGCATGAATCACATATGTCATAAGGAGGTTAACTTGCATAAGTTACTTATGTCATACAAAGGGGTAAACTTGCATATGTATGTATGACATACAAAGGGGTTAACTTGCATATGTATGCATATCATACAAAGGTGTAAACTTGCACATGTTACTTGCATATGATCAAACACCAATCTTGCATAACATGTCATATGTGAACTTGCATATAATCATACACCAAACTTGCATAACATATCATATATGAACTTGCATATAATCATACACCAACTTGCATAACATATCTTATATGAACTTGCATATAATCATATACCAAACTTGCATAACATGGTGTCATAGTGGATCAATGTTTATCATAGCGATTTGCATAACTAGCATCATGAACACATAGCCTAAAACTTGCATAACTTGCATAACATCGTGATCACATAGCATATGACTTGCATAACTTGCATAACATCATAAACATATAGCATATGACTTGCATAACTTGCATAACATCATGATCACATAGCATATGACTTGCATAACTTGCATAACACATAGCATATGACTTGCATAACTTGCATAACATCATGAACACATAGCATATGACTTGCATAACATCATGAACACATAGCATATAACTTGCATAACTTGCATATCATCATGAACACATAGCATATGACTTGCATAACTTACATAACATCATGAACACATAGCATATGATAACATAACTTGCATTGATCCACATTCATAGCCATAACCTCATTATATCCTATCATAATCATTTCAACAATTGGTCATTAAGGCTATAGAAACTCACAACTTGTTGATTAGCACTCCTATGAAGAAGATTAAGTTGCTAGAGTTGATTAGAGGTTGATTTGAGAAGCTATCTTCTTCTACAATTTGATGGAGGCTCCTTCAAGTTGCATTTTGACGGCATAACAACATTGTATCTATTTTTAGTATGAATTAGGGTAGTCTTAGGGTGTATTTATAGAATTAGGATTTAGTTTAGGCCCTTAGATTAACCCTAATTTAGATTAGAGCCGTCAGATTTCGTCATAAGCCACCAGAACCCAGCCCAAAAGCCAAAATGGTGCACCCAGGTCACACAGACCGACAGGGGGGTCGACCCCTGTGTCGACCCCTGGGTCGACCCATGGGTCGACCCCTGGGGAGTGGGTCGACATCCATGTCGACCCTAGGGTCGACTCCCTCTACCTGGCGGGAATTTTCCCGCCTCTTCTGAAATGTGAAATTTTTGTATTCAAATCTGTTTTGAATTTTCTGAAAACTTCTTCGGGCCTTAACTGGGTCATACGGACTCCGATTTTCGAAAACTCGGACTCTATTTCGCGTATTTTTCCGAGACGAACGCAATGGCATAGCCCGTTTCCCCTGATTCAGATTTTAAAATTTAATTCTGCCCTGTTTTATATTATAGCAAGTTATTCAACATACAGGGTGTTACAGTGACCTACCCGCGCTGACATTTATATTTTTTTCATCGGTGACTATGTGGAGTCGATGGAGTCATTTGGCTCATTTACGCCCCAAAGGGTGGGGAAACGCAGTGTTCAGGCATTTTAATCCACGTCGGTGGACCGACCCTGACGATCCAAGTGCTTACCTGTGTCTGGGTCCTGAGGCTCAGGCTAGAGAGCCTCGAATCGGTAGAGGACTATCTTTTGCCTCGGTTCACAGATGGAAACCCAACTTCTAATACGTGACATTTGCGGTTTTGATTGTAGAGCATAGTATGGCGACATGATATATGGTACCCATGATGTCTATGATTGATATATCTGATTTAAAGTAAAGCTTTAAATAACTGTTTTAGTTCTCATACCGGTCCCATGACTGACCTGGAGTTTATTGTTTTGACCTAAACTCTGGGTGCCCTTATTTTGACATGGGCAGCTAGTAGTTTTGGTTTTGCAGATTTATATTCACAGGAACCCGGTTTACAGCTGGAATGATATCCGGGAAGCTCTTTATCCGTATATCTCCTTCAGTTGTGTTTTGTATTGTTTTTCCGCTGCGATGTATTTGAATGTAATTTAAATCTCCGATATTTTCTGTGTAATATTTATTCATACTTTGAATGTTCTTGTATTCTGATGGAATTGTTGTAATTAACAATGAAATGTTCTTCGGTTTGCGTTCCGATTTGTTGTGTTCTCAAAACAATCAGGGGTTTCGAACGGTCTTGGTCGGATTTGCGATCAATTCGGATCAAGAAAAATTCCTTATCGTATGATACCAACTGTAACAATTTGGAATTTCGCTCGATCTGAATCGATCGCTAAATCGACCAAGACCGTTCGAAACCCCTGATTGTTTTGAGAACATGACAAATTGGAACGCAAAAAGAAGAACATTTCATTGCTTATACAACAATTCATCAGAATACAAGAATAAACAGAGTATAAACAAATAATATAATTCAGAAAATATCAGATATTTAAATACATTACTACAGCGGAAAAATAATACAATACACAACTGAAAGAGATACACAGATATAGAGCTTTCCGAATATCGTTCCAGCTGTAAACCAGGATCCTGTGAATATAAATCTGCAAAACCAAAACTACTAGCTGGTCGTGCGAAAAATGAGGGCACCCAGAGTTTAGGTTAAAACAATAAACTCTAGGTCAGTCATGTGACTGGTGTGAGAACTAAAACAGTTATTAATCTTTATTTTAAAATTAGGTAAATCAAGGGACCACGCCGTATAACACGGAACGGGTTTCCTCCCAAGAATACCAGTGCATAAAACAACAGCGCAATGCTAAATAAAGAACAATGAAGCTATTATAAGACCCAGGTCCCATCACACAATGCAACACAAGCCGGAGGATAGGGTTTTACCTTATAATAGCCAAAGAATGCTTGA